>OZ018323.1:194174721-195374721 GCA_963969495.1 Ceratothoa steindachneri | reverse complement strand
ATTCCAATAGACAAGAATGGCTAATTTGTCCATAATACAATTAATGAGCTGGAAACTCAACATTGGTAATACTTTATGTGATTAGAATATTCACTTTGACTTCACTTAACAACATTTCTGCGCCTAACAAAGTTATTTGCTTCTTAACCCTAATTGCTTCGACCGGGATCTCTCAAATAATATGCAGCCGACTTCCTTCGCGCCAAATTCAAGCCCCGTCCATCATACTGACGTCACCTGCTTACCGGCCCTTTTTTCACTTCGTTTCCGCTTTCGAACCTGGTCTCGGGAGGAAGGGGATCATTAAAGAAGGCAGGACTTCCGGCCTAGGAAACGGCCGAAATCTGAAAGATATCCTAGAATTTAAAAGGTTAAGAAACCTACAACTAAGGAGGGGGGGGGGGGGTAAAACCGTACTTATATATGTCGACGTATGTTAAACACGTTGGTTTCATGTATTGCATCATCAGAGATTTTTGACTGTATTCCACTCCTGGTCATGTTGCAATGAAGGTGGTCCAGATATTGTAAAAATAATTATATGAAGTAGAAGACCAGTAGGTAAGATGACGATGGTAATAAACAGTCCTGGAAATTGTTTCAAACCCACCGAATTTTACATAATTAATGTAAAAGTAAGTAAAAATAAGTAAACTTATGGATTGTTGTTCCCCATGGCGTTGTCACTAGTAGCAAGGGCACTCATTTTATCGCTATAGCTCGGCTCTTGGAGAGTAAACTTCCCTTCTACCCCAGTATCACATGGTATGGAGGGGGGAGGGGAGTGCTGCAAGTGTAAAAGTTGTCGAAATTATCTTCGGTTTCGCGCTTGCTCTCTTTCGAATACCCCTGTGAGGGCTTCGAAGCTTTCAATACTCTCCACACTCTCTCCCTTCCTTTAACAGGTTTTTATTCTTGGTACCTTTTTCTCCTCTATTGACCCCCCCCCCACCCTACTTATCATTCTCTACATATTCTCCCCATTTACGAACCCACAGGCTGATCCCAAGTGAGATATGGAGGCCTGTTTACCCCGCCCTCCCTTCACCAACATGCTCAGTTCATGCTCCAAGGCCTGCAAGAGGATCTGCAGCTACATAACATCTACACATCTTTACTTTCTCCACAAATCTCTCCTTACTAGCTCTCTTGGGGTTATTGTCTCGCTGCTGTTGCGTTTCAATTCGAGAATGTCTCCCAGTCTCAAACAGTCAATCGATTCGTACTCGAATCTGATATTTTTGTGGAAGAGGAGCAGTTGGCTTGGGTAAAAGTTGGGGTCTAGTGAGCCCTATTTGGACCGTTGTTCTCTCAAGAAGGATTCACCTCTACTTACAAAACGTGGTGACGCAATTTCATCTAAATCAAAGATGTAAAGAAGCGAAAATGTTTGGATGGTTTTATTTATGGCGAGAGAAAAATTCAGATCTCGGGATCTCGCCTTAGGGACTTAATGGGCATCCCAAAGAGAGCCTTTAAGAGAGAACTACGCAAAAGGGGAGCACTTATTGGGTGTCCATCCACGAATCCTGATTAAAGATCATCAAAGGGTAAATATCGCCCTAAACTTACAGATCAATTAATGGATAGAGTCTCTTGTTTTCTGTGTCAGGGAAAATGGAAATACAAGTTATGTACATTGACGCTTTTACCAAATTCGGGAAATAGGTGGAGCTCAGGGGTTCGAGAAAGCAGACATCATGTAGATATGATAATATATCTACATCCTTTGCAACATGTAATAACTCTCAAATGCTGTACAAAATGTTCAAATCGACGAAACCATTCTAACATTAAAAAAAACAAGGGAAACTTTTAGTCCAATTTCAAAACCGCTGGAAATGATTTAAAATGACTTAACCTCTCTTTTATAAGCCAGAACTAACCTAATTTTAATTAAACTAAAAGAAGACAGCACAATATAACGATGCTGTTGTGTCCAGGAGATAGAAATACATCATTTACAACTGATCATTACAAAGCAATAGTCACCTACTATTCCGTCAAATACTTTTCTTGGTTTAAAAATACAAATGCAAATAAAGATAAACAGGAGAAGAGAGATCGATGAATTACTTATTAATGGCCTTATATCGACTGCGTCTATCAGCGCGCGATTATTTGGCAGATTTTATATTGTTATCTTATTTAATAAGCTGAAATTAAAGTATTTATTGGTAGAATACCTGTGATAGTTTGGGTATGAGAGGTCTGACTGCAGTTTGGAAGAATAGTATGGATAAGAAATGCAGAGTTGGAATGTATCTCTCAGTTCTATACAATGGAGATCGAAATATGAAAGTCACTACAGGTAAGAACATTTATCTGCAAAATATCATCCTGTAAAAAGGT
Organism: Ceratothoa steindachneri; assembly: GCA_963969495.1. NCBI lineage: Eukaryota > Metazoa > Arthropoda > Malacostraca > Isopoda > Cymothoidae > Ceratothoa > Ceratothoa steindachneri. The sequence continues at coordinate 195,372,369 of OZ018323.1, read as the reverse complement.
ATTAAGGTTAATCAAAGTACCTTTGTCCATCAACAATATTCGCACCTCTGCGTAGGACATTTAATATGAAGAACTACGGTCAAAACAGGGTGCATCGTTATTGTTTGGGATAGGATTCTCCTATTATAGTTCTTCGGCTACCATTATTTATATTAATTTATTACCATTTATAGTCACTTTTTCCTGCCAGTGACCAGCATTTTCACCTCACTTAAATTTTCATTTTCACGAAATATCTTCCCTACTTTCAAGTTGGTTTTGTTGGCAAATATTAGTTGAAGAACAGTCTCCCATTAAATTTTACCTTGTTTCATCTACACTTATTTCCCTATTGCTTGTGTAAAGTTGTGTGTACAATCTACTAACGGCCTCCAAAATCGGCCGAATTTTATTGTCTGTCTTCTATATGATGGAATAAGTAATTATGATAATGTCGAATACTATATGGTTGGCCTAGATAGCGTATATGATACAATATTCTTTTGATTAATTGAAGGGATTTTGAAAGATGGACAATGTAGGCCAAAGGAAACACTTCTCATGTGGGCTGGAAAATAGATGCAAGGAGTTTTTAAAGAAAATAATATATATATTAGAGATTAACAAAACAGATTATATAATAAGTTGAATTACGTTAAATTAGGCAAGTTCGAAATTGAGTTGAAAATAACTTCACGTGACGAAATGAAGTGTGCCGTATAAATTTTGTAAATGGATGTTGAATGCCGAAAGGATTTTGATGTAGCGAATGTACGTAATCATTTTGCTTTATCGACTATAATTAGTGAAAGGGGGCTGTAATGAAAGTGTGAATGTTAATTAGGATCTCTCTCTTTTATGGGGTGATTTTAAAAAATAAGGGAAGAGGAAAGTTTTTAACTGACGGTCATTTCGTGTTTTTTCACAAGTGGTGAAATGCGTGTGTTTGTATGTGCGTGAAATTCTAAGAGATGTTGTTTGTATCTGTGCGTTAAATGAACTCAGTTTCTCGTCACGGAATGATTGAATTATTAAAGGTTACATAAAATAAATGAATTATTGAATTGCAATATGTTATGCATAAAATAATTCAATGATTAAATTGACAAAAGTTAAGTAAAATAAATGAATAAATTATTAATTTATACTTAACTTACATGAATGATTTAATTGACAAAATTTAAGTAAAATAAATGAATGATTTGAATTTTACACATAATATATATATTTAAATTTCCAAGGAAGATTTTATTAGAGGAATGTCCAGGGGGCATTGCTATAGTAAAAACTGATCCCTAGACATTACAGTATTGAAGCTATGTGTAGAGGCAAGGAAATTTTTTGCTTCGAAATATGACTGCAGTGTAGGCCTATGAACATAACTATAATAATTTCTAATCCGACAAATGCCTTCATATTACCTGCTGATACATCACTCGATTTTCTAAATCTAGAACTAGGAGAGAACTACTGCTCCCTATCAATAATTTTCTTGGCATACCTATAGTTTCTGTGGCTGTAATCCCATAAATTTCGGCAGGGAAAAACTTTTCAAAACATTGAAAAGAACTAAGACTCTGAAATCCAATTACTTGATGAAGCTCACTGAAATCGATTACTCCTTGAAGGAAAACAAATTTGTATTTTCCTTCCTTACATTTACTTTTTTCTATGTTAGTGGGTCTCCTTACTTTCTCACCAGCATCTATATCAGTAAGATCATTCTTTTCATAATCATCATTTGAGGAATTTGACAGATCTATATCTTCAATCTCTTTATCTATCGAGAGACTCAGAGTCAGTATCAGAAAAAAATTCTTGAATAGTTTCATGTGGTAAGCTTCGCTGTAAATCCATGCTGGCCTATAAAACTGTAATACAAATGTTGAATATTGTAAAACATAATAGAAATCTGTAGAGGTATTATATAAAAGTGTAAAAATATCTATAATTCTAAAACACCATAAGTATTAATTATAATAGTAAAATAAAAACGATATGAATGGAAACTTACAAGAGCAAAACACCACCAACGATGAATTTGGCATACTGCCGTACATTTTTTTTTTGTAGGTAGGAGAAAAGGTGTGAGAGAGTAAAAGACTAGTGCGTCCAGAGCTATCCCGCCTCCCCTTCTCTCCCCCGGCCCCATCGTCACGGTCAGGAGAGAGGAGAAGGGGGCGAGCGAGCTCGGGCTCCTCCTGTATCCCTATTTCATTTCCTCGTGCCATAAAGTGCCGGGGAGAAGGACATAGGAAAAGATAGGAGGAGGACAGAGAGAGGAAGAGAAAAGAAGCAATAGAACAGCGAGAAACTAGTAGTAAATCTGACAGGTGACCTAGGTCGTCTTAGCCCTACATCTAAAACGCGGTGCTTATACCACGGTGTGTATTACCCACCCTGTATTAGTGTAGAGCCCATGTTAAAGATAGTAATAAAGAATTAAAGAGGAAAAGAAAGAAGTAGAAGAGTTGCTGAGAGCTGCAAATTGCTTTGAGGTCAAGATAATCTCTGGCCATTTTATATAGTTTGAAGTTGGTATTGTAAGTAAAGAGTAAGTACCTGAGATCCAGGTGCATTTGATATCCATTTTGTATCCTAGTACGTATAGTTGGCATTCAAACCGTTATTAACGTGAGTATTTGTCACATGATATGATTTAATTGCTTTTGTCTTTTGTTTATATTGTAATACAATTGAAATTATTTAATCTAGCATGCATGTTTCTATTTATTTTATCTTTTTCATACGTTGTCTTTTCAATGGTTGTTTCTGTCCCTTTGGTGATCTTTTTAGTCTTCTGTTCCTATTGGCGACGGCTGTATCACTAAGTGAAAATGTCTTATTCCTCCTGCGTCCTCATTACCAATCATCCCCTAGCTTGGGAAGAGTCGGTGTGGCCTCCAGTCTGCTCCTATCTCTATAGGCGCTTTTAAATCGTCTCCAATTTCGTTGCGAGTCTTCTCGATGACACCTCTAGCCCATTTCCCTATTATCTTGTTTATGGGCTCAATGTTGGCTTCTCTGTGCAGATTTTCTACCCATTTGATTTCTGATCTTTTCTTATCAGTTATAAGGTACATTGATTTATTCTGGCCCCTTTGCAATTCCAGCAGTTTGGTTGTTGACAGTGTACACTATGAGTTTGCCAGGTAGATTAGTGTTGGTTGAACAATCACATTGTAAATCTTCTTTTTATTCTGCAGTCTCAGTCTTCTTAGGTTATACAGGAATATCAATCCTTTCCTTGCTTTCTCTATTCTTTCTGCTAAGTGTTTCGTGTAGCCGGTCTTTAATATCATCAGTCCCAGTACTTTACATTCATCACTATAATTCTATCTGTCATTATCCACGTTAATATCTGCTACCTTTCTTCTAAATATGGGTACTATTTTAAATTTATCTCTGTTCGTACTTATTTTCCATTTGCGCTCGTATTCATTGAATCTACGGATTTCTTCCGCAGTCACCCTTGCTTGGAATTGGGCGTGACTTTAGGGTGACACCACAACTTGTGTTATGTTATCTGCGTAATGTATATTCCTGCAACCCTCCATCGCTGGGGAGGGTAGGAATGTCTGCTGTATATAGCGCGTATAATAACGGACTTAGGCAACCGCCTTGGGCAACTCAAGCCTCAAGCTTGAGGGAGGCCCCTTTGTGATTGACCGTGTCCATATACTCGTATCTCTCGGGTACATAATTGCATAGGAGCCTTTCCAGTTTGTTGTTCAAACCAAGGTGGAGTATTTTCTATTTCAGGCTTTGCAGCCAAACTCTGTCAAATGCTTTGGACACATCTCTACATACAATGTACATGGTCTTCTTGCCCCTTTAAAATTGGCAATTTTCTCAGTTATTAAGCAAAGTGCCATGTCCGTGCTCGTATTCTTCCGGGACCCAAATTGGTACGCGTTATACAGAATATATTCCACAAGATGTCTGTTCAGTCTCTTATTTAGGCTTTTCTTATACTTTACCGCTAAAATCAACTAGAGAAATTGGCCTGTAATTTTCTACCCTGTATGGACATTTTCCAGGTTTAGGGATGAAAATCATCTTAGCCACCTTAAGATCCTTGTGAAAGTATCTTGTATTTAGGCAAACATTGAATACGTTTTTCAATCCCTCAAAGATGTTGTTCTTCGCTTCCATGTAATTTCTCATCGTGAGCCCTAAGACTCCCGGCGCCCTTTGCTTGAAGCTGCTTATTTTTTCTTTAAGCTCTGCAACGGTCTTGTTGTTCCTCAACTCTTTGACTGTCTCATACTGTTGTTTTATCCCCCTTTCTTGGTTGAGTTCTTCAATAATTGTGCCCCTAAAATCCGTGTCTATTTTTCCATTTTCTTCTACACTGATTCCAGAGACATTCCTCCAATGTTCTTTGAAAACTATTTCTATTTCGATTTCATCTTCTATGAGTTTTACTCTTCCATCCTTAATTTTGATCTTCTCCTTTCTAGGTTTTTCCTTTATTCTATCTACCCATTTCCAGAATTTCTTAGGGAAGTCTTCGATGTCTATCTTCTGGGCATGGTCGTTCCAGTATTCTTGCTGCTTGTCGTATATCATTTGCGTTAGTTCTCTTTTCTTTCTTCTGTGCCTTTTATAAAGGTCTTTGTTATTTCCTTCCATCCGTATCTATTCGGAGATACGTCTTATTTTTCTGTTCTTATTCATCATTATCGATGACCATCTGAAGTCTCGGATAGTTCTATAGGCTCTTTTTGGAATTGAAATTTTGTCTGCTGTAGTCAGCGTTCTCCTGGTTTCTATGAGTCCCTCGTCGATCTCTTCTACAGTCGCTCGGGATAAGTCCTTGGTTCGTATCTTCTAATTGCTTCCTCGTATTTCGTCCAGTCAGCCTGGTGGTAGGCTTTTCATTTCGTACACGGCTTCTGCATAGGATTTTGGCTTCTGGTAAGCTTTGTAGCTATATGGTCACTGACCGGTATGTCGACCGGCTTGAAGTAATAATTGAATCGCAGGAAAAAGTTCGCGAGACAGATGTCTGGTTTCGATGCCACGTTGTTGTTTAAATAGTTGGGGAATTCTAACACCAATCTTTGGACAATTTCCCTGTCTATCATCGTTTTTAGATGCCTGCCCGCGTTGTTTCTTCTTCTGTACCCGTTCTCAGAGCAATGGGCTTTTAAATCTCCCATAAATATAAGTGGTTTTCTGCTGTTAAAGATTTTTGTGAAATTGTTAATCAGCAATTCGTCTCTTCTTGGGGGCTAGTACCCCGTAACTTTTGTAAGGTTGGTTAATTCCCATTATATTTCTACTGCCGCATATTATTTAGTAAGTCCTTCCTGTCTCCTGCAGTCTAGTTCCTTCTTGATCGCTATTCTGCTCCGTCAAATCTCTGTCTCGAGAGGTTAGTCCATTTACTTACTTTTTCAGTTACTAGGTTTAGCCTGGGCCCAGATATCAAAATAACGTCTGGGTCTAATTCTCAAAAGATATTTCCATATACGTCTTCTTATCTCTCCAACCGTTTGTGTTTCTTTGTAAAGTTTCCAAGTTACGTTTGTAAATGTCCATAATCGTTCAGTGATTTACGTAAGTTTCTGTAGATCTCGATTACCGTTTTTTCTTCTTTCTTTCATTTTGTTCACGTCTACACATGAATTCTTCTTTTCCTTTACGTGAAAGTGATGACGACGGGGTCGGGGATTGTTGTTTCGTGGTTTGATTTTTGCTCAAGCTCAATTTCTTTTACTTTTGTGCCTTTGTTCTCGTGATTCTTGTTTCCTGAATAGATACTTCTGTGCTACTATCCGATTCTGTTTCTTCACTATTTGTTTATTTTCTTTCTTTCTCTTGTCTTCCGGATACTTGTTTTTTTCACTAAGTCCCTTTTTGGTCTAAACATTAATCTTGACTTTAAATATAGCCAATAAGTCCACATCTTTTGGAAACTTCAGTGGCTCGAGGACGTTTGCCTTCAGCCTTTCTTTCAATGCTGACCCATAGCTTGCTGGCCTAGCAATATTCATGATGTGTGCATGTAAAATGCACGTCAGTATCTTAACATTGAGTGTGCCATCTATGTTGATTTGTGTCTCTGTGTTTCGCTGATGCGTTGTTGATTTTGCTGCTGCTATGTAAGTCATGAATCTCTGCCCCTTCATTCTTTCTTTAGTTTCCTTTATGCTTCTTTTCGGGCATGACATCGCCATAGTCCAATGTTGTAATCTACAGTTGATACATTTTTTATTTGTATTTTTGCATGCTCGGTGTGTATGTCCTTGTGTTCCACACTCTGAAAATATTACAAGGTCTATTGGGGGGCAGTCGCTGGTTATTTGATCTTCCATTGAGTAGTGACGGAAGCATATTTGAATGTTTACAAAATCGTCTCGCTGAATATTAGCTTGCGCTATCCTTGTCCAGAAAGCAATCATCCCGTTCTTCATAAGTTGTGAGGCCGTTTCTGTATTTCCAAGCACAATTTTAAAAATATAGGTGTGTTGCCTGAAGTTAATTACGTCGTGGATTTTCAGCCATGGGTGTCTCGCCTCTGGCTCTTTTTTGATGTCTTGAGGTGTGTGCATGCCTACACAAGGCTCAACGTTCTTATACACTACAGATATATTCTCCGTGATTTGAGGGGGTGATTTTGATTTTAAATCGATCTTGTTTAGAACTATGCTGCCCGCAGAAGAAACGAGTTTCTCAACCTCCTTTTTTTTTGAGGAAATTCACGATAAACCCAGTTGGTACCTCTAAACACTTGATAAGTGGGACCTGTAGAACGTTAAAGATCTGTTGAGTCGCTTCTTGCGGTGTCCTCTTCTTTCTGTTGGGCTTGCATGTTATGGGGAGCCTTTTAATAAATTCTATCTTGAGACGGTAAATGGGGGTGGAAGCTCCCTCGTTCCTACTCTAAAAAATGGGACAGAATCTAAGAGACTAAGCCCTATTGGATGTGTACTTATTGTTTCCTTAAATACCTTCACATTAAACGCTCTCTGCAACCCTCCTACCTTAATTAGCCTACTCTAGCATACGCCTCTCTAAGGTTTCAGGCTCGTGTCCTTAAGGGACCTACTTCTTTGCTCCCCCTAACAAGGTTTTCACAGGTTGCTACCAAGGAGAGATGGGCGCAATGATGGTTGAGTTATGTTTCGAAGCGATTAAAGAAGGAAAATGATTAAAAAAACGCGAAGTGTGGACAATACCCGTTTATGGGGGAAACTACCCAGTACTCAGAAACAGAAGATCTCTCCAATCAATCTAAGCACGCATCAATATTGAATGCAACGTGGTAGAAGATTCTATGTGCAAAGTTTTCACGTATTTACGTATGTCAATCTTTCTTCGAAACCTGCAGCCTTTACCAGAGAGTGAGGTAAGAAACGCGTAACATTTACAATAAATCAATTTATTGAACACAAATCTGGCGCTTACGGAAGATTATACTTCACACAAACGTAAGAAGTTTAGTAAATTTGAGTTGTGAGACTCTTATCTCCTGTAGCAGTGAAAAGAAACATTTTTTTCAGTAATGTTGACTATTGTCGACTGTCGTATTGAATGTTTAACTTTATTTGTGCGACAAAAGTCGACCAGTACAGCAAAAGGGTTAATCAACTTGAGTGATCCCTAATATATTTCTCTATGACAGATTCAATCATTTTCCCCACCACTATTCTCAACTCACTGCACTTTATTAGAAATAATCTTTTTATCCCCCCTTCTTAATAATAGGCGTCAGATAAGTTTTATTTTACGTCGTTGTTACAACGCTATTATCTATCGATTTTCTAGAAAAAAGGAATCCCATACCGAAATTAGCTGGATAAGAATATGAGGTTGATTCAGTACCATAGACAGAAGTGACCCTGCGTCATATCCATAGATGAGGTTTAGGGTGCAAACGATTGCCCCAAATTACCTTTATTTAGTACAAAAGGGGAAAAGGTATAAATAAACCTCAAGGGTCAAAATCCAGGCCAAGACCATGAGCCACTCGGACCCCATTCAGTATAATAATTACATTGACCCGCTGAACAGCAATACTTAGTTTCTGCTTGAACGATCCATCCTCCATAAGGTCACCAGTAGTTTCCCTGAGAAGATAAAACTATTTCTTTAATAACTCGTGCACTTGAAAGAACCAAGATCCCACTAGTTTCGATGGCTATTGGCTTAAACAGAAGCCTCTCAGTCAGGGCAAAATACTTTATTCTTTTATAATTTTCTGCAGCTGTTGCAGCTGAAGCTACAGAGATAGGTAATCTGTTAACAATATGCTCAGAATAAATATTAACACCCGTCACATCCCAACACATACTCTCCCTTTATTTTTAAAAGGAAAAATTGTTATCCCATCTCAAATCTTACCATCTCCTCGGTGAAGTTCAACTGGCTCCAAAACAGTGGGCAATCCGCTCTTTTCAGGGGTCGGCATATTATGTCATTAATGGCAGTGTCCATTTATCTCTCCTTCAATCAGCTGACAGGACAATACCTCAGACCTTTAGGATCAATGCTAGATCTAAATTTACACCGATGTGGCTCACAAATTGGCGCACAGCCACCTTCAAAGCTATGGAAATTTTATTGTTTTCTGGATCCAATTGAGCTCCTAAAGATGGGACCGGGAAAGCAGACAACCAACAGCTATTATCAGGATGCACAGCGGCTAGCAGACAGGCTCTCGCATCCCGATTTGCCCTCTCTAAGATGCCAATTCAGTTTGGAAAGAGCAATAGGCAGATCCCAACATTTATGCTTCAAACGGTTCTCATTTTCAGGCTCAAAGGCATTGTTTCGAAGTATCCCCCTCCAGAATTTAATAGGTTCAGCTACTCTTTCCACTTAAGCCAAACCCGTAGCCGGGGAAATAACAACTCGAAATCATTGAGGATATGTACCCAGAGGGAGTAATGTATTGTGTCAATCGTATTCTAAGCCACCCAGCCTAATTGGGAGAATTGCCTGAGTCCATGAATTCCTTGAAAAGTCAATGTTGATTAGTTTGCAGACAGCATCTTTCACCGAGTCATAAAAAACCTCGGGAAAGCCATTTCCCTAACGGCGGGAGAGAATCTCAAGATGTACTGTAGCCTTGGTAAAGAAAATTAATTTTTCAATAGTACCAAAGCTTGGTGTGGATCAATTAAGTGGATGCGGGATATCTTTCCTTTAAGGGCTTCATGTTTTGTGTCTATAGGCTTTCTAATTGCTTCTCCTGTGATGGGGGAGCCCAATACAGACAAATCATCTGAAGCCATTATCTTAAAATGGTGCAGAACTGTTTTAAATTTTGAAGAGTAGCTTGAGTATCATCATCATTTATGGTAGTCATCTTACTTTTAAAGCAATTTATCTCTAGCTTTTATTTCTTAAATTCACAAATGATAGACTGTAGGCCATAAAAGGTTTTAGGGGATATCAGCAAATAAACCATCTTCCAAGTACCAGATATTAAGCTCTAACTTTAGGTTTTTAATCATCTTATCTGGACCGAGTAAAAACAGTGCAGGCTCCAGTGGGTCTCCCTGTTATAGGCAAGTAGCAGAATTCAAAATCCCACCACCATACAAGAGTGAGCTTGTCCGGGAGTATGATTGATTTAACATTTTGCTTAAAGAAAAAATCTACTGATAGGCAGCCGCAAGGAAAACATCTTTATGAATGCAATTAAAACCATTCTTCAAGTCTACTTTCCCAAAGAGCCGCTCCGGGGCATCACTAGTTAAATATTCCTGGGTTGAATAGGCATCAGCCTCACAACCTCCCTAAGTAGCGAATCCCAGCTGGACTAGTCTGAAGTCAGCCCCCAAAGCCCAAGATACATGTCGCACACTGACCATGGCCGCAAGGTTGCGGAAAGTACACACCACTGCAATTGGGCGCCCCCCACTCCATCCCTCTTAACCAGTGCACAAAGGATTGCTCCATAAAAAAACATTCGTCATATTAGACAAGAGTCGTACTCCCGCCTTGGCAGTTTCACGACTCAACAAAGATTTACCATGCCCCTGATTTAACCCGTCAGGTCTTCCAGATGAGCCTGCAGGAAAGAAAAAAATGTATATTTTTTTACCTCATCACAACTTGCTATGGGAGGTGCATCGTTTAAAGGTAATTGAGGAAATTTATGCTATCTGGAGCTGGTGAATGTTTGTCCTTCAGCTCGGTCAGGTTCTCCTCAGAAAAGGGCGCTAAACTCTCATCTGAAGAAAACTCCTTAGGTCATCATCTGTGAACTTTGAAGATATTCTCCTCCTTAGGTCATCACCTGTGTTTTTTTACACTTTCTCTAGCCTGGCAGGTCCAGACCAGCTGAGAAGTCTGCCTCCATATAAGCGGCAATTTAAGCATTGAAAGATCGTTGGGCAAGTCAGGTGAAACCACCTAGCACATCCAACACACTTAATTAGCGTTTTGCGACAATTAATCAGTTGGAAAACTGGGCACTTGCTTTCCTTATATGAGTCATCATCATCTATTATTAAAATTGTCAGCTTCTTACAAAAAACAAAAACAAATAAAAAACACCGATAGGACTTCCCATCTCAATGGAGTTATGAAAATAACCCAATGGTTTCGTCTGGCAATCGCCTTTGAATTTGAATTTTAGTTAATTTTGGTTAAGGATTAATTCTACTAATAAATACTCAAAAAAAGTAATATAGGGCGCCCAAGTTTAAAAATTGCCAGCTTCCCGCAACAAAACTTAATCCCAGTTGTTTAAGAAGTTAACCACCCATATAAATACTATTCATCACCAAAATATATTCCGTTATTAAAATACTCCTTTATCACAACTGCCAAAAAAAAAGGAAAAGATTTATAGAAAAAAATGTCACTTGAAAAAAGAGGTTGCCGAAACACATCCGATTGCTACCAGATATGTATGATAAGGGCTGATTTAACACATCTTTACATCCCCTCAAATACATATGATAAATTTCATCATGGCCCGGTGCTTTTCTAGATTTCATTCTATTTCTGTTGACACTATCTGATGGCAATTCAAATATCCTCCAATTTATCCTCAAAACTCTCTGAAGACAAAGGTCCCATCAGGTACAATTGATTATCCTCGTCTAAATACTAAAATAAAATACTTATTAACCTTTCTAGCCACTACTGATCACTAACCCTCCCTTGGTACATTAAAGTGGGCATAGTTTATCCTTATTCTTAATTTTTGCCTAATTTGCCACTTAATTTCCTAATTTCTCTTTGCTACCCTACTTAACTTTTTAATGACACAAATCAGCCTATTTTATCTCCCTCTCTCTCTCTGCCTTAATTGAGCTTACCTTAATTTATTTTCCTTTAAATTCCCTTTTAAGGCCAATATAATGTTTGATTTTATACGAGACCCAATTAAGACCGTTAGCCTTGGCTCTCATTTCTCCATAGGGAATATTCATATTCTGCCTGGCAACTAGCTCCTCAGTCATTGTCTCATATTTTTTATCTACACTCTTCTTCTCTACCTGCTCTCATTTACATCACATTCCTCTCCTCCCCCCACTCGCTACTACCTAAATAACAGTCGCTAGGTAGCTCCTTAGATAACTATAATCGGATTTTTAAAGTCTGTGACTTTAATCTTATATATGCTACTGAGATCTTTGTTCTGTTCCAACCTAAACCCTAATTATTGCAATGGTCGCTATTTCCAAAATTTACCTCAATATTTGTATCGCTAATACTTTCCTGGCTACCTGTCACTACTAAATCCAATATACCACCCCGACTAATGGGTTGTTTATGACCTGTTTAACAACATGATCCTAGGCAATATTGAATAAATATCATCCTCCTGGTCTCCTACAAGACCGTATCAGTCTAAATTTCTGGAAGCAAATTCATCCAATATACGAGAACACATACGATTAATTATAGATGCACGTTATATCTCCTGGCACAGACTACACAAAGATTTGTTACCAAGATTTGCCGGTCTATATATTAATCTTATGACTTTTATTGTTCCCCACATTAACTTCTATTCCTATTCAATGACTCTCTGTATGTATTTTAATCGAAGTGTTTTGACAACACTGGACACTATCCCTAATATATTAAACACCTGCCCTCCTTTCCTTCTGTTTCTCTATCTGTAACTATCAATCTGGACCTCTGCTCTAGAGTTCTTTTCTGAAAACACGAGCCATGACTGTTATCGAAATAACATCGAAATTCTATACAATCACAGGCTCTTTTAAAAATTCTACCTAATTTCTTTGTTCCTATTATTTGTGTACTGTATTTTAAATGTACTGTTCTTTATGGTCGCAGCCCAAGATAAAGATAAACTTTCCTTAGTTCAATCATTCCACATCCAGTACAAATACCCCAAAATTCCCACTCACATTCATCTATTCGCTCATCCTCAATCATCAACTCATCTATTAAAAATACGTCCTTGACTTTTACAAATAAAATAAAAGAAATAAATGCACTCAGAAGGAGGAAAAATAAATAGCTCACTCATTAACCCTTTAAAGAGCTGGAAAGAAATACTAATTCAGTATAGGAATTAACTGAGGTATTTAGATTGGCGAACGCTGATCATATAAGACTACAAAGTATCACGATTAACACACTTTTCAATTCACAATGATGGAAAATAGGTAAACAGAAATGTGTTATCTGCCCAGATGGACAGAGCTACACAGCCAAATCAAACTAGCACTTCAAAATCATTATGATAATCAAGTCATATAGAGAACTTCTAAAATGCAACGTTCTTTGAGCATGACAGAAAAACAATACAGAGGATGGAGTATGCATAACTCCTTGGAAAAATATACAGAGGTGGATATAAAGAAAGACTATACTGACGATGTAGTATACATACATATATAGCTCGTCAAGATAGGTACCTGCATTTGGGCTTCAAAGAATTTTTTATTTCAGAAACAACTGGTAAAGCATCTTTACGAATTTAGGGATCTTTAATTTTCATTGGTCATCAATTATTTAAATAATACATATGGATCATATAAAAAATACGGAATCAATTTAACTATATCAAGAATAACACACTTCAATTTACTCATGTCAGGAAAGGTAAACCCCAAATTATTCATGTAATAGCAATCTCCAAAATCACTTAAGCCAGGCATAGCCCACCCGAATTTAGTTATAGCAGGAATAGCTAATTAAATTTACTCATGTGAAGAATAGTGAACTAGTAATTACTCATGTCGATATTAGCAAACTCAAAATTACTATTTCAAGAATATCAACATAATTAAATTCCATGGAAGGAACTGTCAAATTTCGTTAATTTTCATTATGTTGATGAAAATAAATCAAACAAATTAGTGACCTTGAATTGAACCCTAGCAAATTAGTACAGAGGGAAATGAAGGTCAATTTGATCGAAGAACTTAATGACCGTATTTTTATTTCTTTCCAACCATATAAACTGATGCAACTAACCTGGTAGAAATTCGCTTTTGCTGCCTCGCCAGATTTTAATTGGCGGGTTGTCTTCCCCAAATCGACTCTACATGCCTTGTATGAACCACTGTGTGTGGATTCACGAATTGCAAAGAGAAGTTGATGGTACTGTGCTGGTAGTTGGAATTACTAGCTAGATAATTAATACATATTGCATTACGTTTTCGAAATTATTAGCAAAATCTTTGCTTGGCTTGAATAGATTTGGTTAGGGTAAGTTAGGATAGACTAAGGTTAGATTGTGTATGGTTAGTCTTGGTTTAGTGTGGTTCAGTTAAGTTTGGTTAGGTTTTGATTTAGTTAATTTAAAGGAGATTAGGTTAAGTTACGTCCAGTTCCTTAATATAGAGCACAAATCGTTTTAATCCATGTCTAATATGATCTTCCTACATCCTGCTCTTCATTGATAAGTGCTTTGATGATGTATTGGCTGCATTCCCTATGTACATATAGATCTAATAATTTTGTAGGCTAAAAAAATAATAAATTTAAATTACAGGGTTTATTTAAAAATTAGGTAGAAATAATACCAAGTCATCTATGTCAAAAATAGCGAACGTAAAGGTATTGTGTTCTCTTTTTTTGGCCATGGTCTTTAATAAAGAAAAATCATAGTACAAACCCTAAAAACCCAAAGAATATAAAAATTAGACCAAACCCAATCCGTGTCATGACAAGTTGAATTAGATCAACCATGTGTAAACCTACATAAGCAATATACAATACTCAAATATCTCAGTGGTGAAACTAGAAATACCCAACCACAGGAATAGAATGATTTTTCATTTTCCACGAAATGAATCGGCTTCGACAAATATATTAATTAACCAAAGAACTTTGTTACCAAAATATTAAGATAAGTTTTACTTTGAAATTGATTCGGAATCTGAGAAACTCAGGGTTGTGAAGAAAGCCCAAAATTGTTGATCAAATTAGGGGTACTTCGATCCTTGGTTCTTACCAACGTTTCACTTAGTCGCTTCTGAGTTTTGATCTTCGTTTTCACGAATAAACGAGACGAAGATCTGGAAGGAGAGAGATATTGCTCGCCCTAACGGAGTTCTAAGCAGTTTTCGTGTTATGATTTAAAGAGTTTGGCAGCTGACGTGACTTTGCAGATATAATTGGTTGCGATGAATTACTGGCGTTTATAGCAAATTTGATTTAAAACTGAGTTTCTATAATTAGTACGATCAGTGGAGGGTATCAGGGCAACTGCCACTGACCAACATCCACGTGTAAAACTGACAAACTAAATGCTAAATCTGACTAAATCTATCTATTAAATAAAGGATTTCCTCAGGAGTTTATTTGACATTTAGTTGCCTTTTGCTCCCCTTTAACTCAGCAGAATGGGCTCGGGAGAGCCTGAGTAAAGTGCCCCATCTGGTATCCGGAGGAGCGCCACATCCCCCAGCCTGAGTAGCCATAGATAAGTCGTTTATGGCACGGCCACATGTCCACAATGCCCACAGTTCGGCATCCTCCCTGCCCCACTGTTTGCAGGAATTAGGGCTCTTTATATTTTTAACTCTCTTCCAGATTCACCACTTTCCCATCTCCTCACTGAATTCTTACCAGTCGAGGGCAGATGGTGGAGATAGGGGTACCACCGCTGCTACAAACTAAGCCCGGAAGAGGCAGCCAGGCCCTCTCACTCCCAGTGATGGGATATGATAACAATAAGTGATTAACCACCACACCCCTTCCTGGACACGCCTATCTCTATTCCTCTTTAGTACGTATCTCCATAACGCTCTCAATTATTCCTTTTACTATCGCATCCTCCATTTTATCTGACTCTGGTGTTGGTCGCATGATCCGGCGTCGGAGTGAGGTGGGGATCACCCGACGGCATGGCTCGCTTCCTTATTCTTGCTTTTACTTTGTTTTTTTTTGTTTTTTTCTTTGCATTTGTTGATTTTTTACTTATTTTTATTTTGATATACCATAGTATTAGCCTTAATATTGAGTAGGGCGACCTATCCCCGTGTATGCAGGGAAGCGTGAGATCGGCCGTAAAATTTCCCCTTTGTCTCTCGATGTGTTCCGGTCGCTTGTTGATTTTCGGGCTAAGAAACAAATCTATTATTGCGCTCAAGAAGTAAGGAGAGCCGCCTCTAAGTGGGAGGTTTGTCTTTCCTAAGTCTCGAGGAGGGCGAGGTCACAAAAGCCAGAGCCTCGAAGGGTCAAAGGGTTGCTCTCCTATCTATCCTAAAGCGTAAGGGGAGGGGAGCTCTTTACCGCCGTCGAAGTAGCCAGCGGGCGGATCCAGGTTCTTCGAGGAAATACGTCCATTGTGCTTTCTCAGAGATCTCCCCAAACTCTTTCTAGCTATGAGGAGTCTTCTCTGGGACGACTCTCTGCTTAACCCAGTAGAGGCCCCTCTTTTTTCTACCCTGGAGCAAAAAACAACCCAGAGAATACAACGTGTGTAACTGGCATTCCAGACTCGATAAGTGAAACAGAATTAAAGAGCGAATGGCGGTGGTTCCTATTGCGCAATGACCAGCTTACTCACCGGCCCGAACAGATGTTAGCAAACCTCCCCCCAAGACCTATCACTTATTATTAAGTCGCAGGCTTACAGAAAGTCCTCATTACATTGGCTGAACGAGCAATTGGAGATCCCTCCCGAGGTGAGAAGGGATCCGAAGGCGCGCGCCCAGCCACAGACAGAAATGTTTTTCCCCTGGTAATCACCCACTTTATACTGGGCAAGAACCTCCCCTTAGCTATTCTTTCTCACGATACCATGATGGGAGACTGCCCTCTACCCACCTTTCCAAGGTATGCTTTTCAACCTCACTATCACAGAGGGCGAAAAGTTGGTGCATTTTTTTGATCAGAATGGTGTTTGCGCTCTTTTTCTGTCTTTACATAGCCTATCCCTTTAGACAGTGTCAGTACAGCTAGTGGCCAGTTACTCCAAATGTTAAATAGCTAAAAAAGCAAAAAGCTATTTGTCCGGCCTCTGGACAAATAGCGTACGCGAAGATGGTGTGTAGGTAAACGCACCATCAAATAGCGGTGCGTCTGGAGTCTCTACAATTCGTGGCCAACAGAAATTGACCTAAATCCGGCACGATAATTGTTGTTTATGTTTATGGTAATAGTAGCAGGGTTCTAACAAATAAGTGTATGCTCCCTAAAGTCGTGTCCCATCTTTTTTGTCAGGTAGCCAGAAGGAATTCCATGATCCTTGACATTAAAGCAGTATAAAGAAGAGCGATACGCAAGTCTATTCTTCCAGTGCTCTCGGAATCTTCCTGGATAACGGAAGAACTTCCTGCGCAAACTTCCATGGAATCATTTCGTCTCACCTCCACATACTGGAAGAGGGGTCTTCCAGTTAATCGAAGACGCAGGCTTCTAAAGACAGCTCGACGAAATACCCCAACAGTAAAGTCGTTGGAGCAGCGCTTATTGTGCAAGCAGGCAAATCGTTTCTGTCTGATACCCTATCACACTTGGCTGAATACCAAAGAAGAGGACGAGGTGCGAAACGAACAAATCTTCAAGGAATAGTCGTTAGGTCTCCAGGAATGAGGTTGCCGGAGAAGCACTTGACGGCTTTATTCACCGACCTAAGCTCCTCGAATGCGGACCACCACGTCCGCTCCTAAGCATCATCGGTGCGAGTTCTCAGGTGGTGCATGCTCAGAAAACTATAGTTGAATGGGAAAATGATCAGTAGGATAAAGTATAGGACTAGGCAGCTCATTCCATAACCTAGTAGCTACTGGAATCAAGCATCTAGGGTACTGAGATGTGTAACATTTCCTAACAGTGAGAGGTTGGCTATTTGCATTTGTGGCATATCTAGTTATACGAGCCGGACGACAAGGATCAGGAAGCTCATTGTCCAAAGGATGGTTAGGATTATGATCTAACTTATACAGCATACACAGTGAACTCACACAGCGGCAGGGTCACAAGTGAATCTAAAAATCAGGTGTTAAAAATTTGCCAGCTTTCAAATTCCTGTCCAGTAGCTTTAGATGAGATGATGGAGCAGAGGACCAGAGAGGAGAAACAATTCTTCAGCCAAGGAAGTATGAACGAGTTGAAACACTTCCTCATTACAGGACTGTATTTAAAATTCTATAAGATATCCTAAGTAAAGCAATCTTTTAGGCAACAGAAAAAGAAACAGAGCGCATATGTTGTTAAAAAGTAAAGTTGGTGTCAAACAGAACACCTAAAATTAAAAAATTTACACGAATGTTAATGCAACATTGTTTATGATAAAATCATAATGATTCGGGTACAGAGTTCTAGATCTACTAACAATCATACTTTGGGTTTTATATTCTTTCAGATTCATACCTCATAAATTGCACCAATACCTATCTTTGTTATGTCTCTTTTAAGTGATTCAGAGATTAAATGCCTTTCAACAGGTGAAGGTATGACAGTTATCAAAGCAGCAGCATCAGCATAGGCAACTAATCGGTTTTCCAGTCCAACCCACATATCATATGTATATAAAATAAATAACAGTATGCCCAAACACTACTTTGGAGAACACCAGATATTACCCTTCTCCTCTTACTAGGTTTCCCATCCACAACTACAGTTTTTTTACGGTAGGTTACGAACTCAGCATATTGAGAGAAAGGACACCAATATCCTGCTGTCTAAGTTTGTAAATCAGTCCTTTGTGATTAACATCAAGTCCAACCATACAAGATTCAAAACCAGCATCTAAAGTCTTTTGAACCATGTCCTAAATGGTTAGCACAGCATCAAAAGTACAAGACTCTTACGAAAACCAAACTGGAGACTAGGAAAGAGATCTTTACCCTCAGCAAATACATTTAAACCTTAAACTTCAGGGTTACATGACTGGGGGAAATTTAACTCTACACCACTTTGCTTTTCCTCAAAAACATTTCCAAATAGTGTTGCCTTATCTTTTGGGCAATGAATAAGATACCTATCTGATGAAACAAGAGGTGGGATGCTATCATTAATACAAAATAGATGAGACTTCGGATTAGACCACCACTTATGAGATGAGTTGCACCTGAGAGCGTTTCCTTAATAACATTATTATTTCCTCTTGCGCCACAAATCTGAGCCTGACATAGTTTATCCAAGTCAAATCAGATCTATTCCTTTTCCAGAAATTGTAAGTGTCTAGTTTATTCAGATATGCACACTGACAATCATTATTAAACCATGCTTTGTCCTTGTTGCAGAAAGTCATAACCCTAAATGCAATAGGCCACATATGTTCACAACTAAATCCGCATGACAATTACATCCATAATTAGGATTCCGAGAGGCAGAAAATTCATTTATAATGTAACCTTCCATTCCGAATAGATGAGGCTTTTTAAAACCTTGAATTAAGAGCTCTTTACAAGATCTAAAATTTGATATCAAAGTTTCAGAACAAAATAAGACCTCAAATTGTCTGCAAGTTGAAATCAAATCATTTAAATCTGCATAAAGCCCACGAATATTACTATACAGCATAGGGCACTGCTAAAGCCTACAGGTAGTAGTCTAGGGTTTATTTTCACATCAACAGTCAGCAAAATAATTAAAATTTTGAAAAGCAAGACAGAATACTTGAAGACCATCATGATGCACGAAAGAATAAATTGTCACCATATACTGAATAATAAAAAAATTCTGCACATAAGAAGATACTGCAGTAGCCTGTACTCAGGCTATAAAGGAAAATGTCTCTGCAGGGTAAGAAAATAAATGGAGTATGAACATTTACTCATAGAGAGCCTCGGTACTGAGTAGAAACTTTCTCAACCTGGAGATTTGTCCTTACATTTTTGTTCCATGAAAAATGGAGCCAGTGTAGTTACTCTACACAAGAACCAGTAAAGGAAGGAAGGGAACCAGTCAACCATGGATTACACACCCAAGCAGATCCGTCGATCACTAGCCTTGCGCGCCTTGTTACCAGGTGGACTCCACTAACCCCATTAGCTACCAGTGCCCAAGAAAGCTAAACACTCTTCACCAAACTTCCTCGCAAAAATCAAATAAAAATAGAAGAGAAAGAGAGAGAATTAAAGAAAAAATAAGGTGTACAATAAATGAGATTAGGCGTAGATGAATCCATTGAATACAATGAAGGGTGTTCATCTACCAATATCCACCATAAAGAAATACAATACGTAGAACAAAGTTATAGAAGAGTATGCCTGATTGATCCGCAAAGCAAGGGAACTCAATCCAGACTCTGGAATACTTGGGTACAAGGTTGTGGCACAGTCTTAAATGGAATGAGAGCATTGGTTATTTATTCGGAGAACCATCTCTTAGAAGACCTGCCATCAAGGCTAAGAGCGTATTTTACTTAAATCGTTTGATTTGGAGTGTTCATCACCTAAAATAACTGCCAACCATGGCTAAGAGCCTCTTCTACCCGAGGCAGTTTTGTGTTAATCCCAGCGAAATATTTAAATGTAATTGTGATTACATCAAGGTTAATTACTTACGGGTTCACATCCATACTAAATACATAGAGTCCCACATTAACACAACACGGATTGTGGGCCCACATAAATAATATACAAATGCATTTGGATTATTACATGGCTTAATGCTAAGGGCGTCACATCAATGCTGAATACATAGGGGCCCGCATCAACACATAATATTTTGGCGGCCACTTCGACCACTTGTCAACCAAAATCAGGGTCTGCATCCGGAAATCAAAGGACAGATTGAAAGAAAAAAATGAAGCCATTCTGTTGCGGTAATGCGTTTACTCATCTACATTTAGAACATCTATTTCTACCTCGTCGGATAGGTAGGTATAGGTAACCTGATCCCCGTGACTAATCATGTAGCCCTACTAGTGGAGGTATATAGCTTTCAAATCTCCGATCAAGAGAAACGGCCCTGGCAACGGTACCACGATGCGTCAGAATCACCCTAGTCGAAAGTGGCTGACGAAAGAATGTACACAGAATTAACTGTGTACCTCCTATTTATGTGTATCTGCACTGCCATTACCGGAAAGGAGGGAACTTTATCAAATAGTAGAACGGAGATATCTTGCCAGGCAAAATCTCGCATTCTGCCTCTCTATTTACTACTGTGTTGGTGGGGTCGCAAAAGCGTTATACCCTAGGATGTTTGGCAGAGGGCACGACCTAAAAATGGTCTTCTGCATGAAAAATACTCAAAGGGATCGGAAAGAGACGATCCTCCGCAGCATCACTGAGTTGGCTCGGAATCCTCCTTAAGGGCAACAGCTTTAAAGGTAACCAAATACTGACTCTTAAGCACTTTAATGGGGTTTGCCTCCAGTTAGTAGTACGAGTCAGTGGAGGCACGTGGTCGGTTCGCCTTATGAGTAACGATCCGAAGAGGAGAGGAGGTTGGATGAGCCCGGTATAACTCTATGCTTGGGATGAACTTTATATATATGTTACCAAATCTACCACGCGTCGCCAGGTTAGTGATAGAACACGCAAAAAGGCACCGAATGGGCGCAGAAGTGGCCGTACTCGGATATTACTGGGTAATAAAACGTTCCCAGTAGGACTTGGTGCAAAAAGACAGAGTATTTAACCTCGCAAATGGAAAGACGATCCGTTACTTGAACGAGGAGGATATATTTGACTAGAAGTTACCCGCTATATTGCTTCGAGCAAGGAGCGTACGGCTCTTCGTAATTTACAAACTTTTCCATAAACAATGAGAACATAGTGTGTATGGCCTTGGGGCAACTTACACTGATTTATGTAAACCCGACTTTGCAAATCACCGAAGCGATGACAGCAGTAGCCTATCGTCGGCATTGGCACGAATGCCTCTACAAGGTAGTGATACCAAGCAGCACGCTCCGATTCATTGAGCCTGTCACGACCGAACGTGACTATGAGTGTATTGGTGGGTCTCGAGTCCTTCCGATTAACTTTATTCGCATTCTATATAATGGATTCTATTACAAGAGTATTTAAACATATCCTGCTTCCATGAAAGTCCACCGCTTTGATTTCAGCGGAAGAAACGGAGGACCCTTCAACGAGCAGGTTACGCTAATTTGCCATTCGCTCTAGCTTCGGCGGAGGATATCGCCCATGGTCCAGTCGATAACCCGGGTGACATGCTTCGAAGCCTGGGTGTTAGAGGCATGAACTTTTGTTCACCTTTTTC
Source organism: Ceratothoa steindachneri (assembly GCA_963969495.1). Classification (NCBI taxonomy): domain Eukaryota; kingdom Metazoa; phylum Arthropoda; class Malacostraca; order Isopoda; family Cymothoidae; genus Ceratothoa; species Ceratothoa steindachneri. The sequence goes on along the minus strand of OZ018323.1, from coordinate 195,350,808 downwards.
ATCAAGATCGGACTATTGGATATTCTCCATGATTCGTGGCGAATGGCTACCATACTTGCCTTGCGTAAGTTGAGAAGAAACCACTCTGAGCCGGTTGGTTTTCTCCCAATTTCTCTAGAGAAAATTTCTTTGTTCAAAAAATTGATTTAGAAATTGGTTATTATTTGGTTATCTTACTTCTTGGAAAGCGGAAGCCACCTGTCTCCTGCACATTTCGGCTTTCGTAAGTTCCACCTTGGATGTTAAGCCAGGGTGAAAAATGGATAAATGCTATTTGCGATACTTTATTTCGTGGACAACACCTCGCTACAAAATAGGTGGCCTAGAGCTCTACGATATCAGATTGTGATACGGTATTATGGAGACCTTCCACACTATGGAAGCGAGGGCATGCCTCCCTATTCTTCGTGCCGTGGTTTCTGAGAGATCTGGATTCCGCTTATGGGTGGGGCAGTATTTTCAGGCTCAATAGAGTAGGGAGAGTGTCTGTCGGGTGAAATGTTTCTCCCTACGATCTACGTAGACGAACTTTTTATCTCTTCCCGTGTTTCATAGAAAACTAAATTAGGAGTGTCGACTGCCAGAGGAACTTAACCTCGTCGCTCTTGATGCTTAATCGCACAGGTTTGGTATTCTTTGGCTAAAATCAAGATAGGATATTTCTCTCACGATTTACTGCTTCGATCTCCGAATCTGGTTTGTTCCTAAATGCCTTTACATGGAGGTAGTATAATCGCCCTTTTTTCTTGGTCTGACTGATGAGCGTGTTTTTCAAGTTTTTTTTGTGTTAGTTGCTTTTTGCCTAATTTAATGTGGGTTAATTTTTGTTTGAAAATATATTTATACATTTGTAAACAAAATATAATTAAATAAATGTATAATTTTTGGCGGATATCCTCCTCCTGGCAGCTGGCAACAAACCCTTAAAATTTAAAAACAACACATTAACTTAAATTAACTTAGAAAAACTTAAGTTTTACAGAGCAAGTTTTATTTTAGACAAAGATAAACTCACTATAAAAGTTTCTTTCACATAAATATTAGAAATATTTTAGGAATAACTAATGAAAATCTAGTAACCAATAAACCTTTAAATGCCACGTTACATTAAAAATGTCCAGTCTAAATTCCAACGCATGCGGACAGTTTTCTGAAGTTTCTTCTTACTTTAAATTAATTCCTTTATGGACTTCCTTAAAAGCGAACTTAATAAGAAAAAAAACTTGTTATCTGATATTAGAACCAATGAATGTGGACACCGTCAGCATTACTATAGAGTACATGTTAAAATATGTACAGATTTACGTGGTCATCTTCATCAAAATACCACACGAGAGTTGGTTATCGTAAAGATGTTTTGCTTCTCCGGTAGGTAATAAAACAGAGAGATTTTGAGACCTATAAAACCGCACAACAAAAAATACATAACACTTTCAGTACAAACAATTCCAGAGGCAGTTTCAGTGCCATTAACGTCCGTTTAATATTTTAGGCGTGCAATATAAAGACACAAGTTTGGAATTCTCCGACTTCACAAATGATGGCTTCGGCCAAATATTTACTGTTTTACGATCGCAGTAATTACTCCGATTAATTAATCAAAGTAATTACTCACAGTAATTGCCAGCAAAAATAATATTATTACCATTAATAAACATAAAAGGCGAAAAATCTGGTCTTATTGGTTTGGCAATGGGGCATTCAAATTGCAGGAACCCTATTTTTACAGCTTTACACACCATTGATTACACATAAGTAGCAAAAGTTCCTTGGTGTATATTTTGTTTTAAAGCCAAGCATAAGCACCTATTAAGACATTTCCCTTCAGCTTTTTATTATCAACCCCCTGCTCAATCTGAAGACTCTCCTCATCGGAAACAAACAGGCTTCTAAGACTGTCATTCAAGGAGCCTCATTAAACACAGTAGTCAAAGGAAGATGTCCATTTGTCTTAAGTCGTATATTGTAAGGTAAAATTGGAGGGGTTGCAAGCAAAATATCAAAGTTATGCCGCCTTTGCCATCAGAATTTGCATGCTACCAGCTGTCACAGTTGTACTATCAGAAATGGTATTGAGGCAGATGAAGAACAGCAAGAAAATATGTCTCGAGAAGCAGATCCAATCACCGATTATTTTGAATGTGTATACACTGGTAGAGAACGCCGAAGTTACAGAGAAACTTCGCTTTTCCGGAAAATCATGTGGAGTATGCATCGGCATAGACCTACTTTAACTCCTCCAACGCATGAAAACTCTTTGGAAAGAAGGAGGGCATAGTCATGTTAAAATAAAACATAACTTGATGCCATAGGAATATCTGGTCCCTTTCACAAGTGTTTAAGCAGAAGAATGTATCACCAACCACATGGTCAGCCAAATCGTTGTAAGACCTCCGCTCATCCCCGAGAGAAAACGGTATCAAACTTTCAACCAGAAGTTCCAATATTTTACAAGTCTAGGAGAATTATGTTTGTTTGTTTTGAAATATCACACAATTTTCAATTATAATATAGTTTTTCATTTTTTCAATATTATTTCCTGTTAGAATATCTGTCAATTAATAATATGCATTCTTATTTTTTTATAATTAAACAAGGCTGCTCTCACATATTCTTATTAATGATTTTACGACGTTGAAACTTTCAATAATTCCCGCACTAACCCTGGAAGGTCCTTCACAATTATATCCTTTCGAACGAGAGTGTAAAACAACATGAGGGTTTCAAATTTCGTTAGAATCGGGCAAAGTGTTATGATATTATTGATAAATAATTCTCTGGCTAATCTTATTAGGACTTTTACATTCTCTCTCGAATGCTATAATTGACAAACAACATAAGTTTCAAATTTCAATAGAATCGGCCGAATAGTTACAATGTTATTACCCCCCAAAAAAAGGAAAACGGGATCGATGGACCGACATACAGAGATTTAGAGTCACACCTGACTAAGCTCATGCGACTAAAAACAACTATTGTTTCCTGTCGTGGTATGACATTATATTACATCAATACCATATTATATCTATGAGGGAGTGACCAATAACTTGAAAGCGAACCGACAAAAGGGAGGGAAAACCACGAGTTTAGACGGGCTGAGTAGTGAGAGAGTGCAACGAAGTCAGGTAAATTATGGACAATGGCAAAGCTCAAGGTTATTTAAAGAGGCATCTGCAAAAATATAATTTTATTTAAACAAAAATAATGAGAGAATTAATGGGTAACATTACCTCAGAGAATTAACGGGCAAAACAACATCAGTAAATGAAAGGGGGCATGGTAGTTATAAAAGAGACTATGAAGTTAGAACTTAAGGTATTACAGGAGGAGACTATTCAAATGTGGGGGGGAATTAACTCAATTGGGTTACTGAAGGGGGGGAGGGGTTGGCTTACGAATGTCTTCTGCACGAGAGGTGTGGCCGTTCAGAACTCCTGAGCGTGAGGTTGGAGTGATGACGGTTCTCCAAAAACAAGATAGGTGGGGGGGGGTAACTTCCGGTCCACGGGAGAGTATTTCGGCCTACCCGAAATGAGGAGGGCTTCGACAGGAGTTGATGAAAGAAGTCGGTAAAAAACACTCGGGAGCGATCGTTCAGTGAAATTACCTCCTGGCTGGGGCTAATTCCAAATACACAAAATAGTTCAGCTGTCACTTTGCATTGTTGCTAGCACTTGACTTGGAACCATGGGGAAATCTTCTGGGGTCTGGGCGAGACTTCTCAACTCTGTGTGTCTTCCGGGGAGTTTAGCGTTATTTATATCCGAGGCTCTCCCCGGAGTTGGGGGTTAGCGGGAAACAACTCTACACTCGAAGGGCCTCGAATCTTCTTACAGAGCTATTTTAGCGCACACATAAAGGTGAATCGTAGGGGACTTGATTCGAGGCTACCGCTTGTGGAAGGTTGGAGGTGAAGGGGAGGTAGGCTTACCACTTTAGGCCTAGCCGGGCCTTCTGCTGCCCATGGGAGTTCCATTCTGCAAAAGATCTTCCACGTGGGGATTCCCTAACATTTCTCTTTAATTTTGATAAAAGCCGGAGAAAACTGCCACAATGTGACACTTGTCCAATGTCCAAGGGTCAATTAATAGGATGAGTTTTTGCTCCGTGGCAGTTGTCATGCCTGAAGAATGCATTCGGTTTCTATGAAATATAGGAATTTAAACCCCTTTTCACCTCATTTGTTAGTGGTTTATTGACTTAAATAAGTGAGAATCAGATGGTGGAAGTTTTAGTGAATAAGGAAGAATAGGAAAAACCTTCCAACCCAGCGCAATATTTTTTTCTTGGGTCACACAGGCTACGAGGGTGAGTTAATTATTACGGAGAATTGGTAAGGGGCACCCTTTAATTAACCACTAAAGGGCATTTTGTTCCAGAACTTAATTATTCTTTGTAATTGCTGAACTATAAGTGAACATTAAGAATTTTCTTATGAAGGAAGAGCTCATAATTCAATCATTCCATTTGCTTACCACCAAATGCAAAGCAAAGGTTCTGTTGTTGGATTCCAGGATAAGACAGAGGAATGGGTTGTATCTCACGAACAATTCGTTGTATTTTGCACTTAATATTTTAATAAAGCACCCACTTCTCATCTCCCTTAACCATTCTGTCGAAATTGGTTAATGGGCATTTTGAGCAAATAGAAAGAAAGCAATATTTTCCCTTATAAATTTCCTTCAAACATGTTGCGCCCAAACTCCATTCATATTGACTTGTATTCGCCCTTGGTAGTTTATATTTTGCATTGCAATAATACAGATTACAAAAGGCCTTTGTATTGCTTAAGTTATCTTTACAAAGTTTGAAACAAATTTTGTACAATTTCTAAAAACGACGATTAAATTCTTTGCAACTTAATATATTACTAATAATTATCTAATCGGTTTTTTTCTATAAAATCACTCAACTGAATCTGTAAGAAGATCCAAAAATCAAATTAGTAATTAGGAGTTCAAATAAGCGTATCATCAGGTTAGGATTCTATATTTAATTCATATGAAAAAGTGTAGACAACTTTGATTTAGTGCACCTGAGCTCACATACTCACACAAATTCCCACCCACAACACATAATCACACAAGAAAACCATCACTTTAAGAAGGGTACAAGGGATATCGATGCTTAAAAAGAAGAAGAGAGAGATAATAATGAATCGAAAGTAGAATAGGGGGAGATAGGAAGAAGAAATAATAATTAATCGAAGGAAGAAGAGGGAGAACAATGGTAGGTAGGTAAATTTAGAGCAGATGATGGAAGTGAGTGCGGAGACAAATTAATAAATGCAGGAATAGAGAATGGCCATAGTTTCGAGCAAACAGAGAGATGAAATTTATTATATTTATCCCGAAAGAAAAATTTATCACAGAGAAGGTTTAAATGCACTCGCGTCAACCTACTCGACAAAGCGTTAGATTTCCAACGCCTAGATTGAAAGCCCGCAGTCCATTTATTCAGACTGCCGTCTGTTTCCCGTGAACCCCTGTAACCCGTGTCGAGTCATCGTAGTACTTAGTCGAAGATTTCGCCAGCAGATCTACCTTCGTTAAGCTTTGGCCCCTGTTTAGAGTAAAGCTATCGAGCTTCTTTCTTTCCCGAGAGTTGTGCGGCATCTCATCTACACCACCCTTTCAAGATTCCGGTTTTCAAGACTGAGGGTCCCTGCCGATCTGCAGAATCGTCTCGAGTTGAGATTACGTCTCTCTGGAGCAGATAAATTCTCATTCTTCATCACGAAGTAATCCAACTCCATATTCGAGTCCTCGTCAGGACTCACAGAAGTATCTTCTTGAAGACCTGTGCCGTTTTCTTCCCCATCCCAATTCACTCGCGCTTTAAGGTAAAGCGTTCTAGTATGGTCATTCCCGGATTACCTCGTTAATCTTCGCTTAATTCATTTAACTACCATAAGAAATTTGTTCCCCCTTTTGTATATATAAATATATATATATATATATATATATATATATATATATATATATATATATATATATATATATATATATATATATATTTATTGCCCCCTTCTTTATTATATTTATTAAGATTATATTTTGGAGTAATGTTCTTTATATATATATCCTTTGAAATGGAACTTGGCAAGCTATTGGTCAAAACAAGGTCAACCATATTCGCAATCTTTATTAATCGCCCCAGAACTATATCACGCGGCCTGTGGTCAGCTGTCTGCCACAGCTTGTGTACGACTCTGTGCGCCAAGGTAGTCTACACAGGTATACCTCGACATTCTTGAGTACAATAGTCTTCAACTTGCAATACACACACACGCACACACATACACAAGAACACATGTTCGCTTGTGCTAAATAACTCGCGATTTCACTATTGTGGAGAAATGGCTACATTAAGCATCCTGGAGGAGTATAGGTACATTAAAGCCCTCCTCCCTTATGAGGAGAAGCGTGGGAAAGGTAGCCGGCGAAAATGCTTACCATGTGTGATCTCGCCGCCGCTGTGGGCTGTTGGAGCTAACATCTGTTTGTAGGCGACCACCTAAGGTCCTTAAACGACGCTCTAACGATCGAATTACCTACGAGACCCATAAACCCGTGGTTATGAAAAAAAAGCGGTGCGAGTCAGAAGGCACGCCAAGTAGCGGTGCGGTGGCGAGCCTATAATTTGCGAGTTGACTTGGGCACCCCTGTGCCACCTCAGGAATTTTCGCACTCCCCAGATGCGAACTCACCATTCACTCCCCCCCATCTTTTGCCTCTGTGGCCTGGTCACTTCCCCCTTTAGATGGGGCGGCAATCCGCCTATAAATAAGCCCCGCAAAGAAAGAGTAGGGGATTATCCGAAGTCGATACGCCATAGGAGGATTATTTCGTGAAGATCGATCCATCGGCCAGACAAGAAGATTATCAGAAGTCGATTCGCCAGAAGAAAGATTAGTTCGTGAAGATCGATCTTTCAACCAGACAAGAAGATTAGAAGTCGATACGCCAGAAGAAGGGTTAGTTCGTGAAGATCGATCCTTCAGCAATACTAGACTATTTCCGTGAGAAACGATCGGATCAGATTGAGAAAATCGATCCCCCCTTTCAGGGCCGTATTAACCTAAATAGTCAAGTTTTATATCGGTGCCATACCGAAGAAGCCTTTTCAGTGTGCAAAGAAGTCCGACTGAAGAAAAGCAAAGCCGCTCACACTCGAGTGATTCTCACATCTCAAGCACCGTAAGAGTGAGAGGAGAAGAACCCAGTCCGAACGAGCTCCCGTTCTTTAATTACGGTGAAGAATCAGCCCCCGTCACAGGCGACAAGCAAGCCCTCCTCGACGAAGCCACACTTCAAAGCGAGAGATAAGTCCTCCAGTGACATCCGGCAATCCTAATACCTACCTGTAAGTTAAAAATAACATTTATATCTCTATTGCGATAGTAGAAGTTTAGTACGTCCCAAGTTTTAAAGAAGAGTAGAAACCATTGTTCTTGAACCTAGGTCATATGTGTTTGTAGACGAGAGTACGTTAATTTAATGTTTAACCCCTAATCAAATAGAGTCGTGATAAAAAAAATACTAAGCGGCAATTGGTATGTTTACGGTAAGCCTATTTGTTTATGTTTTGTTATTGAAAGATCTTTGAGGCCAAAGATAGAAATGTGTTTACTGTTGGTGTGTAATATTTAGGTTTTTAATTTAAAATACATGTTTATTTTGGTAGATTCTGGTGTTTCCTCTTATCCTTATGTGTTTAAAAATAGCTCTTCCTTAAGAACTAAACCACTAAATTAGCACTCTTAGAACAAAGCCTACTTCATCATAGAAGTAACTCACGCCCCATAAGGCAGACAGATACTAAAAGGGTGTCAAAAATAATAGTGATCAAAACCAAGGGTCATTCTACGACATATTATAAAAGTGGTGTCAGGTGTGGGGTTTTATATTAGAAAGAACCCAGAGGGGCTATTTAAGGAAGAGCTAACACATAAAAGGAACACCAGGAATATTAGAATATTTGACGAGTGGGAAATTGGTAAAGTTAGAGGTGGATACCATCTAAAGGTAATTGTTAGGCCAAGTGGTAAGTTTCGGTGGTGGAGTAGGTCAGGCATGATTAAAAACAAGGTAGATGACTGACATAAGCGCGATGGCATTGTTTGACCTTTATCGGAAGCAAGGTCAAAGCCTCGGACTGGAAGGAACCGAGCTGAACTCGTTTATTCAGGAGAAAGAGAAAAACGAAAGAGAAGAAAGAAGAGAAGAACGTAAAATGAAAATGGAAGCTGATGAAAGAAGAGAAAAGGCGAAAATGGAAGCTGATGAAAAAAGAGAAAAGGCGAAAATGGAAGCTGATGAAAGAAGAGAAAAGACGAAAATGGAAGCTGATGAAAGAGAGAAAATAAGGGCCCACGAAAGAGCTCTTAGCAAAGACGAGTTAGAGGTGCAGTCAGTGTCATCCAGAACAGGAGTGTCACCAGCGGCCAGCATGAATCTCCCGAAGTACAGGGACGATGAAGATTTATGCTCATATCTCTCCCATTTTGAGAAAATATTTGAAGTCAATAATTGGGACCTAGAAGAAGATAGGGTCGCCAGACTGTTACCGCTACTCAATCGTAGGATGAGAGAGATATTTGTATCTTTACCCTCAGAAGCGACTGTGGACTATTCCACTTTCAAAGCCGAACTTCTCTCAGCAACAAACCTTAACCCGGAAGAATATAGGATGAAGTTCAGGCAGTCTCGTATAAGACCTGGACAAACATACAAACATTTTGGCTTTGAGCTTCGTCGAAGCCTACAGTTTTGGATGGAGTCAGAAGTGGTAGAGAACGAAGTCGCTGCGGTCGTCGACTTCATGCTTAGAGATCAGTTACTAAGTACACTAACCCAGGAAATCCGTGCATTCGTTAAGGACCGAAAAGCTTCTACCTTCAACGAGTGTCTGGACGAGGCTGACCTCCACGCGGTAAATCATCGGTTATATCCTAGGGAGTACAATCAAGAGAAGGCTCCCTCCCCAAAGAAAAATGGGCCGCCACCCAGGCATTTACAGAAGAAACCCTTTAAGTTCTCAGCAGCAAAAGGAACTTATAAACCAAATTTTGGAGGAGAAAAAAATCAAAAAGAAGGTAGGATTCTACAAGGATCATACCCTAATACCGGCACGTATCCCAGGAAGCCCGTCACTTGTTATACCTGCGGGATAATAGGTCACCTGAGTTTCCAGTGCCCACAGAACTCCCGACTGAGGGAGACCTCGAGACAACAGGTGCAAAACCTGACTGCCACGATCCCAGCAGGACAAGCTGATTCGTCCTACGTCCCCGCGCCAACATCCGAAGGGCCCCAGCAACAGGTAAACTTTCTATTCAACAAAAGTTCGCCAGGTGGCCTACAATTTGAAGAGGGCACTGTTAATGGGTGCCGAGTATCCACTTTAGTCAGAGACACCGGATGTACGTGCATAGTGGTATCCGACAAGTTGCTGCCCCCAGTAAACCCTAACCATAAGAAATTTGCAATCGTCCACGACTTTTTAGGACGCGACAATCGATTCCCCGTCGTGAGATGTCATATACAATGCACATATTTCACCGGTTGGACGGACGTGGTAGTAGCCCCGATTAAGTTCTGCGCAGTACTAATCGGACAAAACCCCCTAATTCCCCAGCAAGAAGTGGCCCAACAAGTAGTCACCCGGGCACAAGAAGCCCAGAGGAAAGAGCAACCTGCTAAGTTGACCCCGAGGATTACCCTCGAAGACAATGGGTTCAAATTGACTTCCTTCGCCAGAGCTCAGAAGGAATGCCCCACTCTTAAACCTCTATGGGAGAAAGCTATTAAAGGTGAAATTCTCCAAGTGAAAGGAAAGAAGCCTATCCAGTATATCGTAGAAGACTCACTTCTCTACCGTACTATCAGCGAGGAGGATAAGGAGAACAAGAAAGCACTGTGTGTACCTCAAGAATACACGCAAAGAATTTTGAATACCGCGCATGATGGAATATTAGCCGGACACTTTGGGCACAACAAAACGGCGCAGCAGATATTCAGACACTTTTATTGGCCCCAGGCCGCCAGGGAAATTGTGGCCTATTGCCGATCATGCGACGTGTGTCAGAAGGATCCCTCCAAAGGACGGGTACCTCCCGCTCCCTTACAAAAGGTGCCCGTTATTACCGAACCATTCTTTCGAGTGGCTATTGATTTGGTGGGACAAATTCACCCCCCTTCAAGTGGAGGACACTCCTACATCCTCACCCTAGTGGATTGTGCCTCCCGGTTCCCAGATGCCGTGGCCCTACGGAAGATTGACACTATTTCCTGCGCGGAAGCATTAATTTTAATTTTTGCACGAGTAGGCCTGCCTAAAGAAATTTTATCGGATAGAGGGCGCCAATTCACCTCAGAATTGATGGAGTATTTTAATAAACTACTGTTAGTCAAGCCAATTTTTACGAGTCCATTTCATCCATTCGCTAACGGAATCTGCTAGAAATTAAACGGGACTCTCAAAAATATATTGAAGAAGTTGTGTCAAAACAACCCTACACAGTGGCACAGATACCTGCCTGCAGCCCTTTTCGCCTGCTGAGAAGTACCTCATCGGACGTTGGGATTCTCGCCCTTTGAGCTATTTTACGGGAGAAATGTGCGAGGTCCTATGAGTATTCTTAAGGAATTATTTTTCAACGCGAAGCTCGACCAAGAAATCAAATCGTCTTACGCCTACGTGATGGATATGCGCGAGCGCCTAGAATACTGCTCTGGCTTAGCTCGAGAGAACGCCGAGAAAAATTTAGCCAAATACCGGGACTACTTCGATATGAAAGCAAAGGCTCGAAAATTAAAGGCAGGAGATGAAGTCTTATTATTACTCCCGACCGAAAATAATAAGTTATGGGCCCAGTGGAAGGGACCGTTTGAAGTAATCGAGGCACGGGGTCCAGTCGATTACTTGATAGATACCCCAACAGGGCGAAGAACCTATCACATAAACATGCTAAAAAAATATCACCGCCGCGCGTGCATAAAGAATATTACCCTTCTAGATGAAGAAGAACCGATGGAAGCCGTTTACCCGGGTACGCCCCTGCAAGTCATACACACCGTGTGTGTGGAACAAGACGAGGAATACGAACTTCCCTCGCTCTCACCTTCCCCGGAAGACCCTAGGGTGGATTTAAAGATAAATCCCCACTTAGAGATTCAACAAAAGCGGAAATGTTGAACTTGCTCATGGAATTCCCAGAAGTCATTTCTGAAAACCCCGGATGTGCCAAGGATTTTATCCATGAAATAAAACTAAAAACTAATTCAGTGGTTCGGAGCAAACCATATCCTTTACCGATCCACCTACGAGAAGCTTTCAATAAGGAAGTCCGGAATTTACTAAAATTGGGAATTTTAGAGCCATTGGAGTCCGATTATTGCTCCCCCATAGTAATGGTTAAGAAACCTGATCAATCATTTCGGATGTGCGTGGACTTCCGAAAATTGAATTCAGTGACCGTTTTCGACGCCGAGCCCATCCCACTAATAGATCAAAATCTCCATTTATTTGAAGACGCTAAATTCATCACCGAATTGGATTTGTGTAAAGCATACTATCAAATACCTCTCGCTAAGGAGTCCAAAAAAATGACGGCGTTTGCGACCGAGAGAGGTCTGTTACAGTTTACCAGGCTACCCTTCGGACTACTTACAGCCGGTAGCAATTATAATAGGATGATGAGGCGAATTATCGCTGGACTAAGTGACGTGTCGTTTTACTTCGACAACGTGTACGTAGCTACCCGTACATGGGAGTCACACTTACACGCCTTACGCTCATTGCTGGAGAAATTGAAGGAGCAAGGTCTAACCGCCGGGCCGACCAAGTGTTATTTTGCCTACGAATCCATTGACTACCTGGGATTCAAAATAGGACAAAAACACTTGACTACCCAGCAAGAAAAAGTGGACGCCATAGTCAAGATGCCCCGGCCGAAAACAAAGAAACAACTCCGATCGTTTTTGGCAGCGGCCTCGTTCTATAGGCGTTTTGTACCACACTTAGCTACCATTGCGGCCCCACTTAATGATTTGTTAAAAAAGAGAGCGTCAGACCCTGTCACGTGGAACCCCTATGCAATAACTCAGTTGGAGGTTCTAAAAGAAAAACTCGTAACTGCGCCCATTCTTCGCTTACCAAATCCCAACAAGATCTTCGGCCTTCGCACGGACGCTAGTCAGGACGGGTTAGGCGGAGTATTGCTTCAATACGAAGATGACGAAACAGCCTATCCCATAGCTTATGTCAGTAGGAAACTGTTGAGTAGAGAAAAAGCCTACGCTACAATCGAAATCGAAGCTTTGGCCATAATATGGTCCATAGGTAAATTCAAATATTATCTAATAGGGCGCGAGTTTAAGTTGGAATGCGATTATAAACCGTTGTCATACTTAAGTAAAAATAAGAGTAAGAATGGAAGACTCCTGAGATGGAGTTTACTCTTGATGGAGTACCAGTACTCCATTCACTATATAAAAGGGTCCAACAATTGTATGGCCGACTCGTTAAGTCGGAACCCTGTCGACGATTAAGGAGCAGCCCAACTATTGTATTATAGCAAAGTTAAGTGTAAATCGGTAGAATTGTAAGTAAGTAGGGGCGAGTAACCACCTAGTGGTAGGTAAGAAGATCCTAAGTTGGCACAGTCATATAGGAATTAATGTAAGGTCAGGTAAAATGTTATCGAGGCATTCCCGGGTGAACTAGAATTTATTGTATAATATAATGTTCCGTAAGTTACCCATGTATATTATTGTAAGCATCGGATTGGTCCCCCCCACCTCCCGTTATTTTCTCAAGGAGGGAGGTAAATGTGGAGAAATGGCTACATTAAGCATCCTGGAGGAGTATAGGTACATTAAAGCCCCCCTCCCTTATGAGGAGAAGCGTGGGAAAGGTAGCCGGCGAAAATGCTTACCATGTGTGATCTCCCCGCCGCTGTGGGCAGTTGGAGCTAACATCTGTTTGAAGGCGACCACCTAAGGTCCTTAAACGACGCTCTAACGATCGAATTACCTACGAGACCCATAAACCCGTGGTTATAGAAAAAAAAGCGGTGCGAGTCAGAAGGCACGCCAAGTAGCGGTGCGGTGGCGAGCCTATAATTTGCGAGTTGACTTGAGCACCCCTGTGCCACCTCAGGAATTCTCGCACTCCCCAGATGCGAACTCACCATTCGCTCCCCCCCCCTTTTGCCTCAGTGGCCTGGTCACTTCCCCCTTTAGATGGGGCAGCAATCTGCCTATAAATAAGCCCCGCAAAGAAAGAGTAGGGGATTATCAGAAGTCGATACGCCAGAGGAGGATTAGTTCGTGAAGATCGATCCATCGGCCAGACAAGAAGATTATCAGAAGTCGATTCGCCAGAAGAAAGATTAGTTCGTGAAGATCGATCTTTCAGCCAGACAAGAAGATTAGAAGTCGATACGCCAGAAGAAGGGTTAGTTCGTGAAGATCGATCCTTCAGCCATACTAGACTATTTCCGTGAGAAGTGCCATACCGAAGAAGCCTTTTCAGTCTGCAAAGAAGTCCGACTGAAGAAAAGCAAAGCCGCTCACACTCGAGTGATTCTCACATCTCAAGCACCGTAAGAGTGAGAGGAGAAGAACCCAGTCTGAACGAGCTCCCGTTCTTTAATTACGGTGAAGAATCAGCCCCCGTCACAGGCGACAAGCAAGCCCTCCTCGACGAAGCAACACTTCAAAGCGAGAGATAAGTCCTCCAGCGACATCCGGCAATCCTAATACCTACCTGTAAGTTAAAAATAACATTTATATCTCTATTGCGATAGTAGAAGTTTAGTACGTCCCAAGTTTTAAAGGAGAGTAGAAACCATTGTTCTTGAACCTAGGTCATATGTGTTTGTAGACGAGAGTACGTTAATTTAATGTTTAACGCTAATCAAATAGAGTCGCGATAAAAAAAATGCTAAGCAGCAATTGGTATGTTTACGGGAAGCCTATTTGTTTATGTTTTGTCATTGAAAGATCTTTGAGGCCAAAGATAGAAATGTGTTTACTGTTGGTGTGTAATATTTAAGTTTTTAATTTTAAATACATGTTTATTTTGGAAGATTCTGGTGTTTCCTCTTATCCTTATGTGTTTTAAAATAGCTCTTCCTTAAGAACTAAACTACTAAATTAGCACTCTTAAAACAAAGCCTACTTCATCATAGAAGTAACTCACGCCCCTTAAAGCAGACAGATACTAAAAGGGTGTCAAAAAGTATAGTGATCAAAACCAAGGGTCATTCTACGACAACTATAATGGACGTCATCTCTCTGGTTTAAAAAAAAATGAGTTCGTCCAGTGGGAAGAAGTGTTGTGTTGAAGCAGCAGAAATCGCCAAGGCAATTTTTTGCAAAGGTCTAAAGCGCAATAGCCACTAGGACACATCAAGAAGAACGTTTGTAACGACAGGGCAAATGCATGAAAGATATGATGCTGCAAAACTCTCATTAGGTATTGGGACTTAGAGGGTAAACTGTGGACCTAGGATACAAAACCACACATCCAGATGTCAGCTGCAGCATGGTGGCCCATGTTACACTTGACATTGCCCTGCGACGGCGTAAATAGCGAGAGATAAGGAAAATAAATAATCGGGGGTAGGGTTGGGATAAAATGGTGGTATGAATTTAGACATTTCAAACTCACCAACCAAAACGGATTAAAGGGGGGGAGGTATTTATCCTTCTCCAGACCCCAGCATGGATAAGTTCACGAAATCTGGTCGGCAATGAGCTTGACAAAATAGTCTCTGGCCAATAAAATATGCAATAAATGTGATATAAAGAAAGTGTCGAAAAGGAAGTAAAAATAAATGGTGTAGAAGGAATAACGTCCAGGTAGTATCAATTAGGCTTGAGAGTGAAGGGAGCACTGGAAACACTAGGGCTCTCCACTTCTGCAGGTACAGCTGTAAAATTCGAAGCTGGCAACACCCTTCGGAGGTTTTGTTTAGCTAAAAAGATAATGTTACAAGGAGTTACAAGGAAAGAAGGATACCCTAGGTGACCTTACGGTCCATTCAAAGAGGGTACCTTTGGACTAGCAATCGAGCGGGCACATTGCTGCTCATTTGTTTTGCGTCTCTAAACGGCCGCTTTTCAAGACTTTGTCTAGTCTTGACTTGAACTGGTCAACAGATTCACTGTTGACAACTTCCACTGGAAGTGCGTTCCACTTACCGCAGATACTGTAGGTGAAAAAATTTCCACACAGATTGCGGTTGTAACGCTTCAGTTCAAGTTTGAAGCCGTGATTGCGCGTTCTGTCCTCACTCAGTGTGAAAATATCCCGGTAGTCAACAATGTCGAACCCTCGAAGTATTTTGAAAACTTCGATGAGCTGACCACGCAGTCTACGGGTTTCCAGCGAGAACAGATCTAATTCCCTTAGTCTATCCTCATAACTTTTATGTCGGATAGAGGGAATCAGTTTGGTTGCCCTAGCTTGTACGCGTTCCAACCTTGCGATGTCCTTACGATACGAAGGACTCCAGAATTGTACGGAATACTTCAGGTGCGGCCGAACCAGGGAGTTGTACAGACATAGTACTATCTCCCTGTTACGGTATCCAAACTGGCGCTTTATGTAGCATAACATCCTTTGGGCTTTCTTCTCTGCCTCGATGCACTGCTTCGAGAACTTGAGGTCACTAGTGATTGTTACACCCAAGTCCTTCTCAGTGTCACTCGATTTAAGAGCAGTGCTCTTAAGGATATAATGAGATTGGGGGTTTCTGTGGCCGATATGCATTACTTTGCATTTCCCCACGTTAAAAGGCATTTTCCACGTGTCCGACCACTCCCCAATCTTCCCAAGATCTTCCTGCAGGCGGGCAGTATTTCCATCCTTTGCAACGTTCATACCAAGCGTGGTATCGTCGGCAAATTTTGAAATCTTGGCAACCATGTCACCGTCCATGTCGTTGACGTAGATGATGAATAGTAGTGGTCCCAGGACAGATCCTTGAGGCACCCCGCTAGTAACGGGCACCCACTCAGAAGACTGTCCATTCACCACCACCCGTTGCCGTCTGCCACTTAGCCAGTTCTCGATCCAGCCGGCTACTTTTCCGTCTATGCCCAGCGCTCGCACTTTCCGCAGAAGGCGGCGGTTTGGTACCATTATCAAAGGCTTTCTGAAAGTCTAAGTAAACCACATCCACAGCCTTCTCCCGATCGTGCTCAATGAAGACGAAGTGGAAGAATTCCACAAGGTTGCCTTCGGAAGCCATGCTGGGAACTCCTCAGTAGCAGGTTTGACTCTAAATACGACGTTATTTTCTCCACCATCATGTTTTCCATGAGTTTACCGACTATCAAAGTTAGACTGATAGGTCAGTAGTTTGACGGATGGCTGGGGGCTCCTTTCTTGAAGATCGGAGTCACGTCCGCCTCACGCCAGTCTCTAGGGACGCATCCGGTCCGGATTGACATGTTAAAGATAGCGCACAGATGTCGTGATACTTCATCGCACACTTCTTTCAACACCTTGGGTAGAAACCCATCCGGTCCAGGGGACTTATTCGTCTGTAGGTCAGCGATCTATTTCTTTATTTCTCCTTCGGTGAAGTCCATTGCCTCCAGCTTTTCCCCCGAGTAGGAATCCCTAGGCTGGGGGATGGGATCACACTCTTTAGTAAACACTGAGGAGAAGAAGTCATTGAGAAGGTTAGCATTTTCTGCCTCTGAGTGAGTTAATGCACCCTCCTCGTCCACTAAGGGCCCAATCCTACGATGGATTGGTTTACGGCTATTTACATAGCTGAAGAACTCCTTGGGGTTTTCCTTGCAGAGTCTCGCCACTCGGAATTCCTCAGTACGCTTAGCCGCCCTTATGCTGGACTTTACTCTCCTGGCTAGACTCCGGTACTCGTCAAAGGCACCCGAGATCTTCGATTGCCGGTACGCATTTCTCTTCTCCCTAAACAGTTGGCCGATTTCTCGATTAAACCACTTTGAAAGAACAGAAGACCGACGGAGGCATTTCAGAGGGATGCAACTTGATTGAACACTCATGAATTTATTTTTGAAATTGTTCCACGAATCCTCAACCTCTTCGCATACCACTATCTTTACATCAGTCAGCCCAGCACGAAGGCTTGCAAAGTCTGCTCTTCTCAAGTCAAGTTTCCTTGATTGACTGCAACAGACCTTACCTTCGGTTTCTTGACGGTAAATCTAACTAGCTGGTGATGACTACCACCAAGCTCTTCGCCTACAGAGACATCCTCAATGATATCATTTTCAGAGGTGAAGAAGCACGACTTAAGGAGGAGTGTCGAATCAGGCAGTGAACGTAGAGGTATATCCGAGAATAGATAAAAAATAAGCTTGTGATCGTCTCATGACGTGGTTAATCTAGCATAAGGAGTCGTGTTTAGCGAATTTTGATGAAATAAACGATGTTCCCTACACCCTCTCTCTCCCAAACTCGAAATTTCGTCTAATTCAAAGCACACAATTTGCGTTCACTGCAAACACCGTTCTAACGTTAGAAGCCAACTCACACTTAATTTAAAGATAGGAAAAGTGATTGATTTGCGGAAAAGGAGAAAGAAGACATCTGAGCCCTATGAAACAAGGCAACCTGTAAGATCCTTTACTTGAGCTCACTGCCTGAAGCACGACATCTCCTGTTAGAGGCCGAGGCAAGTTACTCTACTTTAGTTCAGGTGTGCGAAAGAAACAAATACTATAACCTTCGTCCTAAAGATTTACTGCCATTACTGTGTGATTGCTACATAATTCAGCATTTATATTTTACAATAATGTATTTCCTCGCCATAAACTCTTCTATATTTCACATCTGCCTTTTCTTCCCCTTCTCTCTTCGTTTGAACCTAAGGAATGATTTCCGGTGGTTCCTGACTAATTCCATGACGGCCCCCTTAAAGGCGTCGCCTGTCTTTGCCCTGCATCTTCATGAAATATTAATTAGGAGAAGTAGTCCTTGTGTTGCTTGCTGTTACAAATTATTTTACTCTATTAATGGTCTTCGTGTATCTAAATAGGGTACGATTAAGAGTTATCCGGCCCCACTCCTCTTAACTCCCCACGTATATCCTCTTTGGTAGTCTACAACTTTCTCACATATTTTTACTTATCCTAACTTCACCATTTTATAAACAAGCCGTATCCAATGAATATTTCGTACATAACTTTGGTAGTTTGAACTTTTTATAGAAAGTATATCTGTACAAGTCGTTCGGGACAATACCTCGCGATAAGGCAGTGCCTCTTTGGCACTGGCGATCTCAATGGGTGCCTGTAAAATAGGAGCCCAACTCGCTCCGTCAATAATTCCTGGTCCCATTACTCCATCGATCTAACTCGAGCCTGCTGTGTTCAAACCCTGTTTCGGTGTGATTTTATTATCCCACTAAATCGGCTCTGTCCTAGCCATTAATAATTTGGCCCTTTTGGCACCAAGTATCTCTCTCCTTCACGTTCCTACTCTCCATAATTGGAAGACGCGTCCTTTGTCTTCAGAGGGTTGTTGCCTTTCATAATTTTTTACTCCGCAGTTTCTCCACTTCCTCTACGAGAATCTATTTAAAACCTTCTGATGCAAATTTTCTCGTTTTATTTAACTCTATTTTACCCATTAAATTTGTCAGAGTAAACTGGCGCGCAATGTATAAAATACTAAGTCATCGGCAAAGGATAAAAAAGGAATATGTTGAACTGAATTCATAAAATCTCAACTCGATTTAAACTACCATCATGAAGGTTTTTGTTTGTAGCATCGGTGTATTGAGGCTCATAAAGAATGTACGGAATTTAGGGGAAGTTAGAGTGTGGGGAAGGTATAGAGACAGAGAATTCTCTAAAAATGATCCTCGTAGACTATTCAGGAGTTTTCGATAAAGGACAAGCGCGTAACTCTCTATAATTTTACCCACGTTTTCAGTTACAACGGAAGCTCATGTATGATTGGGTGCTAGAATGTTACCCAATCATCTAGGTCTCAATTACAGCTAGGAGGTGGGTGTCCTTGATACTGCTGTTAATTACTTGGGGCACCAAACAAGTTTCCCTCTTATTTAATACATCTTCCTTGCTCTGCCTCAGATTCTTCGCCTCGGAGCTAGGCAACAAATTCGGCAAAAATCCCCGATGGTAAAGATAGAACCAACCCGTTTGACACGTCGGGGCGACCTAGAACGATTATATATTTCCCGCCGAAGTATCGACTGACAAAACATTCAGGCGATGCAGTGATTTCAGCCCGAAGTCCTGGCTTCATTAATGATTCCCTTCCACGCGGTAGCGTGGTTGAATGCCAAACCGAAGTGAAAAATAGAACTGATAAGCTCTTGCCGGCAACATGAGGCACAAGGCCTCAGTTTGGCTTGAACCGAAGTCAGCCGCCGAACAAAATACGCGCGCAATTGAGCTCTCCCGAGCAAAATGGCAAGTCGACATGAATGGCGAAGCTCCAATTATATCGAAATTAGACACATGAGAAGATATCAACATGCATTCTTACATGGGATTATTGGCGGTGTTACTGCGGAGAACGGCGTGAACAAGGCCTTCGAAAGCGAGGATAAAACGGTATAAAGAAGGAAAAGAGCGAAGCATCAGAAACAATAAGAAATGACAAAGCGGAGATAGGATTATACATAATCTAAAATATTATCGGTGATGAGGATGTTATTCAAGTCTCAAACTCAGTGTGTCTTTGCCTCTTTTCTTCAAAGTTTTGTCCTATATTCCATATCACAAATATATTTATATAAGGAAATATCCATCTAGATTTAGTCGTAAATAGACAAGGTAATCACTAAAAGGTGACATTCTTTAAACCGTCTTCTATCATTAAACCTTAGAGCTTGAATTATTAAATGGAAATTATATTTAGAAGTGAATTCCTAAAATAAAGACCAGATATTAAAGGTAGCTATTCAATCTGTTTTCTTTCCTGGTCTTCAGTATTTTTTCAAGAGATGCATCAATTATAAAGCTCAAAATACATATGTTGTACTTCTACTATTTCTGCAAGTGATCACATTCCTTACCGTCTATTTTTAGCCTAGTTTTATTTTATTTCTCTTCAGGTTGCAACAGAAAAGGCAGGAAATCTATCATATATCTAAATATCAAGTCTGTTATTCGCTCAGTTTGACATTAAAGTACTATTCCTGTACCATAGCCACCCTCCGAACTACCAAGCAATGGCACGAGCAACTCAGACGATTTAGAATCACAACATACATCATATGTGGCACAGCTGGAATCTGTCAAGAAACCACACCTTATTACCCAACCAGGACTCAATGATCTAGTTTATGATCAAACTCTTACTAAACACCAGAGTGAACTCCTGCCCTTACTTCTGCAAAAATCGAAACATTTGGGGGAATATCCTCGAATTATGGTATTTCGGGAGATCTGCAGATCTATAGCAATTCTTCACTATAGAAAACAACTTGATCTATTGTAATTATATCAGAGGAATATTCAAGGCTCTTGAGCTGAACTATTAACCAATTGAGTGTTTTTTATAAATGTATCCCTCTACTGCATAAAAGCAGTGTCTGTTGCACATTGGGAACACCATGCCATCAGTTCCAGTTGCTTACTTAGTCATTTCAAGAGTGATATACGAGAACCTTACTTATATTCTAGACTACTTAAGTTACACAGAGCATGAGTGGCTAATTTGCGCGAAATTGAAAATAGTAGCTCTACATAGTCTTCGATATTGCAGTTTCATTTCATTTGTGGAAATATTTACCATTTTTTAGTCACGTTATTAAATATTATTTTTGTATTTCTCTTTTAAATACCCAGGACAGTATTCAGCCATAGCTAGGTAATTACCGAGCAATCTGCACTGGCTTTTTGTTATAGTGCCCGCGTACTCAGCGGAACGGTTTGCTTCTCCCATCACTCATTACCTTTAACCCCATCATCTGGTAACAGAGCCGAGGAGAGGTCAACTGAGCGGCCTTTCGACATATTCCACACCACTCGGCTAATCAAATCCCCTCCATATATATATATATATATATATATATATATATATATATATATATATATATATATCGGTTATACCTCAAAACACTGTAACATAACAGGTCATTTTTCCAGTACCTTAAAGCGATCTTCCCTAAAATAAGTGATACCAAGATTAAAGAAGGCTTATTCGTAGGCTATCAGATTCGTTAACTTATAGCTGATGAAGACTTCGAGGCGACAGTGGCTAAAACTGAACTAGTGGCCTGGCATGCATACAAGGAGGTATGCAAAGAACTCCTTTGAAATCACCACGGTAATGAAGAACAAAAGAACATTGGAAGTGGGAAAAATCGAGCGAACCAAGATTGATTGGTTAGCATTTAATCGAGTCACACTGGATGAGACTGTGACGTGACTAATAATGTCCACTGCGACCAAAGTTCTTTCTTTTTGATCTTTGTTAAGGTAGATCCTAAGCTACCTCAAGTTCTGGTCTGAAAACTGAGGAATTCACTATTAAATATCAATTTCCTTTAATTATTCCAGCCTTAAGATTGAATAATAAAGTCTCCTTTTAGTTATTACTATGTGTAATTGCAACTAATTTCAGGTGGATATTCGCTTTATATATATATATATATGATATGGAATAAAGGCTGAAATTTTGAAGAAAAGAGGCGAAGAGACACTGAGTTTGCGATTGTCATAACATCATCAGCAACAAAAATCTATTATATAATTCTATTTCTTATTTCCCATTTTTCCTTCCGCAAGACCTGCCTCAAATCGATCGCTCTTTAAAAATCTTCAACCACAGAGCCTTTTCCTAACCATTTACCCTCCTTCTCTCACAGAAATTGTATGGTTAAATCAATCGATATGAAGTAATTTATTTCAATGCGATGATATAAACCAAAACAATTTCTAATTTAAAATGGTAAAATTCAAGCATTTAAGTGGCTTTATTATAATTTCATCAAAATATTCATTAACATAAATCATATATTTAATTGCAATAATCAAGTATGCCTATAAAATTAAAAAAGACGTGATTAATGTATAAATATTTAACATAAAGACCTTACATTTCAATAGACATCAATGGCTAATTTGTCTATAATATAATTAATGAGTTGGAAACTCAACATTAATAATATTTTATGTGATTAGATTATTCACTTTTACTTCACTTAATAACAGTTCTGCGCCTAACAAAGTTATTTGCTTCCTAACCCTAATTGCTTTGACCGGAATCTAGCCAATAATAGGCCCCGACTTCGGCTCGCACTGAAATCAAGCCTCGTCCATCATCATGACGTTACCTGCTTACCGGCCCTTTTTCCGCTTCGTTTCGGCTTTCGAACCTGGTCTCGGGTGGAAGCGGTTCATTAAAGAAAACAGTACCTAGTGCCTAATAAACGGCCGAAATCTGAAAGATATCCTGCAATTTAAGTGGTTGAGTAGTCTACAATTACGGGGGAGGGGATAAACCCGTACTAGGATATCTCGACGTGTGTCATACACGTTAGTTTCATGTATTGCATCATCAGAGATTTTTTACTGTATTCCACGAATGGTCATGTTGCAAAGAAGGTGGTCTAGATATTGCAAAGAGAATTAAATAAAAGTGAAATACCTGTGGGTAAGGTGACTATGGTAATAAACAGTACCCTGCAATTGTTGAAAACCTACCGAATTTTACAGAATTAATGTAAAAGTAAGTAAAAATAAGTAAACTTATGGATTGTTGTTCCCCATGGCGTTGTCACTAGTAGCAAGGGCACTCATTTTATCGCTATAGCTCGGCTCTTGGCGAGTGAATTTTCCTCCTACCCTAGTATAAAATGTTGGGGCGGAGGGAATGCTGTAAGTGTAAAAGTTGTCGAAATTATCTACGGTTTCACGCTTGCTCTCTTTCGAATACCCCTATGAGGGCTTTGAGGCTCTCAATACTCTCCATACTCGCTCCCTTCCTTTAACAGGTTTTTATTCTTGGTACCTTTTTCTCCTCTATTAACCCCCACCCCCTACCCATCATTCCCTACATATTCTTCCCCTTTTGTAACCCCCAGGTTGATCCCAAGTGAGATATGGAGGCCTGTTTACCCCGCCCCCCCTACACCAACATGCTCAGTTCATGCTCCAATGGCTGCAAGAGTTTCTGCAGCTACCTAACTTCTACATATATTCACTTTCTTCACAAATCTCTCCTTACTAGCTCTCCTGGGGATATTGTCTCGCTGCTGTTGTGTTTCAATTTGAGAATGTCCCCCAGTCTCAAACGGTCAATCGATTCGTTCTCAAATCTGATATATCTGTGGAAGAGACGCAGGTGGTTGGTGTAAAAGTTGGGGATAGTGAGCCCCATTTGGACCGAGTTTTTTTCTCCAAGAGGGATTCACCTCCACCTTCAAAAAGTGGCGACGCCCTTTCATCTAAATCAAAGATGGAAAGAAGCAGAAATGTTTGGGTGTTTTTATTTATGACGAGAGAAAAATTCAGATCTCGGGATATCGCCTTAGGGACTAAATGGGCATCCCAAAGAAAGCCTTTAGGTGGGAACTACGCAAATGGGGACAACTTAATAGGTATCCATCCACAACTCCTGATTAAAGATCAGAAAAAGGTAAATATCCCCCTAAACTTACAGATCAATTAATGGCTTAGAGTCTTGTATGCTGTGTCATGGAAAATGGAAATACAAGTTATGTACATTGGCGCTTTTACCAAAGTCGGGAAATAGGGCGAGCTCGGGGGTTCAGGAAAGCGGACATCTAGTAGATATGATAATATATCTACATCCTTCGCAACATTTCGACGATGTTATTACTCTCAAATGCTGTGCAAAATTCTCAAATCACCCCAAACCAATACAACATTAAAAGAATCAAGGAATCTTTCAGTCCAATTTTAAAAACGCTGGAAAGGATTTAAAATGACTTAACCTCTCCTTTATAAGCCAGAACTAACCTAATTTTAATTAAACTAAAAGAAGACAGCACAATATAACGATAATGTTATGTCCAAAAGATGGAGTAACATCATTTACAACTGATCATTACAAAGCAATGGTCACCTACTATTCCTGCAAATACTTTTCTTAGTTTAAAATACAAAAGCAAATGAAGATAAACAGGAGAAGAGAGATCGTCGAAGGAGGTATTAATTGCCTTATATCGAATACATAGATCAGCACGCGATTATTTGGCAGATTTTATCTTGTAATATTATTTAATAAGCTGAAATTAAAGTATGTATTGGTAAAATAGTATGGATAAGAAATGCAGAGTTGGAATGTATCTCTCAGTAATCTACAATGGACATCAAAATATTAAAGTCACTGAAGGTAATAAAATTAACTGCAGCATATGATCCTCTAGAATGGTATTGAAGTTTATCAAAGTACCTTCGTCCATCAACGATATTTACACCTCTGCGTAGGACATTTAATATGAAGAACTGTGGGCAAAACAGGCTGCAGCGTTCTTGTTTCTTGGAGGATTCTCCTATTATAGTTCTTCCGCTACCATTATTTATATTAAACTTATTACTACTTAAAATCACTTTTTCCTGCGAGTGACCAGCATTTTCTTCTAAGTTAAATTTCCATTCTGACCAAATCTTCCTTGGCGCGGAGTCATTTCTTTTCTCGAGTAAAAATACAGATTTCAATTCAACCTTCTCGACTTTTGATGAAAGAGGAAGAACGTGAGAGTGACCGCAGAAAATACATACAGCCAACAGGCAAAAACGGATATGTACACCATTTATTGCTTTTATATAAAGATAAACTGATGTTTCAAATTACTTTTACATGTCCCCGTTTTTGAAATGAATTTAACGGGGATGCGAGAAGGTCACTGGCTGAAAAATCAAGACAGAATAATTGCCTACGTGGAAAAGAAAATAGTGCATTTGTTGTGATATCGAAGGGAAGGCGAAGTAGGAAAGAGCGGCAAGTCTTGCCAGGTGGGAAAATCGATGAGTTGCAGGTAGAAGTCCTAAGAAAGTCTTAAAGGGAAATGAGGAAAAGAGAGACCGAAAGAACTGCATCTCTATTTATTGCCTATAGAAACTATGAAGGATGAAAATCAGTAGAGGCTTAAGAATTCAGAACTGGAAATAACGAGGAAAGAGTTGCCTCGATAAAGGAGAATAGGTCAAAGGCGATCATTATCACAAAAGTCGACAGAAAACACTAACCAAAATTATACTTCTACTCACTTTCTGGCAATAAGAGGCTACAAGTGGGATTTACTTTCTAGCATCCTCCCATCTATCTTATAAGAGTTGAGTGGTCCAGACTATTTCAACCACTTACCCAAGCTGGGGCCACAGGTCTGTGATGTCGGGGATGATGTAGGTTTGAGGGAGGCATGTGTAGGGTTTGGCAGTCTTGGAGAAGTTGGTTGGTGTTGTCAATCTGTCGGTTGCAATTGGATCATGGCATTGATGGGAATGATGTGTATCTCTGTGTTTGTACATTTGCAGTAATGTGAAGTGGCCATGGAGGAGGTGACACTGGATGAGGTTGTGGTGTTGGTGTGGTTGAAGTGATTCACTGATGAATTTGAGTGCGTTATTCTGAGTGTTTTGGAGCTTGTTTGCGTAGAATGTTTCGAGGATTAGGTGGCATCCTGGCCTTTCGAAGCTCAAGTTAGTGCGGATAAGTTGCTTGGTTTATTATGGCGAATTTCTCCTATTTTCTCCAAATGTTATGCTTGGTATTGTTTCGAGTTCGTTGGCTTTCTTTAAGGCTTTGTTTATGATGTTAAGAAGGGTGAGTTTTAAATGTATGGTTGGTGTCTAGTGCGATTTTTAATGGGGTGGGAGTTGTGTTTAGGGAAATTTGTTGACCATTTAGTCTGAATTTAGGGTGTGTGTTGGATTCGTGCTAGTCTGATATAAAATGTGAAGAGTGATTTGTTGTCTGAGGTAGTAATCTGGTTTTGTGTGAGCCAGTCTCCTAATGTGTTTATATATAGACTGATAGTTGCTTTATAGTAAATGAGAATCAATAAATGTAGGTATAGGTTTTGAGGATTGGAGATTGTGGTTGTAGGTTTTAAAATGTGAATATGTTGAAAAGTAAAAGTGATAGTATGCCATTGTGAAGTGTCCTGGAAGGTAATTTGTCTTTTTTCTGTCACTTTGTCTTTGTCTGCCAAAGAAGAAATTTATTATTTTTTTATTCTTTGTGGTGCGAAAAGAGATGGTGATATGATGTGAAAGATAGACGGATACAAGAATACGATTATTAATCTGAAACATACAAAAAAATTCGAGAGTTCCTTGTTACAGCTTAATGCTAAGGAACAAATAAGCCTGTGACACCCTGACTTTAACAATCAATATCTCTCTGTCATCCCATATCGAGCTAACAGCCTATAACCTCCTGTTGTAACCTCGTACGAAAATCTAGAGCCAACAAGGGATAACCTCCGTCGTAGCTAGTGGCTGCAACTGTCATATTCCTTTTACCTATCTCTACTAGATGTGTGTGAAGGTTCAAATAGAATGAAAATCTTGTGAAGTTGATCAAGCATTATCAGGGAAGATTGAGAAGAGTTTCGTTTCCTCAATATCAGTGTCCATAAGTAAATCTTTGCAACTATTTCTCTCGCTTAGATTGAACATGCTCTCAACATTATTGACCGCGATAATCGATATAATGTTTTAGAGAAAAGGGGAATGGAACCTCCCTGTAAAGTGATTCGTGACAACATCCAAGGGATAACCGAACCCACTATTCGCCAACTTGCTCGGTCTTCTGATTTCAAAAGAAGAATGTGCATCTTGATATTGTTAATTACACAGAACATGCCAATCTTAAGAGTCTAACTGCTATCGATGTATTATATATTCTAAGGCGTTATGGGCATACTTTGTATAGTTTTGATGTCTATCTTCTCAATCCACAGTTAATATCTTAGTTGGACTATTTTGTAAATTATATATGTTGTTGATGAGGACTCTAAAAGTTACTAGTTATGGTTTTGAATTAAGCACGGTTCACAGGTCAAATCTGTAACACAACTGTTTCATCAAAGAAGCAGGAAGTGTCGAAGATTGCTTAAGCATAGCGGTAGAGGAAAATTGAGTCCCAGAGAGTGTCACTCGTTCTATGGGGTTAGGGAAACGCTACCTAACACCTAACCTTCTGAGGACGGGAAATTCTGTGAAGAAGACCGTAGAAAGAATTTTAATTTTATTGTTGTATGTGTGGAATGGATTAACTCATGAGTTACTACCAATACCCCAATCAATGACCTTGAAACTTAATTTACATTTCTAACCGATCTCAATAGTGACCGGAAAATAATATAATTAATCTATGTACAGATAATGACAAATAATATACGTTATTATTCTTATTTGAGATATAGCCCTGTTTTTGATATATTACAATGTTGATTTTCAGACTATGAATTTTAAACGTAGCCTCAAAATATTTCCTTTGGCTTTCGCTTGCGATGAGAACGCCATTAACAATTGCAAAATGGGAGTTCAGGTAGAGCAAACATGATTGAAATACCGTTGAAATATTTCAGGAAGATGTGGTCATCCTTTTGAAGGAAATTAGAACTTATTTTACAATGGATGATGGTTTCATTTGTATTCGCCAAAAATGCGTCTTTTAAATCAATTTTAGCGAACACCGAATAATTCCGTAAAGTTGCGATAAAATCGGTTTCGTAAGGCAAGAGATATTTATCCTTAATCTCGATAGTGTGAAAAAGAGCGTACTCGTATAAGATGGTATTTCTTACTAGATTTCTTTATAAGGTGAATATTTGAGTAATAGGGAGATTTAATTGTTTTAATCTTGTGTCCATTTAACAAAGCCTAAAGGTTACTCTTCATTACGCTAAAAGATTTTTGAGATTAACGACGTGGGCGCTCGGAAACGAGTGGTTCCTCTGTTACAACTTGAAAAAAATTTGAGGTTGGTATAATAGCCATATTTTGACTATAACTGTGATCGTTGTAGGCTTTGTATACGTCACAATATTTAAAAAGGTCTTGATAAAGGATAAATTACGTCTACGTTCTCCAGCAAACTAAAAAATTTGAGATCTCGTTGAGATCTTAAAAAATATTTTACTCACTTAATGTTGTATGTAGATCTTCATATGTAACATGGAAAGGGCAGATCACGGTTTCTGTGTTGACAAAGAACCTTCTTCCGGTTGAGCGGTTAATTATATGCAAACAAAGAGAATAAAGAAACATAGATTCGACCTCTTTCATATCTGTTTCTCTTTGAAGTTTCACGAGGATACATTTTTACTGCAACCAAGTGCACAGTGCGCTGTATGGCCACCCTATTACCATTGGTACAACTATATAGGGGAGAGTTGCGCAACGCAGCAGGAAATTTGTGTGATTCAGCGGGAGAATTGCGGGATCCAGGAATTGAGTTCCGTTAATGGATCCTGCTATTCCCATAAAGTATTCTTGACTTTTAGAGAGTGGCCAGCCTCTATGACATCTTTTTTGACATCTACTCACTTAACTGTTCGGAGCGATTTTGAGATAGAATTAACCTTAAGCGACTCAATAAACTCCCCTCGAACTCGTCTTCTTTCAGAGGTATGTAGATATATTCTCCTAAGCTTTTCACTAGAAAGTAATCCCCTCAATATTCGAATTACTGAGTCACCTTCTTTGGGAAGAATTAATTAAACCAATATCCATCAAATAATATACATACTGATAAAAATTGCAATATTAGGCCTAACTAATGCCAGTTAAATTTTTCTAATGACATCAGCACTCCTATAAACCATAATAGACTTTTAGCTCTATGCCTATCGCCTATAACTGGGTTCTATGCCGGATGTCTGAGCTTACCTAGATACTTAAATCGCTCTCAAATTCTGACCTTCTTTATACTGTCCCAATTCAATGTATAATTCTTAGGTTAATCACACATACCTATAATAAGTACATTAAAGTTGATTGTTAAATTGGAAAACTTGATCAGATCGCTACTTATACCGATACTTTAGGAAGCCCAGTAGTAACAATCTCCCACTCATATTTAATCTCATCTCTACTACCTCTTAACTGTATGTTAAGAAATCACGACTAAATCAAGTTAAAAATATTTCCATCGATCCCCCCGTGCGCTTTGACTGTTTGCAAAAGTCCTAAGAGCGGCACCCTCTCGAAAGCCTCAATAAAATCCAAATATTCAGTATCGTAATTCTCATCTCTATTGGCAGCATCGTGGAGTGTAAAAGGATACCCCTTTCCCCCACTATCTTAATAATTTTTAGCACTTTGCAGGAAGCCACTTAGTTAGCCAGACCCTACGCGGCCGAGAGTCACATGGCAAGTAACCCCAGATAGGCCCTCCCCATCATACGATCCAAGTAAAGTGTGGAGAACACCCCCTACGCGGTCGTACAATCCAGCAGTTTCCCCCGCAGAGATAGAGATAGAGGGTAAAAGCACTGTTTATCGCAGACAGTTTTGCGCTTCAGCTGCTCCCTGGGAATTCCCCAAAGTTGGGGTTATTTTCCATCTCCCGCATGAGGAGACTATCCATATTTAAACCCCTTGGAACAGCACTAAGAACAAGGCTCGCTCACAAGAAGTCATCCCTTGGCCCAAGTCGGTGTTTTTCGTGTGTACCCAGTCGAAGGCTGGACACTCTCCCGCCGGTAAGGCATCCCGGTCAAACGAAAGTCTGTGCCCCCGCCGTATTCTGAAGCAGCTGCGCCGGAATACTCCTTCGAGACCTCGAAGCACCCAATCCCGTCAAACTTACCCTGAGGTAGTCATACCTCTCTCGAGAATCACTAAGGTTTCCAGCGCCTCCCAGCCTCGAGCCCCAGATAAGGTTTAAACTTACACCTTCACAACCCCGGAATGAAGATGCCGACCATACCTCTCCTCCCACTCTTCTCCTGACGAAGCTCCCTCCTTTGAACAAGCCGCAAGATTGTCACGCCGAGCCCTTACTCTCCCTCCTTCAAGCCTCGATGAAGTCGCTGTGGCCCTCCGATCCGCAAGCCCTCCTTTTCCCCCTTTAATCTTGTGAGCCCATTAGGGTTTGAGCAGGTAGCTCGAAATTAATTAATAAAAATTAGACTTTCCCATTGGTAACGATAAATCATTATCCAGCCTTTAATTTTCCTCTATATCATTTTGATCATTTTTAATTTGTAAATTTTAATTTATATTTTATTATGTTTACCTTTAATTAGCCTGAGTTCTCCCCTTCTTACTAATAATAGATATTATATTATATAGTCGGCTATACCACGACATAGAGATTTCTATAAAAGATAGTAGATTAGTCAAAACGATTTATTTCTAGTAAAGCCATGCTGAAAATCCTTATCCCTTTTTTGCTGCTTCACAGTTTGGAAATAACCTACTCTTAAGAGTGCACTTTTGATGGTTAAAAATAAAATATGATATTCAAACTTTTTATTACATTTTGTTAATTATAACTTAAAAAAGCATTTGAAAAGTAAATACAAATGTAAAAAAAAATAAAAATAATGAATGACCTTTTTAATTATTAAATACAAGAGTCGACTATTGTCGAATATACTCATATTTGAATAGCATCCCTGCGGCAAGCAACTTTAGTCACACCCTTTTCTGATCTAGTTATTTGTTACTGTCGAAGAATAGTTTTGTCGAGGAATTTTATTTTGTCGAAAAATGCTACTATTTTCGTTGTTTTAAGGAAGAACCGTCTCAAACACGTAAGGATTTAGTTCAACGTGCAGGAATTATCCCCAAATAAACATGCCATATAGTTTGGTACCAGTAGTTTTTTTCTATTGAAAGGATACTCCTACGTAAAACATAGTTTGTCAAATTTATCTACCCCTCCCTTGGATTAATTATAATATTGTTGGATTGTAGGTTTATGAACCACTTATTTGCCTGTCTTTGAATTCACTTCAACTGCTGATATTCCTATGTTGCCTACACTTGTGAGCATGTTCACCATTCTTGTCTCTTGCCAGAACGTAGCAATAAGTGATTTTTATTTACCCTTCCGGTTTACTTTGACTGTTCCACATGCTCCAATTTGTTTGGATCTGAGATCTTCATAGAGGACAACACTTGAGTAAAAAGGATCTAAATAGACAATATGACCTTTGTTTTTAAAGTCACTGAGTAGTGAAGCTAACAGGTCCAGCATCTTTTCCGGTGTAGACATTAAATTTCAGAAGTTAACCAGTACGTGAGTCACAGAGTAACCAAAATTTAATTCCCCAATTTGAAGTTGGTTTTGTTGGTAAATATTGCTTGAAAAACAGTCTTCCTTTCATTTTTATTGTTTCATCTGCACTTATTTCCCTATTGCTTGTGTAAAGTTGTGTGTGCAATCTACTAACGGCATCCATTTTCGGCCTAGTTATATTGTCTCTCTTCTGTATCTGCAGTTTCATTACTACAAAAATGATCGAATAAGTAACTATGATAATGTCGAAAACTATATGGTTGGCTTAGATAGCGTATATGATACAATATTCTTTTGATTGATTGAAGGGATTTTAAATTATAAACAATGTAGGACAAAGTAAACACTTCTAACGTGGGCTGGAAAATATATGCAAAGAGGTTTTTAAAGAAAATAATATATATAGTAGAGATTAAGAAAACAGATTATAATAAGTTGAATTACGTTAAATTAGGCAAGGTTTAACTTGAGTGGAAAATAACTTCACGTGAAAAGATGAAGTATGACATATAAATTTTATAGATGGATGTTAAATGTGGAAATGATTTTGATTTAGCGAATGAAATCGTTTGGCTGCAGCCACTATAATTAGTGAATTGGGGCTGTAATGAAAGTGTGAATGGTAATTAGGGTCTCACTAGTATGGGGTGATTTTAGGGAATAAGCGAAGAGGGAAGTTTTTAACTGATCTGAATATGATGGCGACGAGAATCAAGTGAGAGTGTCATTTAGCGTTATTTCACAAATGGTGAAAAGCGTGTGCTTGTATGTGCGTGAAATTCTAAGAGATGTTGTTTGTATCTGTGCGTTAAATGAAATCAGTTTCTCGTCACGGAATGAGTGAATTATTAAAGGTTACACAAAATTAATGAATGAGTGAATTGCAAAAAGTTATGCATAAAATAATTAAATGATTGAATTGACAAAAATTAAGTAAAATAAATGAATTAATTATTAAGTTATACCTAAATTACATAAATGATTTAATTGACAAAAGTTAAGTAAAATAAATGAATGATTTGAATTTTATACATAATATATATATTTAAGTTTCCTAGAAGGATTTTATTATAGGAATGCCCAGAGGGCATTGATATAGTAAATACTGATCCTAGAAATTACAGTATAGAGGCAAGGAAATTTTTTGGTTCTAAATATGACTGCAGTGTAGGCTTATGAACAATAACCATAACAATTTCTAATCCGACAAATGCATTTATATTACTTGCAAATACATGAATCCATTTTCTAAATATAGATCTAGGAGGTATCTACTGCTCCCTATCAATAATTTTCTTGGCATACCTATTAGTTTCTCTGGCTGTAATTTCATAAATTTCGGCAGGGAAAAACTTTTCAAAACATTGAAAAGGACTAAGATTCTGAAAGTCAATTAAATATTTGATGAGGCCCACTACCTCCTTACCAGCATCTATATCAGAAGTTCATGCTTTTCCTAATCATCACTTGAAGAATTTGACAGATCTATCTAGGTCTTCCCTCTGTTCATCTATCGAGAGACACTGATTCAGCATCATAAAATATTCTTGAATACTTTCATGTGGTAAGCTTCACTGTAAATCTATGCTGGCCTATAAACCTGTAATACAAATGTAGCATATTGTAAAACATAATATAAAATTGTAGAGTTATTATATGAAAATGTAAAAATATCTATAATTATAAAATACTATAGTTATTAATTATAATAGTAAAATAAAAACGATATGAATGGAAACTTACAAAAGCAAAACAGCACCGACGATAAAAGCTGCATACTGAACCCCAAATTTTCTTTGTAGATATGAGAAAAGGTGTGAGAGAGTAAAAGACTAGTGCTAGTGCTTCCAGAGCTATCCCACCTCCCCTCCTCTCCCAAGCTTCATCGTCACGGCCAGGAGAGAGGAGAAGGGGGCGATGCGATCGAGCCCGGACTCATCCTGTTCCCCTATTTCCTCTCATCGTGCCTTGAAACACCGGGGAGAGGCTATAGGGGGAGATAGGAGGAGAAAAGAGAGAAAAAGATGAAAAGGAGCGATAGAACAGCAAAAAACTAGTTGTAAATCTTACAGGTGACCTAGGTCTTCTTGGCCCTACATCAAATACGCGGTTCTAATACCACCGTGTGTATCACTCACCCTCGTATTAGTGTAGAACCCGTGTTGGCGACAGTGATAAAGAATTAGAGAGGAAAAGAAGGAAGCAGAAGAGTTGCTGAGAGCTGCAAATTGCTTAGAGGTCAAGCTAATCTCTGGCCATTTTATATAGCTTGAAGCTGGTATTGTAAGTAAAGAGTAAGTACCTGAGATCCAGGTGCATTTGCTCTCCATTTTGTATCCTAGTACGTATAGTTGGCTATCAAACTGTTATTAGTGTGAGTATTTGTTGCATGATATGTTTTAATTGCTTTTCTCTTTTGTTTATGTTGTAATCTAATTGAAATTCTTTAATCTGGCATGCATGTTTCTATTTATCTTATCTTCTTCGTACGATGTCTTCTCAATGGTTGTTTTTGTCCCTTTGGTGATCTTCTTAGTCTTCTGTTTCTATTCGCGTCGGCTGTATCACTACGTAAATATGTCTTCTTTTTCCGCGTCCTCATTACCAATCCTTGCCCAGCTTGGGAAATGTCGGTGTGGCCTCCAGTCTGCTCCTATCTCTTTATGCGCTGTCAAACCGTCTCCAATTTCGTCGCAAGTCTTCTCGATTAGACCTCTACGCCCTTTGCTTATTATAATGTTCAGGGACTCGATGTTGGCTGCTTTGTGCAGATTTTCTACTTTTTTCTTTTCTACACTTCTAGTATCAGTTATAAGATACATTCCTTTATTCTGGCTTCTTTGCAATTCAAGCAGTTTGGTTGTTGACAGTGTACACATTGCGATTGCTGCGTAGATTAGTGTTGGTTGAACAATCAAATTGTAGATCTTCTTTTTATTTTGCAGTCTTAGTCCATATAGTTTATACAAGAATATCAATCTTCTCCTTCCTTTCTCTATTCTTTCTGCTAAGTGTTTCGTGTAACGGGTCTTTGATCTCGCCAGTCTCATTACTTTATATTCACCACTATAATTGTATCTGTCATTATCCACGTTAATATCTGCTACCTTTCTTCTGAAAATGGGTATTATTTTAAATTTATCTCTGTTCGTACTTATTTTCTAATTGCGCTCGTATTCATTGAATCTATGGATTTCTTCCGCAGTCGCCCAGGCTTGAAATTGGGCGTGCCTGTATGGTGACACCACAACTTGAGTTATGTCATTCGCGAACTGTATGTCATTTAAGCCTCAATCACTGGGGAGGGGGGGATGTCTGATGTATATACCGCGTATAATAACGGACTCAGTCAACCGCCTTGGGGAACTCCAGCTTCCAGCTTGTCTATATACGCGTATCTCTCGGGTACATAATCGCATAGTGGCCTTTCCAGTTGGCTGTCCAAACCCAGCTGCAGTATTTTGTATTTCAGGCCTTGCAGCCAAACTTTGTTAAGGGCTTTGGACACGTCTCTACATAAAATCTCCACGCTCTTCTTTACTTCTTTGACTTTAGCTATTTTCTCAGTTTTTAAGAATAGTGCCATGTCGGAGCTCCTATTCTTCCAGGACCCGACTTGGTACTCGTTATACAAGTTATATTCCACAAAATCTCTGTCCAGTCTCTTCTTTAGGATTTTTTCGTATATTTTAACGATAAAATCCAGAGCGAAATTGGCCTGTACTTTTCTACCCTGTATGGAGATTTTCCAGGTTTGGGATGAAAATCATTTTAGCCACCTTCAGATCCTTGAGAAACTATCCTGTATTTAGGCAGGCATTATAATTCCATATACTTATTTTTTCTTTTACTAGGTCTAGCCCGGGCCCAGATATCAAAATAACGTCTGGGTCTAATTCTCAAAGGATATTTTCATATAGGTATTTTTTTTCTCTCCAACCGTTTGTGTTTATATGTAAAATTTCCAAGTTACGTTTGTTCTATTCCATAATCGTTCAAGGGTTTCCCTAAGTTTCCGTTGATCTCGATTAACGTTTTTTCTTCTTTCTTTCATTTTGTTCACGTCTACACATGAACTCTTGTTTTCCTTTACGTAAAAGGGATGATGAAGGGGTCGGAGATTGTTGTCTCGGGGTTTGATTTTTGCTCACGCTGGATTTCTTTTTCTTTTTTGTCTTTCTTCTCCTCATTTTCGTTTCCTTACTAGATTCTTCTGTGCTACTATTCGATTTTGTTTCGTCACTATTTGTTTCTTATCTTTCATCCTCTTGTCTTCCTGTTGCTTGGTTTCTTCGAATAGTGCTTTAGTAGTCTCTTCGTTAATCTTGACTCTAAATATGGCCATTGAGTCCACATCCTTTGGAAACATCATTAGCTCAAGGCCGTTTTTCTTTTGCCATCCATTCAGTGAGGATGCATAGTTTGCTGGGCTAATAAGGTTCAAGATATGTGCATGGAAAATGCACGTCAGTATTTTATAACTGATTGTGCCATCTAGGTTGATTTGTGTTTTTGTGTTTCGCTGATTCGTCGTTGATTTTGCTGCTACTGCGTAGGTCATGTTGCTTTGCCCCTTCATTCTTTGTTCAGTTTCCTTTTTTTTATCCTTTTTTTTCTTTTCGGGCATGATATCGCTATAGTCCGATGTTGTCCTCCGTAGTTGATATATTTTTTATTGTATTTTGCCATGCTCGGTGTGTGTGTCCTTGTGTTCCACACTCTGGACATATGCTTATGTAATCTTCCATTGAATAGCAACGGAAGCATATTCGAATGTTTACAAATGCGTCTCGCTGGATATTAGATTGCGGTTCTTTGTATAGAAAGCAATCAGCCCGTTCTCCATAATTTATGAGGCCGTTTCTGTATTGTCACACACAATTTGAAAACATGGCTGTGCTCCCTGAATTTAATTTTCAGCCATGGTTGTCTCGCTTCTAGCTCTTCTTTGATGTCTTCAGGTGTTTGCATGCCTATCCTAAGCTCAACTTTCATGCCTACTACAGATCTATTCGGCGTGTTTTTGAATTTTTCTTCTAAGTCGATCTTGTTTAAAATGATGCTGCCCACAGAAGATACGAGTTTCTCAACATCCTTATTCTTGGGACAAATCACGATAAATCCAGTTGGTACCTCTAAATACTTGATAAGTCGGATCTGTAGATCGTTAAAGATCTGCTGAGGCGCTTCTTGCGGTGTCCTCTTCTTTCCGTTGATCTTGAGTGGTACGGGGAACCGTTTAATGAATTCCATCTTGAGATAGTCAATGGGGGGAGGGGAGCTTCCTAGTTCCTACTCTGAAAAAGGGGAAAAAATCTAAGAGACTAAGCCCTATTGGATGTATACCTATTGGTTACTTAAATATCTTCCTATTAAACACACTCAGCAATCCTCCTACCTTAATGGGCCTACTCTAGCAGACGCCTCTACAAGGTCTCCGGCTCGTGTCTTTAAGGGACCCCTTCTTAGCGCTCACTAATAGGGCTTCCTTCCGGGGTCCACTACACCGTACTACCAATAAGCTTTAGCCTTAATGAGGGTTGCTTTATGTTGTGAAGCGAAGAAAGTAGGAAAAAGATTAAAAAAAACGCGAAGTGTGGATAATACCCGTTTATGGGGGGAACTGCATCGTACTTAGAAACAGGATGTCTCTCCAATCCATCTAAGCACGCATCAATATTGAGTGAAACGTCGTAGATGATTCTTTGGGCAAAGCTTTCACGTATACACGTATATCAATCTTCCGTTTTAACTTGCCGCCTTAACCAGATAGTTGAGGAGGAAAAGTGTCAAATTTACAGTAAATCAATTTACTGCCCCCAATCTGGCACTCACGGAAGATTATACTTTACGCAAACGTAAGTTTGAGTCATGAGTCTCTTATCGCCTGTAGCACTGAAAAGAAACATTTTTTCAGTAATGTTGCCTATTATCGACTGTCGTATCGAATGTTTAATTTTATTTAGGCGACAAAAGTCGATCATCGCAGCAAAAGGGTTAATCAACTTAAGTGATCTCTAATATATTTCTCTAGGACTGATTCAATCATTTTCCCAACCGCTATTCACAAACTCACTGCCCCTTATTAGACATAGTCTTTTTATCCCCCCTTCTTAATGATAGACATCAGATTAGTTTTCTTTACGTCGCTGTCACAACGCCATTATCCCGCGATTTTCTAGAAAAAAGGAAGCCACTACCAGAATTAGTGGATGAGAATATGAGGTTGACTCACAACCATAGGCCTAAGTGGCCCAGCGATATATCCATGGATGGGGTTTTGGCTAATATAAAAATGGCCTCAAATTACATTTATTTATTTGAAAGGTATAATAAACCTCAGGGGTCAAAATCCAGGCCAAGGCCTTGAGCGCGTCAGACCCCATTTCGTGTACTAATTACATTGCCCCGCTGAACAGCAATATTTAGTCTCTGCTTCAACTACCTAACCTCCTTAAGGTCAGCAGTAGTTTTCCTGAGAAGATACCCTATTTTTTTAATAACTCGTGCACTTGAAAGAACAGAGATCCCAATAGTTTCGATGACTATTGGCTCAAACAGAAGCCTCTCAGTCAGGGCAAAATACTTTATTCTTTTTAAATTTTCTGCAGCTGTTGCCGTTGAAGCTACAGAGACAGGTAACCTGTTAACAACATGTTCAGAATAAGCGATGACACCTGTCATATCCAAACACATACTCTCTATATTGTTAAAAGAAAACATTGTTATTCCATCTCAACGCTTACCATCTCCTCGGTCATGTTCGACTGGCTTCAAAAAAGTCAGTATCCCGCTCTTTTCAGGGTTCGGCATATTATGTCATTGATGGTAGTGTCTATGTATCTTTCCTGCAACCAGATGACAGGACAATAGGTCAGATCTTGAGGATCAACGCCATATCCAAATTTACAATTACTCGTAAGTGGCTCAGAAATTGGCGCACACCCACCTTCGAATCTATGGCAATTTTTTTTTGTTTTTGAATCCAATTGAGTTCCCAAAGATGGGATCGGGAAGGCTGACAATCAACAGCCATTATCAAGAAGCCTTACAGCTAGCAGACGGACTCTTGCATCTTAGTTTTCCCTCTCTTTGAGGCAATTCAGTTTGAGAAAGCAATAGGTAGATCCCAACATTTCTGCTTCAAGCGGTTCTCATTTTCAGGCTCAAAAGCATTGTTCCGAAGTATCCCCCTACAGAATTTAATAGGTCCAGCTACCCTCTCAACTAGAGCCAAAATCGTAGCCGGTGAAATTAAAGCTCGCATTAAATGGTTAACTGAAATCATGGAGGATATGTACGCAGAGGAAATAATGTCTTGTGTCAATCGTATTCTAAGCCACGCAGCCTAATTGGTAGAGTTGCCTGAGTCCATAAATCCCTTGAAAAGTCAATGTTGATTAGTTTGTAGACAGCATCTTTTACCGAGTTATCAAAACACTCATGAGAGCCATCTTCCTGTAGGCGGGAGGGGATCTCAAGTTGTACTGCTCCAGCTTTGGTAAATAAAATTAATTTTTAAATTGTACCAAAGCTTGGTGTGGGTCAATTAAGTTGAGGCGGGAGATCATTCATGTTTTGTCTTTTGCCTGTCTGATTGCTTATCTAGTGATGGGGGAGCCCAATACAGACAAATCATCTAAAGCCACTATCTTAACATGAGGGAGAACTGTTTTAAACTTTTGAAGAATGGCTTGAGTATTAACATCATTTATGATAGAAAACTTACATTTGAAGCAATTTATTTCTATCACTATTTTGTTAAATTCACAAATGATAGACTATAGGCCATAAAAGGTTATAGGGGGTATCAGAAATTGAACCATCTTCCAAGTACCAGATATTAAGCTCTAATTTTAGGCTTTTAATGACCTTATCTGTACCCAGCGAAAAGAGTGGAGGTCCCAGTGGGTCTCTGTTATATGAGAGTAGCAGAATTCAAAATCCCACCGCCATACAAGAGTGAGGTTGTCCGGGAGTATGATTGATTTAACATTTTGCTTGAAGAAGGCATCTGCTGATAGGCAGCCACAAGGAAAAAATTCTTATGAATGCAATTAAAAACAATTCTTCAAGTCTACCTTCCCAAAGACCTGGCCGGGTCATCACTAGTTAAATATTCAGGGCTGAATGAGCATCGCCTCACAACCTCCCTTAGTAGCAAATCCCAGCTGGACTGGTCTGAGGTCAGCACCCAAAGCCCAAGATACATGTCGCACACCGACCATGGCCGCAAGGTTGCGGAAGGTACACACCACTGCAATGGGGCGCCCCCTCCCCTCCATCCCTCTTAACCAGTGCACAAAGCATTGCTCCATAAAAAAAAACATTCGTCATATTAGACAAGAGTCGTACTCCTGCCTCGGCAGTTTCACAAACCAACCAAAGATTTACCATGCGCCTGATTTAACGCATCAGGTCCTCCAGATGAGCCTGGAGGAAAAGAAAAAATGTATATTTTTGTACCTCATCACAACTTGCTATGGGAGGTTCACCGTTTACAGGTAATTGAGGAAGATTTATGCTATCTGGAGCTGGTGAATGTTTGTCCCTTATCTTGGTCAGGTTCTCCTCAGAAAAGGGCGCTAAACTCTCATCTGAACAAATCTCCCGAATGGCTCTCGGAATGTCAAAGTCTGTGAACTTTGGAGATATTCTCCTCCTTAGGGCATCATCTGTGTTTTTTTTAACATTTTTCCTAGTCCCTCTGACTCTGAGTTGGTCTCTGCTGGGCAGCTCCAGACCAGCTGAGAAATCTTTCTCCATATAGGCGGTGATTTAACCCTTGATTTTAGAAATGATAGAAGGGCCCTCCCTTGAAAAATTGTTGACAGTTGGGCATGTCAGGTGATATCGCTTAGCATACCCAGCACATTTTATCAACTTTTTGCGACAATTAATCAGTTAGGAAACTGTGCACTTACTTTATCTTTTATGAGTCACCATCATCCATTATTAAAATTTTCAGTTTCCTACAAAAACAAAACCAAATAAAAGATACGATAGGACTTCCCATCTCAATATAGTTATGTAATTAACCCAATGGTTTCGTCTGGCAATCGCCTTTGAATTTTAATTTTAGTTAAACTTTTGTTAAGGATTAATTCTACTAATAATATACTCAAAGAAAGTAATATATGGCGCCCAAGTTTAAAACTTGTCACCAAGAGGGCTAACGATGTAAAAATATTGCACTTCCCGCAATAAATCTCAATCCCAGTTGTTTAAGAAGTTAACCACCTATTTAAATACTACTCGTTACCAAAATATATTCCGTTATATAATACCCCTTTATCACAACTGCCAAACAAAAATGAAAAAATTGATCAAAAAATGTCAGGTGAGAAAAGAGGTCACCGAAATACATCCGATCACTACCACGTTTGGTCACTAGATATGTATGATAAGGGCTCATTTAACAGATCTTTACCTTCCCTCAATTTCATATGATAAATTTCATCAGGGCCCGGTGCTTTTCTAGATTTCATTTTGTTTCCGTTGGCACTAGCTGATGGCACTTTAAATATCGTCTCTGAAGACAAAGGTCCCATCAGGTACAATTGATTATCCTCGTCTAAATACTGAAAGAAAATACTTATTAATTTTTCTAGCCACTATCGATCACTAACCCTCCCTTTTTTCATTAGAGTGGGCATAGTTTATCCTTAGCCTTAGTTTTTGCCTTATTTGCCACTTAATTTTAAAATTTCTCTTTGCTACACTACTTTACTTTTTAATGACACAAATTAGCCTATTTTATCTCTCTCTCTTCCTTAATTGAGCTTAACTTAATTTATTTTCCTATAAATTCCCTTTTAAGGAAAATGTTTGATTTTATACGACATCCATTTAAGACCGTTAGCCTTGGCTCTCATTTCTCTATATGGATTATTCATATTATGTCCTGCAATTAGCTTCCTAGTCATTGTCTCATATTTCTGATCTACACTCTTCTTCTCAACTTGCTCTCATTTACATCACATTTCCCCACCTCACCACACTAGCTAGGTAACTCCTCAGACAACTATAACGGGCTTTTTCCAAAGTCTGTGATTTTAACCTTATATATTCTAGTGAGAACTTTGTTCCGTTTCAACTAAAACACTAATTATTGCAATGGTCGCTATTTCCAAAATTTCCCGCAATATCTCTATCACCAATAGCCTCTTCGCTACCTGTTAGAACTTAAACCAATATATCACCCCCACTAATGGGTTGTTTATGACCTGCTTAACAACATGATCCCAGACAATATTAAAGAATTCTCATCATCCTGGTTTCCTACAAGAGCATCCCAGTCTATATTTCTGGAATTAAATTTAGCCGAAATACACACGCGATTAATTATACATGCACGTTCTATCTCCTAGCATAGAGGCCCCAAAGATTTATTACCAAGATTTTTCGGTCTATATAACAATTCTAGGACTTTTATTGTTCCCCACATTAGCTTATATTCTTATTCACTCACTCATAGTATGTATTTTAATCGTAGTGTTTTCACAACACCAGACATTATTTTTTTAATATAATTAAACACCAGTCCTCCTTTCCTTTTGTTCCTCTATCTGTATCTATCAATCTGGACCCCTGGTCTAAAGTTCTTTTCTGAAAAAACGAGCCATGACTGTAATCGCAATAACATCGAAATTCTATACAATCACAGACCCTCTTAAAAAATCCATCTAATTTCTTTGTTCCTATTATTTGTGTACTGTATTTTCAATGTACAGTTCTTTATGGTCCCAGCCCAAATTCAGGACAAATTTCGTTAGTCCTATCATTCCACATCCAGTACAAACACCCCAATATTCAGACTCACTTTCACTTTGCGGAAGCCGCACTGTTCAGAAAAAGCCTAATCTAACATTTACCCTTTTCTCCATCAACTTGTACATGCATGAGGTTAGAGAGATTGGGCGGAAACCGGCCGGAGTAAAGTGATCTCTTCCTATTTTTCGAAGGGCGAGCACAGTAGCGATTCACCAGGAATCCAGGAGGAGACCCTACACCCAGATACTCTCGAACAGATCTAACAGAAAGGCCATGCCTAGCTCACCCAGGTGTCGAAGCATGGCGTACGGGGCATCGTTTTTTTTGTTTTTTTAATATCTCATGCATCGCTCACCTAGCTGTCGAAGCATGGTGTACAGGACATCGTCTGGTCCATGGGCAGTGTGAGCGCACGAAGCAAGAGCAGAACGTAACTCACTCAGAGTAAACCTGTCGTTAATGAATTATCTGCCTCTGGATGTAATTACAATAGGCGGCCTTCCGCGACATCACGACGTGCATTGTATGCTGGCGGAGCAGCCGGGCAATGCGCTGAAGGCGCTGTCGCTTTCAAGGACTTATTGTGGGAGGTTGGGCTCGCCATGCAAGTCATTTCCTTCCCCCTGCCTCGAAACCTTAGAAATTCATTGCGGCTTCGGAGGCGGGGGCCCATCTTTTAGAGGATCCACCGTCTTCAAGCCCCCCAGGTCACCAATAGGCGGTGGCAAATGGAGCTTAAGCTCATTTGTTGCTGTCCTCCTTTCGAGGGGCAGCTTAAGGAACCAGGGA
Organism: Ceratothoa steindachneri; assembly: GCA_963969495.1. Lineage (NCBI taxonomy): Eukaryota > Metazoa > Arthropoda > Malacostraca > Isopoda > Cymothoidae > Ceratothoa > Ceratothoa steindachneri. The sequence continues at coordinate 195,308,037 of OZ018323.1, read as the reverse complement.
AGATATCCTGGCGACCAACTTAATGGGTGTGGCCTCCTGTGCGTCTAACAACTCGGTCGAGGCGCGTGGCCCCTTTGCCTTACGGGAAATGGTCACGCTGGGGGAAGGTGGGGGGCCTTAGTTTTAACTCCACATGAATCTGAACCCCATGTGCCGCCAGCTTTACCAGGGGAGCGTCTGGGTTGGGTAGAACCCGCAGAAGGGCTCCGAATGGGTGGGGAAACAATCGGGCTCGTTGGCCTTTGATGGTACAGGGGCAGAGTGTGTCTTTCTTAGCATTGAAACGTAAGAATTCCGAGGCAGAGTCGGGCGCGCCAGGATCAAGTATTTAGCTTCGCGAACTGAGAAACGATCCCCTTGAACGGCCAGGATTTCTTTCTCAAGGAGATACGCACAACATTGCTTCAGAGAAGAGGGGTGCGGCTCTCCGCAATTGAGACACTTGACCACACACGATTTGGATTTATCGTGTGCGGCCTTGTAACAATTTACACACACATCGGGTGACCCCGACTTTGCATGTCTACATGAGCGATTCGTATTGTCGAAGCGAAGACATTAATAGCACCTCTGCGGCTGTGGCGCGAATGCCTTCACACGATAGCAGTACCCACCGACACGCCCAGACTCAGGGAGCTTCTCACATTCGAACATGACGAAGAGAATAGGGGTGGGTCTCGAGGCCTCTCCCTCTTTTCTCATCATACGCTCCACCTTGACCGCCCCGTGGCCGGCGAGCTATAACGTGATATCTTCTATTGAGTAGTCCACGAGTTCCTTCGCCTAAACTACTCCTTTCTCAAAGTGTATGGTAGAGTGCGCTGTCACACTCACCGGGTTGCCATCAACTGTCCGAAGGGCACTAATCTTGCTCGCCTTGCAGGGACTCGACGCAGTCGCCAAACGGCTCCCCTGTGAGAAACGGGTTGTAGCGACCGGTGTGTACGTAAAAAATAGGACAGACGCGAGAGTTACTACACACATAAAGTACACAGAGAGAAAAAGGTAAAGTTAGCGCCGTTTACGAGAATGTCACACGGTAGTGAACGGAGCACAGTAATCTCTGTTAAAGTTGGTTGAGGCAACCTTAGGCAAACATTATAATCAAGGCAGAATCCAGAATAAACAGGATAGCTAGCATTAGTAAACAAATGGAAACCCGATTAGGAAGCTGTCTCCATGGCAACATACCCCTGCCCACAGAGAATTTTACCTAATAGTCGGAGTGCCTTCCTTATCAATATGTTCGGCAGTAGCCAAACAAAAGTCAAGTTATGTCAATACCGACAAATCAACAGGCCGGTACATAAGAGGAAGGTGAACCTTTGTTGGACGAGGAACTTGTAGGGCGTGGCTTAAATTGAATTAATAACTGTGTGAAGCCAGATCGAAGAGAATAATTAGATTCCTGTTTTATCTAGCAATGTATCGCGTTATATATCTTTCTGTCCAATCTCTCGGATTCGCGTAATTCATCTTTGTATATAGTCGTGTAAATAACGCAGACATTAAGGTGTAACTCTTAAAGGCTCTATTCGTCCGGCCTACTCCAGGCCTTGCCCATACTTGACCTCGAACGTAATTTATGTCATAACTTAGAACTTAAAACTTACTTAAAGAAATTTTGTAAAGTGAAATAAGATCTAGTTCAATAATGATTCTATTTTTGCTTTGGTGAATCCAATATCCTGACTTTCCTCAATCTTCCTGCTACAAGGCCTTTTTAATGGAAAAAACAGCCGTCGCGCATTCTCCTCGTTAATCGCAATTTATCGCGATTACATAACTCCCGAAATACCGGTGTTCTACCCTATTGTGGTCTATCCCCATCTTCCGGGCTATTTGATTCCGTCGCTAGAATAAGACTGCCCCTCCGCTTAGGGCACCCCATAGCAATCAACAAAATAACTCTCGTTGGAAATAAAGAAGGGCAATGCAAAGCAACCGGGGCATCTGTATCAACTGGAGTCCTTGCCAAAAGATTACGCGCTAACTCTGTAATCTATCACAATTAGTGGCAACCAGTAGCAAGGCTCTTGGATTTTCCTCACAAATACCTTCAAAGTTCCCCTATAATTAGGGATGACCTTCAAGAGCCCCCCTATAGGGTTGCCTTCGGCTCTCTACCAATCACACTAGCTAAAGCTCTCCTCTGTTGTATCATGTTGCCTTTAGCTTGCATAGTGCCATCAGTGGAGCGAGTAATCAGGGAGCATTTGAAGCAAGCGGGCTCGAAAACACCAGGTAGTCTCTGAATGAGGGGCCCCGATGTAATCGAGGCTCCACTCCGCGCACTAGCAGTTTTGGGTCTTAGTCAGGAACTCCGCACAAAGGAAGTGGGGCAGAGGGGCCGGATGAGCTGGTCTTGGCTTGGTCGCCCACCGAAGTGGTAGCAGACCCATCTGTCCCCACGCGGATGGAGAGGAGTCTCGAGTCTTCTTAGGCTTTTTCTTGTTATTCTTCTTTTTAGGAGAGGAGGGCGGGGAATGAAGCCGCTTCTCCCCCGCTCCGGCAGGAGCCACCAGGCCGAATGGAACGGCCTCAGCATGGTCCGACTCTAAGATGAAGAAGGTCATGGCGGTTGTCTGGGCACCAGCTAGAGGAGGAGCAGGAGATATCTCCCCTCCTTGTACTGCTTTAGAGCCCTTAGCCGTTTGAGTATGACCTTGCATAGGGGCGGACTCGCGTTCGGTACTTGGCACTGAGCCCGGATTCCCACCCATGGAAGGCCCTACGGTCTAAGGTTGGGTTGCCTCAAGGACCATTTCTATCTCGAAAGGGGCTCCAGTTGGCCATTCCCCCAGGATATCACAGATCCTATTAGCAACAGTGTCATGAATCGAGTCTGGGGCAGCACAGGACTTGACCTCCGCTAGGTTTAATATTCTAGCCAGCTGGTCTTTTGAGGGAAGCCTGACTTCTCTCCCCGCCCCCTTCCTAAGGGAGTTTGCCCTACCGAGCCGCTTCAATGGGGAGCGGTCGATTATGGGCTACCTGCTGGCTTTCTTGGCAGTTCCCTTGGAAAGAGGGAGGTGCCAGAAGGCACTTCCAGACTAGAAGGTAAGGGGGAATCCCCTACACCCGTAGGCGAAGGAAAGAAGTAAGCTTTCTCTTCGGTTAGAGAGAATTGGGGGGTCCCCTGCGAGGGCACAGAGGAGTAACCTCCTTTTTACTGTGGAGATACCCGAGGGCGGCTCCGATGATGGGCGAGGGGAAATTAAGTGGAGATTTTTAGTTTTGTCATCATTGGGCATGGTGAACCTAATTTTTTTACAAGGTGCAAACGCTCATCACCACTCGCAGTATCCCGCTCTGCAAGGGGTGCGTACGTCAGTTACCGCCATTTAAAGCAACCCCTCTCACCTGGTGACCTGGCAACCCTTCATAATGACAGCTCCACCATACGCACGGCGTAAAATTGATAGAGTGTGATTGAGAAGGAAAGGAAATGTGAGGAAGGTATGGCTGGGGAAGAAGCAGGTTGTTTAAAAGCCACCATCCCAAACTGGAGCCCAGGGGTTAGGGAACATTGTCCCCTTCCCCGTCATCTCCTGTCTGGGATAGTTGGCTGAGAAGAAGGTCAGCATCTACTCTGTGAATATAGAAGCCAACCAGAGAAAGTTGTGGGAGAGGTTGTAGGGGAAGTGAGGAAGTAGGAGAGAAATACAGGCTGTCTGAAAAGAGAAGAGGCTTAGCTGGGGTCGGACGGGGCGCTGAGTCCCGTCAGCTTGGGGGTTAGAAAGGAAAATCGCCGCGCCCCTCACGGGGGATGGAGTATGCATAACTCGTTGGAAAAATATTCAGAAGTGGATATAAAGAAAGACTATACTGACGATGTAGTATGCATCCATATACAACTCGACAAGATGGGCACCTGCATTTGGGCTTCAAAGGTTTTTTTAATTCAGAAACAACTGGAAAGCATCTTTACGAATTTAGGAGTGTTTACTTTTCATTAGACATCACTTATTTAAATAATACATATCGATCATGTAAAAAAATACGAAATCAATTTAACCATATGAAGAAGAGCACACTCTAATTTACTCATGTCAAAAATAGTAAACCCCAAATTACTCATGTAAAGAATAGCAATCTCCAAAATTACTCGTGTCAACTAACGAAATAAAAATTTATTCGGCAAGAATAGCAACCTCAAAATTACTTATGCTAATAATAGCCCACCCCAATTTACCTATTTCAAGAATAGCGAAAGTAAAATTCTGATTGTGAAGAATAGCGAATCCATAATTACTCAAGTCGATATTAGCAAACTCAAAATTACTGATATCTCAAGAATATTTACACAATTAAATTCCTTGGAAAGGAACTGTCAAATCTCGCTCCCAGAGATGGGATATGATAACAATAAGTGATTAACCACCACACCCCTTCCTGGACACGCCTATCTCTAGTCGTCTTTATTATGTATCTCCCTAACGCTCTCAACTATTCCTTTTACTATCGCATCCTCCGTTTATCTGACTCTGGTGTTAGTCGCATGATCCTGCGTCGGAGTGAGGCGTGGATCCCCAGACGGCGTGGCTCGCCTTCTTATTCTTGCTTTTACTTTGTTTCCTTTTGTTTTTTCTTTGGTTTTGTTGATACTTTACTTATTTTTATTTTAATATAACCTACTATTAGCCTTGATATTGAGTAGGGCGAGCTATACCCGTATATGCAGGGAAGCGCGAGATCAGCCGTAAAGTTTCCCCTTCCTCTCTCGAGGTGTTCCTGTCGCTTGTTCATTTTCAGGCTAAGAAGCAAATCTATTAATGCGCTCAAGAAGTTAGTAGAGTCGCTCCTAAGTGAAAGCTCATCTTTTCTAACCCACCGGGAGGGCAAGGTTACTCAAGCCAGAGCTTTGAGCGTCGAAAGGTTGCTCTCCCATCTATACTAACAGGTAATGTGGGGGTTTCCTCTTTCCTGCGGTGGAAATAGCCCGCAGGCGATCCAGGTTCATCGAGGAAATACGTCCATTCTTCTTTCTTAGGGATCTCCCCAAACTCTTTCAAGCTGGGAAGAGTCTTCCTTGGGGTAACTTTTTAGTTGACCCAGTAGCCGCCCTTCTTTCTCTTTCATTGTGGCTCAAAAACCCCGGAGAAAAGAACATGTGTAAGTGGCATCCCAGACTCGATAATTGAAACAGAGTTAGAGAGCGAATCGCGGGGGTTCCTATTGCGCAATGACCAATTTTCCGCCCATGTATTGTATCTTTATTAGGGGTATCAACGTACCAGCCGCCACCAACGGATGTTAGCTCACCTCCCCCCCTGACCTATCACTTATCCTTAGGTCACATGCTTACAGAGAGTCCCCGTTACATTGGCTGGACGAGCAAATGGAGATCCTTCCCGACGTAAGAAGGGATCTGAAGGCGCTCAGCCACAGACAGAAAAGTTTTCCCATGGTAATGACCCACTTTATTCTGGGCAAGAACCTCCCCTTATCTATTCTTTCTCACGAGACAATGTTGGGCGACTACCGCCTACCGACATTCCTAAGGTATGCTTTTCAACCCCACTATCACGTAAAGCGGTAGGTTGGTGCTATTTTTTGATCAGACATGGTGTCTCCGCTCTTTTTCTATCTTTACATAGCTTCTCCTTTTAGGCAGTGACAGTACAGTTTGTGACCAGTTTACTCCAAAAAGTTAAATAGTTAAACGAGGGAACAGCTGTAAAAACCATGTTATTGACGGTCCCGGGACTAATAGCCAACGCAAAGATGGCGTGCAGGTAAGCCCACCATCAAATAGCGGTGCGTCTCAGAGAGCCTGCCCAAATTGTGGTCAACAGAAATTAACCTAAACCGTCGCGATAATTGTAGTTTATGTCTATGGTAACAGTAGCAGAGCTGCCACATAAGTGTAAGTTTGCCAAAGTCGTGTCCCATCTTTTTTGTCAGGCAGGCATTAGGAATTCCAGAATCCTTGGTAATTAGACAGTCTAAGAAAGAGTGATACGCTAGTTTATTCGCCCAGTTCTCCCAGAATCTTCCTAGATAACGGAAGAACTTCCTGCGCAAACTTGCCTCGAATTTTTTTTAATGACCCTCATAATACTGAAAGAGGGGTCTTTCCCGTTAATTGAGGACGCAGGTTTCTAAAGACATAGCTCGACGAAATACTCCAAAGGTAAAGTCGTTGGAGCAGCGCTTATTGCGCAAGCAGGCATATCGTTTCTGTCTCACAGCCTATAACACTCGGCTGACCACGAAAGAAAAGGACGACGTGCAAAACGAACAGACCTTCAAGGAATAGTCCTTAGGTCTCTGTTGATGAAGTTGCAGGAGAAGAACTCAATGGCTTCATTCACCGACCTAAGATCATTGAATGCGGGCCACCACGTCCGGTCATAGCCTCCCCGGTGCGAGTTCTTAGGCGGTGGAATCTAAGAAAATCATAGTTAAATGGGAAATTGGTTAAGAAGATGAAAGTTATTATTATTATCATTATTATTTTCTGACGGACTACAAACAGTTTCCGGTAGAGTAAAATGCTATAAACCCTAAGGCACTAGTAGAGAAGACAGTCCCATAAAAAATACTTAACACCTCAACAGGAAGGAATGGGCACCAGTTTTAAAATTTTGAAGTTCATGAGATTCATCGATAGGACTAGGCAGCTCATTTCATAACCTAGTAGTTGCTGGAATAAAGCATCTAGAGCAGAGATTCCCACCTAGGGGCCATGGCACATTTGAAGGGGGCCACAGGAAAATTTAAAGCTTCAGAAGGGCCACAGATCCATAAAGGGGGCTACAGGACTCAACTTATTGAAACCTGAATTATAGTTAGAGCAGTACCTTATTTTAATTTTTGCAGTTGAATTACATTTTAAAAATATTAATACATATATTTTTTTTATTTTTTTTTAAATATTTTATTTGTATAATAGGATTTACATTAATCTGTAAACAAATATTTTGCATCTTACAAGCTTATTCTGCGGCGCACTCCATTGTGCGCTTGATCGTTATGCGCCTGGCACCGTTGTTGGCTTGATGAAAATACTTCACGTTGAACTTTAAATCCTTACAGTTTGTTTATCAAGTGGTTCTGCGTTATAGTATGTAAGTAGCTTTTATTTATTTACCCTAATATTGCAAAGTTGTACATAGTAATTTTACTAGTTTTTAAAATTATAATAGATTGCCACAAGCACAATAATATAAGTCTTTTATAAGTAAGTAACTGAGAATTTTTGTTTATAAGTAAAGTGTGTCATTGCTAGTCTTACACCAAATAATTCTTTTTCACTTCGGTTTCACTTAGGGCTTATTTACGAGATTAGCATTTAATCTTAGATTCTGATGATTGTACTTATCGTTTTGTATCTGCATTAATTGAGTAATATATATGTATATATAATATATTACTAAAATTAATGCAGATCTACCCCCCTGAGGGAGTACATTTCTGCTGTTTTGCATTTAGGTACAGGTACAGAAAACCAGGATTAACAATCAACAACGAAAATTTCGGACATATCCAATTAATAGAAACGCTCATAAAAATAGTTGCATTGTTTTGCCGTTCTATTTTGGTGTCAAATATTTACCATCAATGGCATGTATTTAGCACAAAATGAAAAACAAAATTTTCAATGCAGCTATTTTTACGAGCGATTCTATTTATTAGACATGTGTCAAATTTTGGTGGCAAACTGTAATAGGAGTTGGTGGTGGGCACAGACTCGGTGCTTTGCAAAGGGAATGGAGGTTGTTTCTGGTTCTTTTCTCAGAAATACTCTTCCTTTTTCGCCACTGAGATAAGTGCCTCTCATTCTGTTGGGGTGAGCTTCGGCTCTAAAATGTAATATATATCATTAATATATTAAATTTCTTCTGCACAGATTACCCATGGCTACGGTGACGAAGAAAAAATGTCGACAATACTCCAGTGAATATTTAGCTTATGGTTTTATACATTTACCAGACAATATAACATAGCCATTGTGTCTTTTATGTTTGGCTACACTTTCGATGATAGTATGCGGCCAAGTAAGCTTAAAATACATTTGGAGAATAAGCACAAGGACAAAAAAGACAAAACATTAGATTACTTTGAAAAGCTGTGGGATGATTTCCAAGCAAGGAGCACTATTAAAAATATATTTAGCAAAACAGCGGCAAAACTAGACAAAGGTTTAATTGCATCTTATGAGATTTCCAAGCTAATAACGAAATCGGGAAAACCTCATACTATTGGCGAAGAATTGATTTTGCCTTCAGTATCTATGGTTATTTCAACTGTCATGCAACAAAATTCCCCCCAAATCACTGAAGTCATTCCGCTGAGCAACAGTACAGAATCAAGACGTATTGACGAAATGGCAAAGGATCTAGAGGAAAAACTTGTTAAACATTTACAAATAAAGACCTTTGCATTACATATTGATGAAACGTTATTACGTAACAACGAATCCCTTCTCATGGCGTATGTTAGGTTTTTGGATTAAGATCAACTGAGAGAAGAAATGCTTTTTTTCCCGCGGCCTTTTGACAGATACTAAAGGTGAAACAATTTTCAAAGAAGTAGTAACCTATTTCAAAGAAAATGATATTCCACTTATGAATATTATGGCTTGTGCAACTGATGGCACCACTGATATGGTAGGTAGATATAGGGGATTTATTTCACATTTAAAAAAGGCTGTACCTAAAGTCTTTTGCATACACTGTGTTGTCCACCGTCAACATCTGATTGCCAAAAACCTAGGAGGACGTCTGAAAGATTCACTTGATAGGTGTAATCAAGACAGTCAACTTCATCAAGTCAAATCCACTTCAAGAGCGTCTTTTCCGACAACTCTGTGTTACCAATGAAGAATGGTTTGAGCGCGTACTTTTGCATACAGAGGTGCGATGGCTTTATAAGGGCAATTGTCTGAATCGCTTCATTGCACTTTGGGATAGTGTTGTGCTATTTCTGGATGGTAAGTAGCTCGGAGAAAGAATCATTGCTACCAAATCTAACATATTCTACCTTACAGATATATTTGGAAAGCTAAATATCTTAAACAAACAGCTACAAGGAAAAGATGCGAATATTTTAACTTGCAAAGAATCTATTTTTGCATTTATGGTAAAAATTAAGCTGTTCAAGACAAATATAGAGCGAAAAGAGTTGATACAGTTTCCAACCGTCCGCACTATTGAGAGTGAGCTGAAAGAAGATAATATTTTAGTATACATTGATCATTTGGAGAAATTGCATAGCGATCTGGAAGTTAGGTTCAGAGATCTTCTACAACTGGACATTCCAGGTCGGGTGGTATACCTATTTGGAATTAATGCCGCTGATGTTGATATCAGATTACAAGAAAGCCTCATTATATTACAGAGTGATCAAACTTCTCTGGGTAGATTTAACCATGGTGTCAGGAACTTATGGACAAGTCATGAAATTGCTATGAAATTCCCTTTTGCTTTGGGACGAAGTAAAATTATATTTTATTGCTTTTTCTACTTCTTATCTGGTTGAGTCGGGTTTTAGTAAAGTGTCACACCTCCTCTCAAAAGCTAGCAGCCGCTTAAAAATAGTAAGACAAGGTGATCTTCGTCTGTCTCTAACAACTATAGACCTTGAGATTGAAAAACTTGTGATACTGCATGAAGCACAAGGATCGCATTGAATGAATAAAGAGTTGATGATATATTTATTTCATTTTGCCAAAGGACTTTATTATTTTTAAGACTAATTATTTATTTTAAAAGAGCATTACATTTTTGTTAACTACTTTTTAATTTTTGCTATATTTATAGTCCTATATATGTGACAAATATAATTGTACCTGAATACAAATAGCTGTTTTAATATCTTTTATCTTTTAAAGTAGAGTTAAACTGCATATTACCTACTGAAAATAATGATTATAGGCCACAGGAAAATATAAGGTTCCTAAGGGAGCCATAAGCCAAAAATCGGTTGGGAACCATTGTTCTAGAGTACTGAGATGTGTTACATCTCCTAACAGTGATAGGTTGCCGTTTGCATTTGTGGCATATCTAGTTAACCGAGCCAGACGAAAAACATCTGAAAGCTCATTATTCAAAGGATGGTTAGGATTATGATATAACTTATACAGCATACACAGTGAACTCACACAGCGGGGGTGCCACAAATCAACCTCAAAATCAGGTGTTGAAATTTGCAAGCTCTCAGATTCCTGTCAAGTAGCTTTAGATGAGATGCTGGAGCAGAGGACCAGAGAGGAGAACAATTCTCCAGACAAGGAAGTATGAACGAGTTGAAACACTTCCTCATTACAGGACTGTCTTTAAAATTCTATAAGATTTCCTAAGTAAATCAATCTTTTGGGCAACAGAAGAAGCAATAGAGCGCACTTGTTTTTAAAAGGTAAACTTGATGTCAAACAGAAAACCTAAAATTCTAAAATTTACACAAGTGTTAATGCGACATTGTTTATGATAAGATCAGAATGATTTGGGTACATACTTCTAGGTTTAGTAACAATCATAGTTTGGGTTTTATTTTCATTCAGCTCCATACCCCATATATTGCACCAAAACCTATCCTTGTTAGGGCTTTATTCAGTGATTCAGAGATCGAATACCTTTCAACAAGAGAAGGTATGACTGCCTTCAAAGTAGCATCTTCAGCATAAGTAAATAGTTGGTTTTCCAGTCGAACCCACATAATTTATCATGTTTATATAGAATGAATAACAGTGTGACCAAACACTACCTTGGAGAACACCAGAAATTACCCTTCTCTTCTCACCAAGTTTTCCATCCACATCTACACGTTTTCTACGGTAAGTAGATTTATTCGTTTTCCAGAAATTGTAAGCGTCTTGTTCATCCAGATATGCACGTTTACAATCATTATTGAACCATGCTTTGTCTTTATTGCAGAAAGTCATAACCCTAAATAGCATAGGCCACATATTTTCACAACTAAATCCTCATTACATTCATAATTTGAATAGGAAGAGGCAGAAACTCAATTCATAATGTAAACTGCCATTCACAATAGATGAGCCTGTTTAAATCCTAGAATTAAGAGCTCCTTACAGGATCTTAAGATCATACCACCAAAGTCTCAGAACAAAATAAGATATCAAATTGTCTGGAAGTTAAAATCAAATCATTTAAATTTGCATGCAGCCCCCGAATATTACTTTACTTCATGCGACACTGCCGATGCCTACAGGTACTGGGTTCTGGGTTTATTTTCACAGCACTATCGAGCAAAATAATTAAAATTTCGAAAAGCTTGACAGAACACTTGAAGATCATGATGAGGCACGAAAGAATAAATTGTCACCATATACTGAATAATAAAAAAAGGTCTGCGCAGAAGAAGATACTGCAGTAACCTGTACTCAGGCTATAAAGGAAAATGTCTCTGCAGGGTCAGAAAATGAATGGAGTATGAACATTTACTCATAGAAAGCCTCGGTACTGAGTAGAACCTTTTTCAACCCGAAGATTTGTCCTTACATTTTTGTTCCATGAAAAATGGACCCGGTGTAGTTACACTACCAAGAAACAGAAAAAGAAGGAAGGGAACCAGTCAACCATGGATAAAACACTTAACCACATCCGTCGATCCCTAGCCTTTCGAGCTCTGGTTAATGGCCCCTGTTACCAGACGGACTCAACTAACTCGACAGCTACCAGTGCCCAAGCAAGCCAAATACTTATCACCAAACCTCCCTCTAAAAACAAACAAAAATAGAAGAGAGAGAGAGAATTGAAGAAAAAATAAGGTGTACAATAAAGGAGATTAGAGGTAGATGAATCCATTGAATACAAGGGAGGGTGTTCATCTACCAATATCCAACCTAAAAAAATTCAATACGTAGAGCAAAGTGATAGAAGAGTATGCTTGATTACAGCCCTAAGCAAGGGAACTCAATCCAGACTCTGGAATACCAGGGTACAAGGTTGTGGCACAGTTTTAAATGGAATGAGAACATCGGTTATTTTTTCGGAGAACCATCTCCTAGAAGAACTGCCATCAATGCTAAGAGAGTCTTTCAATTAAATGGTTTTATTTTAGAGTGATCATCACCTAAAATAACTGCCAACCCTGGTTAAAAGCCTCTTCTACCCATGACAGTTTAATGTCTATCCCAGAGAAAAATTTAAATGCAATTATGATTACATCAAGGCTAATTACTCACAGGTTCACATCCATACTAAATACATAGAGTCCCGCATCAACACAAAACGGATTGGGGGCCCACATAAACAATATATAAATGCATTCTGATTATCTCAAGGCTAAACGATCAGTGCCTCACATCAATGCTGAATACATAGGGGCACACATCAACATAAAATATTTTGGCGGCCACTTCGACCACTTGTCAACCTAAATCAGGGTGTGCATCCGGAGATCAAAGGACAGATTAAGACAGGAAAATGAAGCCATTCTGTGGCAGTAATGCGTTTACTTCTCCACATTTAGAACATCTATTTCAACCTCGTCGGATAAGTAGGTAATAACCCCATCTCTGTGATTGATCGTGTAGCCCTACCAGTGGAGGTGTCTACCTTTTAAATCTCCGAGCTGAAGAAAGGGCCCTGGGAACGGTACCACGACGTGGGGTGACCTCTATCTATATGCTACCAACTCTACCACGAGTCCCCAGCAGGTTAGTGGTAGAATGCGCAAAAAGGCACCGAATGGGCGCCAAAGTAGCCGTGCTCGTATAGTAGTGAGTAATAAAACGTTCTCAGTAGGACTGGGCGCAAGAGGACCGAGTTTTTAACCTCGCAAAGGGAGAGACGATCCGTTTCTTGCAAGACGAAGATTTATTTATATAGAAGTTACCCTCCATATTGCTTCGAGGAAGCAAGGTACCGATCTTTGCAATTGACGAACCTGTCCATAAACGATGAGAACATAGTATGTACGGCTTTGGGGCAACTTACACTAATTAGTGTAAACCCGACTTTGCAATTCGCCAAAGCGGTGACAGGAGTAGCACATCCGCGGCATTGGCACGAATGCCTTTACGAGGTACTAATACCAAGGGGCACGCTCCGATTAATTGAGCCTGTTACGGCCAAACGTGACTACGACTGTATTGGTGTGTCTCAAGCCCTTCGGAATAACTTTATTCGCATTCTATATAATGGATTCTATTACAAGAGTATTTGAATCATATCTTGCGTCCATTAAATCCACCACTTTGACATCAGCTGAAGAGATGGAGGACCCTTTAATGAGCAGATTACGCTAATTTGCAATCCGCTCTAGCCTCAGTGGAGGATACCGCCCATGGTCGAGTCGATAAACCGGGTGACATGCTTTAAAGCCTTAGTGATAGAGGTATACACTTTTGTTCACCTTTTTCAACAAGAACTGATTATTGGATATTTTCCCTGATTCAAGGCGAATGGCTACCGTACTTGCCTTGCGTAAGTAGAGAAGAAATCACTCGTATCCGGCTAGTTTTTTCCCAATTTCTCGAAGAAAAGTTCGTTAGTCCAAACTGATTTAGGAAATGGTTATTTTTTGGTTATATTACTTTTTGGACAGCGGAATCCACTTGTCTTCTGCACAATGCGGCTTTCGTAAGTTCCACCTCCAATTTTAAGCCAGGGTGGAAAATGCTATATGCGATACTTTATTTCGCGGACAACACTTCGCTACGAAATATGTGGCCTAGAGGTCTACGATACCAGATTGTGATACGGTATTATGAAGACCTTCCACACTATTGAAGCGAACGCAAGCCTCCCTATACATTGTGCCTTGGTTTCTGGGAGATCGTCGATTCCGCTTACGGGTGGGGCAGTGCTTTCAGGCTCAATAGAGTAGGAGAAGTGTGTGACGAGTGAAATTTTTTCTGTGTCGCTCCCTTTGCGTTGAGTATCAACGGCTTTACCTCGGTACTTTAGAAACTTTTCTCCCTACGATCTACGTAGACGATCTTTTGATCTCTTCCCGTGTTTTCTAGAAAACTAACTTAGGAGTGTCGACTGCCAGAGGCACCTCTCCTCGTCGCTCTTGATGCCGCTCTTTGGCCGAAATTAATTTCCGATATTTCTCTCGCGATTCACTGCTGCGATCTCCGAATCTGATTTGTTCATAAATGCCTTCACCTGGAGGTAGTATAATCGCCCCGTTTTCTAGGTCTGACTGATGAGGGTTTTTTGCAAGTTGTTTTGTATTAGTTGCTTTTTGTTTTTTGTGTGGGTTAATTTTTTTTTTTTTAAATTTATTTATACATTTGTAAGCAAAATATAATTAAATAAATGTGTAGTTTTGGCAGGTATGCTCTTCCTGCCAGCCGTCAACAAACCCTTAAAATTTAAAACACCACTTTAACTTAAATTAACTTAGAAAAACTCAAGTTTTACAGAGCAAGTTGTATTTTAGACAAAGATAAACAAACTATAAAAGTTTTATTGTCATAAATATTAGCAATATTTTGAGAATAACTTACAACAATTTAGTAACCAATCAACATCTATATGAAACATTACATTAAAAATGTCCAGTCTAAATTCCAAAGCATGCGGGAGGTTTATAAAGTTTCTTCTAACTTTGAATTAATTCCTTCATGGATTTCCATAAAATCGAACTTGATAAGAAAAAAAACTTGTTATCTGATATTAGAACCTACGAATGTGGACGCCGTCAGCATTACTATAGAGTACATGTTAAAATATGTACATAAGATTTACATGGTCATCTTCATCAAAATACCACACTAGACTTAGTTATCGTAAGGATATGGTGCTTCTCCGGTAATCAAACATAAAGCTATTGAGATCTATGAAACCGCCCAACAAATATTACATAACACTTGCACTACAAACAATTCCAGAGGCAGTTTCAGTGTCACTAACATCAGTTTAATATTTTAGGCGTGCAATAAAAAGAAACAAGTTTGGAATTCTCCGCATTCACAAATTATGGCTTCGGCCAAGTATTTCCTGTTTTACGATTGCATTAATTACTCATTGTAATTAATTATAGTAATTACTCACAGTTATTGCCTCGAAAAATAATATTATTTCTAGTAATAAACAGAAAACGCGAAAAAATCTGGTTTTAGTGTTTTAGCGATGGGGCCTTAAAGTTGCGACAACCCTATTTTTACAGCTTTACACTCCATTGATTACACTCAAGTAAAAAAATTTCTTTAGTGTATACTTTGTTTCAAAGCCAAGCATAAGCACCTATTAAGACATTTCCCTTCAGCTTTTTATTATTAACCCCCTGCTCAATCTGAAGACTCTCCTCATCGGAAACAAACAGGCTTCTAAGACTGTCATTCAAGGAGCCTCATTAAACACAGTAGTCAAAGGAAGATGTCCATTTGTCTTAAGTCGTATATTGTATGGTAAAATC
The DNA here is from genome assembly GCA_963969495.1 of Ceratothoa steindachneri. NCBI lineage: Eukaryota > Metazoa > Arthropoda > Malacostraca > Isopoda > Cymothoidae > Ceratothoa > Ceratothoa steindachneri. The sequence goes on along the minus strand of OZ018323.1, from coordinate 195,292,698 downwards.
GGAGGGATTGCAAGCAAAATATCAAAGTTATGCCGCCTTTGCTATCAGAATTTGCATGCTACCAGCTATCGCAGTCGTACTATCAGAAATAGTATTGAGCCAGAGGAAGAACTACCAGGACATATGTCTCAAGAAGCAGATCCAATCACCGATTATTTGGAATGTGTATACACTGGTAGAGAACGCCGAAGTTACAGAAAAACTTCGCTTTCCCCGAAAATCATGTGGAGTATGCATCGGCATAGACCTACTTTAACTTCTCCAACGCATGAAAACTCTTTGGAAAGAAGGAGGGCAGAGTCATGTTAAAATAAAGCATTACTTCATGCCATATGAATATCTGGTACCTTTTGCAATGTTTAAGCAGAAGAATGTATCACCAAACACATGGTTGCCAAAATCGTTGTAAGACCTCCGCTCATCCCCGAGAGAAAACGGTATCAAACTTTCAACCAGAAGTTCCAATATTTTACAAGTCTAGGAGAATTATGTTGGTTTGTTTTGAAATATCACACAATTTTCAATTATAATATATTTCTTCATTTTTCAATATTATTTTCTGTTAGAATATCTGTCTATTAATAATATGCATTCTTATTTTTCATAATTAAACAAGGTCTGCTCTCACTTATTCTGATTTATGATTCTACAACGTTAAAAACTTTCAATAATTCTCGGACTAACCCTGGAAGGACCTTGGCAATTATATCCTTTCGAAAAAGAGTGTAAAACAACATGAGGGTTTCAAATTTCGTTAGAATCGGCCAAATAGCAATGATATTGTTAACAAATAATTCCATGGCTAATCTTCGTATGACTTTTATATTCTCTCTCGAAAGCTATAATTGGCAAACAACATAAGTTTCAAATTTCGTTAGAATCGGTCGAATAGTTACAATGTTATTACCCAAAAAAAAGAAAGGAAAACGAGATCGACGGACTGACATACAGAGATTTAGAGTCGCACGCGACTAAGCTCATGCGACTAAAAAAACTATTGTTTTTGTTTAATTTTGATAAAAGCCGGAGAAAACTGCCACAATGTGACACTTGTCCAATGTCTAAGCGTCAATTATTAGGATGAGTTTTTGCTCCGCAGCAGTTGTCATGCCTGAAGAATTCATTCGGTTTCTATGAAATATAGGATTTGAAACCCTTTTCCACCACATTCGTTGGTGATTTATTGACTTTAATAAGTGAGAATCAGATGGTGGAAGGTTCAGTAAATAAGGAAGAATTGGAAGAACATTCCAACCCAGCGCAATATTTTTTTCTTGAGTCACACAGGCTACGAGAGTGAGTTAATTGTTACGGAGAATTGGTAGGGGGCACCCTTTAATTAACTACTCAACGGCGTTTTTGTTCAAAAACTTTATTAACATTTGTAATTGCTGAACTATAGGTGAATATTAAGAATTTTCTTATGAAGGAAGCGCTCATAATTCAATAATTCCTTTTGCTTACCACCAAATGCAAAGCAAAGGTTTTGCTGTTGGATTGCAGGATCAGACAGAGGAATGGGTTGTGTCTCGCGATCAATCTGTTGTATTTTGAACTTAATATTGTAATAAAGAACCCACTTCTCATCTCCCCTAACCATTCTGTCTAGAAATGGTTCATGGGGATTTCGATCAAATAGAAATGAAGCAATATTTTCCCTTATAAATTTCCTTCAAACATGTTGCGCCCAAACTCCATTCATATTGACTTGTATTCGCCCTAGGTAGTTAATATTTTGTATTGCAATAATGCAGATTACAAAAGGCCTTTGTATTGCTTTAGTTATCTTTACAGAGTTTGAAGCAAATTTTGAACAATTTCTAAAAACGACGATTAAATTTTTTACAACTTAATTGTAGGAGATCGTCACTCCCCTTATTCTCTCCTACTGGAGACACGGGACTGTAACCGCAACAACATCCGGGCCAGGCAACGCGGGTCAAGCTCGTAACCCCAGACCCCCGCCACTCGTCTGTTTGAAAAGCCTATCGGCTTTAAAACTGCTAGATCTTCCCTACGAAAGTATATTCAATTTCACCTCAAGTAAGAAATTGGAGACACGTTTCTCTCAAGCTCGAAGGCTAGCTGGAGCATTGTTGAGACTTGATGCAAAAAACCGTTGGACTAAGAACCCTCCTGCGGCCCGTCCACAAGCCCTCCCCCCTCCTCCCCCTACCCCAGTGGGGGTGACGAGGTATAAATAACAAAGACTTGGGAAAAAGTGGTAGAATACGTGAGTCTCCAGGCTACGAAGTCCCCGGATTGAGGCCGGGCTACCAAGACTGGACAGGTAGAATAAGTGAGTCGCCAGACTACAAAGTCCCCTGCAAGAGAGGCAAGGCTACCAAAGGGACTAATAAGCAGTTCATCCTTGAGCTAGTCCCTAGTTATCAAACTGAACTTTAAGTTAACTTGTTCAAGTTCAACTTACTCTCGTCAGAAAGACCCCTCATATCTTGGTGCATCCTAAGGCCCAGGGATATTCCTCGACCTTGAGGAATTATGAAAAGAAGAGAAAAAGGCTCCCCCTCAAGCCGATTACCTAGTAGCCACACCAAACTCATAAGTTAACTTGGTTTAAGAACCAAGTTCAACTTATTCTCGTCAGAGAAACCCCCCTCCTCTGTCTTCGCCCTTGAAGAAGACCCCCTGAGTACAGTCCTCGCCCATGAGGAATTACGTAACGAAGGAGAAAAAAGCTCCTCCTCGAGCCCGTTACTCGGTGGTCACACCGAACTTGGTTTAATAACCAAGTTCAACTTACTCTCGCCAGAGAGACCCCGCCTACCCTGGTGCCTCCTTAACAACCGTGAGGGTTCTCGCCCTTGAAGACCCCCCCCCCCGAATACCGTGTGGACCCCCATCTGCTACACTCGCCAAAGTACCTCGTGCACTCGACCACCTCCAACAATCTGGTTGAAGCACGCGTCAAAGGACCTACCAGATTCCTGTGGTGTCTGGGGACCATTGAGTTCAAGGTCAAACTCAAACCAGCTGCCAGAGCAACCAAGGTATTTAAACTCCTTTAGAGACAATTAGCTTATTTCTTGTATATTGAAGTGAGTACCTAATTAGCCAATATTAGAGGGTCAAGGTAATTGAAGTGATTTTTTTTGTGTATTTTAATATTCGTAATATTTCTGTGGTTCATGATTAGTTTTCGTGTAGTAAATTGTTAAATTTAAAATATAAGTATATTTTTGGATTCCTCGGTGTTTTCTTCTTATCCTTACGTGTTGAAGCGGCTCTTACTTAAAAACAACAAAATTAGCATTCTTAGAACAAAGCCTACTTCATCTAAGAAGTATATCACGTTCCACCAGGTATACCACGACAAAAGTGGTGTAAGGTGTGGAGTGATTAAAAAGAGGCATTCTGCTACATTAATATATTACTGGTTATTATCTAATCGGTTTTTCCTATTAAATCAGACAAGTGAATCCTTAAGAAGATTCGATAACCAAATTAGTGATTAGGAGTTCAATTAAGCGTTATCGGAGGGTAGGATTCTATATTAAATTCGTATGAAAAAATGCAGAGTACTTTGATAAAGGGCACCTGAACTCGCCCACTCACACAGATACCCACCCACAACACATAGACACACAAGAAAACCATCACTTTAAGAAGGGTATAAGGAAGAAGAGAGAGATAGTAATGAATCGAAAGTAAAAAAAAAGTTAAAAAGGTTTTCGTTTTAAATTTTTAGAACGTCTCTTCTAGCATATTTTGGTCATAAAATGTGTTTTTCGGACACTTTAGGGGTCAGGAACGTAATTATAACCGTCATTACATCCAAAGGTCGTCTACTTTCTGGATAAATTGTTAGATTTCAGTTTTATTTTATTATATTGGGTAAATTTTATGAACATCCCCACCACGAGATTTTGACAAAATATCTTTTTGTGACATTTGTGGTCAGCAAGACGGAAAATGCTGTTTAATGGCGCTGCAAATGGCTTAATTTCGAGATAGCTTCACATTTAAGTGATCACATCTATCACAAAAACTAAGCAATTTTGTGCGTGAATAAGCAAATTTCTATGGCAGCACGCCGAAGTATAAGGGTTAAATGAATATTGTTATTTTCTCCAACATTTATACCCATCCCAACTAATATTTGCGCCTTCCTTTCGTAAAAATGTATAGCGATATCCCAGGCTAAGCTACACCGTTCGATAACTTGTTTGATGTGATAACTCCACTTGGTTTCCGATTTCCTGCTGGATGACTCCGTTAAATACGAGCCAATATACAAAAGAAATCACTTTTGCATAGGTTTATTCAAGAGTTGTCTAATTAGTTTTCGTGCACCGCAGCTCTATATAGGCGGCAATAGGTTTTTAAAACTTTTATATTCCCCAGGATTATATTAGATTGTCGCAGCGGAAAGCTAGGTTTTCGTTGACATCCAGGTCATTTTCCCATTCCAATCATACACAGTTCACTTATATTATCGTGTACTCAGCCAAAAAGAATATAAATTTGTTTTATCGGATAACAGATTTCCCAGAGTTTTGAGCGAGAGCAAACGACCTGCACATACTTGAGACATTAAGACAAATGGTCGCGGATTTAAATTCTCAACTCTTTTGTGGCTATTTTAGTTGATAGTTTGGGCTACTAAATTTCTCCATCCGAAACTAATATAGACAATTTCCCCTAAAGTTGACATTGCGACTTGAAAAATGTCTAGGGATTTATTAAAATATAATATTAAGAGTTGCTTTAAAAGTAAAATGTTAGGGAACGTTTCCAAATTCATTAGGCGAGTTAGTACGACATACTGTATCGCATCACGGAGGTATCAAAGTATTCGTGGGTAGTAGTTATTAAATGAAGTTTGCGGGTAATTTTGCCACATATCAAATTTTAGCCCATTGCCACCGTAATACTTTTCGATTGACTAATTAGTTACCACGTCCACGTAGGAAAAGTTATTAGAATTTTTTTTGAAATATGTCCAAGAAGCTTTCATCCTCACAATCGTAATTCTACACTAATGGAGAGAAGCACATGTAACTTAAGTGTCCTGATAATTTTGAAAAGACTCTAGAACATCTTTGTGAGGGAATAACCTCGAAGAACCACCGTGAGAGGAAGCTCCCTCGGAAATTTCCCTTTATTCCTTCAAGACCACGTGTGCCAGCGTGAAAATTTTAGAAAGTTTAAGAAAGAATCCGTCCTTCGCTTAATCACCCGTCACAGCTGTGTTTGCTTTCCGAGGCCACACTTTGCCCCCATCCCATGCGATAACACCATTCACAGCCACATTAACCCTACCGTGAAATCACGAGGCAAGTTTCATCGTCTGGAATGACGCGTTATCATGAAATGTGTTTGCTTAGACTGGCGCCAAGAATCCCCTAGGGACCGTAAGGATCTGATGTGTCTATCGGATCAGCCACCCGGGTATTTAACCCGAAGCTCACCATCTCTCGAGGAGATTGAAAGCCCGCCGTCCATTCGTTCAGACTGCCGTCTGTTTCCCGTGAACCCCTGTAACAAGTGTCGAGGTCATCGTAGTACTTCGTCGAAGATCTCGCCAGCAGATCTACCTTCGTTAAGCTTTGGCTGCTGTTCAGAGTAAAGCTATCGAGCCTCTTTCTTTCCCGAGAGTTGTGCGGCCATCTCATCTTCACCACCTTTTCAAGATTCCGGGTTTTCGAGACTGAGACTCCAGGCCGATCTGCAGAATCGTCTCGAGTTGAGATTACGTCTCTCTGGAGCAGAGAAAATCTCATTTTTCATCACGAAGTAATCCAACTCCATCTTCTAGTCCTTTTCAGAACTACTCGAAGTACCTTCTTAAAGACTTGTGCCGTTGACTTCCACATCCTAATTCGCCCGCGCTTTAAGGTAAAGCGTTCTAGTATGGTCATCCCCAAATTACTTCGTTAATCTTCGCTTAATTCATTTAACTACCATAAGTAATTTGTTCCCCCCTTTTGTATGTATATATATATATATATATATATATATATATATATATAATCGCCCCCTCTTTATTATATATATTAAGATTATATTTTGGGGTAATGTTCTTTATATATATCCTTGGAAATGGAACTTGGCAAGCCATTGGTCAAAACCCGGTCAACCATAAATTGCACTTTATTAATCGCCTGAGAACTATCTTACGCGGCCTATGGTCAGCTGTCTGCCCGTGCTAGTGTATGACTCTCTGCGCCTAGGTAGACTACACATGTCTACCTCGACATTCTTGAGTACACACACATACACGAACAGATGTTCCCTTGTGCCAAATAACTCGGGATTTCACTATAATAGACGTCATATCTCTGCCGTAAAAAATAAAATGAGTTCGTCAAGCGTCAGGAAGTGTTGTGTTGAAGAAGCAGAAATCGCGATGGCAAATTTTGTCAAAGGTCTAAAGCGCAATAGCAACTAGGAAACATCAAGAAGAACGTTTGTAACGAGATGGCAAATGCATGAAAGATATGATGCTGCTAAACTCTCCTGCACTATTGAGGCCGAGAGGGTAAACTGCGGGCCTGAGATACGTAGCCATACATCCAGATGTCAGCCGCAGCATGGTGGCCCATGTTACACTTGACATTGCCTTGTGGGGACGTAAATAGAGAAAGATAAGGAAAATAAATAATCGGGGTAGGTGTGGGATAAAATGGTGCTATGACTTTAGATATTTCAAATTCACTAACCAAAACGAATTAAATGGGGAGGAGGTATTCCCCCCCCTCCAGACCCCAGCAAGGATAAGTGGATGAAAGCTGGTCGGCGATGAGCTTGAGAAAATAGTCTCTGGCCAATAAAATATCCAATAAAAAGCTTACAAAGAAGTTGTCGAAAATGAAGTAAAATTAAATGGTGTAGAAGGATTGGCGTCCAGGTAGTATCAATTAGGCTTGAGAGTAAAGGGAGCACTGGAAACACTAGGGCTCTCCACTTCTCCAGGTACAGCTGTACTATTCGAAGCTGGCCACACCCTTGTGAGGTTTTGTTTAACTCAAAAGATAATGAAAGAAAAAGAAGCAAGACTTGAGAAAGAGTGATGAATCAGGCAGTAAACGTAGAGATATATTCGATAATAGATAAGAAATAAGCTTGTGATCGTCTCATGACGTGGTTAACCTGGCAGAACGAGTCGTGTTTAGCGAATCTGGATGAAATAAACGATGCTCCCCACACCCTTTCTCTCCCAAACTGGAAATTTCGTCTAATTCAAAACACACAATTTGCGTTCACTGCAAACGCCGTTCTTACGTTAGAAGCAAACTCACACTTAATTCAAAGATAGGAAAAGTGATTGATTTATGGAAAAGGAGAAAGAAGACATCTGAGCCCTATGGAACAAGGCAACCTGTAAGATCCTTTAATAGAGCTCATTACCTCAAGCACGACATGTACTTATAGGGCCTAGGCAGAGTTACTCTACTCTAGTTCAGGCGTGCGAAAGAAACAAATACTCTAACGTTTGTCCTAAATATTCACTGCTATTACTGTGTGATTGTAACATAATTCAGCATTTATATTTTACAATAATTTATTTCCTTGCCATAAACTCTTCTATATTTCACATCTGCCTTTTCTCCCCCTTCTCTCGTCGTTTGAAACTAAGGAACGATTTCAGGTGGTGCCCGACTAATTCCATGACGGCACCATTAAAGGTGTCGCCTGTCTTTGCCCTGCATCTTCATAAAATATTAATTAGGAGAAGTAGTCCTTGTGTTCCTTGCTGTTACAAATTATTTTACTCTATTAATGGTCTTCGTGTATCTAAATAGGGTACGATTAAGAGTTATCCGTCTCCACTCCCCTTAACTCTCCACGTATATCCTCTTTGGCAGTCTACAACTCTCCCTCCCATATTTTTACTTATCCTAACTTCACTTTTTATAAACAAGCCTTATCCAATGAATATTTCGTACATAAATTTGGTAGTTTTCACTTTTTATGGAAATTATATCTGTATAAGTCCTTCGGGACACTAACTCGAGAAGAGGCAGTGCCTCTTTGGCACTGGCGATCTTGAGGCTTCCATAATTTTTTACTCCACGCTTTCTCTACTTCCTCTACGAGAATCTATTTAAAACCTTCTGATGCAAATTTCCTTTTTTATTTAACTCTATTTTACCCATTAAATTTGGCCGAGTAAACTGGCGCGCAATGTTTAAAAAACTAAATCATCGGCAAAGGATAAAAAAGGAATATGTTGAACTGAATTCATAAAATCTCAACCCGAATTGAACTACCATCATTAAGGTTTTGGTTTGTGGTATCGGTGTATTGACGTTCATGAGAATGTAGGCAAGTTAGGGAAAGTGAGAGTGTGGGGAATGTATAGAGTCAGAGAATTCTCTAAAAAGGAGCGTCGTACACTATTCAGAGTTTTCGAAAGAGGAAAAGCGCGTAACCCTCTATAATTTTACCAACGTTTACAATTACAACAGAACCTCCTGTATGATTGGGTGCACGAATTGCAGCCAATCATCTAGGTTTCAATTACAGCAAGGAGGTGCGTGCCCTTACTACTGCTGTTACTCACTTGGGGCACCAAACAAGTTTCCCTCTTATTTAATACATCTTCCGTGCTCTGCCTCACATTCTTCGCCTCGGAGCTAGGCAACAAATTCGGCAAAAATTCTTGATGTTAAAGATTGAAGCAACCTGTTTCACACAGTCGGGGCGACCTAGAACGATTATATATTTCCCGCCGAAGTATCGACTGACAAACCATTCAGGAGATGCAGTGATTTCAGCCCGAAGGCAGCCCGAAGTCCTGGCTTCATTAATGAACCTCTTCTGCTGAGTGTGGTTGAATGCGGAAACGAAGTGAAAAATAGAACTGTTAACTGTTGCCGGCAACATGAAGCATGAGGCATCAGGTTGGCTTGAACGGAATTCGGCCGCCGAACAAAATTCGCGCGCAATTTCGCTCTCTTCAGCAAAATGGCAAGTCAAAATAAATGGCGAAGATCCAATTATATGGAAATTCGACTCATGAGGAGATATCAACACGCATTCTCACAGTGGATTATTGGCGGTGTAATCGCGGAGAACGGCACGAACAAGCCCTTCGAAGGCGAGGATTAAACAGCATGAAGAAGGAAAAGAGCGAAGCGAGACGAATTAAGACAGGTCTGTATGAATCATCAAAAATAATAAGAAATGACTAAGCGTGGATAGAATTATATATAATCTAAAAGATTGTCGAACATGAAGATGTTATTGAAGTCTCAAACTCATTGTCTCTTTTCTTCAAAATTACGGCCTAAAATTCCATTTCACATATATATTTATATAAGGAAATATCCATCCAGATTTAGTCGTAAATAGTCTACAATGCAAGGTTTCTGCACCTTTATTTTTGTCTTCAAAAATTGTTTTGAAAGGCAGAAAATAAATATGGCGAAAGCACTGTGGTGGTTGTTATCACCCGCAGAACTTGCATTTGCTCCTTCTTCTTTGTATGTGACTTGGGGATGAGCCTTTAAATTGTGAGCGGGTAAGAAGATGAGGTATAAAAATTCCTTGGAGGTTCCTAGCTTAGAGAGATACTGGGTTTGATGGGGTGACGCTTTGGGCGAAGTAGAGTCACTGTGCCTGGTAGCTCAGCGGTAGAGCATCTGACCGGCAATCAGCAGACCCGGGTTCGAGTCCCGGCCAGGAATTTCAAACTTTTTTCCCCTGGCGTTATCTCTGTCTTCTCGGTAAAGGATTGCCTTCATTGTGCTGCCCTCTGCTCTCTATGATTCTAGTCTTCTTCTAATGTCCCTTTCTCTTACCTCTAAAAAACTCCTGTTTCTTGTCTCATTGCTCATTCCGTCAAATTTCTCTTTCCTGTACTATATATATATATATATATATATATATATATATATATATATATATATATATCGGTTATACCTCGAAACACTGTAACATAACAGGTCATTTTTCCAGTACCTCAAAGCGATCTTCCCTAAAATAATGATGCCAAGATTAAAGAATGCATATTCGTAGGCTCTCAGATTCGTTAACTTATAGCTGATGGATGAAACTAAAAATTTGGCCTCTCATGCATACAAGGAGGTATGTAAAGGACTCTTTTGAAAGCAACAAACTAATGATGAACAAAAGAATATTGGAAGTAGAAAAAATAGAGTGACCCAAGATTGATTTTTTAGCATTTAATTGAGTCACACCGGATGAGACTGTGACGTGACTAATAATGTCAACTGCGGACAAAGTTCTTTCTTTTTGATCTTGGTTAAAGTAGATCCTAAGCTACCTCAAGTTCTGGTCTGAAAACTGAGGAATTCACTATTAAATATCAATTTCCTTTAATTATTCCAGCCTTAAGATTGAATAATAAAATCTCCTTTTAGTTATTACTATGTGTAATTGCAACTAATTTCAGGTGGATATTCGCTTTATATATATATATATATGATATGGAATAAAGGCTGAAATTTTGAAGAAAAGAGGCGAAGAGACACTGAGTTTGCGATTGTCATAACATCATCAGCAACAAAAATCTATTATATAATTCTATTTCTTATTTCCCATTTTTCCTTCCGCAAGACCTGCCTCCAATCGTTCGCTCTTTAAAAATCTCTACCGCAGAGCCTTCCCCTAACCAGTTGCCCTCCTTCTCTTTCAGAAATTGTATGGTTAAATCAATCGATATGAAGTAATTTAGTTCAATGCAATGAAATAAAACCAAAACCATTTCTAATTTAAAATGGTAAAATTCAAGCATTTAAGTTGCTTTATTACAATTTTTATCAAAATATTCATTAGCATAAATCATATATTTAATTGCAATAATCAAGTATAGTTCTAAAATTATAAGAGAGGTGATTAATGCATAAATATTTGTCATAAAGACCTTACATTTCAATAGACAAGAATGGCTAATTTGTCCATAATACAATTAATAATTTGGAAACTCAATATTGGTAATATTTTATGTGATTAGAATATTCATTTTGAATTCACTTAACAACAGTTCTGCGCCTAACCAAGATATTTGCTTCTTAACCCTAATGGCTTCGACCGGCATCTATCCAATAATGGGCGCTCGACTTCCGCTCACGCCGAAATCAAGCCTCGTCCATCATACTGACGATACCTGCTTACTGGCCATTTTTCCGCTTTGTTTCCGCTTTCGAACCTGGTCTCGGGAGGAAGGGGGTTCATTAAAGAAGACAGGACTTCCTGCCTAGTAAACGGCCGAAATCTAAAAGATATCCTGAAATTTAAGTGGTTAGGAAACCTACAATTACAGGGAGGGGATAAACCCGTACTAGGCTATCTTGACGTGTCTCAAACACGTTGGTTTCATGTATTTCATCATCAGAGATTTTTAACTGTATTCCACGCCTAGGCATGTTGCAAAGAAGGTGGTGCAGATATTGCAAAAATAATTAAATAGGAGTTGAAGACCTGTGGGTAAGGTGACGATGGTAATAATCAGTCCCCTGCAATTGTTTCAAACCTACCAAATTTTACAGAATTAATGTAAAGGTAAGTAAATATAAGTAAACTTATGGAAAGTTCTTCCCCATTGCGTTGTCACTAGTAGCAAGGGCACTCATTTTATCGCTATATTTCGGCTCTTAAAGAGTGAATTTCCCTCTTACCCAAGTATCACATGGTATGGAGGGGGGGGAGGAGTGCTGTAAGTGTAAAAGTTGTCAAAATTATCTTCGATTTCGAGGTTGCTCCCTTTCGAATACTCCTGTGAGGGCTTCGAGGCTCTCAATACTCTCCACACTCGCTCCTTACCTTTAACAGGTCTCTATTCTTTGCACCTTTTTCTCCTCTATTAACCCCCACCCCCTACCCATCATTCCCTACATATTCTCCCCCTTTTGTAACCCACAGGTTGATCCCAAGTGAGATATGGAGGCCTGTTTATCCCGCCCTCCCTACACCAACATGCTCAGTTCATGCTCCAATGCCTGCAAGAGGATCTGCGGCTACATAACATCTACACATCTTGACTTTCTTCACAAATCGCTACTTACTAGCTCTATTGGGGTTATTGTCTCGCTGCTGTTGCGTTTCAATTCGAGAATGTCCCCCAGTCTCAAACGGTCAATCGATTCGTTCTTGAATCTGATATTTCTGTGGAAGAGACGCAGGTGGTTGGTGTAAAAGTTGGGGGATAGTGAGCTCCATTTGGACCGAGTTTTTTTCTTCAATGGGGATTCACCTCCACCGCCAAAAAGTGGCGACGCCATTTTATCTAAATCAAAGATGTAAAGAAGCGAAAATGTTTGGGTGGTTTTATTTATGGTGAGAGAAAAATTCAGATCTCGGGATCTCGCCTTAGGGACTTAATGGGCATCCCAAAGAGAGCCTTTAGGTAGCAACTACGCCAAAGAGGAGCACTCAATGTGCATCCATCCCCAATTGCTGATTAAAGATCATCAAAAGGTAAATATCGCTCTAAACTTACAGATCATTTAGTGGATAGAGTCTCTTGTATTCTGTGTGAGTGAAAATGGAAATACAGATTATGTACATTGTCGCTTTTACCAAAGTCGGGAAATAGGTGGAGCTCAGGGGTTCGGGAAAGCAGACATCATGTATATATGATAATATATCTACATCTTTCACAACATTTAGACGATGTAATAACTGTCAAATGCTGTGAAAAATCCTCAAATCGCCCGAAACCAATACAACATTAAAAGAATCAAGGAATCTTTCAGTCCAATTTTAAAACCGCTGGAAAGGATTTAAAATGACTTAACCTCTCCTTTATAAGCCAGAACTAACCTAATTTTAATTAAACTAAAAGAAGACAGCACAATATAACGATAATGTTATGTCCAGGAGAGGGAGATACATAATTTACAACTGATCATTACAAAGCAATGGTCACCTACTATTCCTGCAAATACTTTTCTTGGTTTAAAAATACAAAAGCAAATGAAGATAAATAGGAGAAGAGAGATCAATGAATTACTTATTAATGGCCTTATATCGACTACGTCTATCAGCGCGCGATTATTTTGCAAATTTTATATTGTTATCTTATTTAATAAGCTGAAATTAAAGTAATTATTGGTAAAAAACCTGTGATAGTTCGGGTATGAGAGGTCTGACTGCAGTTTGGAAAAATAGTATGGATAAGAAATGCAGAGTTGGAATGTATCTCTCAGTTCTGTACAATGGAGATCGAAATATGAAAGTCACTGAAGGTAAGAACATTTATCTGCAAAATATTACCCTGTAGAATGGTATTGAAGTTTATCAAAGTACCTTCGTCCATCAACAATATCCACACCTCTGCGTAGGACATTTAATATGAAAAACTGCGGTAAAAACAGGCTGCATCGTTATTGTTTCGGGTAGGATTCTCAAATTATAGTTCTTCCGCTACCATTATTTATATTAAACTTATTACTACGTAAAATCACTTTTTCCTGCGAGTGACCAGCATTTTCTCCTAAATTAAATTTCCATCCTGACCAAATTTTCCTTGGGACGGAGTAAAAATACAGATTTCTATTCAACCTTCTCGACTTTTGCTTGGAAGAGGAAGAACGTGAGAGTGCCCGCTGAAAATACACACAGCCACCTGGCATAAACGGATATGTACACCATTTATTGCTTTTATATGAAGATAAACTGATGTTTCAAATTACTTTTACATGTCCCCGTTTTCGAAATGAATTTAACGGGGATGCGAGAGGGTCACTGGCTGAAGAATTGAGACAGAATAATTGCCTACGTGGAAAAGAAAATAGTGCATGTGTTGTGATATCGAAGGAAAGGCGAAGTAGGAAAGAGTGGCAAGTCTTGCCAGGTGGGAAAATCGATGAGTCGCAGGTAGGAGTCCTAACGACGTCTTAAAGGGAAATGAGAGAAAGAGAGACCAAAAGAACTGCATCTCTGTTTATTGCCTATAGAAACTATAACGGATGACAATCAGTGGAGGTTAAGAATTCAGAAATGGAAATAACGAGAAAAAAGCTGCGTCGATAAAGGAGGAAAGGTCAAAGGCGATTATAATCACAAAAGTCGACAGAAAACACTAACCAAAATTATACTTCCACTCACTTTCTGGGAATAAGAGGTTGTAACTGAGATTTACATTCTAGACCCCCCTATCTATCTTATAAGAGGTGAGTGGTCCAAACTATTTCAACCACTTGTCCAAGCTGGGGCCACAGGTCTGTGATGTCCGAGATGATGTAGGTTTGGGAGGCATGTGTAGGGTTTGGCAGTCTGGGAGAAGTTGGTTGGTGTTGTCAATCTGTTGGTTGCATTTGGATCATGGCACTGATTGGGATGATGTGTATCTCTGTGTTTGTAAATTTGCAGTAATGTGAAGTGGCCATGGAGGAGGTGACACTGGATGAGGGTGTGGTGTTGGTGTGGTTGGAGTGATTCCCTGATAAATTTGAGTGCGTTATTCTGAGTGCTTTGGAGCTTGTTTGCGTAGAATTTGCCAAGGATTCGGTGTCATCCTGGCGTTTCGAAGCTCATGTACGTGCGGATGAGTTGCTTGGTTTATTATGGCGAATTTCTCCTATTTTCTCCAAATGTTATGCTTGATATTGTTTTGAGGTCGTTGGCTTTCTTTAAGGCATTGTTTATGATGTTGGGAAGGGTGAGTTTTAAATGTATGGTTGGTGTCTAGTGCGATTTTTAATGGGGTGGGAGTTGTGTTTAGGGAAAGTTGTTGGCCATTTAGTCAGAATTTACGGTATGTATTTCATTCGTGGTAGTCTGATATGAAATGTGAAGAGTAATTTGTTGTCTGAGGTAGTCATCTGGTTTTGTGTGAGCCAGTCTCCTAATGTGTTTATATATAGACTAAGAGATGATTTATAGTAAATGAGAATCAATCCATGTAGGTATAGGTTTTGAGGATTGGAGATTGTGGTTGTAGGTTGTCAAATGTGAATATGTTGAAAAGGAAAAGTGAGAGTATGGCTCCTTCTCGGGTGCCATTGTGAAGTGTCCTGGAAGGTAATTTGTCTTTTGTCTATCAATTTGTATGTCTCCCAAAGAAGCAATTTATTATTTTTTTGTCTTTCTTGGAGCGAAAAGACATGGTGATATGATGTAAAAGATAGAGGGAGACAAGAATGCGATTATTAATCTGCAACATATAGAGAAATTCGAGAGTTCCTTGTTACAGCTTAATGCTAAGGAACAAATAAGCCCGTGATACCCTCACTATAACAATCAATATCTCTCTGTCATCACATCAAGCTAAAAGCCTATAACATCCTGTTGCAACCTCGTACGAAGATCTAAAGCCAACACGGGATAACCTCTGTCGTAGCTAGTGGCTGCAACTGACATATTCCTTTTACCTAGCTTCACAAGATTAGTGCAAAGCTTCAAAAGAATGAAAATGTCCTAAAGTTGATTAAGCATTATCAGGGCTTATATGAGTGGAGCTAGAAAATAAGAGGAAATTAGACAAAAATATGGTGCTATTGGTTCCATAAAAACAAAAGGGGATATTATGGGCAATCAAGTCAAACTTCCATTTATTTTTAAGTTTTGGGAAGATTGTGGAAAGTTTGGTTTTCTCAATATCAGTGTCCATAAGTAAATTTTTGCAACCATTTCTCTCGCTTAGATTGAACATGCTCTCAACATTACTGATGACGATAATGGATAAAATGTTTTAGAGATGTGAATGGAACCTCCCTCTAAAGTTCTTTATGGCAACATTTAAGGGATCACCGAACCCACTATTCGCCAATTTGCTGGGACTTCTGAGAGCCAATGAAACTCCGGTTTCATTTACGAAGAAACGTGCGGTGCGTTGAAAGTCATTTTGGAGAATGTCATTTCCGATATTGTTATTTACACCGCAATTGCTAATCTTAAGAGTGTAACTGCTTTGGATGTATTATATCCTCTAAGACGTTATGGGCATACTTTGTCTAGATTTGACGACTATCTTTTCAATCCACAGATACATATATTAGTTGGACTATTTGGTAAATTCAGTGTAACAGTAAATTGCCCATTTCAATTAGATTAAGTATATATGATGTTGATGAGCATTCTTAAAGGAACTACTTATGGTTTGGAATTAAGCATGGTTCACAGGACAAATCTGTAACACAACTGTTTTATCAAATTAGCAGGAATTCCCGAAGATCGCTTAAGCATAGCGGTAGCGGAGTGAGGGAAACGCTATCTAACACTCAACCTTCTGAGGCAGGGAAATTCATGGGAAGAAGACTGTGGAAGAATTTTAATTGTAATGTTGTATGTGTGGAATGGATTAACTCATGAGTTACTTTCAATACCTTAATAAATGACCTTGAAGCTTCATGTACATTTATAACCAACCTCATTAGTGACTGAAACATAATATAGGTAGGCTATGCACAGATAATGACTAATAATATACGTTATTATTCTTATTTGAGATATAGCCCTGTTTGTGATACATTACAATGGTGATTTTCAGACTATGAATTTTAACGTAGCCTCAAAATATTTCCTTTGGCTCTTGCTTGCAATGAGAACGTCATCAACATTTGCAAAATGGGAGTTCAGGTAGAGCAAACCTGATTGAAATACCGTTGAAATATTTAGGAAGAGTTGGACATCCTTTTGAAGGAAATTAGAACTCTTTTTACAATTGATGATGGTTTCATTTGTATTCGCCAAAAATGCATCTTTTAAATCAATTTTAGGGAACACAGAATAATTCTGTAAAGTTGCGAGAAAATCGGTTTCGTAAGGCAAGAGATATTTATCCTTAATCTCAATACTGTGTAAAAGAGGGTACTCGTATAAGACGGTATTTCTTACTAGATTTATTCATAAGGTGAATGAGCGAGTAATAGGGAGATTTAATTGTTTTAATATTGTTTACTTTTAACAAAGCCTAAAGGCTACTCTTCATTACGCTAAAAGATCTTTTAGATTAACGACGAGGGCGATTGGAAATGAGTGGTTCCTATGTCACAACTTGTGTAGAATTTGAGGAGGGTATAATAGCCATATTTTGACTATAACTGTGATCGTTGTAGGTTTTGTATAAGACAAAATATTTAAAGGATAAATTACGTCTAAGTTTACCAGCAAACTAAAAATTCGAGATCTCGTTGAGACCTGAAGAAAAATGTTACACTCTTAATGTTGTAGATCTTCTTCTGTAACAGGAAGAGGGCAGATCACGGTTCCTGTGTTGACAAAGAACCTTTTCCGGTTGAGCGGTTAATTATATGCAAACACAGAGAATAAAGAAACATATATTCGACCTCTTTCATATAAGTTTCTCTTTGAAGTTTCACGAGGATTCCTTCTTAGTGCAACCAAGTGCACAGCGGGCTGTATGGCCACCCTATTACCATTGATACAATCATATGCCATCCTGGAATAGGGCAGAGTTGCGCAACAAAGCAGGAAATTTGTGCGATTCAGCGGGAGAATTGCGGATTGCAGCAATTGAGTTACGTTAATCGGATCCTCCACTTTCCCTGAAGTAATCTTGAATTTTAGAGAGTGGCTAGCCGCAAGGATCTCTTCCTTGATGAGGACGAATTTGCTGACTTCTGCTTACATTACTGTGCGGAGCGACCTTTTGCGATAGAATTCACCTTAAGCTACTCACTCAACTCCCCTTTAACTCACCTTCTTTCAGATGTAGACATATTCTCCTAAGCCTTTCTCTATAAAGTAATCCCCTCAATCTTTGAATTACTGAGTCACCGTTCTTTGCGAAGAATCAATTAAACCAATATCCATCAAATAATATACATACTGATAAAAATTGCAATATTAGGACTTACTAATGCCAGTTGATTTTTCTAATGACATCAGCACTCCTATAAACTGTAATAGCCTTTTAGCTCTATGCCTATCACCTATGCATTGCGTTCTAGGCCGGATAGCTGAACTTAGCTAGATACTTAAAACGCTCCTGAATTCTGACTTTAATTCTGTCCAAAATCAATGTATAATTCCTAGGTGGATCACACATACCTATAATAAGTACACTACAGTTGATTGTTAAACTTGAAAACTTGATTAGATCGCTACTCATTATGATCCCTTAGGAACCACAATGGTAGCAATCTCCCACTCAGGTTTAATTTTATTTCTACTAACACTTTACTGTATGTCAAGTGCTCTCTACTACATCGAGCTAAAAATATTTCAATCAATCCCTCTATGCGCTTTCACTGTATGTGAAAGTCCTAAAAGCGGCACCCTCTCTAAAGCCTCACTAAAATCCAAGTATTCAGTATCGTAATTCTCATCTCTATTAGCAGCATCGTAGATTGTAGAAGGATACCCCTCCCTGCCCCTTCTTAGCAATGTTTATCACTTTACAGGAAGCCACGTGGTTAGCCAGACCTCAAGCGGCCGAGAGTTGCATGGGAAGTAAGCCCAGATGGGCCCCCCCCCATCATACGATCCAAGTAAAGTGTGTAGAACATCCCCTACGCGGTCGTAAATTCCAGCAGTTTCCCCCGGAGAGATTAGGGAGATGGGGTAAAAGTAGTGTTTTTCGCCGACAGTTTAGCACCTCAGCTGCTCCCTGAGAATTCCCCAAAGTTGGGGTTATTTCCCATCTACCGCATGAGGAGACTCTCAATATTTAACCCATTTGAACTGCAGTAAGAACGAGGCTCGCTCACAAGAAAACATCCCTTGTCCCGAGTCGGTGTTTTTTGTGTTTACCCAACAGGAGGCTGGACGCTCTCTTGCAGGTAAGGCACTCACAGTCAAACGGAAACCTCTGCTCCCGCCGTCTTCTGAAGCGGCTGAGCCGGATTACTTCTCGAAGTCCTCAAAGCACACAGTCTCGTTGAACTTACCCTGAGGTAGCCATACCTCTCTCAAGAATCACCAATGATTCCAGCTTCCCCCTTTAAGCCCCAGATAAGGTTTAAACTTACGCCTCCATAGCCCAGGAAGTAAGATGCCGATTATACCTTCCCTTCCTTCTCTTCTGCTGACCAAGGTCCCTCCTTTAAAGACGCCGACAAAATTGTCCTGCCGAGCTCCTACTTTTCATCCCTCAAGCCTCCTTGAAGTCATTGTCGTCCTCAGACCAGCAATCCCCCCTTTAATCTTGTGAGCCCATTTGGATCTAAGCAGGTAGCTCGAAGTTAAGTAAGAGAAATTAGACTTTCCCACTGGTAGCGATAAATCATTATCCAACCTTTATCTTTCCTCTATGTCATTTTGATCCTTTTTAATTTATAAATAAAATTTAGATTTTATTATGTTTATCTTTAAGTAACCTGAACGTCACTCTCCGTCTCGTCATTCAAATCTCGCCAACCTCAAACTCGACCTGATTAGTTAAGCGTATTAAACTCGCGCCTCAACCTGACCTTTCTAATTAGCGCATCAACGTAACGTTCAGTCATTGGACGTTCGCTTCAATAGCCTGAGCTCTCCCCCTTCATACTAACAATATATATTAAATTATATAGTGGCCTATATCACGACCTAGAGCTTTCTATTAAAGATAGTAGATTAGTTAACACGATTTCTTTCTAGTAAAGCCATGTTGAGCATCCTTATTCCTTTTGCTGCGTTACAGTTTGGAAATAATCTACTCCTAAGAGTGCAGTTTTGACGGTAAAAAAAAAAAAGAAGATATTCCCACATTTTATTACATTTTATTAATTATAACTTTACATAACATTTGAAAAGTAAATACAAATATTAAAAAAAAATAAAAATACTGAATGACCTTTTTAATTATTAAATGCGAGAGTCGACTATTGTCGAATGTACTCATATTTGAATAGCGTACATTTTTGTATACTTTCTGTGCGTGAAAAATATTAAACCCAGGGACGATACATAATGCTGGTGTTTTTGGTATGTTTTGCAAACATATGAAGTCTGTTTTCTTTTACACTCTCCCTTTCCTTTTGGAAGTATACTGCAAAAAATATAGTTCGGCTTCATTTTTCTTTCTTCATGACATGATGGAAAATACCTCTCAGCTAACCCATTTGACATCGGTATGTTCCGAGCTTCCCTATTCCCTTTTATTTTAATTACCGCAAGTGGCATAACCTTCTAGCATACCAATTACTACTCCTGAATTTTCGAGGAAACATTTTGTCAGCGGGATTTTAAATATTATTACAGATATTGCTGTTTCCCAGTGCTACTTCGACTATAAAATGCCACATAGTTTGGTAACATTATTTTTTGTTTTAAAAGGATACCTAAAATACAGTTGGTCGAATATATCTAACACCCTTCTCCCCTTTGAATTGATTATAATATTGTTGGATTGTAGGTTTAGGAACCACTTTCTTGCCTGTCTTTGAATTGACTTGAAATGCTGATATTCATGTGTTGCCTACACTTGAGAGCATGTTCACCTTCCCTGTGTCTTGCTAGAACGTAGCAATAAGTGATTATTATTTACCCTTCCGGTTTACTTTGACTGTACCACATGCTCCAATTTGTTTGGATCTGAGTTTTTCATACAGGACAACACTTGAGCAAAAATTATCTAAATACACAATATGACCTTTGTTTTCAAAGTCACTGAGTAGTGAGGTAACTACTTTATGTCCAAGGCCTTTACAACTAACATGTCCAGCATCTTTTCCTGTGTAGATATTAAATTTCAGAAGAAAACCAGTACGTGAGTCACAGAGTGACCAAAATTTCATTCTCCACTTTGAAGTTGGTTTTGTTGGAAAATATTGCTTGAAAAACAGTCCCCCTTTGAATTTTACATTGTTTCATCTACACTATTTCCCTATTACTTGTGTAATGTTGTGCGTACAATCTACGAAAAACATCCAAAATCGGCCTGATTTTATTGTCTGTCATCTGTATCTGCAGTTTCATTGCTACAAAGATGGTCGAATAGGTAATTATGATAATGTCGAATACTGCATGGTTTGCCTAGATAGTGTATATGATACAATATTCTTTTGATTGATTGAAGGGATTTTGAATTATGAACAATCTAGGCCAAAGGAAACACTTCTCACGTTGGCTGGAAAATAGATGCAAGGAGTTTTTAAGGAAAATAATTTATATATTAGAAATTAACCAAAAAGATTATAATAAGTTGAATTACGTTAAATTAGCCAAGGTTTAACTTAAGTTGAGATGAAGTATGACATATAAATTTTATAGATGGATGTTGAATGTGGAAATGATTCTGATGTAGCGAATGTAATCATTTGGCTGAAGCGACTATAATTTTTGATTTGGGGCTCTAATGAAAGTGTGAATGGTAATTAGGATCTCTCTAGTATGGGGTGATTTTAGAGAATAAGTAAAGAGGGAAGTTTTTAACTGACCAGAATATGATGGCGACGAGAATACAAGTGAGAGAGTCATTTAGCGTTATTTCACAGGTGGTAAAATGCGTGTGTTTGTATGTGCGTGATATTCTAAGAGATGTTTGTATCTGTGCGTTAAATGAAATCAGTTTCTCGTCACGGAATGAGTGAATTATTAAAGGTTAAATAAAATAAATGAATAATTGAATTGCATAATATTATGCATAAAATAATTGAAAGAATGAATAGACAAAAGTTAAGTAAAATAAATGAATGATTTCAATTTTATACATATTATATATATTTAAGTTTCCCAGGAGGATTTTATTATAGGAATGCCCAGATAGGATTGCTATAGTAAATACTGATTCCTAGACATTACAGTACTGAAGCCAGGTGTAGAGGCAAGTAGATTTTTTGATTATAAATATGACTGTAGTGTAGGCTTATGAACCATAATCATAATAATTTCTAATCCGACAAATGCCTTTATATTACCTGCAGATACATCACTCCATTTTCTAAATCTAGATCTAGGAGAGAACTACTGCTCCCTATCAATAATTTTCTTGGCATAACCAATAGTTTCTGTGGCTGTAATTTCATAAATTTCAGCAGGAAAAACTTTTCAAAACATTAAAAAGGACGAAGACTCTGAAATCCAATTACTTGATGAAGCCCACTGAAATCGATTACTCTTTGAAGGAAAACAAATTTGTATTTTCCTTCCTTACATTCACTTTTTTCATGTTAGTGGGTCTCCTACCTTCTCACCAGCATCTATATCAGTAAGATCATTCTTTTCCTAATCATCATTTGAGGAATTTGACAGATCTATATCTTCACGCTCTTCATCTATCGAGAGACTCTCAGAGTCAGTATCAGAAAAAAATTCTTGAATAGTTTCATGTGGTAAGCTTCGCTGTAAATCCATGCTGGCCTATAAACCTGTAATACGAATGTGTAATATTGTAAAATATAATAGAAAACTGTAGAGGTATTATATGAAAATGTAAAAATATCTATAATTCTAAAATACCATAAGTATTAATTATAATAGTAAAATAAACACGATATGAACTGAAACTTACAACAGCAAAACACCACCAACGATGACAGCTGCATACTGCCCTACATTTTTTTGTAGGTAGGAGAAAAGGTGTGAGAGAGTAAAAGACTAGTGCGTCCAGAACTATCCCGCCTCCCCTCCTCTCCTCCGGCCCCATCGTGACGGTCAGGAGAGAGAAGAAAGAGGCGAGCGAGCTCTGCCTCCTCCTGTTCCTCTATTCCCTCTCCTCGTGCTTTAAAGTGCCGGGGAGAAGGACATGGGATGGATAGGAGGAGGACAGAGAGTGGAAGAGAAAAGAAGCGATAGAACAGCGAGAAACTAGTAGTAATTCTGACTGGTGACCTAGGTCGTCTTGGCCCTACATCTAAAACGCGGTGCTTATACCACGGTGTGTATTACCACCCTGTGCTAGGGTTGAACGCGTGTTGAGGACAGTAATAAAGAATTAGAGAGGAAAAAAAGGAAGTAGAAGAGTTGCTGAGAGCTGCAAATTGCTTGGAGGTCAAGCTACTCTCTGGCCATTTTATATAGTTCGAAGCTGGTATTGTAAGTAAAGAGTCAGTAGCTGAGATCCAGGTGCATTTGCTATCCGTTTTGTATCCTAGTACTTATAGTTGGTGTTCAAACCGTTATTAACGTGAGTATTTGTTACATGATATGATTTAATTGCTTTTCTCTTTTGTTTATGTTGTAATACAATTAAAATTATTTAATCTAGCATGCATGTTTCTATTTATTTTATCTTTTTTGTACGTTGTCTTTTCAATGGTTATTTTTGTCATTTGGTGATCTTCTTATTCTTCTGTTCCTATTCGCGTCGGCTGTATCACTACGTAAATATGTCTTCTTCTTTCGCGTCCTCATTGCCATTCATCCCCCAGCTTGGGAAGAGTCAGTGAGGCCTCCACTTTACTCCTATCTCTATATACGCTGTCAAATCGTCTCCAATTTTGTCACGATTCTTCTCGATTAGACCTCTAGCCCCTTTCCTGATTATTTTGTTCAGGGACTCGATGTTGGCTTCTCTCTGCAGATTTTCTACCCATTTCATTTCTGCTCTTCTTGTATCAGTTATAAGGTACAATGCTTTATTCTGGACACTTGGCAATTCAAGCAGTTTGGTTGTTGACAGTAAACACACTGCAATTGCCGCGTAGATTAGTGTTGGTTAAACAATCACATTGTAGATCTTCTTTTTATTCTGCAGTCTTAGTCCTTTAATCTTATACAAGAATATCAATCTTCTCCTTCCTTTCTCTATTCTTTCTGCTAAGTGTTTCATGTAGCCGGTCTTTGATATCGTTAGTCCCAGTACTTTACATTTTTCACTACTATTATCTCTCATTATCCACCTTAATATCTGCTACATTTAGTCTGAATATGGGTACTATTTTAAAGTTATCTCTGTTCGTACTTATTTTCCATTTGCGCTCGTATTCATTCAATCTACAAGTTTCTTAGGCAGTCGCCCTCGCTTGGAATTGGGTGTGTCTTTAAGGTCACACCACAACTTGAGTTATGTCATTCGCGAAATTTATATTCATGCAACCCTCCATCGCTAGGAAGGAGGGGGGGGCGAATGTATGCTGTATATAGCGCATATAATAACGGACTCAGGCATATGCCTTGCGAACTCCAGCCTCCAGCTTGAAGGAGGCCCCTCTGTGATTGCCCGTGTCTATATATGCGTATCTCTCGCGTACATAATCGCATAGTAGCCTTTCCAGTTGGTTGTCGAAGCCCAGCTAAGGTATTTTGTATTTCAAGCCTTGCAGCTAAACTTTTTCAAATGCTTTGGAGACGTCTCTAAATACAATGTACACGGTCTTCTTTTCGCCTTTGACTTTGGCTATTTTCTCAGTTATTAATCATAGTGGCACGTCCGTGCACCTATTCTTCCGGGAACAAAATTGGTACTCGTTATACATGTTATATTGTACAAGACGTCTGTTTAGTCTCTTCTCCAGGCTTTCGTTGTATATTTTATCAATAAAATCCAGTAGAGAATTTGGCCTGTAATTTTCTACCCTGTATGGAGATTTTCCAGGTTTAGGGATGAAAATCATCGTAACCACCTTTAGATCCTTGAGAAAGTGTTTTGTATTTAGGTAGGCATTGAATACGTTTTTCAATCCTTCCGAGATGTCCTTCGTCGCTTCCATGTAATTTATCATCGTGAGCCCTAAGACTCCCAGCACCTTTTGCTTAAAGCTGCATGTTTTTTCTTTAAGCTCTGCAACAGTCGTTGTTGTCCCTAAACTCGCCTTTCTTGCTTCTGTTCTTCAATAATTGTACCCTCAAAATCCGTGTCGACTTTTCCATTTTCTTCTTCGCTGATTCGGAAGACATTCCTCCAATGTTCTTTGAAAACTGTTTCTATTTCAATTTCATCTTTTTTTAATTTTACTATTCCATCCTTAATTTTGATCTTCTATTTTGTAGGTTTTTCCTTCATTCTATCTACCCATTTCCAGAATTTCTTAGGGGAGTCTTCGACGTCCATCTTCTGGACATGGTCGTTCCAGTATTCTTGCTTCTTATCGTATATCATTTGCGTTAGTTCTCTTTTCTTTCTTCTGAGCCGTTATAAAGGTCTCTATTATTTCCTTCTTATTTATCATTATCGATAACCATCTAAAGTTTTGGATAGTTCTATAGGCTCTTTTTGGAATTGCAATTTCGTCTGCTGCATTCTTCTTATTTCTATGAGTCCCTCGTCGATCTCTTCTACAGTCGCTCGGGATAAGTCCTTGGTTCGTATCTTTTAAGTACTTCCTCGTATTTCGTCCAGTGAGCCTGGTGGTAGGCTATTCATTTCGTACACGGCTCCTGTATAGGATTCTGGCTTCTGGTAAGCTTTGTAGCTATATGGTCACTGACCGGTATGTCAACCGGCTTGAAGTAATAATTGAATCGCAGGAAAAAGTTCGCGAGGTAGATGTCTGGTTTCGATGCCACGTTGTTGTTTAAATAGGTGGGGAATTCTGGCCCCAATCTTTGGACAATTCCCTTGTCTATCATCATTTTTAGATGCCTGCCCGCATTGTTTCTTCTTCTCTACCCGCTCTCAGCGCAATGGGCTTTTAAATCTCCCATAAAAATAAGTGGTTTTCTGCTGTTGAAGATTTTTGTGAAATTGTTAATCAGCAAACCGTCTCTTCTTGGGGGCTGGTACCCCGTAGCTTTTGTAAGGTTGGTTAATTCTCATTATATTTTTACTGCCGCATATTATCCGGTTATTCCTTCCTGTCTCCTGCAGTCTAGTTCCTTCTTGATTTCTATTCAGCTCCATCAAATCTCTATCTCGAGAGGTTAGTCGCTACTACATTTTAATTCCATTTACTTACTTTTTCAGTTACTAGGTCTAGCCTGGGCCCAGATATCAAAATAAAGTCTGGGTCTAATTCTTAAAAAATATTTTAATATACGTCTTTTTATCTCTCCAACCGTTTGTGTTTCTTTGTAAAATTTCCAAGTTACGTTTGTAAATGTCCATAATCGTTCAGTGATTTCCGTAAGTTTCTGTAGATCTCGATTACCGTTTTTTCTTCTTTCTTTCATTTTGTTCACGTCTACACATGAACTCTTCTTTTCCTTTACGTGAAAGTGATGACGACGGGGTCGGGGATTGTTGTTTCGGGGTTTGATTTTTGCTCAAGCTCGATTTCTTTTACTTTTGTGCCTTTGTTCTCGTCATTCTTGTTTCCTGACTAGATACTCCTGTGCTACTATCCGATTCTGTTTCTTCACTATTTGTTTCTTATCTTTCATCCTCTTGTCTTCCTGTTGCTTGGTTTCTTCAATTAGTGATTTTGTGGTCTCATCATTAATCTTGTCTTTTAATATGGCCGATCATTTCACATCTTTTGGAAACCTTATTGGGTCGAGGCCATTTTGCCTTTGGCTTGCCATTCAGTGAGGCTGCATAGATAACTGGGCTTGCAATGTTAATGAGGTGTGCATGTAAATTGCACGTCAGTATTTTAACATTGAGTGGGCCATCTATGTTGATTTGTGTCTCTGTGTTTCGCTGATGCATCGTTGATTTTGCTGCTGCGTAGGTCATGATTCTTTGCTCCTTTATTCTTTCTTCAGTTTCCTTGTTTTTGATAATTTCTCTTCTTTTCGGGCATGATATCGCTATAGTCCGATTTTATCATCTGCAGTTGATACATTTTTTAATTTTACTTTGGCATGCTCGATGTGTGTGTGTCCCTATGTTCCACACTGAACATATTACAAGGTCTATTGGGGGGCAGTCGCTGGTTATTTGATGTTCCATTGAGTAGTGACGGAAGCATATTTGAATGTTTACAAATGCGTCTCGCTGAATATTAGCTAGCGGTATCCTTGTACAGAAAGCAATCAGCCCGTTCTCCATAATTTGTATGACCGTTTCTCTATTTTCACACACAATTTTAAAAACATGGGTGTGTACCCTGAATTCAATTACGTCGTTGATTTTCCTCCATGGTTGTCTTGCTTCTGGATCTTCTTTTATGTCTTGATTTGTGTTAATGAATACCCATGGCTCAACTTTCCTGCGCATTACAGCTCTATTCTCCGTGATTTGAGAGGGAGATTTTACTTCTAATTCAAACTTCTTTAGAACGATGCTGCCTGCAGTAGCTAGGAGTTTGTCAACATCCTTATTCTCGGGGAAAATAAAGATAAACCCAGTTAGTACCTCTAAACACTTGATAAGTGGGATGTGTAGATTGTTAAAAATCGTTTGAGCCGCTTCTTGCGGTGTCCTCTGCTTTCTGTTGGGCTTGAATGGTAGGGGGAGCAATTTAATGAATTCCATCTTGAGTCGGTAAATGGGTGAGGGAGCCCCCGTTCCTACTCTGAAAAAGGGGACAGAATCTAAGAGACTAAGCCCTATTGGATATGTACCTATTGTTTCCCTAAATACCTTCCTATTGAACGCCCTCTGCAACCCTCCTACCTTAATGGGCCTACCATAGCATACGCCTCTCTAAGGTCTCCGGCTCGTGTCATTAAGGGACCCACTTCTTCGCTTCCCCTAACAAGGCTTCTTTCCGGGGTCCACTACAGCTTACTACCAAGGAGATATGGGCGCAATGAGAGTTGAGTTATGTTGCGAAGCTATGAAAGAAGGATAAAGATTAAAAATACGCGAAGTGTGGACAATACCCATTTATAGGGGGAACTACCCAGTACTTAGAAACAAAAGTTCTCTCCAATAAATCTAAGCACGCATCAATATTGAGTGCAATGTCGTAGAAGATTCTTTTTGCAAAGTTTTCACGTATTCACATATGTCAATATTCGTTGTAACTTGCCGCCTTTACCAGAAAGTAAAGTAAGAAAAGCGTCAGATTTACAGTAAATCAATTTACTACCCCCAAAACGGCGCTCACGGAAGATTATACTTCACGCAAACGTTAGAAATTGAGTAAATTAGAGTCGTGAGAATCTTGACGCCTGTAGCAGTGAAAATAAGCATTTTTTTCAGTAATGTTGACTATTGTCGACTGTCGCGTTAAATGTTTAACTTTATTTGGGCAATTTAAGTCGATCATCGCAGCAAAAGGGTTAATCAACTTAAGTGATTCCTATTATATTTCTTTTTGATAGCTTCAATCATTTTCCCCACCATTATTTACAATCTCACTGCCTTTTATTAGACATAATCTTTTTATCGCCTCTTCTTAATGATAGGCGTCAGATTAGTTTTCTTTTACTTCTTAGTTACAACGCCATTATCTAGCGATTTTCTAGAAAAAATTAATCCCTTACCGGAATTAGCTGGATGAGATTATGAGGTTGACTCAGTACCATAGACAGCAGTGACCCAGCGTCATATCCATGGATGAGTTTGGGGTGCAAAGAATTGGCCCAAATCACCTTTATTTACTTGAAAAAGGGGAAAGGTATAGATAAATCTCAGAGGCCAAAATCCTTGGCAAGACCTTGAGCACCTCGGACCCCATTCCGTATACTAATTACATTGCTCCACTGAACAGTAATATTTAGTCTCTGCTTGAACCATCCATCCTCCATAAGGTCACCAGTAGTTTCCCTGAGAAGATAACCTATTTTTTTTAATAACTCATGCACTTGAAAGAAACAAAGATCTTTCTAGTTTCGATGGCTATTGGCTCAAACAGAAGCCTCTCCGTCAGGGCAAAATACTTTATTCTTTTTGAATTTTCTGCAGCTGTTACAGCTGAAGCTACAGAGACAGGTAACCTGTTAACAATATGCTCAGAATAAATATTGACACCTGTAAAATCCCAACACATACTTTCTATATTGTTAAAAGGAAACATGGTTATTCCATCTTAACGCTTACCATCTCTTCGGTGAAGTTCAACTGGCTCCAAAACAGTCGGCAATCGCGCTCTTTTCAAGGCTTCGGCTTATTATGTCATTGAAGGTAGTGTCTATGTATCTTTCCTGCAATCAGCTGACAGGACAATAGATCAGACCTTGAGAATCAACGCCAGATCCAAATTTACAACTACTTGTAAGTGGCTCAGAAATTGGCACACACCGACCTTCAAAGCTGTGGCAACTTTATTCGTTCTGGATCCAATTGAGCTCCCAAAGATGGGACAGGGAAAAATGAAAACCAACAGCCATTATCAGGATACCCTGCAGCTAGAAGACGGGCTCTTGCACCCTGATTTGCCCTCTCTTTAAGGCGAATTCAGTTTGGAGAAAGCAATACGTAGATCCAGACATTTCTGCGTCAAGCGGTTCTCATTTTCAGGTACCAAGGCATTGTTCCGAACTATGCCCCTCTAGAATTTAATAGGTCTGGCTACCTTGTCCACTTGAGACAAACCCGTAGCCGGTGAAATAACAGCTTGCATTAAATGGTTAACTGAAATCAAGAAGGATATGTACCCAGAGGGAGTAATGTCTTGTGTAAATCGTATTCCTAAGCCATCCAGCCTAATTAGGAGAATTGCCTGAGTCCATGAATCCCTTGAAAAGTCAATGTTGATTAGTTTGTAGACAACATCTTTCACTGAGTCATTAAAACACTCAGGAAAAACATTTCCTTGTAGGCGGGAGAAGATCTCAAGATGTACTGCAGCTTTGGTAAAGAAAATTAATTTTTAAATAGTATCAAAGCTTGGTGTGGATCAATTAAGTCGAGGCAGGATATTATTCCTTTGGGGGCTTCATGTTTTGCCTCTATAGCCTTTCTTATTGCTTTCCCAATGATGGGGACAAATCATCCAAAGCCACTATCTTAACATGGGGGAGAACTGTTATATATTTTTGAAGAATGGCTTGAATATCATCACTATTTATGATAGTCAACTTACATTTGGAGCAATTTATCTCTAGCACTATTTTGTTAAATTCACAAATGATAAACTGTAGGCCATAAAAGGTTTTAGGGGGTATCAGCAATTGAACCATCTTACAAGTACCAGAAATTAAGCTATAGTTTTAGGTTTTTAATGATCTTATCTGTACCGAGAGAAAACAGTGCAGGTCCCAGTGGGTCTCCCTGTAATATGAGAGTAGCAGAATTCATAATCCCACCGCCATACAAGAGAGAGATTGTCCAGGATTATGATTGATTTAACATTTTGCTTAAAGAAGGCATCTGCTTATAAGCACCCGCAAGGATAACATCCCTATGAATGCAATTAGAACCATTCTTCAAGTTTACCTTCCCAAAGACCCGTTCCGGGTCATCACTAGTTAAATATTCCTGGGTTGAATGGGCAGCAGCCTCCCAACCTGCCATAGTAGCAAATTCCACCTGGACTGGTGTGAGGTGAGCACCCAAACTCCAAGATACATGTGGCACAATTACCACGGCCACAAGGCTACTGAAGGTACACACCAATGCAATGGGACGTCCCCACTTCATCCCTCTTAACCAAGGCACAGAGGATTGCGCGTAAAAAAACATGCGTCATATTAGACAAGAGTTGTACTCCCGCCTCGGCAGTTTCACGACCCAACAAAGACTTACCGCCCCTGAGTTAACCCATCAGGTCCTCTAGATGAGCCCGGAGGAAAGGAAAAAATGTGTTTTTTTTTTCTTCATCACAAGTTGTTATGGGAGGTGCACCGTTTACAGGTAATTGAGAAAATCTATGCTATCTGGAGTTAGTGAATATTTGTCCCGCAGCTTGCTCAGGTTCTCCCCAGAAAAGGGCGCTAAACCCTCATCTGAAAAAGCTCCCGAATGGCTCCCGGAATGTCAAAGTCTATGAACTTGAAAATATTCTCCTCCTCAGGGCACCATCTTTGTTTTTTTCCTTTTTCCCTACTCCCTCTGCCTCTGAGTTGGTCTCCGCTGGGCAAATCCAGACCAGCTGAGAAGTCTGCCCTTATATAGGCGGTGATTTAAGCTTTGATTTAAGAAGTGATATAAAGGCCCTTCATTAAGAGATTGTTGACAGTTGGGTGGGCAGGTGAAACCCTCTAGCACATCCAGCACACTGAATTAGCCTTTTCCGACAATTAATCAGTTGGAAAACTGGGCACTTACTTTGCTTAAATGAGTCATCATCATCCATTATTAAAATTGTCAGCTTCTTACAAAAAACAAAAACAAATAACAAACACCGATAGGACTTCCCATCTCAATTGAGTTATGAAAGTAACCCAATGGTTTCGTCTGGCAATCGCCTTTGAATTTGAATTTTAGTTGATTTTTGTTAAGGATTAATTCTACTAATAAATACTCAAAGAAAGTAATATAGGGCGCCCAAGTTTAAAACTTGTCACCAAGAGGGCCAACGATGTAAAAATATTGCACTTCCCGCAACAAAACTCAATCCCAGTTGTTTAAGAAGTTAACCACCTATTTAAATACTACTCGTTACCAAAATATATTCCGTTATAAAATACCCCTTTATCACAACTGCCAAACAAAAAGGAAAAGATTTAGAGAAAAAATGTCAGTTGAAAAAAGAGGTCACCGAAATACATCCAATCGCTACCACGTTTAGTCGCGATATATATATGATAAGGGCTTAATTAACACATCATTACATTCCCTCAAATTCCTATGATAAATTCATCAGGGACGGTGCTTTTCTAGATTTGATTCTATTTTTGTTGACACAATCTGATGGTAATTCAAATATCCTCTAATTTATTCTCAAACCTCTGAAGGAAAAGGTCCCATCAGGTACAATTGATTATCCTCGTCTAAATACTGAAAGAAAATACTTATCAACCTTTCTAGCCACTATCGATCACTAACCCTCCCTTGGTACATTAAAGTGTGCATAGTTGATCCTTAGTCTTAGTTTTTGCCTAATTTGCCCATTAATTTCATAATTTCTCTTTGCTACCCCACATCCAGTACAAACACCACAAAATTAACACTCACATTCGCCTTTTCGCTCATCCTCAATCATCAACTAGTCTATTAAAAATACGTCCTTGACTTTTATAAATAAAATAAATGAAATAAATGCACTCAAAAGGAGAAAAATAAATAGCACACTAATTAAAACTTTAAAGAGCTGGAAAGAAATTCTAATTCAGTATATGAATTAACTGGGGTATCTAGATTAGCGAACGCTGATCTTAAAAGACTGCAAAGTATCATGACAAACATAGAAGGGGCAGTCAATAAGTTTTGCAATTCGGATGTAAGGAACCGAGATATGAGGAAAAGTGTTTTATTATTTTTCAATATAACTACCCACGACTTCAATGCACTTGTGCCAATTGTCTCTAAGGCTTCGAATTCCTGCCACCTAGAAATCTTCCGACTGCTCTTTAATCCACTCTTAGACGGCGAGGTGGACATCTTCTTCGTCCCCAAACCGACGTCCACGCAGTGTAGCCTTAAGCTGGCGGAATAAAATGTAGTCGCTAGGGGCCAGATCTTGACTATAGGGGGGATGGGTGTGCTCCTCAAATCCGCACTCGCGCAGGGCAGCTTGTGCAACTCTGGCCTTGTGGACTTTGACGACGTTGAAATCGATCATGGGGCGTGAGCTTTCTAAGGACCCAACGGAAGAGACCTTGGTGATGGCCAAATTGTCGTGGATGTTCAGAACACTTCCATGTGATATTCCAAGTTCTCGCTCGATTTCTTCGACCTTCAGCGGTCGATTTTCAAGGATCATTCTCTCCACACGGGCCACATTGTCCTCGTTGGTCACGTTTGACGTTGTCAACTTCAAGGGACTCACAACCATGGCGGAACTCCCTATTCCAGCGACCAATGGTTGCATAGGAAGGGGCGGTGTCGGTGTACCTACAATGCAATCATGCGTTTATAGATCTCTTTTGCATTCTTGCCTTTCTTTGTCAAAATTTAATCACTGCGCGGTGCTCAACCTTGTCCATTGTTGAACAATTTGTGACTGATAATCTGCGATCAGCTACTGCTTCTTATATAGACGAGGCAGGAGCGTGCGGTTGAAGGTCCTGACTTGTTATAACCTATCCTAACACCCCCACAAACAGCCGTCCCCCTTCCTCTATCTTGCCCTACCGATTCACAAAACCTATTGACCGCCCCTCTTACTTTTATATTCAAAATAATGAAAATAGGTGAACACAAATGTGTTATCTGCCCAGATGGACAGAGCTACACAGCCAAATCAAACTAGCACTTCAAAATTATTATTCTAATCAAGTCGTATAGAGAACTTCTAAAATTCATCGTTCTTTGAGCATGATAGAAAAACAATGCAGACGATGGAGTATGCACAACTCCTTAGATATAAAGAAAGACTATACTGACGATGTCCTAAACATACATATATAACTCGTCAAGATAGGCACCTGCATTTGGGCTTCAACGAATTTTAAGAAACAACTGGAAAGCATCTTTACAAATTTAGGGGTGTTTAATTTTCATTAGTCATTAATTATTTAAATAATACAAATGGATCATGTAAAAAAATACGAAATCAATTTAACCATATTAAAAATACTACAATCCAATTTACTCATGCCAAGAATAGTAAACTCCAAATTACTCATGTCAAGAATAGCAATCTCCAAATTAATCATGTCAACTAACGAAATAAAAATTTCTTTTGTCAAGAATAGCAATCTCAAAATTACTTATGTCAAGCATAGTCCACCTCAATTTACTTATGTCAGGAATAGCGAAAGTAAAATTACTCATGTGAAGAATAGCGAACCCATAATTACTCATGTCGATATTAACAAACTCAAAATTACTGATATCTCTAGAATATTAACACAGTTAAATTCCATGGGAAGAAACTGTCAAATTTTGTTAATTTTCATTATGTTGATGAACGAATAAATCAAACAAATTAGTGAAATTAAATTGACCCTTAACAAATTAGAACAAAGGAAATGACAGTCAATTGGATCGAATAACTTAATGACCTTTTTATTTCTTTCCAGCCATATAAACTGATGCAACTAACCTGGTAGAAATTTGCTTTTGCTGCCTCGCCAGATATTAATTGGCGGGTTGTCTTCCCCAAATCGACTCTACATGCCGTGTATGTACCACTGTGTGTGGATTGACGAATTGCAAAGAGAAGTTGATGGTACTGTGCTGGTAGTTTTAATTATTAGCTATATAATTAAGCCATATTTCATTACGTTTTCGAAATTATTTGCAAAATCTTTGCTTGGCTAGAATAGATTTGGTTAGGCTAAGTTTGGTTAGACTAAGGTTAGATTGTGTTTGGTTACTCTTGGTTTAGTGTGGTTCAGTTAAGTTTGGTTAGATTTGGTTTAGGTTATTTGGGGGAGATTAGGTTAGGTTACGTCCATTTCCTTAAGATAGAGCACAAATCGTTTTAATTCATGTCTAATATGATTTTCCTACATCCTACTCTTCATTGATAAGTCATTTGATTATGTAATGGCTGCATTATGTACTCGTATATAAATATAGATCTAATAATTTTTTAGGCTATAAAATTAATAAATTTAAATTAGAGAGTTTATTTTACAATTAAGTAGAAATAATACCAAGTCATCTATGTCAAGAATAGCGAACCTAAAGGTATTGTGTTCTCTTTTTTTGGCCATGGTTCATTAATAAAAAAAAAATCATAGTACAAACCCTAAAAACCACAATAATATAAAAATTAGACCAAAGCCAATCCATGCTATGACAACTTGAATTAGATCAACCATGTGTAAACCTACATAAGCAATATACAATACTCAAATATCTCAGTGGTGAAACTAGAAACACCCCAACCACAGAAATAGAATGATTTTTCTTTTTCCTGGATATAAATCGACTTCGACAAATATATTAATTAACCAAAGAACTTTGTTAGCAAAAAATTAAGATAAGTTTCATTTTGAAATCGATTCAGAATCTGAGAAACTCAGGGTTGTGAAGAAAGCCCAGAATCGTTGAGCAAATTAGAGGTTCTTTGATCCTTGGTTCTTACCAACGTTTTCACTTAGTCGCTTCTGAGTTTTGATCTTCGTTTTATCGAATAAACGAGACGAAGATCTGGAAGGAGAGAGGTAGTGCTCACAGCAACGACGTTTTAAGCAGTTTTCGTGTTATGATTTAAAGAGTTTGGCAGCTGACGTGACTTTGCAGAAATGATTGATTGTGATTAATTAATGGCGTTTATAGCAAATTTGATTTAAAACTGAGTTTCTATAATTAGTACGATCAGTGGAGGGTATCAGGGCAACTGCCACCGACCAACAGCCACGTGTAAAACTGACAAACTAAATGCTAAATCTGACTAAATCTATCTATTAAATAAAGGATTTCCTCAGGAGTTTATTTGACATTTAGTTGCCTTTTGCTCCCCTTTAACTCAGCAGAATGGGCTCGGGGGAGCCTGAGTTAAGTGCCCCATCTGGTATCCGGAGGAGCGCCACATCCCCCAGCCTGAATATCCATAGTTAAGTCGTCTGTGGCACGGCCTCTGGCCACACTGCCGGCAGGTGGGCACCCTCCCTGCCTCACTGTTTGCAGGAATTGGGGCTCTTTATATTTTTAACTCGCTTCCAGATTCACCACTTTCCCATCTCCTCACTGAATTCTTACCAGTAGAGGGCAGATGGTGGAGA
The DNA here is from genome assembly GCA_963969495.1 of Ceratothoa steindachneri. Classification (NCBI taxonomy): domain Eukaryota; kingdom Metazoa; phylum Arthropoda; class Malacostraca; order Isopoda; family Cymothoidae; genus Ceratothoa; species Ceratothoa steindachneri. Next base: position 195,257,394 of record OZ018323.1, on the reverse strand, counting down.
TAGGGGTACCACCGCTGCTACAACCTAAGCCTGGAGAAGGCAGCCAGGCTATTTCGTTCCCAGTGACGGGATATGATAACAATAAGTGATTAACCACCACACCCCTTCCTGGATACGCTTATACCATTTTTTATTTATTATGTATCTCCCTAACGCTCTCAACTATTCCTTTTATCATCCCCTATTCCGTTTAATCTGATTCTTGTGTTGGTCGCATGATCCTGTGTCGGAGTAAGGCGTGGATCACCCGACCTCACAACTTGCTTCCTTCTTCTTGCTTATACTTTGTTTCTTTGTGTTTGTCTTCTTTGTTTTGGTTGACTTTTACTTATTTTATTTTAATATAATCTAGTATTAGCCTTGATATTGAGTAGGATGACTTTTGCCCTTATAGGCCGAGAGGCGCTAGATCGGCCGTAAAATTTCCCCTTCCTCTCTCGAGGTGTCCCGGTCGCTTGTTTATTTTCAGGGTAAGAAACATATCTATTAATGCGATCGAAAAGTAAGGAAAGCCACCTCTAATTGGGAGGCTTGTCTTTCCTAACTTACCGGGAAGGCAAGGGCACTCAAGCCAGAGCTTCGAGGGTCGAAGGGTTGCTGTCCCATCTATCCTATTCGGTTAGGGTGGGGGGTCTCTATACCGCCGTCGAAGTAGCCTGCGGGTGGATCTAGGTTCATTGAGACAAAAAAACCATCGTACTTTCTCAGGGGCTCTCCCCAAACTATTTCTATCTGGAAAGAATCTTCCCCGGGGCGATTTTCTGGTTGATCCAGTAGCAGCCCCTCTATCTCTTTAGTTGTGGCTCAAAATCCCGGAGAAAGAACATGTGTAAGTGGCATCCCAGACTCGATAATTGAAACAGAGTTAGAGAACGAATGGCGGTGGTTCCTATTGCGCAATGACAAATTTCGCCCCTCATGTCCTGTGTCCTTGATAGGGGTGCCAGCGTACCCGCAGGCACAAATGGATGTCAGCTTACCTCTTCCCTACGACCTATTACTTATCATTAGGTCACATGCTTACAGAGAATCCCCGTTACTTTGTCTGAATGATCAAATGGAGACCCCTCCTGAGTTGAGAAGGGATCGGAAGGCGCCCAGCCACAGACAGAAGAGTTTTCCCATGATAATCATCCGCTTTATTCTGGGCAAGAACCTCCCGTTTTCTTTTATTTCTTACGATAACATGTTGGGTAACTGCTCCCTACCAACCTTTTCAAGGTATGCATTTCAACTCCACTTTCACAGATGGCGGGAAGTTGGTGCGATTTTTTGATCAGACCTGGTGTTTCCACTCTTTTTATGTCTTTACATAGCTTCTACTTTTAGACAGTGACAGTACATCTAGTGGCCAGTTTCCTCCAAAAAGGTAAATAGTTAAACGAGTGAAAAGCTGTAGAAATCCTACTAATACCGGTCCCGGGACAAATAGCGTACGCGAAGATGGTGTGCAGGTGAGCGCACCATCAAATAGCGGGAAGTCTAGAGAGTCTGCCCAATTCGTGGCAGACAGAAATCGACCTAAGCCGTCGCGATAATTGTAGTTTATGTCTATGGTAGAAGTAGCCGAGCGCTGGCACATAAGTGTATGTTCCCCAAAGTAATGTCCCATCTTTTTTGTCAGGCAGTCAGAAGGAATTCCAGAACGAGCTATACACTAGTCTATTCTCCCAGGTCTCTTGAAATCCTTCTGAATAATGGAAAAACTATCTGCGCAAACTTGCTTCGAATCTTTTTGACTCATCTACACAATAACAAAAGAGGGATCTTTCCCATTAATTGAAGACGCATTTTTCTAAAGACATAGCTCGACTAAATACTTCAACATTAAAGTTGTTGAGGCTGCGCTTATTGCGCAAGCAGGCATATCGTTTCTGTCTGACACCCTATCACACTCGGCTGACCACGAAAGAAGAAGCCGACGTGCAAAACGAGCAGACCTTTAATTAGTAGTCGTTAGGTCTCCGTCTATGAGAGTGCAAGAGAAGAACTTAACGGCTTCATTCTCCGACCTAAGCTCCTCGAACGCGGACCACCACGTCTGCTCCTAGCATTACCAGTCCGAGTTCCCAGGTGGTGGAAGCTCAGATAATCATAGTTGAATCTGAAATTATTCAGGAGGATGAAGGTTATTATTATTATCATTATTATATTCAGACGGACTGCAAACTGTTTCTGGTAGAGCAAAATGCTATAAACCTTAAGGCACTAGGAGAGAAGACAGTCCTATAAACAATAATGAAGGCCACAACAGGAACGAATGGGCACCAATTTTAAAAATTGGAAGTTCATGAGATTCAACAATAGGACTAGGCAGCTCATTCCATAACCTAGTAGTTGCTAGATTGAAGAATCTAGAGTACTGTGATGTGTCACATCTCCTAACAGGGAGAGGTTGTCTATTTGCATTTGTGGCATATCTAGTTAACCGAGCCGGACGAAAATATCAGGAAGACTACTGTACAAAGGATGGTTAGGATTATGATCTAACTTATACAGTATACACAGTAAACTAACACAGAGGCGGTGCCACAAATCAACCTCAAAATCAGGTGTTAAATAATTGCAAGCTCTCAGCTTCCTATCCAGTAGCTTTAGATGAGATGCTGGAGTAGAGGACCAGAGAGGAGAACAATTCTCCAGACAAGGAAGTATGAACGAGTTGAAACACTTCCTCATTACAGGAATGTCTTTAAAATTCTATAAGATTTCCTAAGTAAAGCAATTCTTTTGGCAACAGAAGAAGAAATAGAGCACAAATGTTGTTAACAGGTAAAGTTGGTGTCAGACGAAACACCCAAAATTGTAAAATTTACACAAGTGTTCAGCAACATTGTTTATGATAAGATCAGCACGATTTGGACGGAGAGTTCTAGATCTACTAACAATCATACTTTGGGTTTTATTTTCATTCAGATTTATACGCCATAAATTGCACCAAATCCTATCTTTCTTATGTCTCTATTCAGTGATTCAGAGATCAAATGCCTTTGAACAAGAGAAGGTATTACGGCTAACGAAGTAGCATTTTCAGCATAAGCAGATTGTTGGTTTTCCACTCGAACCCACATATCATGTGTATATAAAATTAATAACAGTGTGCCTAAACACTACTTTGGAGAAGATCAGAAATTGCCCTTCTCTTTTCACCAAGTTTCATATCCACAACTACACGTTTTCTACGGTAAGTTACGAACTCAGGATATTAAAGAGGAAGAACACAAATACCCAGCTGTCTAAGTTTGTAAATCAGTCCTTTGTGATTAACATCAAGTCCACCCATACAAGTTTCAAAACAGGAATCTAAAGCTTTTTGAAGCCTGTCCTAAATGGTTAGCACAACATCACAAGCACAAAACTCTTACGAAAACCAAACTGGTGACTAGGAAAGAGATTATTACACTCAGCAAATGCATTTAAACGTTAAACTTCACGGTGACATGACTGGAGAAAATTTAAATCTACAACACTTTTCGTTTCCTCAAAGACATTTACAAATAGTTAGGCCTTATCTTTTGGGAAATGAATAAGATACCCATCTGATGAAACAAGAGGTGGGATTCTATCATTAATACAAAATAGATGAGACTACAGAGTAGACCACCCCTTATGAGACTGAGTTGCACCTCAGAGCTTTTCATTAATGCCCCTATTATATCCTCTTGCGCCACAGATCTGAGCCTTACATAGTTTATCCAAGTTAAATTAGATATATTCCTTTTCCAGAAATTGTAAGCGTCTAGTTTATTCATATATGCACGCTGACAATCATTATTGAACCATGCTTTGTCCTTGTTGCAGAAAGTCATAACCCTAAATGCAATAGGCTACATATGTTCACAACTAAATCCGCATGACAATTACATTTATAATTAGGATTCCGAGAGGCAGAAAATTTATTTATAATGTAACCTTCCATTCCGAATAGATGAGGCTTTTTAAAACCTTGAATTAAGTGCTCTTTACCAGATCTAAAATTTGATATCAAAGTTTGAAAACAAAATAAGACCTCAAATTGTCTGCAAGTTGAAAAAAAAATCATTTAAATCTGCATAAAGCCCACGAATATTACTATACAGCATAGAGCGCTGCTGATGCCTACAGGTAGTAGTAGTCCAGGGTTTATTTTCACATCAACAGTCAGAAAAATAATTAAAATTTTGAAAAGCTTGACAGAATACTTAAGACCATCATGATGCACGAAAGAATAAATTGTCACCATATACTGAATAATAAAAAAAGTCTGCACAGAAGAAGATACTGCAGTAGTCTGTACTCAGGCTATAAAGGAAAATGTCTCTGCAAGGTCAGAAAATAAATGGAGTATGAACATTTACTCATAGAGAGCCTCGGTACTGAGTAGAAACTTTCTCAAACCAGAGATTTGTCCTTACATTTTTGTTCCATAAAAAATGGAGCCGGTGTAGTTACTCTACAAATGAACCAGAAAAGGAAGGAAGGGAACCAGTCAACGATGGATAACACACCTAAGCAGATCCGTCGATCACTAGCCTTTCGCGACCTGACTAATGGCACCTCTTACAATGTGGACTCCACTAACTCAATCAGCTACCAGTGCCCAAGCAAGCCAAACACTCTCCACCAAACGTTCCGCAATCTCAAACAAAAATAGAAGAGAAAGATAGTCAATTGAAGAAAAAATAAGGTGTACAATAAAGGAGATTAGGAATAGATGAATCCATTGAATACAATGGAGGGTGTTCATCTACCAAAATCCACCATAAAGAAATACAATACGTAGAACAAAGTGATAGAAGAGTATGTTTGATTAAACCCCTAAGCAAGGTAACTCAATCCAGACTCTAGAATACCAAGGTACAAGGCACAGTCTAAAATGGAATGAGAGCATTGGTTATTTATTCGGAGAACCATCTCCTAGAAGACCTGTCATCAAGGCTAAGACCGGCTTTTACTTAAATCGTTTGATTTGGAGTGTTCATCACCTAAAAAAACTGCTCCTATGGCTAAGATCCTCTTCTACCCAGGAAAATATTTAAATGTATTTGTGATTACATCAAGGCTAATTAATTACGGGTTGACATCCATACTAAATACATAGAGTCCCACATCAACACCAAACAGATTGGGGGCCCACATAAACAGTATATAAATACATTCTGATTATCTTAAGGCTGAATGTTCAGGGCCTTACATTACTGCTGAATACATAGGGGCCTACATTAACACATAATATTTTGGCGGCAACTTCGACCATTTGTCAACCAAAATTAGGGTGTGCATCCTGAGATTAAAGGACAAATTGAGACAGGAAAATGAAGCAATATGTTGCAGTAATGCGTTTACTCATCCACATTTAGAACATTTATTTCTACCTCGTCGGATAGGTAGGTATAGGTTACCTGACCCTGTGACTAATCGTGTAGCCCTACATGTGGAGGTGTCTAGCGTTCAAATCTCCGATCAAGAGAAACGGCCCTGGCAACGATACCACGACGCGTGGGAATCTTCCTAGTCTAAATTGGCTGACGGTAGAATGTACACAAAATTAACAGTGTACCTCCTATTCATGTTAATCTGCACTGACATTACCGAAAAGGAGGTTATTATATCAAATAGTAGAACGGAGATATCATGCCAGGCAAAATCTCGCATTCTCCCTCTCTATTTACATACTGTGGTGGTGGGGTCGTAAAAGCATTAAACCCTAGGGTGTTCGACAGCGGGCACGAACCAAGCATGGTCTCCTGCAGAAAAATACATAATTGGGATCGGAAAGAGATGATCCTCCGCAGCATCACCGAGTTGGCTCGAAATTCTCCTTAAGTGCAACTGCTTTGAAAGTATCAAAAGACGGACTCTCAACCACTTTCGTGGGGTTTGCCTCCAGTTAGTATTACGACTCAGTGGAGGGGTGTAGTCGGTTCGCCTTACGGGTACCGATTTGACGAGAAGAGGAGGTTGGATGAGCCCTGTATAACTATATACTTGGATGAACTCTACATATATGCTTCCAACTCTACCACGCGTCCCCAGGTTATTGGTAGAACAAACAAAAAGGCACTGAATGGCCGCCAAAGTGGCTGTGATCGTATATTACTTAGTAATAAAACGTTTCCAGTAGCACTGGGCGCAAGAGGACTGAGTCTTCAACCTCGCAAAGGGAGAGACGATCCGTTACTTGAAAGACAAGGATTTATTTGTCCAAAAGTTACCCACCATATTGCTTCGATAAAGCAGAGTACGGCTCTCCGTAATTGACAAACCTGGCCATTAAACTATAAGAACATAGTGTGTACCGCCTTGGGGCAACTTACACTAATTCGTGTAAACCTGACTTTGCAAATCGCTGAAGCGTTGACAGCAGTCGCCTATCCGCGGCATTGGCACGAATGCCTATACGAGGTAGTGGTACCAAGAGGCACGCTCCGATTCATGGAGCCTGTCACGACAGAACGCGACTACGAGTGTATTGTTGGGTCTCGAGCCCTCCTGAAAAACTTTATTCACATTCTATATAATCGATGCTATTACAAGAGTATGCAAAGCATATCGTGGCTTTACTAAGTCACCTGCTTTGACTTCAGCTGAAGAAACGGAGGACCCTTCAATGAGCAGATTACGCTAATTTGCCATCCGCTCTAGCCTCGGGGAAGGATATGGCCCATGGTCCAGTAGATAACTCGAGTGATATACTTCAAAGCCTGGGTGATAGACGCATGAACTTTTGTTCACCCTTTTCAACAAGATCTGATTATTAGAGATCCTCCATAATTCATGGCGAATGGCTACCATACTTGCCTTTCGTAAGTAGAGAAGAAATCACTCTAAGCCGGCTAGTTTTCTCCCAATTTATCTAGAGAAAAATTCCTTCATTCAAGACTGATTTAGCAATTGCTTGCAGCTTTCGCAAGTTCCACCTCAGGTGTTAAGCCAGGGTGGAAAATGCTATATGCGATACTTATTTCGCGGAAAACTTTCCGCGAAATAAGTATCGCATATAGCTACGGAATATGTAGGCTAGAGGTCTACGATACTAAATGGTGATACGGTATTATGGAGACCTTCCACACTATGGAAGCGAAGGCATGCCTTGCTATTCTTCATGCCTTGTTTTTTTGTTTTTTTTTAAGGAACTATCTGGCGACAGCCGACTTAGGCATAAGTCGCTGTAAACAAACAGCCTAGTTCAAGGCTACTTTAAAAAATTGAACAGGAAACAACAATAAAAAGAAATTACAATAGCAATAACAAAACAATAACAAAAACAACAATTAAACCTGGTTAAATGAAAGGGAGAAGGCCGGCCTCCCCCCGAAAGTCAACAAGTCCACCAGTCAAAGTGCACGCACTCGTCCCGAGCACAAGGGACAGGCAGTAGCGACCCCGCCCATCCCGGTACCGGGACAAGTATCGTGCGCGAAGATCACCCAGACTGGAACATTCGACAAGAATGTGCCGAACAGTCTGGGGGACGACGCAGTCGTTGCAATATGGCGCAGGTGAGTGCTCCATCAAATAGTGATGCATCACACGAGTGTGTCCGATTTGGAGACGACAGAAAGCAACCTGAAGCTGCCGCGGCATTGGGGGATAGGTCCATGGCAACAGTCGCGGTGCAATGGCACGCAACTTTAAGTTACCTTCGACCGTCTCCCATCTTCTTTGCCACGCAGTCCGAAGAGCTGACCGTATTTCTGCCATGTAGTCGGTGTGAGGAAGAGCGAAACGCTGGTCTGGTCGCAGAGTCCTCGCGGACTCTTTGGCGCCCTCATCGGCGCAGTCAATCCCCGCAATTCCTACATGTCCAGGAACCCAGCAGAAGATAATCTCGACATCTGCCCGGCTCGCCAAAACCGTGGCGTCACGGATATCGCGAACCAGGGGATGCGGAGATTCCAATGCCCCGAGAGCACTCAGGGCGCTTTGTGAGTCGCTATAGATCACAATATGGTCTCCGAGCCGGGCACGTCGCGTAATCTCCCGTACCGAGTGGTGTATTGCCACCAGCTCGGCCGTGAAGACAGACGCAGCGCCTGGTAGAGCCCCGCTGACTTCAAACAGAGGGGATACGGCGTGGAAGCCGACCCCCTCTTAAGACTTGGAGCCATCCGTATACACTGGCACGGTTCCAGCGTGACACGATGTGTGCTCCAAAAAGGTCGAACGCAATACTCCCGGCGCAGTACAAACTTTGGGAGCAGAGGCGTGGCGACAAATAGCCAAATGTGGTACCCTCCAGGGTGGCGTCCTGGGAAAAACCAGGGGCGACACCGGCCCGAGAGCGATATCTACCTCTCGAAGGAGTTTTTTAGCCCTAAACCCAAAAGGCTTAGGGTATGACTGGCGTCTCTCGACGGCATAGGCACCATCGAGATCAGCTGCGGATGCAGTGAGAGCTTTTGGCGACTGAGGGAGGCGCCGGGCTCACGCGTACAGTCGGGTGATACACTGCACGCGGCGCAGAGCGAGTGGCATCTCCCCAGCATCGACCAACAGGCTCTCAATGGGGGAAGTGTGGAAGGCACCGTTCGCAAGGCGAAGGCCGGTGTGGTGGATCGAATCCACCTTCCGCAATAAACGCTCGGCTGCGGATGCATAAAACTCGCATCCGTAGTCGAGCTTCGAACGAACAAAGGATCGATAAAAAAGTAAGGCAGTAGCCCTATCAGTGCCCCAAGCGCTGAACGTCACGGAACGGAGAATGTCCATGGCGCGGGTCCAAGAGACCCTAAGGCTGCGAATGTGAGCCTCCCAGGTGAGGCGTCGGTCGAATACAAGACCAAGGAAACGGTGCGACTCAACCACATCCAGGCGCACCCCTTTAAGAAACAAATCTGGGTCGGGGTGAAGCCGTGGATGGCGGCAGAAGTGCATCACCTTAGTCTTGGCCAAAGAAAACCGAAACCTGTGCGCTTCGGCATAGCGAGAGACGCAGGTCAATGCCTGTTGGAGTCGACGCTCCAGAGTTGGCATCTAGGCCGCGCCAAAAGAGATCGAAAGGTCGTCCACGTAGAGCGTAGCGAGAACATCTTCCGGCAGCACCGAGGTGATGCCGTTGATGCTCAGGGCAAAGAGTGTAACACTAAGGACACTTCCCTGCGGGACACCCTCTTCCTGCTCCTTTGGGCCGGAGAGGGCTCCCCCCACCCGTACGCGGAATCGACGATCTCGCAAAAATTCAGATATAAAAATTGGGAGGCGTCCCCTCGCCCCCATGGTGTGGAGAGTCTCCATGATACCGTATCGCCATGCGGTATCATAGGCCTTCTTCAGATCGAAAAACACCGTGGCGTAGTGCTGTCTACGAAAGAAAGCCTAGCAGACGGCATTTTCCAGTCGGAGCAGAGCATCCGACGTGGAGTGGAACTTGCGGAAGCCGCACTGTGCGGAAGACAGATGTCCTCCACTCTCCAGGAAAAAGGCTAGTCTAGCATTTACCAATTTCTCCATCAACTTGCACACGCAAGAGGTTAGAGAGATTGGGCAGAAACCGGTTGGAGTATAGTGATCTCTTCCCGGTTTGCGAAAGGCGAGCACTGTAGCAATTCGCCAGCAGTCTGGGAGAAGACCTTCCACCCAGATCCTGTTGAACAAATCTAACAGAAAGGCCATGCCTCGCTCACCCAGGTGTCAAAGCAGGGCGCACGGAACATCGTCCGGACCATAGGTGGTTTCTACGCACGAAGCGAGAACGGAACGCAACTAACTCACAGTAAACTTGTCGTTGAAGGGTTCTCCGCCTCTGGAGGTAAAGTCCAGCCGGCGGCCTTCCGGGACCTCACGACGTGCATTGAATGCTGGCCAAGCAGTATCACGGCTTGAGAATGCGGAAAAAGCGGGCGCTAAGAATTCCGCTACAAACACGGGTCCGAGATTGCGGTCCCATTCTCCTGGAGACCAAGAGGGGGTACTGTGAGAACTTGCCCCGAATCATTTTGACTCGCTTTTACACCTCAGCTAAAGAGGTCTACCCGTTAAGTGAAGACACGTATGCCCGCCAAGAAGAGAAGCGGGCGTGCTCCGAAATATACCGGAACCTAGCCCTAGCCCGACGAAATTCAGCGACAGTGAAATCGTTCGGGTGGCGCTGATAGCGCATGTAGGCCTAACGCTTCTGTTTGAGGGCCGTCTTACACTCAGCCACCTACCATGGAAGTGGTCGGCGTGCGAAACAGCCAGACGTCCTAGGAATAGTAGTCAGGCCCACAGCGAAAAGTTGCCGGAGAAGAACTCAACGGCCTCATCTACCAACCTCATCTCCTCGACTGAGATAGAGAATTCAGTCGTTTCCTGAAATGCAGGCCACCGCGCCCGCGCCAAGCACCACCGAGGTGGGCTCTCAGGCGGCATTTGCCCTGAAAATGATATTTGAATGGGAAAGTGATTACTATCATGGAGGTAATCAACCCTTCCCCAATCAAAATCAGGCTGTGCATCCAAGGAGCACAAAGATAGGTCAAGGCAAGAAAATGAAGCGGTTCTCGGACAGTGATGCGTAAACTCATCCACGTTTAGGACACCCATCTTAAGCTCTTCGATTAGATCGGCAAGGACTTGTTCCCCTGGGATTTATGGAGTAATCTTCCCAGAGAGGATGCCTGCCGTTCAGATCTCCAAGCAAGAGATAGGGCCTCGGCAACCATGCCACGACGCGGTGGAAGTCCACCGCGTCGAAGTCAGCTGACGGTGAAATGTACGCAGAAATGATAGTATACCTCTTATCAAGGTGCAGCTGCAAAGCCACTGCCTGAAAGGAGGAATCTAAAGAGAAAGGAAGAATAAGGACATCATGCCGGGTGTAAACCGCAACTCTCATAGCTCGGCCATCCCGTGGTGGTGGGGTCGCAAGACCCTTATACCCCGGGAAGGCAGGCAGGGGCCACGCGCCTAGCATGGTCTCCTGCAAAAAGATAGCTAACGGGGAACGGGACGAGACGAGCGTCTGCAGCTCCTCCCAGTTGGCCCGGATTCCACGGCAATTCCATTGAATTTTTTTTTTTTTTTATAGAGCCCATCTGGCAACTACCCACTTGGGCATAAGTCGGCGAAAAACACGACAGCCTAGAATTAGGCTACTTTAAAGTTAAAATATGAAAACTTAACAATCAATATAAATTGAAAAAACTTAACAATCGAAGCAATCTCCGGCAGCGGGGGGAGGTCCCCCTCACCCCGGTGCAGGAGAGTGCAACCTAAAACAAAACAATAACAAAAAAAGGAACCTTAAATAAAGTGGAGAAGGCCGGCCTCCCCCAAAAAGTCAATAAGTCCACCAGTCATGGTGCACGCACTCGTCCCGAGTACAAGGGACAGGCGGTAGCGACCCCGCCCATCCCGGTACCGCGACAGGTATCGTGCGCGAAGATCACCCAGACTGGGACATTCGACAAGAATGTGCCGAACAGTCTGGGGGACGACGCAGTCGTTGCAATAGGGCGCAGGCGAGCGCTCCATCAGATAGCGATGCGTCACACGAGTGTGTCAGATTCGGAGACGACAGAAAGCAACCTGAAGCCACCACGGCATTGGGGGATAGGTCCATGGCAACAGTCGCGGCGCAATGGCACGCAACTTTAAGTTCCCTTCGACCGTCTCCCATCTTCTTTGCCAAGCAGTCCGAAGAGCTGCCCGTATTCCTGCCATGTAGTCGGTGTGAGGAAGAGCGAAACGCTGGTCTAGGCGCAGAGTCCTCGCGGACTCTTTGGCGCCCTCATCGGCGCGCTCATTCTCCGCAATTCCTACATGTCCAGGAACCCAGCAGAAGATAATCTCGACATCTGCCCGGCTCGCCAAAACCGTGGCGTCACGGATATCGCGAACCAGGGGATGCGGAGATTCCAATGCCCCGAGAGCACTCAGGGCGCTTTGTGAGTCGCTATAGATCACAATATGGTCTCCGAACCTGGCACGTCGCGTAATCTCCCGTACCGAGTGGTGTATTGCCACCAGCTCGGCCGTGAAGACAGACGCAGCGCCTGGTAGAGCCCCGCTGACTTCAAACAGAGGGGATACGGCGTGGAAGCCGACCCCCTCTTTGGACTTGGAGCCATCCGTATACACTGTCACGGTACCAGCGTGACACGATGTGTGCTCCAAAAAGGTCGAACGCAATACTCCCGGCGCAGTACAAGCTTTGGGAGCAGAGGCGTGGCGACAAATAGCCAAATGTGGTACCCTCCAGGGTGGCGTCCTGGGCAGAACCAGGGGCGCCACCGGCCCGAGAGCTATATCTACCTCTCGAAGGAGTTTCCTGGCCCTAAACCCAAAGGGCTTAGGGTATGACTGGCGTCTCTCGGCGGCATAGGCACCATCGAGATCAGCTGCGGATGCAGTGAGAGCTGTTGGCGACTGGGGGAGGCGCCGGGCTCGCGCGTACAGGCGAGTGATGCACTGCACGCGGCGCAGAGCGAGTGGCATCTCCCCAGCATCGACCAACAGGCTCTCAATGGGGGAAGTGCGGAAGGCACCGGTCGCAAGGCGAAGGCCGGTGTGGTGGATCGAATCCACCTTCCGCAATAAACGCTCGGCTGCGGATGCATAAAACTCGCATCCGTAGTCGAGCTTCGAGCGAACAAAGGATCAATAAAAAAGTAAGGCGGTAGCCCTATCAGCGCCCCAAGCGCTGAACGTCACGAAACGGAGAATGTCCATGGCGCGGGTACAAGAGACCCTAAGGCTGCGAATGTGAGCCTCCCAGGTGAGGCGTCGGTCGAATACAAGACCAAGGAAACGGTGCGACTCAACCACATCCAGGCGCACCCCATTAAGAAACAAATATGGGTCGGGGTGAAGCCGTGGGTGGCGGCAGAAGTGCACCACCTTAGTCTTGGCCAAAGAAAACCGAAACCTGTACGCTTCGGCATAGCGAGAGACGCGGTTCAATGCCTGTTGGAGTCGGCGCTCCAGAGTTGGCATCTGGGCCGCGCCAAAAGAGATCGAAAGGTCGTCCACGTAGAGCGTAGCGAGAACATCTTCCGGCAGCACCGAGGTGATGCCATTGATGCTCAGGGCAAAGAGTGTGACACTGAGGACACTTCCCTGCGGGACACCCTCTTCCTGCTCCTTTGGGCCGGAGAGGGCTCCCCCCACCCGTACGCGGAATTGACGATCTCGCAAAAATTCAGATATAAACATTGGGAGGCGTCCCCTCACCCCCATCGTGTGGAGAGTCTCCATGATACCGTATCGCCATGCGGTATCATAGGCCTTCTCCAGATCAAAAAACACCGTGGCGTAGTGCTGTCTACGAAGGAAAGCCTCGCAGACGGCATTTTCCAGTCGGAGCAGAGCATCCGACGTGGAGTGGAACTTACGGAAGCCGCACTGTGCAGAAGACAGATGGCCTCCGCTGTCCAGGAAATAGGCTAATCTAACATTTACCAATTTCTCCATCAACTTGCACACGCAAGAGGTTAGAGAGATTGGGCGGAAACCGGTCGGAGTAGAGTGATCTCTCCCCGGCTTGCGAAAGGCGAGCACAGTAGCGATTCGCCAGGAGTCTGGGAGAAGACCTTCCACCCAGATCTTGTTGAACAAATCTAACAGAAAGGCCATGCCTCGCTTACCCAGGTGTCGAAGCCTGGCGTACCGGACATCGTCCGGACCAAGGGCGGTGTCCGCGCACGAAGCGAGAGCGGAGCGCAACTCACTCACAGTAAACTTGTCGTTGAAGGGTTCTCCGCCTCTGGAGGTAAAGTCCAGCCGGCGGCCTTCCGCGACATCACGACGTGCATTGAATGCTGGCGGAGCAGCATCACGGCTAGAGAATGCAGAAAAAGCGGTCGCGAAGGATTCCGCCACGGACGCGGGGTCCGAGATTGCGGTCCCATTCTGCTGGAGAACGGGAGGGGGGTCCTGCGAGAACTTGCCCCGAATCCTTTTGACTCGCTTCCACACCTCAGCTAAAGGGGTCTTCCCGTTAAGTGAAGACACGTATGCCCGCCAAGAAGAGCGGCGGGCGTGCTTCGAAATATACCGGAACCTAGCCCTAGCCCGACGAAATTCAGCGACAGTGAAATCGTTCGGGCGGCGCTTATAGCGCATGTAGGCATAACGCTTCTGTTTGAGGGCCGTCTCACACTCGGCCGACCACCATGGAAGTGGTCGGCGTGCAAAACGGCCAGACGTCCTAGGAATAGTAGTCAGGCCCACGGCGATGAGGTTGCCGGAGAAGAACTCAACGGCCTCATCTACCGACCTAAACTCCTCGACTCAGATAGAGAATTCAGTCATTTCCTGAAATGCAGGCCACCGCGCCCGCGCCAAGCACCACCGAGGTGGTCTCTCAGGCGGCAGTTGCCCTGAAAATGATATTTGAATGGGAAAGTGATCACTACCATAGAGGTCATCGACCACCCCCCAATCAAAATCAGGCTGTGCATCCGAAGAGCACAAAGATAGGTCAAGGCAAGAAAATGAAGCGGTTCTCGGACAGTGATGCGTAAACTCATCCACGTTTAGGACACCCATCTCAAGCTCTTCGATCAGATCGGCAAGGACTTGTCCCCTGGGATTTATGGAGTAATCTCCCCAGAGAGGATGCCTGCCGTTCAGATCTCCAAGCAAGAGATAGGGCCTCGGCAACCGTGCCACGACGCGGCGGAAGTCCCCCGCGTCGAAGTCAGCTGACGGTGGAATGTACGCAGAAATGATAGTATACCTCCTATCCAGGTGCAGCTGCACAGCCACTGCCTGAAAGGAGGTATCTAAAGAGAAAGGAAGAACGGAGACATCATGCCGGGTGTAAACTGCGCATCCCCCAGCCCGGCCATCCCGAGGTGGTGGGGTCGCAAGACCCTTATACCCCGGGAGGGCAGGGAGGGGGCACGCACCTAGCATGGTCTCCTGCAAAAAAATAGCTAACGGGGAACGGGACGAGACGAGCCTCCGCAGCTCCTCCCAGTTGGCCCAGAGTCCACGGCAATTCCATTGAAGGAATATGCCCTCCAGGCCTAGCTCGGAGGAGACGCGGGGGCCCTCCTCGAATTGAAGACCCTCACGGGAATGGCCGTACGCTTCCCGGGGGCAGAACCCCGGGCGCTGTTGGCCGGACAAAGCGCTGAAGGCGCTGTCGCCTTCGAGGACTTATTGGGGGAGGTTGGGCTCGCCATGCGAGTCTTTTCCTCCCTCCGCCTCGAAACCTTAGGCGGGCGTTGCGGCTTCGGAGGCGGGGGGCCCTCTTTTCGAGGAACCACCGTCTCCGAGCCACTCGCTCCACCTCGGGACGTGGGCGAAGGAGCCGAAGCTCCTTTGTTGCTGTCCTCCTTTCGGGGGACAGCTTTAGGAACCCCGGAAGATGGCCTAGCGACCATCTTCAGGGGTGTTGCCTCCTGTGAGTCTAACGACTCGGTGGAGGCGCGTGGCCGTTTCGCCTTACGGGAAACGGTCACGCTGGGGGAAGAGGGGGGAGCCCTGGTTTTAGCCGGGGCAGGGTATGAGGCCCTTTTGCCGCCAGCTTTACCAGGGGAGCGCCCGGGTTGGGTAGAGCCCGCAGAAGGGCTCCAAATGGGCGCGGAAACAACCGTGCTTGTTGGCCTGGATGGGCCGGGAGCAGAGGGTGCCCTTCTAACTATTGAGGCATATGACGTCCCAGGCAGAGCCGGGCGCGCCAGGACCAAGTACTTTGCCTCGCGGAATGAGAGTCGATCCTGGGCCTGAACGGCCAGGATTTCTTTCTCAAAGAGATATGCACCACATTGCTTCGAAGAAGCAGGGTGCGGCTCTCCGCAGGGTGCGCCACACACGATTTGGACTTATCGTGTGCGACCTTGGAGCAATTTACACAGACTTCGGGTGACCCCGACTTTGCACGTCTACATGAGCGATTCGTATGGCCGAAGCGGTGACAGTAATAGCACCGACGCGGCAGTGGCACGAATGCCTTCACGCGGTAGCGGTACCAACCGGCACGCACCGACTCAGGGAGCTTGTCACAGTCGAACGTTACGAAGAGTGTAGGGGTGGGTCTCGAGGCCCCTCCCTGTTTTCTCATCACACGTTCGACCTTGACCGCCCCATGGTCGGCCAGCTCTAAGGTGATGTCTTCAATGGAGTAGTCAACGAGTTCCCTCGCATAAACTACTCCTTTCACAAAGTTCATGGTAGAGTGCGGCGTCACACTCACCGGGGTGCCATGAAGTGTCCAAAGAGCACTAATCCTGGCCGCCTCGGCGGGATTCGCCGCATTCGCCAGAAGGCTCCCGTACGAGAAACGGGTTACCTTCGACTCTCTACCAATTGCACTAGCTAATCCTCTCCGCTGATGGATCATGTTGCCCTTGGACAACATGGTGCCATCAGTGGAGCGAATAACGAGGAAGCGTTTGAAGCCAGCGGGCTCGAAAACGCCAGGTAACCTCTGAATGAGGGGCCCCGATGTCATCGAGGCTCCGCCCTGTGCACTCTTGGTAGTAGTCTTCTTTGCAGGGCTCCGCAACCGGGGGGGCAGAGGGGGCGGATGTGCCGATCTTGGCTTGGTCGCTTGCCAGAGTGGCAGCAGACCCATCCGTCCCCGCAGCCCCCGCGGATGGAGAGGAGCCCCGAGTCTTTTTGGTCTTTTTAGTCTTTTTAGTCTTTTTCTTTTTCAGAGAGGAGGGCGGGGAATGAACCCGCTTTTCACCTCCGCCGGCAGAAGTCCCCAGGCCAGATGGACCAGCCTCAGCCAGGTCCCTCTCCGAAATGGAGAAGGTCCTGGTTGTCGTAGGGGCACCTGTCGGAGGAGATCCCTCCCCTCCTTCTACTGCCTCGGAGCCCTCAGCCATTTGAGGAGGACCTTGCATAGGGGCGGATTCGGGTTCGGTGCTTGGCGCCGAGCCCGAATTCCCCCCCATGGAAGGCCCTACCGTCTGGGGCTGGGTCTCCTCAAGGACCATGTCTATCACAGGAGGGGCCTCCAATTGGCCATCCCCTCCCAGGACATCGCAGGTCCCCTTGGCAGTGTCGCCAGTCTTGTATGGGGAGGCACAGGCCTTGACCCCGGCAAGGTTTAAAATTCTTGCCAGCAGGTCTTTTGAGGGAAGCGACCGAAGGGGCCTGGCTTCCCTCTCCCCCCTAAGGGGGTTTGCCCTACCAAGCCGCTTTGATGGGAAGCGGCTGGCTAAGGGCTGCCTGCTGGCTTTCTTGGCAGTCCCCTTGAAAAGAAAAGATGGGACTGCCGCTGGGAAAAGGGAGGTGCCCGAAAGCACCTCCAGAGAAGGGGGTGAGGGGGAGTCCCCTGCACCCGTAGGCGAAGGAGAGGAGTAAGCCTCCTCTCCGGTTAGAGAAATATGGAGGGTCCCCTGTGCAAGCAAAGGGGGGGGACCTCCATTTTTTTGGTGGAGCTGCCCAAGGGCGGCTCCGTCGATGAGCAAGGGGGAGTTAAAGGGGTTTGGGGTTTTTTTTTTTTGTTGTTCATCTATGGGCATGGTGACCCTATTTTTGCCACGGGACGCAATAGCTCATCACCCCTCGCAGTAGCTCGCACTGCGAGAGGTGCTTACAAGCCCGGCAGAGCCAGGCGCCGCCATTCGAGACCACCCCTCCCGCCTGGTGGCCTGGCAGTCCATCGGCATGGCGGCTCCACCTTGGACACGGCGTAAAAAATATAGGTTGTGAAGAGGAGAGGAAAAGGGATGTGAGGAAGGTATGGGTGGGGATGAAGCAGGTTGTTAAAAAACCCCCATCCCGAACCCGAGCTCAGGGGTTAGGGGACAATGTCCCCTCCCCCCTCAGCCCCGATCCGGGGTGGTTGGCTTGAGAAGAAGGTCAGCATTCTACCCTTTGAAATTAGAGGCTGACCAGAGAAAGTTGTGGGAGAGGTTGTATGAAAAGCGACAAGGTAGGGGAGAAATCGGGCTATCTGAAGGAAGGAAGAGAGGCTAAGCTGGGGCCGGACGGAGCGCTGGATCCCGTCAGCACGGCGGCCAGGATGGCAAATCGCCGCGCACCTTACGGGGGCAATTCCATTGAAGGAATATGATCTCCAGGCCTAGCTCGGAGGACTGATTGGGGGAAGTTGGGCTCGCCATGGGAGTCTTCCTCTCTCCGCCTCGAAACCTTAGGCGGGCGTTGCGGCTTCGGAGGCGGGGGGACCTCTTTTATAGGAACCACCGTCTGCGCGTCACGTGCTCCACCTCGGGGCGTGGTGAAGGAGCCGAAGCTCCTTTGTTGCTGTCCTTCTTCCGGGGGACAGCTTTAGGAACTTTCGGAAGATGGCCTAGCGACCATCTTTAGGGGTGTTGCCTGGGTGGAGGCGCGTGGCCATTTCGCCTTACGGAAAACGGTCACGCTAGGGGAGAAGGGGCGAGCCGTGTTTTTAGCCGGGACTGAGTATGAACCTATTTTGCCGCCAGCTTTACCAGGGGAGCGCCCGGGTTGGGTAGAGCCCGCAAAAGGGCTCCGAATGGGCGCGGAAACAACCGTGCTCGTTGGCCTGGATGGGCCAGGAGCAGAGGGTGCTTTTCTAACTATTGAGGCATATGACGGCCCAGGCAGAGACGGGCGCGCCAGGACCAAGTCCTGAGCCTCGCGGAATGAGAGTCGATCCTGGGCCTGAATGGCCAGGATTTCTTTCTCAAGGAGATATGCATCACATCGCTTCAAAGAAGCAGAGTGCGGCTCTCCACAATTGACACACTTGGCCACACACGATTTGGACTTATCGTGTGCGACTTTGGAGCAATTTATACAGACTTCGGGTGACCCTGACTTTGCACGTTTACATGAGCGATTCGTATGGCCGAAGCGGTGACAGTAATAGCACCACCATGGCAGTGGCACGAATGCCTTCATGCGGTAGCGGTACCAACCGGCCCGCCCTAACTCAGGGTGCTTGTTACAGTCGATGGTGACGAAGAGTGTAGGGGTTGGTCTCGAAGCCCCTCCCTGTTTTCTCTTCACACGTTGGACCTTGACAGCCCCATGGTCGGCCAGCTCTAGGGTGATGTCCTCAATAAAGAAGTCAACGAGTTCCCTGGCATAAACTACTCCTTTCACAAAGTTTATGGTAGAGTGCGGCGTCACACTCACCGGGGTGCCATGAAGTGTCCGAAGAGCAGTTATCTTGGTTGCCTCGGCGGGATTCGCCGCATTCGCCAGAAGGCTCCTGTCCGAGAAACGGGTCACCTTCGGCTCTCTACTAATTGCACTAGCTAATCCTCTCCTCTGGTGGATCATGTTGCCCTTGGACAACATGGTGCCATCAGTGGAGCGAAAAACTAGGAAGTGTTTGAAGCCAGCGGGCTCAAAAATGCCAGGTAACCTTTGAATGAGGGGCCCCGATGTCATCGAGGTTCCGCCCTGTGCACTTTTGGTCTTATTCAGGGGCTCCGAAACCGGGGTGGCAGAGGTGCCAAATGTGCCGATCTCGGCTTGGTCGCTTTATAGAGTGGCAGCAGACCCATCCGTCCCCGCAGCCCATTGCGGATGGAGAGGAGCCCCGAGTCTTCTTTGTCTTCCTGGTCTTGGTCTTTTTCTTTTTTGGAGAGGAGGGCAGGAGATGAACCCGCTTCTCACCTCCACCGGTAGATGCCCCTAGGCCAGATGTACCGGCCTCAGCCAGGTCCTTCTCCGAAATGGAGATGGTCCTGGTGGTCGCAGGGGCATCATCTGGAGGAGATCCCTCATCTCCTTGTACTGCCTCAGAATCCCCAGCCGTTTAAGGAGGACCTTGCATAGGGGTGGATTCGGGTTCAGTGATTGGCGCCAAGCCTGGATTCCCTCTTATAGAAGGCCCTAACCTCCGAGGCTGGTTTTCCTCAAGGACCATGTCTTTCACAGGAGGGGCCTTCAGTTGGCCATCCCCTCCCAGGACATCGCAGGTCCCCTTGGCAGCGTCATTAGTCTTTTGTGGGGAGTCACAGGCCTTGACCCCGGCAAGGTTTAATATTCTTGCAAGCAGGTCTTTCGAGGGAAGCGACCGAAGGGGCATGGCTTCCCTCTTTCCCCTAAGGAGGTTTGCCCTACCGAGCCGCTTACATGAGGGGTGGTTGGCAATGGGCTGCCTGCTGGCTTTCTTTGCAGTCCCCTTAGAAAGCAAAGGAAGGACTGCCGCTGTAAGGGGGTGAGGGGGAGTCCCCTGCACCCGTAGGCGTGGGAGAGGAGTAAGCCTCCTCTCCGGTTAAAGAAGTATGGAGGGTCCCCTGTGCAAGCACAAGGAGGAAGACCTCCATTTTCGCGGTGAAGCTGCCCGAGGGGTGCTCCGTTGATGTTCTTAGGGAAGTTGGGGGTTGGGTTTTTTTTATTTTCATTATTGGGCATGGTGACCCTATTTGTGCTATGGGACGCAATAGCTTTTCACCTCAAGAGGGACTCACAGGCCTGGCAGAGCCAGGCGCCGTTATTTTGGACCACCCCTCCGCCTGTGGCCTGGCAGTCATTCGGCATGGCGGCTCCACCTTAGACACGGCGTAAAAAAGATAGATTTTAAAGATGAGAGAAAAAGGGATGTGAGGAAGGTATGGGTGGGGATGAAGCAGGTTGTTAAAAACCAACCACCCTAGACCGGAGCTCAGGGGTTAGGGAACATTCTCCCCTTCCCCCTCAGCTCCGATCCAGGACGGTTGGCCGAGAAGAAGGTCAGCATCTACCCTGTAAAATTAGAGGCTGACCAGAGAAAGTTGTGGGAGAGGTTGTATGAAAAGAGAGGAAACAAGTCTTTTGAAGGAAGGAAGAGAGGCTAAGCTGGGGCCGGACGGGGTGCTGAGTCCCGTCAGCACGGCGGCCAGGATGGCAAATTGCTGCGCCCTTTACGGGGTTCGTGCCTTGGTTTCTGGGAGATCGTTGATTCCACTTACGGGTGGGGCTGTTCTTTCAGGCTCAATAGAGAAGGAAAAGTGTGCGTCGACTGAATAGTTCTCAGTGTCGCTCCCTTTGCGTTGAGTATCAATGGCTTCACCTCGGTACTTTGGAAACATTTCTCCCTACGATCTACATAGACGAACTTTTGATCTCTTTCCGTGTTTCGTAGAAAAATTACTTAGGAGTGTCGACTGCCAGAGGCACTTAACCACATTGCTCTTGATGCTGAAGCTCACCGGTTTTGTATTCTTTGGCTAAAATCAAGTTAGGATATTTCTCCCGCAATTCACTGCTTTGATTTCCAAATCTGGTTTGTTCCTAAATGTCCTTACCTGGAGGTAGTATAATTGCCCCGTTTTCTTGGTCTAACTAATGAGCATGTTTTTCAAGTTGTTTTGTGCTAGTTTCTTTTTGATTTATTTTGTGTACGTTAATTTATATTTTTAAATTTATTTATACATTTGTAACCAAAATATAATTAAATAAATGTGTAATTTTTGGCGAGTATGCTCTTCCTGGCAGCCGTCAACAGACCCATAAAATTTAAAACACCACTTTAACTTAAATTAACTTAGAAAAACTCAAGTTTTACAGAGACAATTTTATTTTAGACAAGGGTAAAATAACTCTAAAAGTTTTATTGACTTAATATTGACAATATTTTAAGAATAACTAACAATAATTCAGTAACCAATCAACCTTTAAATCCAACGTTACATTAAAAATGTCCAGTCAAAATTCCAGCGCATGTCGAGAGTTTGCTAAAGCTTCTTCTTACTTTAAATGAATTCCTTCATGGATTCCCCTAAAAGTGAACCTTGGTAAGTAAAAGAAGACTTGTTATCTGGTATTAAAACCTACCTATGTGGACGCCGTCAGAATTACTATAGAGCTCATGTTAAAATATGTACAGATTTACTTGGTCATCTTCATCAAAATACCACACGAGAGTTGGTTATCGTAAAGATGTTTTGCTTCTCCGGTAGGTAATAAAACATAAAGCTATTGAGATCTATGAAGCCGCCCAACAAATAATACATAACACTTGCAGTACAAACAATTCCAGAGGCAGTTTCAGTGCCATTAACATCCGTTTAATATTTTAGGCGTGCAATAAAAAGACGCAAGCTTTGAATTCTCCGCCTTCACAAATGATGGCTTGGGCCAAACATTTCTTGTTTTACCACCGCATTCATTACTCATATTAATTAATCAAAGTAATTACTTACAGGAATTGCCTCGAAAAATACTATTATTTCCAGCAATAAACATAAAAGTAAAAAAAATCTCGTCTTTTTGGTTTGGCGATGGGGCCTTAATACTTGCGGCAAGTAGAAAAATTTCTTTAGTGTATATTTTTTTTTAAAGCCAAAGATAAGCACCTATTAAGATATTTTCCTTTAGCTTCTTATTATCAACCCCCTGCTCAATCCGAAGACTCTCCTCACCAATTGCACTAGCTAATCCTCTCCTCTGGTGGATCATGTTGCTCTTGAACAACATGGTGCCATCAGTGGAGCGAATAACGAGGAAGCGTTTGAAGCCAGTGGGCTCGAAAACGCCAGGTAACCTCTGAATGAGGGGCCCCGTTGTCGTCGAGGCTCCGCCCTATGCACTTTTGGTCTTTGTCTCTGTCAGGAGCTCCGTACCCGGGGGAGCAGAGGGGCCGGATGTGCCGATCTTGGCTTGGTCGCTTGCCAAAGTGGCAGCAGACCCATCCGTCCCCGTAGCCCCCGCGGATGGAGAGGAGCCCCGAGTCGTCTTCGTCTTATTGGTCTTTTTCGTCCTTTTCTTTTTTGGAGAGGAGGGCGGGGAATGAACCCGCTTCTCACCTCCGCCGGCAGAAGCCCCCATGCCAGATGGGCCGGCCTCAGCCAGGTCCCTCTCCAAAATGGAGAAGTTTCTGGTCGTCGTGGGGGCACCCGTTGGAGAAGATCCCTCTCCTCCTTGTATTGCTTCAGAGCCCTCAGCCGTTTGAGAGGGACCTTGCATAGGGGAGGACTCGGGTTCGGTGCTTGGCGCCGAGCCTGGATTCCCCCCTATGGAAGGCCCTACCCTCTGAGGCTGGGTCTCCTCAAGGACCATGTCTATCACAGGAGGGGCCTCCAGTTGGCCATCCCCTCCCAGGACATCGCAGGTCCCCTTGGCAGCGTCAAGAGACATTTGTGGGGAGGCACAAGCCTTAACCCCGGCAAGGTTTAATATCCTTGCCAGCAGGTCTTTTGAGGGAAGCGACCAAAGGGGCCTGGCTTCCCTCTTTCCATTAAGATGGTTTGCCCTACCGAGCCGCTTACACGAGGGGCGGTCGGCAATGCGCTGCCTGCTGTCTTTCTTGGCAGTCCCCTTGGAAAGAAAAGGACGGACTGCCGCTGGAAATAGGGAGGTGCCCGAAAGCAACTCCAGAGAAGGGAGTGAGGGGGAGTCCCCTACACCCGTATGCGTAGGAGAGGAGTAAGCCTCCTCTCCGGTTAAAGAATTATGGAGGGTCCCCTGCGCAAGCACAAGGAAGGGGACCTCCATTTTCTCGGTGGAGCTGCCCGAGGGCGGCTCAGTTGATTTTCTTGGGAAAGTTGGGGGTTGGGTTTTTTTGTTTTTTTTTATCATACATGGGCATGGTAACCCTCTTTTAATACGGGACGCAATAGCTCATCACCTCTTGTAGTTGCCTGCACTGCGAGAGGTGCTTACAAGCCCGGCAGAGCCAGGCGCCGCCATTCGGGACCCCCCCTCCCTCCTGGTGGCCTGGCAGTCCATCCGCATGGCGGCTCCACCTTGGACACGGCGTAAAATTGATAGAATGTGAAGAGGAGAGGAAAGGGGATGTGAGGAAGGTATGGGTGGGGATGAAGCAGGTTGTTAAAAAAAACCCATCCCGAACTGGGTTTAGGGCTCAGGGAACAATATCCCCTTCCCCCTCAGCCCCGATCTGGGGTGGTTAGCTTGAGAAGAAGGTCAGTATCTACCCTGTGAAATTAGAGGCTGACCAGAGAAAGTTGTGGGAGAGGTTGTATGAAAAGCGACGAGGTAGGGGACTAATCGGGCTATCTGAAGGAAGGAAGAGAGGCTAAGCTGGGGCCGGACAAGGCGCTGGATCCCGTCAACACGGCGGCCAGGATGGCAAATCGCCGCGCCCCTTACGGGGTCTTTTTTGGAGAGGAGGGTGGGGAATGAACCCGCTTTTTACCTCCGCCGGCAGAAGCCCCCATGCCAGATGGGCTAGCCTCAGCCAGGTCCCTCTTTGAAATGGAGAAGTTTCTGGTAGTCGTGGGGGCACCTGTCGGAGGAGATGCCTCCCCTCCTTGTACTGCCAAGGAGCCCTCAGCCGTTTGAGGGGGGCCTTGCATAAGGGCGGATTCAGGTTCGGTGCTTGGCGCCGAGTCCGGATTCCCCCCCATGGAAGGCCCTACCGTCTGAGGCTGGGTCTCCTCAAGGACCATGTCTATCACATGGAGGGGCCTTCAGTTGGCCATCCCCTCCCAGGACATCGCAGGTCCCCTTGGCAGCGTCAAGAGTCTTTTGTGGGGAGGCACAGGCCTTAACCCCGGCAAGGTTTAATATCCTTGCCAGCCGGTCTTTTGAGGGAAGCGACCGAGGGGGCCTGGCTCCCCTCTTCCCGCTAAGGGGGTTTGCCCTCTCGAGCCGCTTCGATGGGGAGTGGCTGGCTAAGGGCTGCCCGCTGGCTTTTTTGGCAGTCCCCGTGGGAAGAAAAGAGGGGACTACCGCTGGAAAAAGCGAGGTGCCCGAAGGCACCTCCAGAGAAGGGGGTGAGGGGGAGTCATCTACACCCGTAGGCGTAAGAGAGGAGTAAGCCTCCTCTCCGGTTAAAGAGGTATGGAGGGTCCCCTGCGCAAGCACAGGGGGAGGGACCTCCATCTTCTCTGTGGAGCTGCACGAGGGTGGCTCCGTTGTTTTAGGGGGAATTAAGGGGAGATGGTTTTTTTTGCATCATTGGGCATGGTGACCCTTGTTGTTTCACGGGACGCAATCGCTTACCACCTCTGGCAGTAGCCCGCACTGCAAGAGGTGCTTACAAGCTCGGCAGAGCCAGGCGCTGCCATTCGGGACCACCCGTCCCGCCTGGTGGCCTGGCAGTCCATCGGCATGGCGGCTCCACCTTGGACACGGCGTAAAATTGATAGAATGTGAGGAAGGTATGGGTGGGGATGAAGCAGGTTGTTAAAAAACCCCCATCCCGAACTGGGTTTAGGGGTCAGGGAACAATATCCCCTTCCCCCTCAGCCCCGATCCGGGGTGGTTGGCTTGAGAAGAAGGTCAGCATCTACCCAGTGAAATTAGAGGCTGACCAGAGAAAGTTGTGGGAGAGGTTGTATGAAAAGCGACGAGGTAGGGGAGAAACGGGCTATCTGAATGAAGAAAGAGAGGCTAAGCTGGGGCCGGACGGAGCGCTGGATACGGTCAGCACGGCGGCC
Source organism: Ceratothoa steindachneri (assembly GCA_963969495.1). Classification (NCBI taxonomy): domain Eukaryota; kingdom Metazoa; phylum Arthropoda; class Malacostraca; order Isopoda; family Cymothoidae; genus Ceratothoa; species Ceratothoa steindachneri. The sequence continues at coordinate 195,232,207 of OZ018323.1, read as the reverse complement.
AGGATGGCAAATTGCCGCGCCCCTTACGGGGAGAAGAAATAATAATTAATCGAAATAAGAAAAGGGAGAACAATGGTAGGTAGGTAAATTTAAAGCAGGTGATGGAAGTGAGTGCGGAGACAAATTAATATGCAGGAATAGAAAATGGCCATAGTTTAGAGCAAACAGAGAGATGAACTGTATTATATTTATCCCAAAAGAAAAAAATATCACAGAGAGTGTTGAAATGCGCTCGCGTCAACCTACTCGACAAAGCGTTAGATTTCCAACGCTTAGGTACTGCGGTCGATTCCCAGGGAGACGTGATGGGCCTGGTTGGAAACTGATCACCGATAGGTGGGGGGCCGAATCTGAGTAATGCTTGCATACACACGATCACTGAAAGCAACGATGTATATTGCTTTTTCACACATACTACACATCACTCTTTCCCCCTGGTCCCCGCCAAAAGAGTTCCCATGATTTAAGGCGACTGTTTATTCCTTGAGCCAGGAAAGTTCCTAACTTTCGATTGTTGATGGAAATATCAATACGAACTCGCTTCCTGCCTCTTCTCTCGTAACGATGACCGTTTCCTGGTCTACATTGGCTTGACTCAAATGTAAGTGAATATTGCACAACTAATTAGTGAATCATTAGAAACAAATTAAAAAAAATTCTGATTAATACAAAAAAATTACAATAAATACTTTGTCAATTATGCCGGCAAACAAGTTTAGCCAACCTTAGGATCCGTAGGTGAGATTCCCCTATACATATATATCTCTGGCCAATGTATATTTTAGGATCGGAAAATGTGCAATAAAAACATCCAAGAAGGATCTTATAATATTAAACATTAACTTAGTCTAATAAAAGACTAAAAGCTAAAAGAACTACAATATGGATTATTAATATACCTGATTATGTAACTCATTAATTTCCTTAGTGGTTAAGGGAAACAATGTGGCGAGAGTGATTCAAGATAGGAACCAAGTGCTACTGTATACTGAGATCTGATGCAGGAATGTTGCGCTACGAGTGTGATCATAGCGTTTCCCTTTCGAATGGAGGCTTGTGCAACCCAGGGTGGAAAGAACAATTGTCTTCGAAATGATGTAAGGCCTATTTAATGAATGTTCTAAGTCGATAACGTAGATAAATTGAAAAATGATTTATTTAACTATTTTATAAAGCAAAATTAATTCTTTCACTTTAATGTATTGATCTATGAGAACTTAAAGCGGTTATGGTACATATTATCTCAGGATTGAGAAATGTACCTTTGTTAATGTTAATTATAAAAGTAAAAATAAATTATGATAAATAAAAACTTGCACATTCTAAATATAATCAAGCTATAATTTGGTTGACAAAATTATTCCATAAAATTGCGTAGAATTTCACAGGTTAAGTGAGCATTGTTAATATTTTAAGTACCACTGTGTAATGATAATATTATTCCTATCTTTTGTTTTTTCTATTATTCTTGTAGTAAAAAAAAGGTTTTTGTTTAAAATATTCAGAACATCCTCACTAGCATATTTTGGTCATAAAATTCTGTTTTTTTCTGACATTTTAGGTGTCAGGAACGTAATTATGACCGTCATCACATCCGAATGTCACCTACTTTCTGGATAAACTGTTAGATTTCAGTTTTATTTTATTATATTGGGTAAATTTTATGAACATCCCCACCACAAAATTTTTAAAAAACATATTTTTGAAACATTTGTGGTCAGAAACACATAAAATGATGTTCATGCTCGCTGCAAAGAACTTAATTTCGAGATAGCTTCACATTTAAGTGAACACATCTATCACGAAAACTAAGCAATTTTGTGCGTAAATAACAATTTGCGGCAAGGTAGGTACCTCGCTGCAAATTGCTATGGCAGCACGCCGAAGTTTAAAGGTTAAATGAATATTGTTATTGCCTCCAACAATTATACCAATCCCAACTAATATTTCCGCCTTCCTTTCCCAATAATGTATATCGATCTCCCAGGCTAAGCTACACCGTTAGATAACTGTTTGATGTGATAACTCCACTTGGTTTCCGATTTCCTGCTGGGTACCTCCGTTAAATATGAGCCAATAAACAAAAGAAATCCCATTGCCTCGGTTTATTCTAGAGTTGTCTAATTAGTTTTCGTGCAGCGCAGCTCTACATATATAGGCGGCAATATGTTTTAAAAACTTTTATATTCCCCAGGATTATACTAGATTGTCACAGCGGAAAGCTAGGTTTTCGTTGACATCCAGGTCATTTTCCCATACCAATCATACACAGTTCACTTATATTAGCGTGTACTCATCCCAAAATTTGTTTCATCGGATAACAGATTTCCCAGAGTTTTGAGCGAGAGCAAAACGACCTGCACATACTTGAGACATTAAAACAAATGGTCGCGGTTTTAAATTCTCAACTCTTTTGGAGCTATTTTAGTCAATAGTTTGGGCTACTAAATTTCTCCATCCAAAACTAATATAGACAATTTGTCTCAAAGCTTGACATTACCACTTAAAAAATCTCTAGGGATTTATTAAAATATAATATTAAGAGTTGCTTTAAAAGTAAAATGTTACGGAACGTTTCCACATTCATAAGTCGAGTATTACGACATACTGTATCACATCACGGAGGTATCAAACTATTTGTGGGTATTAGTTATTGAATTAAGTTAGCGGGTAATTTTGCCACATATAAAATTTTAGCCCATTGCCACCGTAATAATTTTTGATTGACTAATTAGTTACCACGTCGACGTAGGAAAAGTTATTAGAATTTGTATTTAGACATGTCCAAGAAGCTTTCATCCTCACAATCGTAATTCTACACTAATGGTGAGAAGCACATGTAACTTGAGTGTCCTTATAATTTTAAGTGACTCTAGAATTTCCTTGTGAGGGGATGGCCTCGACGACCACCGTGAGAGGAAGCTCCCTCGTGAAAATTTTAGAAAGTTCGAGAAATAATCCGTCCTTCGCTTAATCACCCGTCACATCTTGGTTTGCTTTCGGAGGCCACTCTTTCCACTATCCCCTGCGATAACACCATTCACAGCCACATGAACCCTACCGTGATATCACGAGGCAAGTTTCATCGTCTGAAATGACACGTTATCATGAAATATGTTTTCTTAGACTTGCGCCAAGAATCCCCTAGGGACCGCAAGAGTCTGAGGCGTCTATCGGAGATTGAAAGCCTGGAACCATTCGTTCAGACTGCCGTCTGTTTCCCGTCAACCCCTGTAACCCGTGTTGAGTCATCGTAGTACTTAGTCGAAGATCTCGCCAGCAGATCTACTTTCGTTAAGCTTTGGCCCCTGTTCAGAGTAAAGCTATTGAGCCCCTTTCTTTGCCGGGAGTTGTGCGGCCCTCTCATCTTCACCACCCCTTCAAGATTCCGGTTCATTCGAGACTGAGACCTCCTGCCAATCTGCAGAATTGTCTCGAGTTGAGATTACGTCTCTCTGGAGCAGAGAAAATCTCATTTTCCGTCATGAAGTAATCGAACCCCATCTTTGAGTCTTTGTCAGGACTCCCCGAAGTATCTTCTTGAAGACCTGTGGCGTTGTCTTCCTCCTCCCAATTCGCCCACGCTTTAAGGTAAAGCGTTCTAGTATGGTCATCCCCAGATTACCTCGTTAATCTTTGATTAATTCATTTAACTAATCTAAGTAATTTGTTCCCCCCTTTTGTATATATATAAATTGCCCCCTCTTTATTATATATATTAAAATTATATTTTGAGGTAATGTTCTTTATATACTCGTATATCCTTTGAAATGCAACTTGGCAAGCCATTAGTCAAAACCCGGTCAACCATAAATCGCACTCTTTATTAATCGCCCCAGAACTATAGCTCACGCGGGCTGTGGTCAGCTGTCTGCCCGCGATTGTATACGACTCTGTGTGCCCAGGTAGTCTACACAGGTATACCTTGACATTCTTGACTACATTAGTCTTCAAATTGTAATACACACACACACACACACACGAACAGATGTTCCCTTGTGCTAAATAATTCGGGATTTCACTATAATGGACGTCATCTTCCTGGCGTAAAAAATAAAATAAGTTCGTTAAGCGTGCAAACGTGTTGTATTGAAGAAGCAGTAATCGCGATGACAATTTTTGGCCAAGGTCTAAAGCGCAATAACGTGAGGAAAAATGCATGAGAGATATGATGCTGCAAAATCCTCCTGAAAGTATGGGGGCCGAGAGGCTGAACTTCGGCTCTGGGATACGAAACCATACACTCCAGATGTCAGCCGCAGCTTGGTGTCGTATGTTACACTTGATTAGGCCTTGGGGGGCGTAAATATAGAGAGATAAGGAAAATAAATGATGGGAGGTAGGGGTGGGATAAAATGGTGGTATGAATTTAGACATTTAAAACTCACCAACCAAAACGGATTAAATGGGGAGGAGGTATTCACCCCAATCCAGACCTCACCATGGATGAATGGACGAAAGCTGGTCGGCGATGAGCTTGACAAAATAGTCTCTGGCCAATAAAATATGCAATAAATGGCTTTCGAAGAAGTTGTCGAAAAGGAAGTAAAATTAAATGGTGTAGAAGGATTAACGCCCAGGTAGTATCAATTAGGTTTGAGAGTGAACGAAACACTGGGACCACTAGGGATCTCCACTCCTCCAGGTACAGCTGTAGCATCCGAAGCTGGCCACACCCTTGGGTGTTTTTAATTTAACTAAAAAGATAATGAAAGAAGAAGAAGCAAGACTTAAGAAGGAGTGACGAATCAGGCAGTGAACGTAGAGGTATATCCGATAATAGGCAAGAAAAAAGCTTGTGATCGTCTCATGATGTGGTTAACCTGGCAGAAGGAGTTGTGTATAGCGAATTTTGATGAAATAAACGATGCTCCCCACACCCTCTCTCTCTCAAACCCGAGTTTTCGTCTAATTTAAAGCACACAATTCGCTTTCACTGCAAACACCGTTCTAACGTTAGAATCAAACTCACACTTAATTCAAAGATAGGAAAAGTGATTGATTTGCGGAAAAGGAGAAAGAAGACATCTGAGCCCTATAGAACAAGGCAACCTGTAAGATCCTTTAATAGAGCTCATTACCTCAAGCACGACATGTACTTATAGGGCCTAGGCAGAGTTACTCTACTCTAGTTCATGCGAAGAGTAGCTCTGTGATTCAGCCTCTATCACATGTTAAAACACATGCTTACCCACGTGTATACTGCGAGAGGAAGCAAAAGGCGCGTTATCGCCCATCACAGCCAATGTTTTATCGAGGTAATACTATCATTTTCTCTGACTGCGTTACGAATCTGGGTGTTGTTTTTGATGAGCATCACTCCTCTAAGCCTCATATCCGCAATGTCAGCAAATCCTCTTTATGTTTCCTTCGTAACTTCTTTCGCATTCGCTCTCACTTTGATCGCCAAAGTCTTGAGACTGCTGTTCAAGTGATTGATTTGTTGAAAAGGAGAAAGAAGACATCTGAGCCCTATAGAACAAGGCAACATGTAGGATCCTTTAATAGAGCTCACTACCTCAAGCGCGACATGTATGTACTTATAGAGGCCGAAGCAGAGTCACTCTACTCTAGTTCAGGCGTACAGTAACTCTGTGAATCAGCCTCTATCACATGTTAAAACACATGCTTACCCACGTGTATACTGCGAGAGGAAGCAAAAGGCGCGTTACCGCCCATCACAGCCAATGATTTATCAAGGTAATACTATCATTTTCTCTGACTGCGTTACGAATCTGGGTGTTGTTTTTGATGAGCATCTCTCCTTTAAGCCTCATATCCGCAATGTCAGCAAATCCTCTCTATGTTTCCTTCGTAACTTCTTTCGCATTCGCTCTCACTTTGATCGCCAAAGTCTTGAGACTGCTGTTCATACCTTCATCACCTCACGCCTTGACAACTGTAATTCTCTGCTTGTGAATCTGCCATCCTCCTCTCTCCGCCGCCTTCAAATTTTAAATAACTATGCCGCCCGGCTTCTCCTTCGTCGCCCTCACTCATCTCCCTCAAAACCCTGGCTGCATGAACTGTACTGGCTTCCTGTCAGATCCCGTACTCACTTCAAGATACTTTTCTTCACATTTAAGGCCCTAAACAACAAGGCCCCGTCTTACCTCTCTTCTGCCCTCTCGCCACGCAATGTCCCTCGGGCAATTCGGTCATCACATGCACCTCTTGTGAATATTCCTCGTTCATCCCTCTGCTCCATGGGGGACTTCTCCTTCTCAATCTGCGCCCCTAAGTTGTGGAATGCTCTTCCGGCTGAAATCAGGTCTTCTCCCTCTCTTACCACATTTAAGCGTCTCCTGAAAACGCATCTTTTCACTGTTGCCTTCTCCCCCCTCTTGAATTTCCATTGAATTTCCAAACTCATCTCAGCACGACGTGCGCTCTGAGAAGGCCTCAGGCCTTGAGGAGCGAAATACAAAAGACTTATTATTATTATTATTATTATTATTATTATTATATAAGGAGGTTCACTCCCCCGTTTCGCCTCCATACGTCGATCTCGCCAGATTGAATTAGGCTTATGGGCAGATAAGACATTTTCCAAGGTGCCACCAGGACATTCCCTCGAAGTCCCCCACCTAATTGTCCCCTACGCCATGAGGCTAGCTCCGGCTTTATACTATAGCTTTTCCCAATTGAAGCAGATCCAGATGATCTTCACGAGGCATCAAGCCAATCCGGTCTCCCTTGTGCACCTAGGAACTCTACCGAGAAAACCCCTTATTGTCTAGAAGAGGACAATATCCCTTGAGGGCCAAGGTTCGTGCCCTTCGAGATGCCAAGTCAACAAGGCCCCCCCGTTGTTCAGAAAGAGAACAATATTAGAACATCCATTGTTCTTCAAGCCCGTTCGTCAAGAAACGGTTCTCGTCACCAAGACATCACGTCAGGTTAATTTAATTCCCCTTTTAACGTTCTTCAAGAGAACGCTTGGTTACAACAATAACCTCCATTGTTCACCTAGAACTTCTCCGATATCCTGTCACAAGGATCGCTCGTACATCCAAGCCCCACTTCGCTCTCGCTCCTCGAAGACAGTCCTTCTCCCTCGTTAAGGACAACCCCCCGAAGAACCCCTTTTCCTGGAAATCGCCAGTTGGACCGAAAATTTCTTCCCATCGCCTTCCTCTGCACGACAACCTTGTGATTTAAAAAGGTAAACAAATAAAAATTAAAGGGGGGGAAGGGTTCGCTAAACCATTTAAAGCACAGGGTAGCGTTGACAAAAGGTTAGATGATTAAACGTAATGCTCAGCTTACGTAATTACAAAGTTGTTGTGCAGAGGAAGACGATGCGTAGGTATCTTCAGTCCACTGGCGATTTCCAACAGAAGGGTTCTTCGGGGGGTGGCCTTAACGAAAAGGAAGGACTGTCTTCGAAGAGTGAGAACGAAGTGGGGCTCGGAAGTACGAGCAGTCTTGTGACAGCAAATCAGAGATGTTCTAAATGAACAATGGAGGTTATTGTTGAAACCGAGCGTTCTCTTGAAGAACGTTAAAAAGGGGGGAATCAAATTATCCGGACGTGATGTCTTTGGAACGAGAACCGTTTCTTGACGAACGGGCTTGAAGTACGAATGGCTGTTCTAACGTTGTTCTCTTTCTGAAAAACATGGAAGGGGTGAGAACCGTCTCTTGTCAAACGGGCTCAGGGAACAATGGCTGTTCTAATGTTGTTCTCTTTTTGAACAACAGGGGATGCCTTATTGACTTGGCGTCTCGAAGGCATGAACCTTGGCACTCAAAGGTTATTGTCCCCTTCTGGACAATAAGGGGGTTCTCGAGGTAGAGAGTTCCTAGGTGTACAAGGGAGACCAGATCGGCGTGATGCCTCGCGAAGGTAATCGGGATCTGATCTGCTTCAATCGGGGAAAGCTATGTATAAGTACCTGGAGCTGTCTCCATGGCGTAGGGGATAATTGAGTGGGGGACTTCGGTGAAATGCCCCGGTTGCGCCTGGGAAAATACCTTATCTGCCCATAAGCCTAACTCAATCTGGCGAGATGGACGTATGTTTTCGAAACGGTGGAGTGAATCTCCTTGATTAAATATTTGCTATGGTGGCCATAACGCGCTCTGCTTCCTTTCGCAGATGCACGTGGGTAGCATGTCTTTATAACATGTGATATCGGCTGAAATTAAGCGGCCTCAGACCGTTCTATCACATCCTCCATTCCTGGGAAAGTTGTCACTTCGAAAAAAAAAAAGAGAGAAGGGACAACCATAGAGCTTCGTTGTGGAGAACTCGCTTTCTTGCACCGACCATACCTTCGTGCACCTAGCTAGTATTACCTCAATACATATGATTATGTTGATCATTTTATTATAGGGGAAACTAACCTTTAATACAAACTTAACCATAAAGGAGACATGGAACAATGAAATAATATAAAATTAGTACATATGGGACAAAAGAATTTATACGTAATTTAATGGGTACAAATATATACACATACGAGAAAAAAAAATAGAGATTGAGCCACAAAATTCAGACATATACATTAACTAATTATATTACAGGAGAATCTGATTTAAGTCGTACAAGACGGTAAATACATACATGGAGATCCTAATCCTACGAATTACAAATTAATCTACACTTTTTGGTAACTCATTCCTACTGAGTGCGTCAGCTACCTGATTATCGGAACCTTTTATGTAATTTATCTTAAATTGGTGCTCTTGCAAGAGTAGACTCCAGCGCATAATTCGGCCGTTGGAGTGTCGTACATTCTGAATATAGGCCAACCGGCGGTGGTCAGTTCCTATCTGAAATTCTTTTCCTATCAAATACATTTTAAACTTGTCAATAACCCAAATAATAGCTAGAGCTTCCTTCTCTATAGTAGCATATTTCTATTCGCGGGGTATTAACTGGTGACTAGCCTATGCAACTGGATGACTCGTTCCGTCATCCTCATATTGAAGGAGTACACCTCCAATGCCCTCGTTGCTCGCATTGGTCTTAATCCAAAAGGATTTTTCCGGGTTGGGCAACTTTAAAATGGGGGCAGAAATGAGTTTACTCTTGGACTGGTTAAAATGAGAAACAGCGACATCATTCCAACGTAGTCGATCGGGGAATTCTTTTTTAAAAGGTTGCTGAGGGGCGCCGAAATTGCAGCGAAATTCGGGACAAATCGCCGATAGTAAGAAGCTGATCCTAGGAATGATCTTAATTGCTTCTTAGTATTCGGGAGGGGCACGTTGTTCTCTTTCTGAACAACAGGGAGGGGGGGGGGAGAACCGTTTCTTGTCAAACGGTCTAAAAGAACAATGGCTGTTCTAACGTTGTTCTCTTTCTGAACAACAGGGGGGCCTTGTTGACTTGGCGTCTGGAAGGCACGAACCTTGGCACTCAAGGGATATTGCCCTTTTCTGGACAATAAGGGGTTTCTCGAGGTAGAGAGTTCCTAGTTGCACAAGGGAGACCGGATCGGCGTGATGCCTCGCAAAGATAATCGGGATGTGATCTGCTTCAATCGGGAAAAGCTATGATATAAATAGTCGAAGCCATTCCCTAGGTGTAGGGGACAATTGAGTGGGAGACTTCGGGGGAATGTCCCGCTGTCGCCTGAGAATATATCTTATCTGCCCATAAGCCTAACTCAATCTGGCGAGATCGACGTATGGAGGCGAAACGGGGGAGTGAACCTCCTTGATTAAACATTTGATTTGGTGGGCGATAACGCGCTCTGCCTTCTCTGGCAGATGCACGTGGGTAGCATGTGCTTGTAACATGTGATAGCAGCTGAATTTAAGCGGCCTCAGACCGTTCTATCATAATATTATACAATAATTTATTTTCTCGCTATAAACTGTTCTATATTTCACATCTGCCTTTTCTCCCCCTTCTCTCATTGTTTGAAACTAACGAACGATTTGAGGTGGTTCTCGACTAATTCCATGAAGTCACCATTAAAGGTGTTGCCTGTCTTCACCCTGCAGCATTATGAAATATTTGTTAGAAGAAGTAGTCCTTGTGTTACTTGCTGTTACAAGTTACTTTGCTCTATTAATGGTCTTCGTGTTTCTAAATAGGGTACGATTAAGAGAGTTATCCGGATCCACTCCCCTTAACTCCCTACGTATATCCTCTTTGGCAGGCTACGTCTCTCCCTCCCATATTTTCACTTATCCTAACTTCACTATTTTATAAACAAGCCTTATCCAGTGAATATTTCCTACATAACTTTGGTAGTTTTTACTTTTTATAGAAATTATATCTATACAAGTCGTTCGGGACACTACCTCTCGATTAGGCAGTGCCTCTTTGGCAATGGCGATCTCGATGGGTGCCTGTAAAATAGGAGTCCAACTCGTCCCGTCAATAATTTCTGGTCGGATTGCTCCATCAAGCTAAATCGAGCCTGCTGTGTTCGATTCCTGTTTCAGTATCCCTGTTTTAGTATCCCACTGAGTTGACTCTCACCTTCCATTAATAATTTGACCCTTTTGGCAGCAAGTATCTCTCTCCTTCACGTTCCTACTCTACATAATTGGAAGATGCGTCCTCTGTCTTCAGAGGGTTGTTGCCTTTCATAATTTTTACTTCAGTTTCTCCACTTCGTCTACAAGAATCTATTTAAAACCTTCTGATGCAAATGTCCTCTTTTTATTTGACTTTATTTTACCCATTAAATTTGTCAGAGTAAACTGGCGCGCAATGTTTAAAAAACTAAGTCATCGGCAAAGGATAAAAAAGGAATATGTTGAACTGAATTCATAAAATCTCAAACCGATTTGAAATACCATCATGGAGGTTTTGGTTTGTGGTATTGGTGTATTGACGTTCATGAAGAATTTAGGCAAGTTAGGGAAAGTGAGAGTGTGGGGAATGTATAGAGTCAGAGAATTGTTTAAAAAGGAGCGTCGTACACTATTCAGGAGTTTTCCAAAGAGGATAAGCGCGTAACCCTCTGTAATTTTACCCATGTTTCCAGTTACAACAAAACCTCCTCTATGATTGGGTGCAAGAATTGCACCCAACCATCTAGGTCTTAATTACAGCTATGAGGGGGGGTGCCCTTGCTAGCGCTGTTACTCACTCGGGGCAGCAAAAAGTTTCCCTCTTATTTAATACTTCTTCTTTGCTATGCTTCACATTCTTAGCCACGCAGCTAGGCGTCAGATTCGGCAAAATCTCCGATGTTAAAGATTGAAGCAACCCGTTTGACACGTCGGGGCGACCAAAATGATTATATCTTTCCCGCCGAAGTATCGACTGCCAAACCATTCAGGCGATACATTGATTTCAGCCCGAAGGCAGCCCGAAGTCCTGGCTTCATTAATGAGCCTCTTCCGCTGAGTGTGGTTGAATGCGGAAACGAAGTGATAAATAGAACTTTTCAGCCCTTTCCGGCAACATGTAGCACGCGGCCTCAGTTTGGCTTGAGCGGAAGTCGGCCGCCTAACATAATTCGCGCGCAATTTTGCTCTCTTCAGCAAAATGGCAAGTCGACATGAATGCTGAAGATCCAATTATATGGAAATTCGACAAATGAGGAGATATTAACACGCATTCTCACAGTGGATTATTAGCGGTGTAATCGCGGAGAACGGCACGAACAGCGAGAACGACTTAAGACAGGTCTGTATGAAGCATCAGAAACAATAAGAAATGACAAAGCGGGGATAGAATTATATATAATCAAGAAGATTGTCGAAGATCAGAATGTTATTGAAGTCTTAAACTCATTGTCTCTTTGCCTGTTTTCTTCAAAATTTTGGCCTATATTCCATATCACATATATATATATATATATATATATATATATATATATATATATATATATATATATATATATATATATATATATATATATATATATATATATATATATATATATATATATATATATATATATATATATATATATATATATATATATATATATATTTATATAAGAAACTATCCATCTAGATTTAGTCGTAAATAGACAGAGTGATCACTAAAATGTGACATTCTTTAAACCGTCTTCTATCATTCAACCTTAGAGCTGGAATAATTAAATGTTAATGATATTTGGGAGTGAATTCCTAAGGTTTAGACCTGATATAAAAAGTAGGTATTCAATCTGTTTTCTTTCCTGGTCTTTAATATTTTTTCAAGAGATGTATCGATTAAATTGACTAAAATACATATGTTGTACTTTCACTATTTATGCAAGTGATCACAGTCAGTAATATCCATATTTAGCCTTGTTTTATTTTATTTATGTTCAGGTTACAACAGAAGAGGCAAGAAATCTATCATATATCCAAATATTAAGTCTGCTATTCGCCGAATTCGCCCTTTATGTACTATTCCTGTACTATAGGCGCCCTCCGAACTACCAAGCTATGACACGAGCAACTCAGACGATTCAGAATCTCAAGATACACAATGTGTGGTACAGCTTGAATCTTTTAAGAAACAACACCTCATCACCGAACTGGAACTCACTGATTTAGTTCGTGATCAAACTCTTATTAAGCAACAGAGTAAACTTCTGGCCTCACATCTGCAACAATCAAACCAGTTGGGTGAATATCCTCGAATTATAGTATTTTGCAAGAACTGCAGATCTACAGCAATTCTTCCCTTTTGAAACTAACTTGACTTATTGTTATTATATCAGAGGCCTATTCAATGCCCTAAACCTGAGCTATTACCAAATGAGTGGGGGTTTTTCATAAATGTATCTCTCTACAGCATTAAAGCAGTTCTGTTGTACATTGGGAACACCATGCCTTCATTTCCAGTTGCTCATTCAGTCATTTTACTTAACACATATGAGAACCTTGGTTATATTCTAGACTGCTTAAGTTTCAAAGCACATGAGTCGCTAATTTGTGGGGACTTGAAAATAGTAGCCCTACATAGTCTTAGATATTCCAGTTTCATTTCATTTGTGTAAATGTTTAGCCTCTTTTTTTGTTATGGTATTCAATATTATTTTTGTACTTCTCTTTTAAATAACTCGAAACAGCATTCAGCCATAGCTAGGTAATTAGCGGGCAATCTGCACTCGCTTTTTGTTATAGTTCCCGCGTACTCAGCGGAACGGTTTGCTTCTCTTATTACTTATTACCTTTAACCCCATCATCTTGTAACGGAGCCGATGAGAGGTCAACTGAGCAGCCTTTCGCCATATTCCGCACCACTCGGTTGATCAAATCCCCTCCATATATATATATATATATATATATATATATATATATATATATAGAAGAAGGAGCAAATGCAAGTTCTGCGGGTGATAACAACCACCACAGGGCTTTCGCCATATTTATTTTCTACCTTTCAAAACAATTTTGAAGGCAGAAATAAAGGAGCAGAAACCTTGCATTGCAGACTATATAACAATATAGTACAAGAAAGAGAAATTGGACACGAATGAGCAAAAAATTGAATGTCTTCAAAATTGTTTTGAAAGGCAGAAAATAAATATGGCAAAAGCCCTGTGGTGGTTGTTATCACCCGCAGAACTTGCATTTGCTCCTTCTTCTTTGTATGTGACTTAAGGATGAGCCTTTAAATTGTAAGCGGGTAAGAAGATGTGGTATAAAAATTCCTTGGAGGTTCCTAGCTTAGAGAGATACTGGGTTTGATGGGGGTAACGCTTTGGGCGAAGTAGAGTCACTGTGCCTAGTAGCTCAGCGGTAGAGCATCTGATCGGCAATCAGCAGACCCGGGTTCGAGTCCCGTTCAGGAATTTTCAAACTTTTTTACCCTTGCGTTATCTCTGTCTTCTCGGTAAAGAATTGCCTTCATTGTGCCGCCCTCTGCTCTCTTTGATTTTAGTCTTCTTCTAATGTCCCTTTATCTTACCTCTAAAAAACTCCTGTTTCTTGTCTCATTGCTCATTCGCGTCTAATTTCTCTTTCTTTCACTATATATATATATATATATATATATATATATATATATATATATATATATTATATAAATATATATATATATCGGTAATACCTCAAAACACTGTAACATAACAGGTCATTTTTCCAGTAACTCAAAGCGATCTTTCCTAAAATAAGTGATGCCAAGATTAAAGAATGCATATTCGTAGGCTCTCAGATTCGTTATCTTATAGCTGATGGATGAAACTGAAAATTTGGCCTCGCATGCATACAAGGAGGTATGCAAAGGACTCTTTTGAAAGCACCAAAGTAATGATGAACAAAAGAATATTGGAAGTAGGAAAAATCAAGCGACCCAAGATTGATTGTTTAGCATTTAATTGAGTCACACTGGATGAGACTGTGACGTGACTAATAATGTCAACTGCGGACAAAGTTCTTTCTTTTTGATCTAGGTTGAAGTAGATCCTAAGCTACCTCACTATTAAATATCAATTTCCTTTAATTATTCCAGACTTAAGATTGAATAATAAAGTCTCCATTTAGATATTACTATGTGTAATTGCAACTAGTTTTAGATGGATATTCGCTTATATAAATATATAAGTCATTGGGAATAAAGGCTGAAATTTTGAAGAAAAGAGGCAAAGAGACATTGAGTTTGAGATTGCCATAACATCTTCAGCATCGAAAATCTATTTTATAATTCTATTCCTCATTTCCCATTTTTCATTCGGCAAGACCTGCCTCAAATCGTTCACTCTTTAAAAAATCTTCTACCAAAGAGCCTTTCCCTAACCAGTTGCCCTCTTTCTCTTTGAGAAATTGTATGGTTAAATCAATCGATATGAAGTAATTTAGTTCAATGTAATGATATAAAACCAAGACCATTTCTAATTTAAAATGGTAAAATTCAAGCAGTTAAGTTGCTTTATTATAATTTTATCAAAATATTTATTAACATAAATCATATATTTAATTGCAATAATCAAGTATGCCTATAAAATTATAAGATTATAAGAGAGGTGATTAATGCATAAATATTTGGCATAAAGGCGTTACATTCCAATAGACAAGAATGGCTAATTTGTCCATAATACAATTAATGAGCTGGAAACTCAACATTGGTAATACTTTATGTGATTAGAATATTTACTTTGCCTTCACTTAACAACCTTTCTGCGCCTTACAAAGATATTTGCTTCTTAACCCTAATTGCTTCGACTGGGATCTATCCAATAATGGGCGGCCGACTTCCGTTCGCGCCAAAATCAAGCCCCGTCCATCATACTGACGTCACCTGTTTACCAGCTCTTTTTTCCGCTTCGTTTCCGCTTTCGAACTTGGTTTTTGGATAAAGGATATCATTAAAGACGGAAGGACTTCCTGCCTAGGAAACGGCTGAAATCTGAAAGATAACCTTAAGATTAATTGGTTAGGAAACCTACAACTGAATGGGGAAGGGATAAAACCGTACTCACATTTCTCGGCGTGTGTCTAACAAATTGGTTTCATGTATTGCATCATCAGATATTTTTGACTATTCCACGCCTGATCATGTTGCAAAGAAGGTGGTGCAGATATTGCAAAAATAATTAAATAGGAGTTGAAGACCTGTGGGTAAGGTGATTATGGTAATAAACAGTCCCCTGCAATTGTTTCAAACCTACCGAATTTTACAGAAGTAATGTAAAGGTAAGGAAATATAAGTAAACTTATGGAAAGTTGTTTCCCATGGCGTTGTCACTAGTAGCAAGGGCACTCATTTTATCGCTATAGCTCGGCTCTTGGCGAGTGAATTTCACTCCTACCCTAGTATCAAATGGTATGGAGGGGTGGAGAGAGTGCTGTAAGGGTAAAAGTTGTCGAAATTATCTTCGGTTTCGCGCTTGCTCTCTTTCGAATACCCCTGTGAGGGCTTCGAGGCTCTCAATACTCTCCACACTCGTTCCCTTCCTCTAACAGGTCTCTATTTTTTGCCCTTTGTTCTTCTCTAATGAGCCCCCACCCTAGCCATCATTCTCTACATATTCTTCCCCTTTTGTAACCCACAGGTTGATCCCAAGAGAGATATAGAGGCCTGTTTCCCCCCCCCACCTTCACCAACATGCTCAGTTCATGATCCAATGCCTGCAAGAGAATCTGCGGCTACATAACATCTACACATCTTAACTTTCTTCACAAATATTTCCTTAATAGCTCTCTTGTGGATATTGTCTCGCTGCTTTTGCGTTTCAAATCGAGAATGTCCCCCAGTCTCAAACGGTCAATCGATTCGTTCTCGAATCTGATATTTCTGTGGAAGAGACGCAGGTGGTTGGTGTAAAAGTTGGGGTCTAGTGAGCCCCATTTGGACCAAGTTTTTCTTTCCAAGGGGAATTCACCTCGCCTTACAAAAAGTGGCGACGCCATTTCATCTAAATCAAAGATGGAAAGAAGCGAAAATGTTTGGGTGGTTTTATTTATGGCAAAAGAAAAACTCAGATCTCGGGATCTCGCCTTAGGGACTTAATGGGCATCCCAAAGAGAGCCTTTAGGTGGGAACTACGCAAAACGGGACCACTCAATAGGTATCCATTCACGACTCCTGATTAAATATCATAAAAAGGTAAATATCCCCCTAAACTTACAGATCAATTAATGGATAGAGTCTCTTGTATTCTGTGTGAGGGAAAGTTATGTACATTGACGCTTTCACAAAAGTCGGGGAATAGGTGGAGCTCAGGGGTTCGGGAAAGCTGACATCATGTAGAAATGATAATATATCTACATCCTTCGCAAAATTTCGACGTTGTAATTATTCTAAAATGCTGTACAAAATCCTCAAATCTCCCGAAATCATTACACCATTAAAAAATCAAGGAAAACTTTCAGTTGAATTTTAAAACCGCTGGAAATGATTTAAAATGACTAACCTTTCATTTATAAGCCAGAACTAACCTAATTTCAGTTAAACTAAAGAAGACAGCACAATAAATCGATATTGTTATGTCCAGGAGATAAAGATACATCATTTACAACTGATCACTACAAAGCAATGGTCACCTACTATTCCTGCAAATACTTTTCTTGGGTTAAAAATAAAAAAACAAATGAAGATAAACAGGAGAAGAGAGATCGTCGAAGGACTTATTAATGACCTTATATCAACTACGTCGATCACCGGGCAATTATTTGGAAGATTTTATCTTGTTTTATTATTTAATAAGCTAAAATTAAAGCATTTATTGGTAAAATATCTGTGATAGTTCGGGTATGAGAGGTCTGACTGCAGTTTGGAAGAATTATATGGATAAGAAATGCAGAGTTGGAATGTATCTCTTAGTTCTATACAATTGAGATCGAAATATGAAAGTCACTAAAGGTAATAACATATATCTGCAAGATATCATCCTGTAGAAAGATATTGAGGTTTATCAAAGTACCTTCGTTCATCAACAATATTCACACCTCTGCGTAAGACATTTAATATGAAGAACTGCGGTCAAAACAGGCTGCATAGTTATTGTTTCAGGTAGGATTGTCCTATTATTGTTCTTCAGCTACCATGAAGGAGTTGACACCGGATGAGAGTCTAGTCAAGGTGTGGTTGGAGTGATTCCCTGATGAATTTGAGTGCGTTTTTCTGAGTGCTTTGGAGCTTGTTTGCTTAAACTTTGCCAAATATTGCGCGGCATCCTGGCGGTTCGAAGCTCAGGTTGGTGCGGTTGAGTTGCTTGGTTTATAAAGGGCTTGGCTTTCTTTAAGGCTTTGTTTATGATGTTGGGAAGGGTGAGTTTTAAATGTATAGTTGGTGTCTAGTGCGATTTCTAGAGAGGTGGGAATTGTGTTTAGGAAAAGTTGGTGAATTTAGGGTGTGTGTTGGATTCATGGTAGTCTGATATAAAATGTGAAGAGTGATTTGTTGTCTAAGGTAGACATCTGGTTTTGTGTGAGCCAGTCTTCTCATGTGTTTATATATTTTTGAACTGTTTTGTTTGCTCTAGGAACTGATAGATGCTTTATAATGAATGAGATTCAATCCATGTAGGTATAGGTTTTGAGGATTGGAAACTGTGGTTGTAAGTTGTTAACTGTGAATATGTTGAAAAGTAAAAGTGATAGTATGTCTCCTTCTCGGGCGCCATTGTGAAGTGTCCTGGAAGGTAATTTGTCTTTTTTGTGTCACTTTGTCTTTGTCTGGCAAAGAAGAAATTTATTATTATTTTTTTTGTCTTTATTGTTGCGAACAGAGATGATGATATGATGTGAAAGATAGAGGAAGACAAGAATACGATTATTAATCTGCAACATACAAAGAAATTTGAGAGTTCCTTGTTACAGCTCAATGCTAAGGAACAAATAAGCCCGTGATACCCTCACTATAACAATCAATATCTCTCTGTCATCACATCAAGCTAAAAGCCTATAACCTCCTGTTGCAACCTCTTACGAAAATCTAGAGCCAACAAGAAATAACCTCTGTCGTAGCTAGTGGCTGCAACTGACATATTCCTTTTACCTAGCTCCACAAGATCAGTGCAAGCTTCAAATAGAATGAAAGTTCCGTGAAGTTGATCAAGCATTATTAGCGCTTATATGAGTGGATCTAGTAAATAGATGGAAATTAGACAAAAATATGGTGCTATTGGTTACATAACAACGAAAGGGGATATGGGAAATCAATTCATACTTCCATTTTCTTTTAAGTTTTGGGAAGAATCTGGAAAGTTTCGTTTCCTTAATATCAGTGTCCATACGTAAATCTTTGCAACCATTTCTCTCGCTTAGATTGAACATGCTCTAACATTACTGGCCGCGATATTGGATATAATGTTTTAGAGAAGATGGGAATGGAACCTCCCTCTAAAATGCTTCGAGACAACATTCAAAGGATCACTGAACCACTATTCGCCAACTTGCTTAGACTTCTGATATCAAACGAAACTTCGGTCTCATTTACGAAGAAACGCGCGGTGCGTTGAAAGTCATTTCTGAAGAATGTCATTCCCGATATGGTTAATTATACAGCACTTGCTAATCTTAAGAGTGTAACTGCTATGGATGTATTATATGCTTTAAGACGTTATGGGCATACTTTGTATAGTTTTGATGTCTATATTATTAATCCACAGATACATATCTTAGTTGGACTACTACGTAAATTCACCTTAACAGTAAATTGCACATTTCAATTAGATTAATTATATATGATGTTGATGAGGACACTCAAAGGAACTAGTTATGTTTTTGAATTAAGCACGGTTCACAAGACAAATCTGTAACACATCTGTTTTATAAAAGAAGCAGGAAGTGCCGAAGATTGCTTAAGCATAGCGGTAGCGGAAAATTGCGTGACAAAGAGTGTCACTCGTTTTATGCGGTGAGGGAAACACTACCTAAAACCCAACCTTCAAATGAAGGGAAAGTCATGTGAAGAAGACCGTGGAAAGAATTTTAATTGTAGTGTTGTGTGTGAAATGGATTAGCTCATGAGTTACTTCCAATACCCCAATGAATGACCTTGAAACTTAATGTACATTTATAACCGATCTCAATAGTGACTGAAACATAATATAATTACGCTATGCACAAATAATGACTAATAATATATGTTATTATTCTTATTTGAGATATAGCCCTGTTTGTGATATATTGCAATGTTGATTATCAGACCATGCATTTTCAACGTAGCCTCAAAATGTTTTCTTTGGCTTTCGCTTGCGATGAGACCGTCATCAACATTTGCAAAATGGGAGTTCAGGTAGAGCAAACCTGATTGAAATACCGTTGAAATATTTAGGAAGAGTTGGACATCCTTTTGAAGGAAATCAAAACTTATTTTACAATGGATGACGGTTACATTTGTTTTCGCAAAAAAGGCATCTTTTAAATCAATTTTATTGAACGCCGAATAATTCTGTAAAGTTGCGATAAAATCGGTTTCGTAAGGCAAGAGTTATTTATCCTTAATCTCGATAGTGTGTAAAGGAGGGTACTCGTATAAGATGGTATTTCTTACTAGATTTATTTATAAGGTGAATGAGCAAGTAATGGGAGATTTAATTGTTTTAATCTTGTTTACTTTTAACAAAGCCTAAAGGTTACTCATTATTAAGCTAAAAGATTTTTGAGATTAACGACGTGGGCGCTCGGAAACGAGTGGTTCCTCTGTCCTAACTTGAGAAAAATTTGAGGAGGGTATAATAGCCATATTTTGACTATACCTGTAATCTTTGTACGTTTTTTATACGTCACAATATTTAAGAAGGTCTTGATAAAGGATAAATTACGTCGACGTTCACCAGCAAACTAAAAATTGGAGATCTCATTGAGACCTGAATAAAAATGTTACACTCTCAATGTTGTTTACAAAAACCTTCTTCCGGTTGTGCGGTTAATTATATGCAAACACAGAGAATAACGAAAGAGAGATTCAACCTTTTTTATATCTGTTTCTCTTTGAAGTTTCAAGAGGATACATTCTTAGTGCAACCAAGTGCACGGCGGGCTGTATGACCACCTTATTACCATTGATACAAGCATATGCCATCCTGGAATAGGGAAAGGTTGTGCAACGCAGCAGGAAATTTTGTGCGATTCAGCGGGAGAATTGCGGGATCCCGCTCTTGCCCTGTAGCAATTTTTCTATTTAGATAGTCGCCAGCCTCCACGACCTCTTCCTTGATGAGTACGAATTTGCCGACATCTGCTCACATTACTGTTCGGAGCGACCTTTTGCGATAGAATTCACCTTAAGCTACTCAATCAACTCCCATTGAACTCGCCTTCTTTCAGATGTAGATATATTCTCCCAAGCCTTTCGCTATAAAGTAATCCCCTCAATCTTTGAAATACTGAGTCACCTTTCTTTGCGAAGAATCAATTAAACCAATATCCATCAAATAATATACATACTGACAAAAATTGCAATATGAGGCCTAACTAAGGCCAGGTACATATTCCGAATGACATCAGTACTCTTATAAACCATAATAGCCTTTTAGCTTCATGCCTATCACCTATGCATTGCGTTCTAGGCCGGATAGCTGAACTTAGCTAGATACTTAAAACGCTCTCGAATTCTGACTTTAATTCTGTCCCAAATCAATGTATAATTCCTAGGTGGATCACACATACCTATAATAAGTACACTACAGTTGATTGTTAAACTTGAAAACTTGGTTAGATCGCTACTCATTATGATCCCTTAGGAACCACAATGGTAGCAATCTCCCACTCAGGTTTAATCTTATTTCTACTAACACTTTACTGTATGTCAAGTAGTCACGACTACATCGAGCTAAAATATTTCTATCAATCCCCCTATGCGCTTTCACTGTATGCGAAAGTCCTAAAAGCGGCACCCTCTCTAAAGCTTCACTCAAATCCAAATATTCAGTATCGTAATTCTCATCTCTATTGGCAGCATCATAGAGTGTAGAAGGATACCCCTTCCCCCCTTCTTAGCAATGTTTATCACTTTGCCGGAAGCCACCTGGTTAGCCAGACCCCACGGGGCCGAGTTACATGGGGAGTAAGCCCAGATGGGCCCCCCCATCATACGATCCAAGTAAAGTGTAGAGAACATCCCATACGCGGTCTTAAATTCCAGCAGTTTCACCCGCAGAGATAGGAAGATGGGGTAAAAATATGTTTATCGTCAACGGTTTGGCGCCTCAGCTGCTCTCTGAGAATTCCCCAAATTTAGAGTTATTTCCTATCTCCCTCATAAGGAGACTCTCCATATTTAAACCCCTTGTAACAGCAGTAAGAACAAGGCTTGCTCACAAGAAGAGCTTCCTTGTCCCAAGTCTGTGTATTTTGTGTGTACCCAACCGAAGGCTGGACATCTCGCCAGTAAGGCATCCACGGTCAAACGGAACCCACTGCCCTCTCCGTCCTCTGAAGCGTCTGCGCCGGATTACTCCTTTGAGTCCTCGAAGCACTCAGCCCCGTCGAACTTACCCTGAGGTATCCATACCTATCTCGAGAATCACCAAGGATTCCAGCTCACCCACTCGAACGCCAGATAAGGTCTAAACTTGCGCCTTGACAGTCCCGCAAGTAAGATTTAGACCATACCTTTCCTTCCCTCTCTTCTCCTGACGAAGATTTCTTCTTTGAAGACGCCGACAAGATTATCCTGCCGAGCCCCTACTTTCCCTCCCTCAAACCTCCTTGAAGTCGCTGTCGCGCTCCGATCCGTAAGCCCCCATTTAATCTTGTGGGCCCATTGGAATCTGAGCAGGTAGATCAAAATTAATTAATAAAAATGAGATTTTCCCACTGGTAACGATAAATCATTATCCAACCTTTAATTTTCCTCTATATCATTTTGATCATTTTTAATATGTAAATAAAATTTATATTTTATTATGTTTATCTTTAATTAACCTGAACGTCACTCTCGGCCTTGTTATTCAAATCTCGCCAACCTCGAACTCGACCTGATTAGTTAAGCGTATTGAACTCACACCTCAACCTGACCCCTCTAATCCGCGCATCAACGTAACGTTCAGACATTGGACGGTTCGCTTCAATAGCCTGACCTCTCCCCCTTCATACTAACAATATATATTATATTATCTAGTCGCTTATACCACGACCTAGAGCTTTCTATAAAGATTTTAGACTAGTCAACACGATTTCTTTCTAGTAAAGCCATGTTGAGCATCCTTATTCATTTTGCTGCGTTACAGTTTGGAAATAATCTACTCCTAAGAGTGCAGTTTTGACGGTAAAAATAAAATATGATATTCCCACATTTTATTACATTTTGTTAATTATAACTTCACATAGCATTTGAAAAGTAAATACAAATATTAAATAAAATAAAAATACTGAATGACCTTTTTAATTATTGAATGCGACAGTCGACTATTGTCGAATGTACTCATATTTGAATAGCATACTTTTTGTATACTTTCTGTGCGTGAACAATATTTAAACCAGGGACGATACATAATGCTGGTGTTTGTGGTATGTTTTGCAGACATATAAAGTCTGTTTTCTTTTACACTCTCCTTTTCCTTTTGGAAGTATACTGCAAAAAAATACAGTTCGGCTTCATTTTTCTTTCTTCATGCCATGAGGGAAAATGCCTCTCAACTAAACGATTTGCCATCGGTATGTTGCCAGCTCCCCTTTTCAGTTTTTTTTTAATTACCGCAAGTGACATAACCTTCTAGCATACCAGTTACTACTCCTCTGAATTTTCGAGGAAACATTTTGTCAGCGGGATTTTGAATATTATAACAGATATTGCTGTTTACCAGAGCTACTTCGACTATAAAATGCCATATAGTTTGGTACCATTATTTTTTTGTGTTGAAAGGATATCTAAAACACAGTTCGTTGAATTTATCTACCTCCCCCCCTTGAATTGATTAAAATATTGTTGGATTGTAGGTTTATGAACCACTTATTTGCCTGTCTTTGAATTCACTTGAAATGCTGATATTCATGTGTTGCCTACACTTGAGAACATATTCACCTTTCCTGTGTCTTGCCAGAACGTAGCAATAAGTGATTATTATTTACCCTTCCGGTTTACTTTGACTGGACCACATGCTCCAATTTGCTTGGATTTGAGTTCTTTATAGAGGACAACACTTGAGAAAAAATGATCTAAATACACAATATGACCTTTGTTTTCAAAGTCACTGAGTAGTGGGGTAACTAGCTTATGTCCAAGGCCTTTACCACTAACGTGTCCAGCATCTTTTTCTGTGTAGACATTAAATTTCAGAAGATAACCAGTACGTGAGTTACAGAGTGACCAAAATTTCATTCCCTACTTTGAAGTTGGTTTTGTTGGCAAATATTGCTTGAAAAACAGTCCCCCTTTGAATTTTGCTTTGTTTCATCTACACTTATTTCCCTATTGTGTAATGTTGTGTGTACAATCTACGAACAGCATCCAAAATCGGCCTAATTTTATTTTATTGTATCTGTATCTGCAGTTCCATTGCTACAAAAATGGTCGAATAGGTAATTATGATAATGTCGAATACTATATGGTTTGCCTAGATAGCGTATATGATACAATATTCTTTTGATTGCTTGAAGGGATTTTGAATTATGAACAATCTAGGCCAAAGGAAACACTTCTCACGTCAGCTGGAAAATAGATACAAGGAGTTTTTAAAGAAAATAATATATACATTAGAGATTAACAAAACATATTATCATAAGTTGAATTACGTTAAATTAAGCAAGGTTGAACTTAAGTTGAAAATAACTTCACGTGACGACATTAAGTGTGCTGGAAAACGTTGTCAATGGATGTTGAATGCGGAAATGATTTTGATGTAGCGAATGTAATCCTTTTGCTGTCACAACAATAATTAGTGAATTGGGGCTGTAATGAAAATGTGAATGTTAATTAGGATCTCTCTCTAGTTTGGGGTGCTTTTAGAGAATAATTGAAAATGGAAGTTTTTAACTGACCTTAATATTACGGCGATGAGAATACAAATGAGAGAGTCATTTCGCCTTATTTTCGCAAGTGGTGAAATGCGTGTGTTTTATGAGTGCGAAATTCTAAGAGATGTTGTTTGTATCTGTGCGTTAAATGAAATGAGTTTCTCGTCACGAAATGATTGAATTTTTAAAGGTTACTTAAAATAAATGAATGATTGAATTGCAAAAAGTTATGCTTAAAATAATTGAATGATTGAATTGAAAAAACTTAAGGAAAATAAATAAATGAATTATTAAGTTATACCTAAATTACATAAATGATTTAATTGACAAAATTTAAGTAAAATAAATGAATGATTTTAATTTTATAATATTATATTTATTTAAGTCTCCTAGGAGGATTTTATTATAGGAATGCCCAGATGGCATTGCTATAGTAAATACTGATCACTAGACATTACAGTACTGAAGCCAGGTGTAGAGGCAAGTAGATTTTTTGACTATAAATATGACTGTAGTGTAGGCTTATGAACTATAATCATAATAATTTCTAATCCGACAAATGCCTTTATATTACCTGCATATACATCACTCCATTTTCTAAATCTAGATCTAGGAGAGAACTACTGCTCCCTATCAATAATTTTCTTGGCATAACCAATAGTTTCTGTGGCTGTAATTTCATAAATTTCAGCAGGAAAAACTTTTCAAAACATTGAAAAGGACGAAGACTCTGAAATCCAATTACTTGATGAAGCCCACTGAAATCGATTACTCTTTGAAGGAAAACAAATTTTTTTTCCTTCCTTACATTCACTTTTTTTCATGTTAGTGGGTCTCCTACCTTCTCACCAGCATCTATATCAGTAAGATCATTCTTTTCCTAATCATCATTTGAGGAATTTGACAGATATATATCTTCACGCTCTTCATCTATCGAGAGACTCTCAGAGTCAGTATCAGAAAAAAATTCTTGAATAGTTCATGTGGTAAGCTTCGCTGTGAATCCATGCTGGCCTATAAACCTGTAATACGAATGTGTAATATTGTAAAATATAATAGAAAACTGTAGAGGTATTATATGAAAATGTAAAAATATCTATAATTCTAAAATACCATAAGTACTAATTATAATAGTAAAATAAAAACGATATGAATGGAAACTTACAACAGCAAAACACCACCAACGATGACATCGGCATACTGCCCCACAATTTACTTCGTTTGGTATGAGAAAAGGTGTGAAGGAGTAAAAGACTAGTGCGTCCAGAGCTATCCCACCTCCCCTCCTCTCCCCCTGCCCCATCGTCAGCGGCCAGAAGAGAGGAGAAGGGGGGCCACGAGCCCGGACTCCTCCTGTTGCCCTATTCCCTCTCCTCGTGCCTTGAAGTGGCGGGGAGAAGGACATAGGGGAAGTTAGGAGGAAGACAAAGAGAGGAAGAGGAAAAGGAGCGATAGAACAGCGCGAAACTATTAGTAAATCTAACAGGTGGCCTAGGTTGTCTTTGCCATACATTTAAAACGCGGTGCTTATACCACGGTGTGTATTATTCACCCTTATATTAGTGTAGAACCAGTGTTGAGGACAGTAATAAAGAATTAGAGAGGAAAAGAAGGAAGTTGAAGAGTTGCTGAGAGCTGCAAATTGCTTGGAAGTCAAGCTAATCTCTGGCCATTTTATATAGTTTGAAGTTGCTATTGTAAGTAAAGAGTAAGTAACCGAGACCAGGTGCATTTGCTATCCGTTTTTTATCCTAGTACTTATAGTTGGCGTTTAAACCGTTATTAGTGTGTGAGTATTTTTTCCATGATATGTTTTAATTACTTTTCTCTTTTGTTTATGTTGTAATCTAATTGAAATTCTTTAATCTGAAATGCATGTTTCTATTGATCATATCTTCTTCGTACTTTGGCTTCTTAATGGTTGTTTCTGTCCCTTTGGTGATTTTCTTAGTCTTCTGTTCCTATTCGCCTCGGCTGTATCACTACGTGAATATGTCTTCTTCTTCCGCGTCCTCATTACCAATCCTCGCCCAGCTGGGAAAGAGTCGGTGCGGCTTCCAGTCTGCTCCTATCTCTATTTTCGCTGTCAAACTATTTCTAAATTGGCGCGATTCTTCTCGATGACACCTCTACCACTTTTTTCTGATTATCTTGTTTAGGGGCTCGATGTTGGCTCCTCTGTGCAGATTTTCTACCCTTTTCATTTTTGCTCTTCTCGTATCAGTTATAAGGTACATTGCTTTATACTGGACACTTTGCAATTAAAGAAGTTTGGTTGTTGACAGTGCCCACATTGCGATTCCCGGGTAGATTAGTGTTGGTTGAACAATCACATTGTAGATCCTTTTATTCTACAGTCTTAGTCTTCTTAGGTTATCTAGGAGTATCAATCCTCTCCTTCCTTTCTCTATTCTTTCTGCTAAGTGTTTCGTGTAGCCGGTCTTTGATATCGTCAGTCCCAGTACTTTACATTTTTCACTACTATTATCTCTCATTATCCACCTTAATATCTGCTACATTTAGTCTGAATATGGGTACTATTTTAAAGTTATCTCTGTTCGTACTTATTTTCCATTTGCGCTCGTATTCATTCAATCTACGGATTTCTTAGGCAGTCGCCCTCGCTTGAAATTGGGTTGCCTTTAGGGTCACACCACAACTTGAGTTAGGTCATTCGCGAAATGTATATTCATGCAACCCTCCATCGCTGGGAAGGAGGGGATGGGGGGCGAATGTATACTGTATATAGCGCATATAATAACGGACTCAGGCATATGCCTTGGGGAACTCCAGCCTCCAGCTTGAAGAAGGCCCCTCTGTGATTGCCCGTGTCTATATATGCGTATCTCTCGGGTACATAATTGCATAGTAGCCTTTCCAGTTAGTTGTCCAAACCCTGTTGGAGTATTATGTATTTCAGGCTTTGCAGCCAAACTTCGTAAAATGCTTTGGACACGTCTCTACATACAATGTACACGGTTTTGTTTTCGTCTTTGACCTTGGCTATTTTCTCAGTTATTAATCATAGTGCCATGTCCGTGCTCCTATTCTTCCAGGACCCGAATTGGTACTCAATATACAAGTTATATTCCACAAAATGTCTGTTCAGTCTCTTTTTTATGCTTTTTTTGTATAATTTACCGATAAATACTGGTAGAGAAACTGGCCTGTAATTTTCTACCCTGTATGAAGATTTTCCAGGTTTAGGGATGAAAATCATCTTAGCCACCTTCATATCCTTGATAAAGCATCTTGTATTTAGGCAGTCATAGAATACGTTTTTCAATCCTTCCAAGATATTGTTCTTCGCTTCCATGTAATTTCTCATCGTGAACCCTGAGACTCCCGCCGCCCTTTGCTTAAAGGTGCCTATTTTTCCTTTAAGCTCTTCAACGAGCGTTGTTGTTGCTAAACTCGTCGAATGTCTCCTAATGTTGTTTCCTCGCCCTTTCTTGCTTCGGTTTTTCAATAATTGTGCACTCAAAATCCGTGTCGAAGTTTGCATTTTCTTCTTCACTGAATCGGATGACATTCCTCCAATATTCTTTGAAAACTATTTCTATTTTGATTTCATCTTCTAGCAGTTTTACTCTTTCATCCTTAATTTTGATCTTCTCCTTTGTAGGTTTCTCCTTCATTCTATCTACCCATTCACAGAATTTCTTAGGGAAGTCTTTGATGTCCTTCTTCTGGACATGGTCGTTCCTGTATTCTTGCTGCTTGTCGTATATCATTTATTTTAGTACTCTTTTCTTTCTTCTGAGCCGTTTATAAAGGTCTCTGTTATGTCCTTCCCTCCGTATCTGTTCGGAGATATGTCTTTTTTCTTGGTTCTTATTTATCATTATCGATGACTATCTCAAGTTTTGGATAATTCTATAGGCTCTTTTCGGAATTGAAATTTCGTCTGCTGTAGTCATTGTTTTCCTTATTTCTCTGAGGCCCTCGTCGATCACTCCTACAGTCGCATCGGCATAACTCCTTGGTTCGTATCTTCTAAATGCTTCCTTATATTTCGCCCAGTCAGCCTGGTGGTAGGCTTTCCAGTTCGTATCCGGCTTCTGTATAGGATTTTAGTTTATGGTAATCTTTGTAGCTATATGGTCACTGACCGGTATGTCGACCGGCTCAAAGTAATAATTGAATCGCAGGAAAAAGTTCGCGAGGCAGAGGTCTGCTTTCGATGCCACGTTATTGTTTTAATAGGTTGGGAATTTTGGCCACAAACTTTGGACTATTTCCCTCTTTATCATTGTTTTCAGGTTCCTGTCCGCGTTGTTTCTTCTCCTGTACCCGCTCTCAGCGCACTGGGCGTTTAAATCTCTCATAAATATAACTGAATTTCTGCTGTTGAAGATTTTGTGAAATTGTTAATCAGCAATCAGTCTCTTCTTGGGGGCTGGTACCCCGTGGCTATTGTAAGGTTGGTTAATTCTAATTTTATTTCTACTGCCGCATACGATTCGGTTAGTCCTTCCTGTCTCCTGTAGTCTAGTTCCTTCTTGATTGCTATTCTGCTCCGACAAATCTCTGTCTCGAGGGGTTAGTCGCTACTACATTATAATTTTTCAGTTAATAGGTCTAGCCCGTGCCAGGATATCAAATAAACGTCTGGGTCTATTTCTCAAAAGATATTTCCCTAAATGTATTTTTTATCTCTCCAACCGTTTTTGTTTATCTGTAAAATTTCCTAGTCACGTTTGTAAATGTCGATAATCGTTCAGTGATTTCCGTAAGTTTCTGTAGATCTCGATTACCGTTTTTATTCTTTCTTTCATTTTGTTCACGTCTACACATGAACTCTTCTTTTCCTTTACGTGAAAGTAATGACGACGGGGTCGGGGATTGTTGATTTGTGCCTTTGTTCTCGTGATTCTTGTTTCCTGACTAGATACTTCTGTGCTACTGTCCGATTCTGTTTCTTTACTATTTGTTTCTTATTTTTCATCCTCTTGTCTTCCTGTTGCTTGGTTTCTTCAATTAGTGGTTTTGTGGTCTCATCATTAATCTTGTCTTTAAATATGGCCGATGATTCCACATCTTTTGGAAACTTTATTGGGTCGAGGCCATTTTGCCTGTAGCTTGCCATTCAGTGAGGCTTCATAGCTTACTGGGCTTGCAATGTTAATAAGGTGTGCATGTAAATTTCACGCAAGTATTTTAACATTGAGTGGGCCATCTATGTTGATTTGTGTCTCTGTGTTTCGCTGATGGGTCGTTGATTTTTCTGCTGCTGCGTAGGTCATGATTCTTTGCTCCTTCATTCTTTCTTCAGTTTACTTTTTTTTATAATTTCTCTTCTTTTCGAGCATGACATCGCCATAGTCCGATGTTGTCCTCAGCAGTTGATACATTTTTTATTTGTATTTTGGCATGCTCGTTATGTGTCTTGGTGTTCCACACTCTGAACCTATTACAAGGTCTTTTGGGGGACAGTCGATGGTTTTTCGATCTTTCATTGAATAGCAACGGAAGCATATTTGAATATTTACAAATGCGTCTCGCTGAATATTAGCTTAGGGTATCCTTGTACAAAAAGCAATCAGCTCGTTCTCCATAATTTGTATGGCAGTTTCTGTATTTTCACACACAAGTATAAAAACATGGGTGTGTTTCTAAATTAAATTTCGTCGTGGATTTTCAGCCATGGTTGTCTTGCTTCTGGCTCTTCTTTGATGTCTTGAGTTGTGTGCATGCCTACCCAAGGCTCTACTTTCCTTTACACTACAGATCTATTCTCCGTGATTTAAGGGGGAGTTTTTGCTTCCTATGTTGATCTTGTTAGATCGATGCTGCCTGCAGAAGATACGAGTTTGTCAACATCCTTATTCTCAGGGCAAATCAAGATAAACCCAGTTGGTACCTCTAAACACTTGATAAGTTAGACCTGTCGATTGGTAAAGATCTGCTGAGTCGCTTTTTGCGGTGTCCTCTTCTTTATGTTGGGCTTGAATGGTAGGGGGAGCCATTTAATGAAATCCATCTTGAGTCGGTAAATGGGTGGGGGAGCCCCCTGTTCCTACTCTGAAAAAGGGAACAGAATCTAAGAGCCTAAGCTCTATTGGATGTGTACCTATTGGTTACTTAAATATCTTCCTATTAAATACATTCTGCAACCCTCCTACCTTAATGGGCCTACTATATCATACGCATCTCTAATGTCTCCAGCTCGTGTCATTAAGGGACCCACTTCTTCGCTCCCCCTAACAGGTCTCCTTTCTGGGGTCCACTACAGCTTACTACCAAGGAGATATGGGCGCAATGAGGGTTGAGGTATGTTGCGAAGCGATGAAAGAAGGAAAAAGATTAAAAAAACGCGAAGTGTGGAAAATACTCGTTTATGGGGGGAGCTACCCAGTAATTAGAAACAGAAGGTCTCTCCAATCAATCTAAGCACACATGAATATTGAATGCAACGTCGTAGAAGATTCTTTGTGCAAAGTTTTCAGGTATTTACGTATGTCATTCTTTGTTGTAACTTGCCACCATTACCAGAGAGTAAGGTAAGAAAATCGTTAGATTTACAGTAAATCAATTTACTAAACACAAATCTGGCGCTTACGGAAGATTATACTTCACACAAACGTAAGAACTTGAGTAAATTTGAGTCGTGAGAAATCTTGTCGCCTGGAACAGTAAAAATAAACATTTTTTTCAGTAATGTTGACTATTGTCGACTGTCGCATTGAATGTTTAACTTTATTTGGGCAACCCAGGTCGATCATCGCAGCAAAAGGGTTAATCAACTTAAGTGACTCCTAATATATTTCTCTTTGATAGCTTCAATCATTTTCCCGACCATTATTTAGAATCTCACTGCCCTTTATTAGACATAATCTTTTTATCGCCTCTTCTTAATGATAGGCATCAGATTAGTTTTCTTTTACTTCTTTGTTACAACGCCATTATCTAGCGATTTTCTAGAAAAAAGTAATCCCCTACCGGAATTAGCTGGATGAGATTATGAGGTTGACTCAGTACCATAGACATAAGTGACCCAGCGTCATATCCATGGATGGGGTTTGGGCTGCCAAAAATTGGCCCAAATTACCTTTATTTAGTAGAAACGGGGAAAGGTATAAATAAATCTAAGGGGTCAATATCCAGGCCAAGACTTTGAGCGCCTCGGACCCCATTCAGTATACTAATCACGCTCTTTTCAGGCTTCGGCATATTATGTTCTTGATGGCAGAGTCTATGTATTTCTCCTGCAATCAGCTGACAGGAAAATAGGTCAGAACTTGAGGATCAACGCCAGATCCAAATTTACACCTATGTAGCTTACAACTTGGCGCACACCCACCTTCAAAGCTATGTGAACTTTATTGGTTTCTGGTTCCAATTGAGTTCCTAAAGATGGGACCGGGCAGGCTGACAACCACCAGCCATTATCAGGATACCTTGAGGATAGCAGACTGGCTCTTGCATCCTGATTTGCCCTCTCTTTGAGGCCAATTCAGTTTGAAAAGAGCAATAGGTAGATCCCTACATTTCTGCTTCAAGCGGTTCTCATTTTCAGGCTCAAAGGCATTGTTCCGAAGTATCACCCTCCAGAATTTAATAGGTCCAGCTACCCTGTCTACTTGAGCTAAACTGGTAGCCGGTGAAATAACAGCTTGCATTAAAGGGTTAACTGAACTCGAGGAGGATATGTACCCAGAGGGAATAATGTCTAGTGTAATTTGTATTCCTAAGCCACCCAGCCTAATTGGGAGAATTGCCTGAGTCCATGAATCCCTTGAAAAGACAATGTTGATTAGTTTGAAGACAGTATCTTTCACGAGTCATCAAAAAACTCACGAGAGCCATCTCCCTCTAGGCGAGAGAGGATCTTAAGATGTACTAGAGCTTTGGTAAAGAAAATTAATTTTTAAATAGTAAAAAGCTTGGTCGGATCAATTAAGTGAAGGCGGGTTATCATTCATTTAAAGGCTTCATGTTTTGTGTCTATACCCTTTTTGATTGCTTCCCCAGTGATGGGGGAGCCCAATACAGACAAATCATCGAAAGCCACTATCTTAACATGGGGGAGAACTGTTATATATTTTTGAAGAATGGCTTGAATATCATCATCATTTATGATAGTCAACTTACATTTGGAGCAATTTATCTCTATCACTATTTTGTTAAATTCACAAATGATAGACTGTAGGCTATAGAAAGTTTTATGTGGTATCAACAATTGAACCATCTTCCAAGTACCAGATATTAAGCTCTAATTATAGGTTTTTAATAATCTAATCTGTACCGAGTAAAACAGTGCAGGTCCTAGTGGGTCTCCCTGCTATATGTCCGCAGCAGAATACAAAATCCCACCGCCATACAAGAAAGAGATTGTCCGGGATTATGATTGATTTAACATTTTGCTTAAAGAAGGCATCTGCTCATAGGCAGCCGAAAGGAAAACATCCCTATGAATGCAATTAAAACCATTCTTTAATTCTATCATTACAATGACCAGCCTCAGGTCATCACTAGTTGAATATTTCCGGGCTGAATGCGAAGCAGCCTCACAACCTTTCATAGTAGCAAATCCCAGCTGGACTAGTCTGAGGGGAGCGCCCAAAGCCCGAGATACATGTCGCACACCTACCATGGCCGCAAAGCTACTGAAGGTACACACCACTGCAATGTGCCCCCCCCCCTTCCATCCCTATTAACCAGTGCACAAAGGATTGCTCCTTAAAAACATGCGTCATATTAGACAAGAGTGGTACCCCCGCTTTGGCAGTTTCAAGACCCAATAAAGATTTACCATGCCCCTGAGTTAACCTATTAGGTTCCCCAGATGAGCCCGGAGGAAAGGAAAAATGTTTTTTTTATCTCATCACAAGTTGCTTTGGAAGCTGCACCGTTTACAGATAATTGAGGAAATTTATGCTATTTTGAGCTAGTCAATGTTTGTCCCTCAGCTTGCTCAGTTTCTGCTCAGAAAAGGGCGCTAAACCCTCATCTGAAAAAGCTCCCGAATGGCTCCCGGAATGTCAAAGTCTATTAACTTGAAGATATTCTCCTCCTTAGGGAATTATCTTTGTTTTTTTTATATTTTTTCTAGTCCCTCTGACTCTGAGTTGGTCTCCACTGCGAAGGTCCAGACAAGCTGAGAAGTCTGCCTCCATTTAGGCGACGATTTAAGCTTTGATTTTACAAGTGATAGAAAGGCCCTCCATTGAAAGATTGTTGACACTTGTGTATGTCAGGTGAAACCACGTAGCACATTCAGCATACGTAATTAGCCGTTTTCGACAATTAATCAGTTAAAAAACTGGGTACTTAATTTGCTCATATGAGTCATCATGATCTATTATTAAAATTGTCAGCTTCTTACAAAAAACTAAAACAAAAAAAAGACCGATAAGACTTCCCATCAAAATTGAGTAATGAAAGTAACCCAATGGTTTCGTCTGGCAATCGCCTTTAAATTTGAATTTTAGTTAAATTTTGTTAAGGATTAATATAAAATAATAATATACTCAAACAAAGTAATATAGGGCGACCAAGTTTAAACTTGTCACCAAGAGGGCCAACGATGTAAAGAAGTTGCGCTTCCCACAAAAAAAAACAATCGTAGTTGTTTAAGAAGTTAACCACCTATTTAAATACTACTCGTTACCAAAATATATTCCGTTATAAAATACCCTTTTATCACAACTGCCAAACAAAAAGGAAAAGATTTATCGAAAAATGTCACTTGAAAAAAGAGGTCACCGAAATACATTCAATCGCTACCACGTTTAGTCGCTATATATGTATGATAAGGGCTCAATTAACCCATCTTTGCATTTCCTCAAATTCTTATGATAAATTTCATCAGGGTCGGTGCTTTTCTAGATTTTACTTTATTTATGTTGACACTATCTGATGGTAATTCAAATATCCTCTAATTTATCCTCAAAACTCTCATCAGGTACAATTGGTAATCCTCGTCTCAATACTGAAATAAAATGCTTATTAATCTTTCTAGCCCCTATCGATCACTAACCCTCCCTTAGTACATTAAAGTGGGCATAGTTTTTGCCTAAATTGCCATAATTTCTCTTTGCGGAAGGCACCAGTGGTCAGGGGAAGGCCGTTGTGGTGGATCGAGTCTATCTTCCGCAATACACGCTTGGCTGCGGCTGCATAAAACTCGCATCCGTAGTCGAGCTTCGAACAAACAAAGAATCGATAAAAAAGTATAAGCGCTCCAAGTGCTGAACGTCACGGAACGGCGAATATCTATGTTGCGGGTACAAGAGACCATAAGGCTGCCAATATGAGCCTCCTAGTTAAGGCGTCGGTTACATACAAGGCCTAGGAAACGGTGCGATTCAACCACATCCAGGCATACCGCATTAAGAAACAAGTCTGGATTAGTCTGGAGCCGGAGATTGCACCAGAGGTGCACCAGCTTAATCGTGGCCCCCAAAACCCGAAACCTGTGCGCTTCGGCATAGAGAGAGGCTGCAGAGTTGGCGTCTGAGCCGAGCCAAAAGAGATCGAAATGTCGTCCACGTAGGGCGTGGCGAGAACTTCTTCAGGTAGCACCGAGGTGATGCCGTTGATGCTCAAGGCAAAGAGTGTGACACTAAGGACCCTTTCCTGCAGGACACCCTCTTCCTGCTCCTTTAGGCCGGAGTGGGCTTCCCCCATCCGTACGTTGAATCGATGATCTCTCAAAAATTCAGATATAGAGATTGGGAGGCGTCCCCTCGCCCCCATCGTGTGGAGAGTCTCTATGATACTGTATCGCAATGTGGTTTCATAGGCCTTCTCCAGATCGAAAAACACCGTGGCGTAGTGCTGTCTACGAAGGAAGGCCTTACAGACGGCATATTCCAGTCGGAGCAGAGTATACGACGTGGAGTGAAACTTGCCAAAGCCGCGCTGTGTAGAAGAAAGATGGCCTCTGCTGTCCAGAAAAAAAGGCTAATCTAACATTTACCAATTTCTTCAGCAACTTACACATGCAAGAGGTTAGAGAGATTGGGCGGAAACCGGTCGGAGTAGAGTGATCCCTCCCCGGTTTGCAAAAGGCTAGCACAGGAGCGATTCGCCATGAATCTGGGAGGAGACTCTCCACCTAGTGTCCTGTTAAACAAATCTAAGAGAAATGCCATGGCTCAATCAGCCAGGTTTCGAAGCATGGCGTAAGGGACATCGTCCAGAAAATGGGTGGTGTCGGCGCACGAAACAAGCGCGGAACGCAACTCACTCAGAGTAAACTTGTCGTTTAAGGGTTCACCGCCTCTGGAGGTAAAGTCCAGTCGGCCGTCTTCCGCGAGATCACGACTTGCATTGAATGCTGGAGGAGCAACATCCCGGCTAGAGAATGCCGAGAATGCGGTCGCGGAGGATTCCGCCACGGACGAGGGGTCTGAGATTGCTGTCCGATTCTCGCGTAGAACAGGAGGGGGGTTCTGCGAGAACTTGCCCCCAATTCTTTTGACTCACTACCACACGAGCTGCTGGCGTGCATCGAAATATGCCTGACCCTAGCCCTAGCCCGACAAAATTCACCAACAGTGAAATCGTTCGGGCGGCGCATAAAGCGCATGTAGACATAAGGCTTATGTTTGAGAGCCGTCTCACAGTCAGCCGATCACCATGGGGTTGGTCGTCATGCAAAATGGCCATACGTTCTGGAAATTGTGGTCAAGCCCGCGGCGATGAGGTTTCGAGAGAAGAACTCGATGACCTCATGAACTGACCAGAACTCCTTGACCTCAATAGAGAATTCAATTATTTCCTGAAATGCATGCCACTGAGCCTGCGCCAAGCACCGCCGAGGTAGGTTCTCAGGCAGCCACTGCCCTGAAAATGATATTTAAATTAGAAAGTGATCACTACCATAGAGGTCATCGACCACCGCCTAATAAAAATCAGGCTGTGCTTCCGGAGAGCACAGAGGTAGATCAAGGCAGGAAAATGAATCGGTTCTCGGGCAGGTTTGCCTAAACTCATCCACATTTAGCGGCACCTATCTTAAGCTCTTCGATCAGATCGGCAATGACTTCGCCCGTAGGATTTATTGAGTAGTCTCCCCAGAGAGGATCTCTGCCGTTCAGATCTCCAAGCAAGAGAAAGGGTCTAGGCAACCGTGCTACGACATGTTAGAATTCCCCGGATCAAAGTCAGCTGACGGTGCAATGTACGCAGAAAAGCCAGTATACCTCCTATCCAGGTGAAGCTGCACAGCCACTGCCTGAAAGGAGGTATCTAAATTGAAAAGTAAAAAAGCGACATCATGCCGGGTGTAAACTGCGCATCCGCCAGCCCGGCCCCTATCCCGTGGTGGTGGAGTCATGAGCCCTTATACCTCGGGAGGGCGGGCATGGGGCACGCGCCTAGCATGGCCTCCTCCCAAAAGATAGTTGACGGGGAACAGGATGAGACGAGCCTCCGCAGCTCCTCCCAGTTGGCCCAGAGTTCACGCCAATTCCATTGAAGGAATATGACCTCCATGCCTAGCTCTGGGGAGGCGCGTGGACCCTCTTGGAACAAAAGACCCTCACAGGAATGGCCGTACTCTTCCCAGAGACAGAACCCCGGTCGCTGTTGGCCAGAAAATGCACTGAAGGCGCTGTTGCCTTAGATGACTTATTGCGGCAGGTTAGGCTTGCCATGCCACTCTTTTCCTCCCTCCGCCTTGAAACTTTATGCAGGCCTTGCGGCTTCGAAGGCAGTAGGCCCTCTTTTCATAGATCCACTGTCTCCGAGCCAATCAGACCACAACGAGTCATGGGCGAAGGAGCCGAAGTTCCCATGTTGCTGCCCTCCTTTCGAAGTACAGCTTTAGAAAACCCAGAAGATGGCCTGGCAACCAAGTTCTTTTTTTTTAAGGGGCTATCTGGCGACTGCCCACTTGGGCATAAGTCGCCGCAAACAAACAGCCTAGTTCTACGCTACTTTAAAATAAAAATTTGAAAAGAACACAACGATAAAAAGCGATGACAATTAGGAAGCAAGCTCCGGCGTTGGGGAAGGTCCCCCTCCACACCGCGTAGGAGCGTGCGACCTAGAAAGAAACAATAACAAAAAACAACAACAAAACCTAGTTAAATAAATGTTAGAAGGCTGGCCTCCTACCAAAAGTCTATCAGTCTACCAGTCAAGGTACACGCACTCGTCCCGAGTACATGGGAAAGGCGGTAGCGACCCCACCCATCTTGGTACCGGGACGGATAACGTGAGCGAAGATCACCCAGTCTAGGATATTTGACAAGAATGTGCCGAACAGTCTGGGGGACGACGCAGTGGTCACAATAGATCACAGACGAGCGCTCCATCAAATAGCGATGTGTCTCACGAGTATGTCCGATTCGGAGACGACAGAAGCGACCAGGAGCCGTAGCGGCATTAAAGAATAGCTCCATGAAAACAGTCGCGGCGAAATGGCACGAAACTTTAAGTTCCCTTCGACCGTATCCGATCTTCTTTGCGAAGCAGTCCAAATAGCTTCCCGTAATCCTGCCATGTATTCCGTGTCAGGAAGAGCGAAAGGCTGGTCCGGTCGAAAAGTCCTCAAGGACTCTTTGGCGCCCTCATCGGCGCGCTCATTCCCCGCAATTTCTACATGTCCAGGAACCCAGCAAAAGATAATTTCGATATTCGCCCGGCTTGCCAAAACCGTGGCGTCACGGATATCGCGAACCAGGGGATGCGGAGATTCCAATGCCACAAGAGCACTCAGGGCGCTTTGTGAGTCGCTATAGATCACAATCCGGTCTCCGAACCAGGTACGTCGCATAATCACCCATACCGAGTGTTGTATTGCCACCAGCTCAGCGGTGAAGCCAGACGCAGCGCCCAGCAGAGCCCCGCTGACTTCAAACAGAGGGGATACGGCATGGAAGCCGACCCCCTCTTCCGACTTGGAGCCATCCGTATACACTGGCACGGTTTCAGCGTAACACGAGGTGTGCTTCAAAAAGGTCGAACGCAATACTCCCGGCGCTGTACAAGCTTTGGCAGCAGAGTCGTGGCTATAAATAGCCAAATGTGGTACCCTCCAGGGTGGCGTCCTGGGCAGAACCAGAGGGGCCACTGGCCCGAGAGCTATTCCTAGCTCTTGAAAAAGTTTCCTGGCCCTAAAACCAATGGGCTTAGCGTATAACTGGCGTCTCTCGGTGGCATAGGCACCATCGAGATCAGCTGTGGATGCAGTGAAAGCTGTTGGCGACGGAGAAAGGCGCCCGGCTCGCGCGTACAGGCGTGTGATGCACGGTACGTGGCGTAAAGCAAGTGGCATCTCCCCTGAATCGACCAACAAGCTCTCAATGGGTGAAGTGCGGAAGGCACCAGTCGCAATGCGAAGGCCGTTGTGGTGAATCGAATCGACCTTCCGAAATAAGCGCTCAACCGGTGATGCATTAAACTCGCATCTGTAGTCGAGCTTCGAACGAACAAAGGATCGATAAAAAAGTAGGGCAGTGGCCCTATCAGCGCCCCAAGCGCTGAACTTCACGGAACGGAGAATGTCCATGGCGCGGGTACAAGAGACCCTAAGGCTGCGAATATAAGCTCCCAGGTGAGGCGTCGGTCGAATACAAGACCTAGGAAACGGTGCGATTTCACCACATCCAGGTGCACCCCATTAAGAAACAAATCTGGGTCAGGTTGAAGCAGTGGGTGGTGGCAGAAGTGCACCACCTTAGTCCTGGCCAAAGAAAACCGAAACCTTCGCGCTTCGGCATAGCGAGAGACGCAGTTCAATGCCTGTTGGAGTCAACCCTCCAGAGTTGGCATCTGGGCCGCGCCAAAAGAGATCG
This sequence comes from Ceratothoa steindachneri, assembly GCA_963969495.1. NCBI lineage: Eukaryota > Metazoa > Arthropoda > Malacostraca > Isopoda > Cymothoidae > Ceratothoa > Ceratothoa steindachneri. The sequence continues at coordinate 195,193,199 of OZ018323.1, read as the reverse complement.
AAAGGTCGTCCACGTAGAGCGTAGCGAGAACATCTTCTGGCAGAACCGAGGTGATGCCGTTGATACTCAGGGCAAAGAGTGTGACACTGAGGACACTTCCCTGCAGGACAGCCTCTTCCTGCTCCTTTAGGCCGGAGTGGGCTCGCCCCACCCGTACGCGGAATCGACGATCTCGCAAAAATTCAGATATAAACATTGGGAGGCGTCCCCTCGCGCCCATGGTGTGGAGAGTCTCCATGAAACTGTATCGCCATGCAGTATCATAGGCCTTCTCCAGTCGAGAAACACCGTTGCGTAGTGCTATCTACAAAGGAAAGCCTCTGAGACGGCATTTTCCAGTCGGAGCAGAGCATCCGACGTGGAGTGGAACTTGCGGAAGCCGCACTGTGCAGAAGAGAGAGTATCTCCGCTGTCCAGGAAAAAGTCAAATCTAACATTTTCAAATTTCTCCATTAACTTGCACACGCAAGAGTTTAGAGAGATTGGGCGGAAACCGGTCGGAGTAGAGAGATCTCTTCCCAGATTGCGAAAAGTAAGCACAGTAGCGATATGCCAGAAGTCTGGAAGAAGACCCTCCACCCAGATCCTGTTGAACAAATCAAACACAAAGGCCATGCCTCGCTTACCCAGGTGTCGAAGCCTGGCGTACCGGACATCGTCCGGACCATGGGCGGTGTCCGCGCACGAAGCGAGAGCAGAGCGCAACTCACTCCGAGTAAACTTGTCGTTGAAGGGTTTTCCGCCTCTAGAGGTAAAGTCCAGCTGGTGGCCTTACGCGACATCACGACGTGCATTGAATGCTGGCGGAGCAGCATCCCGGCTAGAGAATGCGGAAAAAGCGGTCGCTAAGGATTCCGCCACGGACGCGGGGTCCAAGATTGCGGTCCCATTCTCCTGGATAACAGGAGGGGGGGCCTGCGGGAACTTGCCTCAAATCCTTTTGACTCGCTTCCACACCTCTGCTAAAGTGGTCTTCTCGTTAAGTGAAGACACGTATGCCCGCCAAGAAGAGCAGAGGGCATGCTTCGAAATATACCGGAACCTAGCCCTAGCCCGACGAAATTCAGCGACAGTGAAATCGTTCGGGCAGCGCTTGTAGCGCGTGTAGGCATGACGCTTCTGTTCGAGGGCCTTCTCACACTCGGCGTGCAAAATGTCCAGACGTCCTAGGAATAGTAGTCAGGTCCACGGCGATGAGATTGCCAGAGAAGCACTCAACGGCCTTATCTACCAACCTAAACTCCTTGACCTCGATAGAGAATTCAGTTATTTCCTGAAATTCAGGCCACCGCGCCTGCGGTAAGCACCACCAAGGTGGTCTCTCAGGCGGCAGTTGCCCTGAAAATTATCTTTGAATTGGAAAGTGATCACTACCATGAAGGTCATTGACCACTCACAATCAAAATCAGGTTGTGCATCCGAAGAGCACAAATATCGATCAAGGCAAGAAAATGAAGTGGTTCTCGGACAGTGATGCGTAAACTCATCCACGTTTAGGACACCCATCTCAAGCTTTTCGATCAGATCGGCAAGGACTTGTCCCCTGGGATTTATTGAGTAATTTCCCACGAGACAATGCCTGCCGTTTAGATCTCCAAGCAAGAGAAAGGGCCACGACGCGGTGGAAGTCTCCCGCGTCGAAGTCAGCTCAGGGTGGAGGGTACGCAGAAATGATAGTATACCTCCTATCCAGGTGCAGCTGCACAACCACTGTCTAAGAGGAAATATCTAAAGAAAAGGAAGAACGGAGACATCATGCCGGGTGTAAACCGCGCATCTCCCTGCCCTGCCATCCCGTGGTGTTGGGATCGCAAGAACCTTATACCCCGAGAGGGAGGGCAGGAGGCACGCGCCTAGCATGATCTCCTGCAAAATGATATCTAACGGGACGCGGGACGAGACGAGCCTCCCCAGCTACTCCCAGTTGGCCCAGAGTCCACGGCAATTCCATTGATGGAATATGCCCTCTAGGCCTAGCTCGGAGGAGAAGCGGGGGCCATCCTCGAATTGAAGACCCTAATTGGAATGGACGTACGCTTCCCGGAGGCACAGCCCTGGGCGCTGTTGGCCGGACAAAGCGCTGAAGGTGCTGTCGCCTTCGATGACTTATTGGCGGAGGTTGGGCTTGCCATGCGAGTCTTTTCCTCCCTCCGCCTCAAAACCTTAGGCGGGCGTTATAGCTTCAGGGGCAGGGGGCCTTCTTTTCGAGCAACCACCGTCTCCGAGCCACTCGCTCCACCTCTAGGTGTAGGCGAAGGAGAAGAGTCTCCGTTCTGGCTGTCCTCCTTTCCGGGGACAGCTTTAGGAACCATGGAAGATGGTCTGGCGAACAACTTCAGGGGTGTTGCCCTCTGTGAGTCTAACGACTCGGTGGAAGCGCGTGGCCATTTCGTTTTACAAGAAACGGTAACGCTGGGGGAAGAGGGAGAAGCCCTGGTTTGAGCCGGGGCTGGGTATGAACCCTTTTTGCCGCCAGCTTTACGAGGGGGGCACCCGGGTTGAGTAGAGCCCGCAGGAGGGCCCTGAATGGGCGCGGAAACAACCGTGCTCGTTGGCCTGGATGTGACAGGAGCGGAGGTTACCTTTCTAACTATTGAGGCATATGACGTCCCAGGCAGAGCTGGGCGCGCGAGGACCAAGTCCTTAGCCTTGCGGAATGAAAGTCGATCCTGGGCCTGAACGGCCAGGATTTCTTTCTCAAGGAGATATGCCCCAGATTGCTTCGAAGAAGCTGGGTGCGGCTCTTCGCAAATAACACACTTGGCTACACACAACTTGGTCTTATCGTGTGCGGCCTTGGAGCAATTACACATATTTACGGTGACCCCGACTTTGCACGTCTACAAGATCGATTCGTATGGCCGAAGCGGTGACAGTAATAGCACCGCCGCGGCAGTGGCACGAATGCCTTCAGGCGGTAGCGGTATCAACCAGCACGCACCGACTCAGGGAGCTTTTCATAGTCGAACGTGACGACGAGTGTAGGGATTGGTTTCTAAGCCCCTCCCTGTTTTCTCATCATTCGCTTGACTTTGACCGCTCCATGATCGGCCAGCTTTAGAGTGCTATCTTCTATGGAGTAGTCCACGAGTTCCCTCGCATAAACTACTCCTTTCACAACGTTCATGTTAGAGTGCGGCGTCAGAATTACCGAGGTGCCATCAAGTGTCCGAAGAACACTTAAATTGGCCGCTTCGGAGGGATACACTGGATTCGCCAGAAGGTTCCCCTCCGAGAAACGGGTCACTTTTATCTCTCTACCAGTTATACGAGCTAAGGCTCATGTCTTCTGGATAATGTTGCCCTTGGCCAACCTGCTATCATCAGTGGAGCGAATAACTAAGAAGCCTTTGAATCCAGCGGGTTCTAGATCCCCAGGTAAAAAAATAATGAGGGGCCCCGATGTAATTGAGGCTCCGCTCTGCGCATCTTAGGTCTTATTTTGGGATTCCAGGCCCAGGCGAGCACCGGGGCCGGCCATCCCAATTTTGGCTTGGTCGCGTTCAATGATGTTAGCGGCCTCGTCCGTCGCCGTGGCCACCGTGGGAAGGAGAAGAGCCCCTAGTCTTTTTGGTCTTCTTTATTAGTCTTTTTCGTTTTGGACTGGAGGGTGGGGAATTGACCCGCTTCTCCCCTCCCCTTGCCCAGAAGGAGTTGCCAGTCCAGATGGGCTGGCCTCTGCAAGGTCCTTCGCCGAGATAGCGAAGGTCCCATCAGTCGTGGGGGAACTGACTGGTGGAGGAGATCCCTCCACTGCTTGTGATGTCTTAGCAGCCCGACCCTTCTGGCGAGGGCCCCGCACAGGAGCAGAATCGGCCTCGGTGTTTGATGCCGAGCACGAATCTACCCCTACGGAAGGCCCCATCTAGTGAGGCTGGGCTCCGTCAGGAAGCCTGTCCATCTCAGGGGGGCGGCTCCATTTGGCCGTCCCTCTCCATGACATCACAGGTCATGTCAGTTTTGTCCATGTTCTTTGGGGGAGCATAGGCCTTCATCCCCACTAGATTTAATATTTTGGCTAGCAGATCCTTAGAGGGAAGCGGCCGATAAGGCCTTTCTTCCATCTCACCCCTGAGGGAGTTGCCCTACCAAGCCGCTTCAACTAAGAGCGGCCGGTTATGGGCTGCCTCCAGTCTTTCCTGGCAGTTCCCTGCGAAAGCAAAGGCGTGACTGCCAGATTTGAGACGGAGTCACGTGGTGACTCCAAAGGAAAGGGGTGAGGGGGAGTCCCCTGCACCCGTAGGCACTGGAGAAGAGTAAGCCTCCTTTCCGGTGAAAGAGTTATGGAGGGTCCCCTGGGAAACCACAGGTGGGGTTGAACCTCAATTTTCTCTGAAAGCTGACTGAGGGCGACTCCGTTGTTCTTAAAGGGGAAATGGGGAAAGATTTTTGTTTTTGTAAGTTTTCATTCATGGGCATGGTGACTCTCTTTTTATTACGGGAAGCAAACGATCATCACCCCTCGCAGTAGCCCACTCTGTAAGTGGTGCGTACGGGTCTGACAGAGTCAGGTGCCGCTATTTAAGGCCACCCCTCCCGCCTGGTGACCTGGCAGCCCTTCAGTATTGCGGCTCCACCTTGGGCACAGCGTAGAAAAAATAGATGGTGAAGTGAGAAGGAAAGGGGATGTGAGGAAGGTATGAGTTGTGATGAAGCAGGTTGTTAAAAACCCACCATCCCATACCGGAGCTCAGGGGTTAGGGAACATTGTCCCCTTTCCCCTTAGCCCCGATCCAGGATAGTTGGCTGACCAGAGAAAGTTGTTGGAGAGGCTGTATGAAAAGCGAGGAAACAGGGGAAAACACAAGTGTTCTGAAGGAAGGAGAAGAGGCTAAGCTGGGGCAGGACTAGGTTCAGAGTCCCGTCAGCACAGTGGCCAGGATGGAAAATCGCCGCACCACTTACGGGGGACTCTGGTGTTCGGCACATGATCCTGCGTCGGAGTGAGGCGGGGATCATCCGACCTCACAGATTGCTTCCTTTTTCTTGCTTATACTTTGTTTCTTAGTGTTTGTTTTCTTTGGTTTGGTTGATCTTTACTTATTTTGTTTTAATATAACCTAGTATTAGCCTTGATATTAAGTATGATGACTTGTGCCCTTATAGGCAGAGAGGCGCTAGATGGGCCGTAAAATTTGGCATACTATCTCGAGGTGTTCCGGTTGCTTATTCATTTCGGGCTAAGAAACAAATCTATTAATGCGCTCAAAAAGTACGGAGAGCCGCTCCTAAGTTGAAGGCTCTTCTTTCCTAACTCACGGGGAGGGCGAGGTCACTCAAGCCATAGCTTCGAGGATGGACGGGTTGCTCTCTCATCTATCTTAACCGGTAATGTGGAGGTTTCCTCTTTACCGCTTTTGAAGTAGCCCGCGAGCGGATCCAGGTTCATTGAGGAAATACGTTCATGGTGCTTTCTCAGGGGTCTCTCCAAACTCTTTCTACATGGAGGGGTCTTCTTCAGGCCGACTCTCAGTTTGAGCCAGTAGCGGCCCTTATTTTTCTTCGCTAGAGTTAAAATAACCTAAAAAAAAGAACATGTGTAACTGGCATCCCAGATTCGATAAGTGAAACAGACTTGGAGCGCGAATGAGGGTGGTTCCCATTCCGCAATGACCCACATTTTCCCCATGTATTGTATCCTTGTGGTTGCCAGCGTGCCCACCATCCATTCTTTCATAACGGATGTCGATAATTTTATCAAACATGGTGTCTCCGTTCTCTTTCTGGCTTTACAGAGCTTCTTATTTTAGGCAGTGACAGTCCTGCTAGTGGCTAGCTTCCTTCAAAATGTTAAATAGTTAACAGGTCTGTGTGAAAGAACCATCCAGAGAACAAGGGAAAAGCTGTAGAAACCCTGCTCTTACCTGTATCGGGACAAATAGCGTACCCGAAGATGCTGTGCAGGTGAGCGCACATCAAAATAGCGGTGCGTCCAGAGAGTGATCAATTCATCGCCGACAGAAATCGACCTAAATCCATGGCGCTAATTGTACTTTATGTCTACGGTAACAATAACAAAGGGATGACAGAGAATTTTAAGTTCCCCTAATACGTTTATCTTTTTTGTCTGGCAGTCGGAAGGACTTACATGATCATTGCCACGTATGCCCTATCCCCCAATGCCGCGACGGCTTCAGGTCGCTTTCTGTCGTCTCCGAATCGGACACACTCGTGTGACGCATCGCTTTTTGATGGGGCGCTCGCCTGCGCCCTATTGCGACGACTGCATCGTCCCCTAGACTGTTCGGCACATTCTTGTCAAATGTCCTAGTCTGAGTGATCTTCGTGCACGTAACCTGTCCCGGTACCGGAATGGGCGGGGTCGCTACTACCTGTCCCTTGTACTTGGGACAGATTCGTGCACATTGACTTGTGGACTTGTTGACTTTTGGGGGGAGGCCGACCTTCTCCCTTGTATTTAACTTCTTTTTTTGTTATTGTTGTTTGTTTTGTTTTTTGTTTTTTTGTAGGTCACAGGCTCCTGCGCTGGGGGGAGGTGGACCTCCCCCCGACGCCGGAGCTTACTCCCTGATTATTATCCCCTTTTTATTGTTGTTTCTGTTAATTTTTTTTTATTTTGAAGTAGCCTAGAACTGGGCTGTTTGTTTGCGGCGACTTATGCCCAAGTGGGCAGTCGCCAGATAGCCCCTTGAAAAAAAAATAAAAATGCCACGTAGGCAGGGTAAGGAAGAGCGATACACTAGTTTATTCGCCCAGTTCTCCCAGAATCTTCGGCAACCTCCTCGGCGACCTTAATCCTTGCAATCTTAACAGGTCTAGGAACCCAGCAAAAGTTAATTTGGACATCCGCCAGGATTGCGGCAAACGTGGCATGACAGATAACACGAACCAGATGGTGCGGAGATTTCCATCCCCGAGAGAAATAAGGGTGCTTTCTGAGTCGCTAATTATTATAACCCGGTCTAGAGTCTGGTAGAGCCCGGCTAACTTCAAACAGAGGGCACAAAGCATGAAAGCTATCTCTAAAGGAACTTGGAGCTATCCATGTACACTGACACGGATCCAGTGTTGCAGGAAGTCTCGGCTAAAATGGCCGGAAGCATTATACTCAGGGCTATCGAAGCTTTGTGAGTAGAGTCGTGCCGACAAATAATTAAATGTGTCCCCCTCAAGGGTGGCATCCTGGGCAGAACCAGAGTATCAACGACCTGAGAGCTACAACGAGCTCTCAAAGAAGTTTTCTAACCCTAAACATAAGGAACTTAGGATATGTCTGACGCCTCTCGGTGAAATAGCCTCCGTCGAGATCGGCTGCAGATGTAGTAAGAGCCATGGAGGTCTGAGTCAGACGCTGGATCCGAGTGTACAAAAGCATAATATGCTGTGTACGGCGCAGAGCAAGTGGCCTCTCTCTGGCATCAACTAGTAGGCTCTCGATGGGAGACGTGTGGAATGCACCGGTCGCCAGGTGGAGACCGGTGCGTTGGATGGAGTCCACCTTCCGCAATACACGCGAGCTGCGGATGCACAATATTCGAAAGAAAAAGGTGATTTTGTTAATAGTGAGAGGCCGTTTGATTGGAGACGGCTCCCTATCGGCACCAAATTTTCTGAACGTTACGCAACAAAGTATCTCCAAAATACCTTACCCTGCGGATATGCACTTCCCCAGTGAGGCGTCGGTCGAAACAAAACCAAAGAAACGGTGCGAATCCCCACTTCTCGGTAAAGCCCGCTTAGGACGGGTGCAATTCGTAGTAGAGGCGTGTATCGCACCAAAAGTGCACTATCTTAGCATTGGTTTACGAACATCTTTCCACAGCACCAAGGTGATTTTGTTGATGCATGGAGGCCAGTTAGGCCGAAGATGGCTTCCTCCTACCCTTACGCGGAATCGACCATCTCGCAGAAATCAAATAAAAATCTAAGGCGTCCCCTCGCCAGATAGAATTTTCAAGTCAGAGCAGAGCATAAGAGGTGGAGTGGAACTTATGTAGTCTGCACTGTCCATAGGACAGGTGGCCTTGGTTCTCCAGAAAAAAGACTAATCTAATAAATACCAATTCGTCCATCACCTTGCACACAGAGGATGTGAGAGATATTGGGTGGAAACCTCCCGGGGTAGAACCATTTTCTTGGATTCGGGAAAAGCGAGCACAGAGCCAATTCGCCAGAATTCTTGGACGCTACCCTCTGTCTAGATTCTTTTGACCAAATCTAGAAGAAATGCCATACCTCATTCAGCTATAACTCAAAGCAGGGTATAGTGGAGATCGTTTGGACTAAGGGTGATGTTTGCGCATTAAGAGAGTATAATTCAATTCATTCTAGGTAAATTTGTCCTTTGAGGTTTCTTTGCTTATGTAGGTTAAGTTTATTCGGAATCACCATCTGCAGTGAATGCTGTTGGTGCAGCATCCCCACTATTAAATGCGGAGAAAGCGACTTTGAAAGATGGGTCCCTGTTCTCCTGGATAACGGAAGAACTTCGGTGAGAACTTGCCCCGAATTCTTTTGACTTGCCTTCACAATACTGTAAGAAAGGTCTTCCCCGTTAATTGAAGGCGCATGCTTCTAAATATATCGGAACTAAGACATAGCTCGACGAAATACCCGACCCTGACAACGTTCGGGTGGCGCTGATAGCGCATACAGTCATATCGCTTCTGTTTAACACCTTCTCACACTCGGCTTACCACCAAGGGAAAGGACGATGTGCAAAACGAACATAATTTCAAAGAATAGTCGTTGGGTCTACGGCGATGAGTTTGCCGGAGAAAAACTCAGCGGCTTCATTCACCGATCTAAGCTCCTCGAATGCGGACCACCACGTCTGCTCCAAGCCTTACCGGGGCCGGTTTTCAGGCGGTAGAGGCTAAGGAAATCATATTTGAATGGGAAATTGGTCAGTAGGATGAAGATCATCGACCACTCTCAACTAAAATCAGTGATTTTCTCGCAGTAATGCGTTAACTCATCGACATTTAGGACATATATTTCTAGTTCGTTGGATAGGTCGATAATAACCTGATCTTTGTGATTGATCGGGTCGCCCCACCAGTGAAGGTGTCTACTGTTATAATCTTCGAACAAGAGAAAGGGCCCTGGCAACCGTACTACGTCGCGTGGGGAGTCCTCCTCGTCAAAGTGGTTGACTGGAATGTACGCAGTATTAAAAGTATACCTCCTATCCATGTGTAGCTGCACTGCCAATGCCTGAGAGGAGGTAATTATATCAAATAGAAGAACATAAACATTCTTCCGGGGAAAATCTCGAATCAAGCCTGTCTACTCCAGGAGGGTTGGCAGTGGGCAGGAACCTTGCATGGTCTGCTGCAGAAAAATACCTAAAAAGGATCCAGAAGAGACGATCCTCCACAGCCCCCATAAATTTCACCAGAGCCCACCTTTCGGGCAACAGCTTTAGGAGTACCCAAAGATGGACTCTCGACCACTTTCGTGGGTTCGCTTCCTGTTAGTCTAACGACTCAGTGAAGGCGCGTGGTCGGTTCGCCTTACAGGAAAAGGTCAGGCGAGGAGAGGAGGGGGGATCAGCCTTGTTTAACTCAGTGCTTGGGGTAAACTCTACCAGTCGAGTCGTAGGGTTATGGGTAGAGCCGCAAAATGCTCCAATTGAGGACGCAAGTAGCCATAGTCGTAGCCCCTTATGGAGTGAGAGCAGATTGTTAATTTATACTATTAAGTAATAAGACGTGTTAGGACTTGGCCACAAGGACCAAGTCCTTAACCTCTCAAAGGGAGAGAAGAACGCTAACTTGAGCGATGAGGATTTACTTTTCCTAGAGATACCCTCCCTATTGCTTCGAGGAAGCAGGGTACGGCTCTCCCCATTTGACAAACCTGGCCATAAACGATGAATACATAGTGTGTACGGCCTTGGGGCAACTTACACTGAATTCATGTAAATCTGACTTGCAAATCTACATAAGCTATTCATATGGATGCTGTGTTTCCTGCCTGTGTTGTGATGCATGTAGTTTTAGATGATATCTAATTGGTATGATGTTCATGTACACGTTGGGTGTTTGTGTCAAGAGTGCATCCCGTGGCAGTACGGAGGGCTATGTTTTATATTCTCTGTAGTTTTATGGTGTTGGTTTCTGAAATAATTAGAGACCAGATTGTGTTGGCGTATTCTAGTGCTGGTCTTGTAATTGAGAATTTCCTTGGGTTACCCCAATGAGTAGTTTTCAATGCCTTGATGAATTTAAGTGTTTACGTGGCCTTGCCTATTGTGATTTTATGTGTTTTTTGTATGTGAGTTTGGGGTCAAATTTTTTTTAAGAGGCTATCTGGTGACTGCCCACTTGGGCATAAGTCGTTGCAATCAAACAGCCTAGCTCTAGGCTACTTTAAAATAAAAAAAATAAAACAAAACAACGATAAAAAGGAGAGATGACAACAATTAAGAAGCAAGCTCCGGCGTCGGGGGGAAGTCCCCCTCCCCTCGGCGCAGGAGCGTGCAACCTACAAAGAAAACAACAATAACAAAAAAAAGGTTAAATAAGAGGGAGAAGGCCGGCCTCCCCCCAAAAGTCTAGAAGTCGACCAGTCAAAGTGTACGCACTCGTCCCGAGTACAAGGGACAGGCGGTAGCGACCTCGCTAATTCCGGTACCGGGACAGGTAACGTGTGCGAAGATCACCCAGACTGGGACATTCGATAAGAATGTGCCGAACAGTCTGGGGGACGACGCAGTCGTCACAATAGGGCCCAGGCGAGCGCTCCATCAAATGACGATGCGTCACACGAGTGTGCCCGAAGAGCTGCCTGTATTCATGCCATGTAGTCAGTGTGAGGAAGAGCAAAACGCTGATCCGGTCGCTCAAGTCTCGCGGACTCTTTGGCGCTCTAATTGGCACGCTCATTCTCCGCAATTCCTACATGTCCAGAAACCCAGCAGAAGATAATCTCGACCGCCCGAAACCTTGGAGTCACGGATATTGCGAACAAAGGAATGCGGGGATTCCAATGCACCCAGCGCGCAATCTCAGTCGCTATAGATTACAATCCGGTCTCCGAACCGGGTACGTTGCGCAATCTCCCATACCGAGTGGTGTATTGCCACCAGCTCGGCCGAGAAGAAGACAGAGGCAGCGCCTGGCAGAGCCCCACTGACTTCAAGCAGAGGGGATAGGGCGTGGAAGCCGACCCCCTCTTAAGAGCCATCCGTATACAGTGACAAGGTTCCAGCGTGACACGAGGTGTGCTCCAAAAAGTGCTGTACAAGCTTAGGGAGCAGAAGCGTGGCGATAATATCCAAAGGTGGTACAATCCAAGGTGGCATCCTGTGCAGAACCAGGTACGCCACCGGTCCGTGAGCTCTACCTAACATCCGAAATAGTTTCCAAGACCTAAAGCCAAAGGGCTTAGGGTATTACTGGCGTATCTTGGCGGCATAGGCACCGTTGAGATCAGATGCGGATGCAGTGAGAGCTGGTGGCGAATAAGCGAGGCGCCTTGATCGCGCGTACAGGCGAATAATGCACTGGGTATGGCGTAGCGCGAGTGGCATCTCCCCAGCATCGACAAGTGGGCTCTTAATGTGGGAAGTGTGCAAGGCACCGGTCGCCAGGCAAAGGCCGGTGTGGTAGATCTAGTCCACCTTCCTCAATAAACGCTTAACTGTGTATGCATAAAACTCGGATCCGTACTGGAGCATCGAACGAACAATGAATTGATTCAAAAGTAAGGCAGTAGCCCTATAAGCGCCCCAAGTGCTGAACGTCACGGAAAGAAGAATATCCATGGCGCGGGTACAAGAGACCCCAAGGCTGCGGATATGAGCCTCCCAGGTGAGGCGTCGGTCAAATACAAGACAGAGGAAACGGTGCGATTCAACCACTTCCAGGCGTACCCCATTAAGAAACAAGTCTGAGTCAGGGTGGAGTCGTAGATGGCGGAAGTGGGGGACCAGCTTCGTCTTGTCCAAAGAAGTCAGAAATCTGTGCACTTCGGAATAGCAAGAGACGTGGTTCAATGCCTTTTGGAGTCGGCCCTCCATAGTTGGAATCTGGGCCGCGCCAAAAGAGATCGAAAGGTCGTCCACGTAGAGCGTGGCAAGAACATCTTCTGGCACCACTGAGGTAATGACATTGATATTCAGGGGAAAGAGTGCGACACTGAGTACACTTCCCTGCGAGACACCCTCTTCCTGCTCCATTGGGCCGGAGAGGGCTCCCCCCACCCGTACGCGAAATCGACGACCTCGAAAAAAAATCAGATATAAAGCCTGGGAGGCGTCCCCTCGCCCCCATCATCTGGAGAGTAACCATGATACCGTATCGCCATGCGGTATCATAGGCCTTCTCCAGATTGAATAACACCGTGTCTTAGTACTGTCTACGAAGGAAGGCCTCACAGACGGAATTTTCCAGTCGGAGCAGAGCACCTGACCTGGATTGGAAATTGCGGAAGCCACACTGTGCAGAAGACAGATGGCCTCCGCTGTCCAGAAAAAAAAAATCTAAAATTAACCAATTTCTCCATCTACTTGCACACGTAAGAGGTTAGAAAGATTGGGCGGAAACCAACCGGAGTACAGTGATCTCTCCCTGGTTTACGAGGATCATGTTGAACAATTGTAACAAAAAGGCCATGACTTGATGAGTCAGGTTTCGAAGCATGGCGTACGGGACATCGTCCGGGCCATGGGCATGGTCCTTGCACGAAGCAAGAGTGGAACCTAACTTACTCACAGTAAACCTCGTTGAATGGTTCTCCGCATCTGGAGGTAAAGTATCGCCTGCGGCCTTTCTCAACATCACGACGTGCATTGAATGATGGCGAAGCATCATCTAGTCTAGAGAATGCGGAGAAAGCGGTCACGAGATTACGTTCTCATTCTCTTGAAGTAAAGAAAAGGGGTCCTGCGCGAACTTAACCCTAATCCTTTTGACGGGCTTCCACACCTCTGCTAGAGGGGTCGTCTAGTTAAGTGAAGACACGTATCCCCGCCAAAAAGAGCGGCAGGCGTGCTTCGAAATATACCGGAACCTAGCCCTAGCCTGACGAAGTTCACCGATAGTGAATTCGTTCTGGCGGCGTTTATAGCGCATGTAGGCATAACACTTCTTCTTGAGGCCCGTCCACACTCGACTGAACACCACGTGAATGGTCGGCGTGGAAAACGGCCAGACCGTCTAGGAATAGTAGTTTAGCCCACAGCAATGAGGTTGCCGGAGAAGAATTCAACAACCTTATCTACCAACCTAAATTCCTCGACTGAGATAGAGAATTCAGTCATTTCATGAAATTCGGACTAGCGCGCCAAGTACGAGCGGGGTGGGCTCTCAGGCGGCAACGGCCCAGAAAATGATATTTGAATGGCAAAGTAATCACTACCATGGAGGTCATCGACCACTCCCCAATCAAAATCAGGCTGTGAATCCAGAGAGCACAAAGATAGATCTAGGCAGAAAAGTACAGGGGTTCTCCGGTAGTGATGCGTAAACTCATCCACATTAAGGACACCCATCTCAATCTCATCGATCAGGTCGGAAGGACTTGACCGTTTAGATTACAGAGCGAAAGAATGGGCCTCGGCATCCGTGCCACGACGCGGCTGAATTCCCCTGCGTTGAAGTCGGCTGATGGTGGAATGTACGCGGAAATAATCGTATACCTCATATCAAGGTGCAGTTGCACAGCTACTGCCTATTTGGAGTTATCTAAAGCGAAGCGAAGAACTGAGACATCATGCCGAGTGTAAATCGAACATCATCCCGTCCGGTCCCCATCCCGCGGTGGTGGGGTCGTAAAACCCTTATACCCCGGGAGAGACGATCCTGAGTCTGAACGGCCAGGATATCCTTCTCAATGAGATACGCACCACATTGCTTAAAGGAATCTGGGCGTAGCTCTCCGCAATTGACACACTTAGCTACGCACGATTTGGACTTATCGTGTGTGGCCTTGGAGCAACTTACACAGGTTTCGGTAACCCCGAATTTTTACGTCGACAGGAGCGATTAGTATGGCCGAAAGGGTGGCAGTAATAGCACCTCTGCGGCAGTGCCACGAATGCTTTCACGCGGTAGCGTTACCAACCGACACGCACCGACTTAGGGATCTTGTCACAGTCGAACGTGACGAAGAGTATAGGGGCGGGTCGCGAGGCCCCTCCCTTTTTTCTCATCACACGTTGACCTTGACCGTCCCATGGTTTGCCAGCTCTAAGGTGATGTCCTCTATGGAGTAGTTCACGAGTTCCCTCGCATAAATTACTCCTTTCACGACGTTCATGGTAGACTGCGGCTCACTCTCACAGACGTGCCATCAAGTGTCTCTAGGGCACTAACCATGGCCACCTCGGAGGGATTAGACTCATTCGCCAAAAAGCTCCCGTCCGAGAAACGGGTCACCTTTGACTCTCTATCAAGGACACTAGCTAAAGCTCTCCTCTGATGGACCATGCTGCCATTAGCAAACATGGTGCCATCAGTGGAGCGAATAACCAGAAAACGTTTAAAGCCAGCAAGTAATCTCTGAATGAGGGGCCCCGACGTAATCGAGGCTCCGCTCTGCCTACTAGCACTTTTGGCCTTAGTCAGAGGATCTACACCCGGGGGGAGCAGAGGAGCCGGATGTGCCGATCTTGGTGTGCTCGCTCACCGAAATGTAGGCAGACCCATCCGTCCCCACATACCCTGCGGATAGAGAGGAGTCCCGGTCTTTTTAGTCATTTTTTGTGTTTTCTTCTTTTTAGAAGAGGAGGGCGGGGAATCAACCCGCTTCTTACCTCCGCCGGCAAGAGCCCCCAGTCCAGATGGAACGGCGTAAGCAAGGTCCTTCTCCGAGTTGGAGAAGGTTCTGCCAGTTGCAGGGGCACCGGTCGGAGGAGATCCCTCCAATCCTTGTATTGCCTTGGAAACCCTAAATGTTTGAAGAGTACCTTGCATAGGGGCGGACTCGAGTTCGGTGCTTAGCGCCGAGCCCGGATTTGCTCCCATGGAAGGCCCTACCGTCTGAGACTGGTTTGCCTCAAGGACTATTTCTATCTCGGGGGGGGGGTTCAGTTGGCCATCCTCCCCCAGGTCATCACAGGTTCCATTGGTAGCGGTGTCATAAGTTCAGTGTGGGAAGGCACAGTTCTTGGCCCCGCTAGGTTTAATGTTCTAGCCAGCAGGTCTTTTGAGGGATGTGACCGATGGGGCCTGGCTTCCTTCTTTCCCATAAAGGGTTTTCCTCTAATGAGCCACTTTAACGGGCAGCGTTCGGCGATGGGCTGCCTGCTGGCTTTCTTGGCAGTCCCCTTAAAAAGTAACGGGGGGACTGCCGCTGGAAAGATGGATGTGCCCGTAGGCACCTCCAGACAAGGGGGTGAGGGGGAGTCCCCTACACCCGTAGGCGAAGGAGAGGAGTAAGCCTCCTCTTTGGTTAGAGAGATTTGAAGGGTCCCCTGCAATAGAACACGGGGGAGGACCTCCATTTTTTCAGTGGAGCTACCCGAAGGCGGCCGTCAATGGTGAGGGGGAAATCGGAATTGTTTTTTTTTGTTTTTCTCATCGAGCATGACCCCTCGCTAATTATCCCTTGCAATAGCACGCTCTGCAAGAGGTGCGTCCGGGGCTAATAGAACTAGGTGCCGCCAATTAAGGCCACCCCTCTCTTCTGGTGATCTAGCATCCCTTCGGCCTGGCGGCTCCACCCTAGGCACGGCGTTAAAAGAATAGAGTGTGGAGATGAAGCAGGTTGTCAAAAACCCACCATCCCAAACCGGAGCTCACGGGATAGAGAACATTGTCCCTTCCCCCTTAATCCCCGGCCCGAGATAGTTGGCTGAGAAGGTCAGCATCTTCTCTGCTAAAATAGTGGCGGACCAGAGAAAGTTGTGAGATGGGTTGTAGGGGAGAAACACAGGCTATCCGAAGGACGGAGAAAAGGCTAAACTGGGGCCGGACGGAGCGCTGAGTTCCTTCAGCAAGGCAGACAGGAAGGCAAATCGCCCCGCCCCTTACGGTGGCTTGGGAAATAGTATAGTCTTGTCCAGACTATAGACTTTTTTTGGTTTGTCCTCGCACTTTTGGTCCTCTCTCTGACAGATGAGCGTGTTTTTCAGGTTGTTTTTTATAGTTGTTTTTTGCTTTATTTTGTGTGAGGTAATATTATACTTTGGGTATCAAAATACAATTAAATAAATGTGTAATTTGGGAGGGATGGGGTGTATACTTTTCCTGTCAGCCGTCAATATATCCTTCAATTTTAAAAACTCCACCTTAACTTAAATCAACCTAGATTAAATAAAGTCTAACAGAGCAAATTTTATTCTAGACAAAGACAAACTAACTAAAAAAGTTTTATCGACATAAATATTAGCAATATTTCAAGAATAACTAAAAACAATTTAGTAACCAATCAACATTTAAATGCAATGTTAGAGTAAAAATGTCAAGTCAAAATTTCAACGCATGTGGAGATTTCTAAGTATTATTCTTACTTTAAATTAATTCCTTCATCGGTTTCCTTAAGAGCCAACGTTAAAATATGTACAGAAGAATTACTTGATTATCTTTAGGAAAATACCGCACTCATGTTGGTTATCATAAAGATGTTTTGCTTCTTCGAACGAAATCAAACATAAATCTATTGAAACCCATGAAACCGCCCAATAAATAATACATAACACTTACAGTACAAACAATTCCAGAGGCAGTTTCAGTGCCATTACCATCTGTTTAAGATTTAAGCGTGCAATAAAAAGATGCAAGTTGTGAATGCGGAGCATTCACAAATGATCGTTTCGGGCGAGTATTTCCTGTTTTACGACGGGATTAACTACTCAAAGTAAGCTTATTTTTTTAGCAATAACATGAAACTCGAAAAAATATGGTCTGATTTGTTTTGCGATGGGTTATAAAAAGTTACACAACTCTATATTTACAGCTGTACACTCCATTGATTCCCTTCATGTAGAAATTTTTATGTGTGTATATTTTGTTTCCAAAGCCAAAAAAAAGCTCCTATTAAGATATTTTCCATCAGCTTGTTATTATCAACCTCATGCTCAATCCGAAGACTCTCTTCATCGAATACAAAAAGGCTTCTAAGACCGCGATCCAAGGAGTCTTTCTCAACACAATAGTCGAAGGATGTTTTTATACTTATCTTTAAGTCGTATATTGTATGGTGCAATCAGAGGGATTGCAAGCCAAAGCACTGAAGTTAGGCCGATTTTGCTCTCAAGATTTGCATGCTACCAGTAGTAGCAGTCGTTATATTAGACAATGATATTGAGGCATTTGAAGAACTGCAACAACAGTTGGTGTCTACATTGGTAGAGGATATCGACGTAACAGAGCAACTTCACCTTTCTCAAAAATCATTTGTAGTATGGATCTATATACACCTACTTCAACTCTTCTTGCGGATGGCAACTCTTTCAAAGGAAGGCATAACCATGTTAAAGGAAGCATAACTTCATTGCCAGGCAATATCTGGTCCCTTTTTCAAGTGTTTAAGCAGAAACAGGAATTATCAACAACACCGTAAGCCAAATCTTTGTAGGACATCCTTTCCTCCATAGGAGAAAACGGCATAAAAATATTTGGTCTAGAACTTCAACTATTATAAAAGTCTATGTGAATAATTTTTTTTAAGGAAATAACACAATTTGCCTATTTAATATAGTTTTTCATTTTAAAAAAATATTATTTGCTGTTTGAATATCTATATTAATAATAGGTTTTCTTAGTCATAGATAAATAAAAAACTGATATTGTTGTTAATAATTTTCATAAAGATGGGGAAAACTCGCCCAAAACTAAAACAGGTGACGGTTGGCTAATGTCCAAGCAGTTTTGATAGAATTACAGTGGATGCCTTGATTGAAGAATCCATTCGGTTTCGATGGAATATATATGATTTGAAACCCTTTTCCACCTCATTCTTTGGTGATGTATTGACTTAAATAAATGGCAATGAGATGGTGGAAGGTACAGTGAATAAGTAAGAAAAGGAAGAACCTTCTAACCCAGCGCAATATTTTTATTCTTCGGTCAAACAGGCTACGAGCGTGAGTTAATTGTTATGGAAAATTGGTAGGGGGCACCCTTTTAGTTAACCTCTCAAGGACGTCTTTTTCTAAAAACTTAATTTATGAATGAACAAGTCAGTTTATGGGGGGGGGGGGGGGGAGGCATATCCTTCTTATTCCCATTTATTTATTTATCGATTTTATTCTTGCTTTACACTTGGTTTCCTCGATGCAGGTAGTCTTCCTCGAATCCATTTTCTTCTTCTACTGAATTTCCTTTTTCTTTCCAATTTCCTTGACTTCGGTATTCTTGTTGGCTGGGCTGGTCGTTAATTTTCGTTTCTCTTTCTTGATGCACCTTCATTTTCTTCCATTTATCTTGAGTTGATGATTTCTTGGTCTTTCATGTAGAGTTAGTCCTTCAAGCGTTTTCCTTGACTTCCATTTTCTTCTTGAGATTCCTTCATAAAAGGTTTTGGACTGTTGAGTTTCGAACGCGGTACCATTGAATTTAAACGCCAACACTCTAGCCTCACGACCAGGCTTTAGTCCGTTTTTGGTTGGTAATTTTATCGGCCATTTATATTATCGAGTTAGAAGGAATTTTTCTCTGATACATTTTTTCGCACCTCTACAAGTTCAATAATTCCTTTTACTTCCCATCAAATTCAAATCAAAGCCTCTGCTGTTGGATTCCAGGATCAGACATAAGAACGGGTTTTGTTCGCCATCAACCCATTGCCCTTTGCGCTTAATATTGTAATAAAGAACCCACTTCTCATCTCCCTTAACCATTCTGTCTAGAAATGGTCCAAAGGTATTTCGAGCAAAGAGAAGTGAACCAATATTTCCCTTTATAAATGTCATTCAGACATGTTACACCCAAACGCCATTTATGTTGACTTGTTCTTGGCGTTGGTAGCTCTTATTATATCAGGGCAATGCTAGAGCTTAGCAAAGGCCTTGGTATTACTTAAGTTATCTTTAAAGAGTTTGAAGAAAATTTGGAACAATTTAAACCACTCGTAAGAAACATTTTTTGTCTTCTCAATATGACATTAATAATCTGATCGGATGTTCCTATTAAGTTCTTCTAGAATTTTTTTACAGAGATCCGATAACCTCTGTAGTAATTAGGAGTTCAAGTTGATGTTATCGGCAAATAAGTTAGGATCCTATGTCTAATTCATATGAAAAAGTGTAGAGAACTTTGATAAAGGGCGCCTGAACTCAAGCAAACCATCAATTTTAGAATGCTATAAGGAAAATCTGAGCCAAAAAGGAAGAAGAGAGAGATAATAATGAATCGAACGAAAAAGAAGGGAGATACGAAGAAGAAATAATAATTAATCGGGAGAAGGCGAGGAAAAATAATGGTAGGTAGGTAAATTTAAAGCAGATGATGAAAGTGAATGTAGAGACAAATTAATTAATGTAGGAATAAACCCTGAATTGTTGAAATCTGCTTGTACAGGAAATGCAATAGCAATTGGCCATAGTTTTGACTAATCGGAGACGTGAAAATTTATTAGATTTATTCTGAGAGAAAACTTGATCACAAAAAGACTTTGAATGCGTTCTCGTCAGCCTACTCGGCAAGGCGTTAGATTTCCAATATATAAGTACCAGGTTCGAAACACAGGGAGAAATGATGGCCCTTGTTAAAAGCTGATCGCCGATGGAGGTGCGCAGAATCTGAGGCATGTTTGCATGCACACACTCTCTGAAAACAACGCCGTATATTCCTCCTTCACACATACTGCACATCACTCTTCCCTCCTAGACCCTGCCGAAGGAGTTCCCGTATTTATATTTCCGTGTGTTAATGCAGGGGGCTTTCCTTTGAGCCAAGAAAGGTTCCAACTTTATGCTCGATTGAAAATCAGTACAAATCTGCTTCATTCTTTTTCTTTCCTAATTATAACCGTTACCTGGTCTCCACCGTTGCCAGAGCAAGGATTGTCATTCATATCTTTATGCGAATGCTATTATCTGATCGGAGATACCTTTTCTAAATTGTAAGCCACTGAAGCGAAGCTAATTACTGAATCATTACAACCAAATTACTATAATTACTGATTAATAAACCAAATTATAAAGAATTATTGGCCACTTACACCGGTAAACAATTTTAGCTAACCTTAGGATCCGTCGCCGAGATTCCCATATAAATCTCCGACTAATGTATAGCTGCATGATCATATATTGTGTAATAAACACTTCCAAGAAGGAACTTCTAATATTAAACAATAAGTCTTATAAAAGAAAACCAACTAAAAGAACTACAATTTGGATCATAAATATAAGTTATCATTTGGAAAATGTGACTCGTTAATAGAAAAGGCTAAGTTAGATTTAAGGTAACACTTCAGATTCGTGGCGCACGGTAGATGGCGCTGTTAGTCGGCTACAATTTTGGGCTACAGCATATCTCTTATGACGTCAGACGGTAGCGTCGGATGTGAACAATATCGGCGTAATATTTTTTGGTATATGAGTATATACTGGGGGGCTGCGCCCCCCAGACCCCCCCCAATTGATTGAAACTCAGGGTCATCGTAGGGTTGTCTTCCTGCAGTGCTTACTCCTCCACGAGCAGCTTTTTACTGGCAGAAAAAACGTAACCTAAAGACAAACGATACTAACTTTAAGCGGGCGGGTATAATTCTGTTATGGCTAGCAGAAATTCGTGGAATCGCTCTTTGATACTGGAAAATTTCTTCACGAAAAGAGCGGTTGCGAGATAGCCAGCAAAATGTTTACCGTTTTCGTTTAAATAGAACTTATCACAACGAAACAGTAAATTTTCCGAAAAATGTAAATTCGCACTGTATTTTGGGCATTTTATAGTTTTCTTAATTAATTTATGAGCCTCTAGATAATCTAAAAGTTTTTCGCGGTTATGCAAAATAAAGCCAAATTTGAATAATGACGAAGCACAAGTAGAGCACGCAGACGACATAACTACAAAAAAAATTTATGTAAACGGGTCATAGTTATAAGCTACGACGTTGCCAGTAAGAAGCTGTTATCGTTCGTAACAATACAAAATATACGAAAACAAAAAAAAACAACAATAAAAGACATCAAGAAACCTTACCTAACTTAGAAAAAACTATAAATAAGCAGAGGCACAGATATTTAGTAAATAATACAAACTAAAAGTTACAAATCCCCAAAACAACAAAACAATATAACGCCGTGATTGGTCATATCTGGGGCACCGTCTGACGTCATAAGAGATATGCTGTAGCCCAAAATTGTAGCCGACTAACAGCGCCATCTACCGTGCGCCACGAATCTGAAGTATTACCAGATTTAATAGTTTTTACGCTCTCTCTTAGGGTTTTGCGGGAAACTCAGTTTCGTGTTTAGTTAGTCTTCGAAGATGGAGGTTGATGATCTTAATTTCTTAGTGGTTAAGGGAAAGAATGGTGACAGTGATTCAAGATTTGAACTAAGTGCTTCTGTTAGGTGAGATCTGGTGCAGGAATGTTGCACCTTGGCTGTGGTCACAACGTTTCCCTTTCGAATGTTGGCTTGAGCTACCACTGGCGGCAAGAATAATTGTCTGCGCAATGTTGGAGGGCCTCTTTAATGAATGTCCTACTTCGATAACATTGATAAATTCGCAAATTATTTACTTAACTGGTCAATAAATCAAAATTATTTCGTTCATATATATAACTTAATAGGAGTTTTTATGAAATTTACTTTCACAATAAATAAGAAACCTAACGAGTGGTTACTTAGGCACTTAAAAGTGGTTATTGTCTATATTAGTTAAGAATGGAGAAAGGTACATTTTTAATGATAATTATAAGAAAATAGAAAAAAATGATATTGTTATAAAACATTGCCACATACTAAAAAAAAAAAAATTCTTGTAGATTCAAAGGGAAAATTACAAGAGTATAATTAGGCGCCAAAATGTATCGATAACTTGAAATTCGAGCAATAATTTTGGCTACAAAATTATTCAATAAAATTGCATAGAATTTTACAGGTTAAGTGAGCATAGGTAATATTTTATTCTCCATTATGTATTGATTATATTATTGCTTTATCTTGTTTTTTTTAACGTTCCTGCAGCGAAAAAAGAAACGTTTATGTTGTAAATTTCCAGGACATCCTCACGACGATTTTGGGCCATAAAATCTGTTTTTCGAACGTTTTAAGGGTCAGGAACGTAATAAGAATGTTATTACCTCCGCAGGTCACTTACGTTCTAAATAAAATGTTAGATTTTAGGTTTATTTTATTATATTGGGTAAATTTCAAGAACATCTCAACCACGATATTTTGGACACGAATATGATGTTCATTGCCGCCGCAAATGGCTTACTTTTAGAGTTAGTTTCACATTTATGTGATCACATACATCACTAAAGGTAACTAAATGTCGGCCTATGTTAGGTTAAGTTAGGTTAAGTTTGCAATCTAATTGCGCAGAAGTTTAAGGATTAAATGAATATTGTTATTGCTTCCAATAATTATACCAGCCACAAATAATATTTCCACCTTTCATTCGCACTAATGTATAGCGATCTCCCAAGCTAAGCTACACTGTTCGATAACCGTTTGATGTGATAACTCCACTTGGTTTCCGACTTCCTGCTGGGTGACTCTGTTAAATACGAGCCAATATACAAAAGAAATCACTTTGCCTCGCTTTATTTTAGAGTTGTCAAATGTTTTCGTGCGAGGCAGTTCTATATTAACCACAATAAGTTTTTGAAACTTTTTTGTTCCAACGCGTTATACTATATTGTCGCAGCAGAAAGCTAGGTTTTCGTTGACTTCCCGGTCAGCATCCCACACCGATCATACACAGTTTACTTTTATCAACGTAGACTTAACCCAAAAGGCTAAAAAATATTGTTTCATCAGATAGTAGACTTCGGAGATTTATAAATGAGAGCAAACAACCTCTACAACCCTGAGGCATAATCACAAATGGTCGCGGTTTTAAATTGTCAAGTCTTTGGGGGCTATTTTAAGTTTTTCAAGTTTGCGCAAATTATTGGCTTTTTCAGCAGTAGATACAGGAAAAAAATCTTAAAATAAACTGGAAAGCATGATTTTATTTAGTAATGCTAAAGTTTTTGGATCATATAATTTTTGCTTTTTTAATAATTACCATTAAAATGGTGTACATTTCTCCATCCGTAACTAATATAGACAATTTACCTTAAAGTTTGATATTGCGACCTATAACTTTACGGATTTATTATTATATAGGTTATTAATAGTTTCTTAAAAAATAAAATGTTACGTAATGTTTCCTCATTCATTAGGTGAGTGATACCACACACAGGATGGATCAAAGTATTCGTGGGTGGTAGACATTGCATCGAGTTAGTGGGTAATTTCACCCCTTGTCAAATTTTAACCCATTGCCATCGTAATACTTTTCGATTGGCTATTTTGTTGCCTCATCCACGTAGGAAAAGCTGTTAGAATTTGTTTTTAGACATGTCCAACAAGCTTTCATCCTCACAATCGTACTTCTACACTAATGGTGAGAAGCACATGTAACTTGAGTGTCCTAATAATTTTGAAGTGACTCTAGAAGTACTACATTAGCTTTACATTGCAATATACACATACACACACACATACCAACAGATGTTCCCTTGTGCCAGGTAACTCAAGAATGGACCGAGATCTTTCGCTCACCGTCGTCCGGAAGATTGCGACTCATTGAGGTGAGAAAAGATGTTTTGTGTTTTGAGGACATTTGGCGTCATCTTTCCTGCTTAGGTGATAAAAGGTGTTAGCTAGGAGCAGAATTCACGATGGAAACTTTTGGTGAAGGTCTAAAGCACAACAGCAACGAGAAAACATCAAGAAGAACGTTTGTATCGAAAGGGTAGATGAGAAACCCTCCTGCGGGTAAACTGCGGGTGTTGTGTGTGGGAGGGCATACTCCAGATGTCAGCTGCAGCACGGTTGCCCATGGTACACCTGACCTCCACTTGCGGCTAAATAAATAGATAGAGGAGGAAAATAATTATTGGGGAAAAGGGTAGTAGGAGAAAATGGTGGGAAGAATGCAGACATTTAAAGCCCACCATCCAAAACGAATTCAATAGGGAGGCCGGACTTCCTCCCTATCTGGGCACCAACCACAGATGAATGGACGAATGCCTGTCGGCGACGAGCCTTCAAAAATAGTCTATGGCCAATAAAATATGCGATAAAAGTCTTGTAATGAGAGTGGCGAAAAGGAACTAAATTAAAAGGTATAGAAGGAAAAAACCCAGGTAGTCTCAATCTGGTTTGAGAGTGAAGCGGGACTAGAGCTAGAAGGGCTTTCCGCTTCTCCAAGTACTAAGTGTTAGATTACGAGGAACACACCCTTAGTGGTTTTGGTGAATTTAAAAGATCATGAAAGAAGAAGAAGAGGAAGAAATTCTTAGGGAAAGTGACGATCCAGACAGCGAACTTAAATGTCAATCTGAGAAGAGATGAGAACTAAGCTTGTGATCCTCTCATGATGTCAGCCTATTAGCCTAGTAAAAATGGCGCTACTCCGTTGTGTTAAAACTCCATCTATTATTTTATTAACGAAGGGAGGAATAGAGTGATCGGAAAGTTGATTGTAGAGCTTTCATCAATTCCCGCTGCTTTTATGGATAGAACTTATCGATCAGTCGTAACAAGCTTACTGCACAATCTGGTCTCCTTGAAGTAGGAAGAAACAAGTCACGTAAATGTCCAAGAAAATGTATTTATTTCAATTATTGGGGTATTTAAAAATTTTATTTTGTCTTTTTTTAGAACATCAAAATACACACGACGAAAGAATGCTCCGCATCGCTCTCTTAGGAGTTGGAGAAGAAGAATTTGACACCTCATATTTATTTATATTCTTCTCACTTCTAAGCCTTTGATCTCAGACGAGGATAATTATATTGTTGCCAAAATAGAAAAACTACTCGTTTTTATACCATGGAAAAGATGGTTCCATATTTAGGAGCTAAATAATAATTATCCTTCAGAAGCTATTGATAGGTGTGTTCTGACATTTCTTAAAAGCCGGCATAAACAAGAAACTAACTTTACAGAAATATTGGACGTACCAGGCAATGGCTTCACCCCTCCTCCTTACGGGGGATACTTGCGCTTCGCTACTAAGAATAAAATTTAAAATAAAGAAAAGGAACTCTAAACTAAATTTTCCCCCTTTCAAAATATCACGTTGCTAAAATATAGAGTTATAGAAGTAGAAGATATATAAAAATAAATTTTCTGAACTTCACCATTTGTAATTCTTTGGGTTTTAAAAAATTCACAAAATTTCGATAATTTTATTTATTTCTGAACTTCACCATTTAGTTTTTTGCTATTATAAAACAATTATTAGAAATAACTTTGATAAAAAAAACATAAGTCATTACCAAACTAAGATGAAATTATTATTCAAATACTTAAAAAAATCCTCTTCTTAAATTATAGAGTTAGTAAGTAATAATGATGATGATGATAACCATTTAATTAGAGCATCTATGCATCTAGAAGGAGTCATGTTCAGCGAATTTGAACGGAGTAAACAATGTTCCTATCTCTCCTTCTCTCTCTCTCTCTCTCTCTCTCTCTCTCGAACGCGAAGTCTCGCCTAATTAAAAGCACACAATTCGAGTTTAACGCAAACACCGTTCTAAAGTTAAGAGCAAACTCACACTAAAAAATAATATAGGAAAAGCGACATATGAGGAAAAGGAGAAAGAGGACACCTGAGCACTATAGAAAAAGGCAACCTGTCAGATCCTTTAATGGAGCTAACTGCCTCAAGCATGATAAGCCTTTTTCTGAGGCCGAGGCAGAGTTATTCTACTCTAGTTCAGGTGTGCGAAAGAGATAGAAACTATAACCTTTGTCTTAAAGATTCACTGAATAACATCATGGACATTTAAGTTTGTGGTATCGGTGTATTGAGGCCAGTAATGAAGGTAGTGGAGTTACGGAAAGTGATAGTGTGTGGAAGGTATAGAGTCAGAGT
This sequence comes from Ceratothoa steindachneri, assembly GCA_963969495.1. Taxonomy (NCBI): domain Eukaryota; kingdom Metazoa; phylum Arthropoda; class Malacostraca; order Isopoda; family Cymothoidae; genus Ceratothoa; species Ceratothoa steindachneri. The sequence goes on along the minus strand of OZ018323.1, from coordinate 195,167,238 downwards.
ATTCTATAAAGAGAATATTCAGGGGTAATCGAAATACTCGTAGAACAGGGCGTAATCCTCTAAAATTTCGCCAACGTTAACAGTTTAGCAGAGCCCCCTGTAAGATTGGGTGCCAAAATTTCACGCAATGATCCAGATCAAAGTTACCGAGCTGAGATGGATGTCTTTGCTACTACTAATTATTAGATTTGAAATAATTTTAAATAAGTGACTGGGTTTTGAAACCATTCACATCGGTACTGTTTACTAGTAACGCTAGCATATAAACAGGTTTTTCCCTCTTATCTCATACATCTTCCCTTTTTTACCCCATCTTCTTCGCCTCGAAGCCATGCGAAAAGTAAGACAAAAATTCCCGATATTAAACATGAAACAAACGAGCTTGACTTGCGTCGGGGCAACAAAGAACGATTATATATTTTTCGCCGAGGTAATGGATGCCCAAACATTCAGGCGATGCAGTGATTTCGGCCGTTCCCTTCGCCCCGACCGAAATCTGCCTTCTTTAATGAGTCTCTTCCGCGCGGTAGCGTGGGTGAAGGTAGAAAGAAAGAGGAAACTAGAACCGATAAGCGCTAGCCAACAGTATAAGGGACGAGGCTTCATTGTGGCATGAACGGAATTCGGCCGCCGAATATGCGGCTCCCCACTCCGAAGAGGCACACAATTTCGCTCTCTTGAGCAAAATGGCAAGACGACCTTAATCGCGAAAATCCAGTTAAATGGAAATTCTTCTCAAGCGGAGACATCGATCTGCATTTGCACAGTAGATTATTGGCGGTGCAATCGCGTAGGACGGTGTGATCAAGCCTCAAGAAAGCGTAGGTCAAGCTGTGTTCTCTTTGAGAAAGACTGAGCCCCGTAAGGGGCGCGGCGATTTGCCATCCTGGCCGCCGTGCTGACGGGATCCAGCGCCCCGTCCGGCCCCAGCTTAGCCTCTCTTCCTTCCTTCAGATAGCCTGTATTCCTATCCTACCTCGTCGCTTTTCATACAACCTCTCCCACAACTTTCTCTGGTCAGCCTCTAATTTCACAGCTGACCTTCTTCTCAGCCAATCGTCCCGGATCGAGGCTGGGGGGGGAGGGGACAATGTCCCCTAACCCCTGAGCTCCGGTCTGGGGTGGTTGGCTTTTAACAACCTGCTTCATCCCCACCCATACCTTCCTCACATCCCTTTTCCTCTCGTCTTCAAAATCTATCCGTTTTACGCCGTGTTCAAGGTGGAGCCGCCATGCGGAAGGACTGCCAGGCCACCAGGCGGGAGAGGTGGTCCCAAATGGCGGCGCCTGGCTCTGCCGGGCCTGTAAGCACCTCTTGCAGTGCGGGCTACTGCAAGAGGTGGTGAGCGATTGCGTCCCGTAAAACAAAGAGGGTCACCATGCCCAATGATGAAACAAAAAAACACCTCCCCTTAATTCCCCCTATAACAACAACGGAGCCGCCCTCGTGCAGCTCCACAGAAAAGATGGAGGTCCCCCCCCCCCTGTGCTTGCGCAGGGGACCCTCCATACCTCTTTAACCGGAGAGGAGGCTTACTCCTCTCCTACGCCTACGGGTGTAGGGGACTCCCCCTCACCCCCTTCTCTGGAGGTGCTTTCGGGCACCTCCCTATCTCCAGCGGCAGTCCCTCCTATGCTTTCTAAGGGGACTGCCAAGAAAGCCAGCAGGCAGCCCATTGCCGACCGCCCCTCGTACAAGCGGCTTGGTAGGGCAAACCCCCTTAGGGGGGAGAGGGAAGCCAGGCCCCTTCGGTCGCTTCCCTCAAAAGACCTGCTGGCAAAAATATTAAACCTTGCCGGGGTCAAGGCCTGTGCCTCCCCACTAAAGACTTATGACGCTGCCAAGGGGACCTGCGATGTCCTGGGAGGGGATGGCCAACTGGAGGCCCCTCCTGTGATAGACATGGTCCTTGAGGAAAACCAGCCTCAGACGGTAGGGCCTTCCATGGGGGGGAATCCGGGCTTGGCGCCAAGCACCGAACCCGAATCCGCCCCTATGCAAGGTCCTCATCAAACGGCTGTGGATTCTCAGGCAGGACAAGGAGGGGAGGGATCTCCTCCGGATGAATCCCCTGCGCCCACCGGGACCTTCTCCATTTCAGAGAAGGACCTGGCTGAGGCCGGTCCATCTGGCCTGGGGGCTTCTACCGGCGGGGGTGAGAAGCGGGTTCATTCCCCGCCCTCCTCTCCTAAAAAGAAGAAAAAGACAAGAAAGACGAAAAAGACTCGGGGCTCCTCTCCATCCGCGGGGGCTGCGGGGACGGATGGGTCTGCTGCCACTTTGGTAGGCAACCAAGCCAAGATCGGCACATCCGGCCCCTCTACCCCCTCGTGTGCGGAGCCCCTGACTAAGACCAAGAGTGCACAGGGCGGAGCCTCGATGGCATCGGGGCCCCTCATTCAGAGGTTACCTGGCGTTTTCGAGCCCGCTGGCTTCAAACGCTTCCTCGTTATTCGCTCCACTGATGGCACCATGTTGTCCAAGAGCAACATGATCCATCAGAGGAGAGGATTAGCTAGTGCAATTGGTAGAGAGCCGAAGGTAACCCGTTTCTCGGACGGGAGCCTTCTGGCGAATGCGGCGAATCCCGCCGAGGCGGCCAAGATAAGTGCTCTTCGGACACTTCATGGTACCCCGGTGAGTGTGACGCCGCACTCTAACATGAACTTTGTAAAAGGAGTAGTTTATGCGAGGGAACTCGTTGACTACTCCATAGAAGACATCACCCTAGAGCTGGCCGACCATGGGGCGGTCAAGGTCGAACGTGTGATGAGAAAACAGGGAGGGGCCTCGAGACCCACCCCTACACTCTTCGTCACGTTCGACTGTGACAAGCTCCCTGAGTCGGTGCGTGCCGGTTGGTACCGCTACCACGTGAAGGCATTCGTGCCACTGCCGAGGCGGTGCTATTACTGTCACCGCTTCGGCCACACGAATCGATCATGTAGACGTGCAAAATCGGGGTCACCCGAAGTCTGTGTAAATTGCTCCAAGGTCGCACACGATAAGTCCAAATCGTGTGTGGCCAAGTGTGTCAATTGCGGAGAGCCGCACCCTGCTTCTTCGAAGCAATGTGGTGCATATCTCCTTGAGAAAGAAATCCTGGCCGTTCAGGCCCAGGATCGACTCTCATTCCGCGAGGCTAAGGACTTGGTCCTGGCGCGCCCGGCTCTGCCTGGGACGTCATATGCCTCAATAGTTAGAAAAGCACCCTCTGCTCCTGGCCCATCCAGGCCAACGAGCACGGTTGTTTCCGCGCCCATTCGGAGCCCTTCTGCGGGCTCTACTACACCCGGGCGCTCCCCTGGTAGAGCTGGCGGCAAAAAGGGTTCACACCCAGCCCCGGCTAATACCAGGGCTCCCCCCTCTTCCCCCAGCGTGACCGTTTCCCGTAAGGCGAAACGGCCACGCGCCTCCACAGAGTCGTTAGACTCACAGGAGGCAACACCCCTGAAGATGGTCGCTAGGCCATCTTCCGGGGTTCCTAAAGCTGTTCCCCGAAAGGAGGACAGCAACAAAGGAGCTTCGGCCCCTTCGCCCACGCCCCGAGGTGGAGCGAGTGGCTCGGAGACGGTGGTTCCTCGAAAAGAGGGCCCCCCGCCTCCCAAGCCGCAACGCCCGCCTAAGGTTTCGAGGCGGAGGGAGGAAAAGACTCGCATGGCGAGCCCAACCTCCCCCAATAAGTCCTCGAAGGCGACAGCGCCTTCAGCGCTTTGTCCGGCCAACAGCGCCCGGGGTTCTGCCCCCGGGAAGCGTACGGCCATTCCCGTGAGGGTCTTCAATTCGAGGAGGGCCCCCGCGTCTCCTCCGAGCTAGGCCTGGAGGGCATATTCCTTCAATGGAATTGCCGTGGACTCCGGGCCAACTGGGAGGAGCTGCGGAGGCTCGTCTCGTCCCGTTCCCCGTTAGCTATTTTTTTGCAGGAGACCATGCTAGGCGCGTGCCCCCTGCCTGCCCTCCCGGGGTATAAGGGTCTTGCGACCCCACCACCGCGGGATGGCCGGGCTGGGGGATGCGCGGTTTACACCCGGCATGATGTCTCCGTTCTTCCTTTCTCTTTAGATACCTCCTTTCAGGCAGTGGCTGTGCAGCTGCACCTGGATAGGAGGTATACTATCATTTCTGCGTACATTCCACCGTCAGCTGACTTCGACGCGGGGGACTTCCGCTGCGTCGTGGCACGGTTGCCGAGGCCCTATCTCTTGCTTGGAGATCTGAACGGCAGGCATCCTCTCTGGGGAGATTACTCCATAAATCCCAGGGGACAAGTCCTTGCCGATCTGATCGAAGAGCTTGAGATGGGTGTCCTAAACGTGGACGAGTTTACGCATCACTGTCCGAGAACCGCTTCATTTTCTTGCCTTGACCTATCTTTGTGCTCTTCGGATGCACAGCCTGATTTTGATTGGGGGGTGGTCGATGACCTCCATGGTAGTGATCACTTTCCCATTCAAATATCATTTTCAGGGCAACTGCCGCCTGAGAGACCACCTCGGTGGTGCTTGGCGCGGGCGCGGTGGCCTGCATTTCAGGAAATGACTGAATTCTCTATCTCAGTCGAGGAGTTTAGGTCGGTAGATGAGGCCGTTGAGTTCTTCTCCGGCAACCTCATCGCCGTAGGCCTGACTACTATTCCTAGGACGTCTGGCCGTTTTGCACGCCGACCACTCCCATGGTGGTCGGCCGAGTGTGAGACGGCCCTCAAACAGAAGCGTTATGCCTACATGCGCTATAAGCGCCGCCCGAACGATTTCACTGTCGCTGAATTTCGTCGGGCTAGGGCTAGGTTCCGGTATATTTCGAAGCACGCCCGCCGCTCTTCTTGGCGGGCATACGTGTCTTCACTTAACGGGAAGACCCCTTTAGCTGAGGTGTGGAAGCGAGTCAAAAGGATTCGGGGCAAGTTCTCGCAGGACCCCCCTCCCGTTCTCCAGGAGAATGGGACCGCAATCTCGGACCCCGCGTCCGTGGCGGAATCCTTAGCGACCGCTTTTTCCGCATTCTCTAGCCGTGATGCTGCTCCGCCAGCATTCAATGCACGTCGTGATGTCGCGGAAGGCCGCCGGCTGGACTTTACCTCCAGAGGCGGAGAACCCTTCAACGACAAGTTTACTGTGAGTGAGTTGCGTTCCGCTCCCGCTTCGTGCGCGGACACCGCCCATGGTCCGGACGATGTCCCGTACGCCATGCTTCGACACCTGGGTGAGCGAGGCATGGCCTTTGTGTTAGATTTGTTCAACAGGATCTGGGTGGAAGGTCTTCTCCCAGACTCCTGGCGAATCGCTACTGTGCTCGCCTTTCGCAAGCCGGGGAGAGATCACTCTACTCCGACCGGTTTCCGCCCAATCTCTCTAACCTCTTGCGTGTGCAAGTTGATGGAGAAATTGGTAAATGTTAGATTAGCCTATTTCCTGGACAGCGGAGGCCATCTGTCTTCTGCACAGTGCGGCTTCCGTAAGTTCCACTCCACGTCGGATGCTCTGCTCCGACTGGAAAGTGCCGTCTGCGAGGCTTTCCTTCGTAGACAGCACTACGCCACGGTGTTTTTTGATCTGGAGAAGGCCTATGATACCGCATGGCGATACGGTATCATGGAGACTCTCCACACGATGGGGGCGAGAGGACGCCTCCCAATTTTTATATCTGAATTTTTGCGAGATCGTCGATTCCGCGTACGGGTGGGGGGAGCCCTCTCCGGCCCAAAGGAGCAGGAAGAGGGTGTCCCGCAGGGAAGTGTCCTCAGTGTCACACTCTTTGCCCTGAGCATCAACGGCATCACCTCGGTGCTGCCGGAAGATGTTCTCGCTACGCTCTACGTGGACGACCTTTCGATCTCTTTTGGCGCGGCCCAGATGCCAACTCTGGAGCGTCGACTCCAACAGGCAGTGAACCGCGTCTCTCGCTATGCCGAAGCGCACAGGTTTCGGTTTTCTTTGGCCAAGACTAAGGTGGTGCACTTCTGCCGCCATCCACGGCTTCACCCCGACCCAGATTTGTTTCTTAATGGGGTGCGCCTGGATGTGGTTGAGTCGCACCGTTTCCTTGGTCTTGTATTCGACCGACGCCTCACCTGGGAGGCTCATATTCGCAGCCTTAGGGTCTCTTGTACCCGCGCCATGGACATTCTCCGTTTCGTGACGTTCAGCGCTTGGGGCGCTGATAGGGCTACCGCCTTACTTTTTTATCGATCCTTTGTTCGCTCGAAGCTCGACTACGGATGCGAGTTTTATGCATCCGCAGCCGAGCGTTTATTGCGGAAGGTGGATTCGATCCACCACACCGGCCTTCGCCTTGCGACCGGTGCCTTCCGCACTTCCCCCATTGAGAGCCTGTTGGTCGATGCTGGGGAGATGCCACTCGCTCTGCGCCGCGTGCAGTGCATCACTCGCCTGTACGCGCGAGCCCGGCACCTCCCTCAGTCGCCAACAGCTCTCACTGCATTCGCAGCTGATCTCGATGGTGCCTATGCCGCCGAGAGACGCCAGTCATACCCTAAGCCCTTTGGGTTTAGGGCCAGGAAACTCCTTCGAGAGGTAGATATAGCTCTCGGGCCGGTGGCGCCCCTGGTTCTGCCCAGGACGCCACCCTGGAGGGTACCACATTTGGCTATTTGTCGCCACGCCTCTGCTCCCAAAGCTTGTACTGCGCCGGGAGTATTGCGTTCGACCTTTTTGGAGCACACATTGTGTCACGCTGGTACCGTGCCAGTGTATACGGATGGCTCCAAGTCCCAAGAGGGGGTCGGCTTCCACGCCGTATCCCCTCTGTTTGAAGTCAGCGGGGCTCTACCAGGCGCTGCGTCTGTCTTCACGGCCGAGCTGGTGGCAATACACCACTCGGTACGGGAGATTACGCGACGTGCCCGGTTCGGAGACCGGATTGTGATCTATAGCGACTCACAAAGCGCCCTGAGTGCTCTCAGGGCATTGGAATCTCCGCATCCCCTGGTTCGCGATATCCGTGACGCCACGGTTTTGGCGAGCCGGGCAGATGTCGAGATTATCTTCTGCTGGGTTCCTGGACATGTAGGAATTGCGGGGAATGAGCGCGCCGATGAGGGCGCCAAAGAGTCCGCGAGGACTCTGCGACCGGACCAGCGTTTCGCTCTTCCTCACACCGACTACATGGCAGGAATACGGGCAGCTCTTCGGACTGCTTGGCAAAGAAGATGGGAGACGGTCGAAGGGAACTTAAAGTTGCGTGCCATTGCGCCGCGACTGTTCCCATGGACCTATCCCCCAATGCCGCGGCGGCTTCAGGTTGCTTTCTGTCGTCTCCGAATCGGACACACTCGTGTGACGCATCGCTATCTGATGGAGCGCTCGCCTGCGCCCTATTGCAACGACTGCGTCGTCCCCCAGACTGTTCGGCACATTCTTGTCGAATGTCCCAGTCTGGGTGATCTTCGCGCACGATACCTGTCCCAGTACCGGGATGGGCGGGGTCGCTACCGCCTGTCCCTTGTGCTTGGGACAGATTCGTGCACACTGACTTGTGGACTTGTTGACTTCTTGGGGGAGGCCGGCCTTCTCCCTATTATTTAAGCAAGGTTTGTTTGTTTGTTTTTTTTTGTTTTTTTGCATTTGTTTTGTTTTTTTGTTTGTTTTTTTTCTTTAGTTGCACGCTCCTGCGCCGGGGGGACCTCTCCCCGACGCACCAGCTTGCTTCCTTTCCCCCTTTTGGGGTGTTGTTTTTTTTTTTCTCTTTAATTTCATTTTAAAGTAGCCTAGAACTAGGCCAGTTTTAATACGGCGACTAATGCCCAAGTAGGCAGTCGCCAGATGAGCTCTTATAAAAAAAAAAAAAATAAAAAATGAGAAAGACTGAGTGAAGAGAGAACGTATTGAGACACGTCTGTATGAAGGAACTAAAACCATGGGAACTGACAAATCGTGGATATAATTATACATATCTGAAAGATTGTCGATGATGAGAATGTTATTGAAGTCTCAAACTCAGTGTCTCTTTGCCTCTTTTCTGAAAAATTTTGACCTTTATTTCTTATCAAATATATATTTATATAAGGGCCTATGTATCTAGAATTAGTTGTAAATATACAAGGTGATAACAAAAGTAACTGTATTTAAACTGTCTTCTACCCTTTAAACTTAGAGCTGGAATGATGAAATGGAAATGATATTTAAGAGTGAATTCTAAATTTCATAACAGAATGTCAGATATTAAAGACCAACTTCCGCCAAGACCAAGAAAGAGAGAACTTTCGTCGCAGTGGACATTATTGGTCGTCTTCTAATCTCATAAGGGGTGATTAATTATTAACCAACAAATCCTGGTTACTAGTATCTGGACTTAAGACCATAAATCGTTTAAAAACCTCATTAGAGCAAATATTGGGAGAAAAACAATCCGCAGTACACATATAAAATAATAACAGCTCAAAACAATTAAGAAATGCAGAAAACTAACTCCAGATGCAAGAGAAGAAAACCTAGTGATTCACACATTGAATCTGCTACTCTTTCAATCAATATAATATTAGTGCTGAGACGGGTATGAAAAAAATAATTCTATCAGTAGACCAGAAGCTTTAAGTTAAACATACGAATATATCACTTACTTCAGTAAACTCTCAAGTATCATTCATCCTCACAAAAGAATTGAATTGTCGAATAAACCGATGAAGCTGCCGTCAAAATATATTCAAATGGGTAAAGATCCTTTCCAGTGAAGAAAGACTCATAAACACGGAATGATGAACAAAAGAATATTGGAAGTCGTAAGAATCGATGAACCAAGATTCATTAGTTAAGGTTTAATCGACTCAAACTGTATGAGACTAGAATAATAATGTCCACTGCCACCAAATTTCTTTCTTTTTGATCTTGGCTTAACTTTATCCTAAGCATCTTAATTCTATGTTTTACAAATTAAGAATTCACTCTTAAATATCCCTTTCATTTCATAATTCAAGCTCTAAATTTGAATGAGAGTAGACGGTTAAAATACAGTCACCTTTTAGTTATCTCTCTGTATATTTTCGAGTAAATCTTGATGGATATTTCCTTATATAAATAAATATGTGATATGAAATAAAGGCCGAAATTTTGAAGTTAAGAGGAAAAAAGATAGTGAGTTTGAAACTGCATTGAAAATCTATTTGATAAATTCTATTCCCCATTTCTCATTCTCCGTTGGTTCTGACCTATTGGTAAGTCCTGACATAAATCGTTCTTTCCTCACTTCTTTGCTTTTAAAAAATCTTCTACCCCACAGCCCCGCCTAACTCGTTGTCCTCACTCTCCTTGAGAAATTCTCTAGTCAAATCAATAGATATGAAGTGATTTAGTCCAATGAAATGACAGAATACCATAACCATTTTTATTTTTAAATGGTATAGTTTAAGTATTTTATTTTCATTATTATAATTTTGCTTCGAATATTCATTAACGTAAGTCATAAATTTAATTACATTAATTAGGTATGCTTATCTAATTGGATAGAAGAAAATTTAATGAATGAATAATTGGCCTGATGACCTTCGATTCCAATAACCAAGAATAGCTTAATGACTATAATACTACTAATGAGTTGCAACCTCAATATAGTTAATACTAATTCGGATTAGAAAATTCACTTTGACTTCACTTATCAACAGTTCTACACCTAACGAAGTTATTTGCTTCTTAGCACTAATTGCTTTGACCATTAGTATGCTCAAATTATATTATCTTATTTTATAGAAAACTTTGGAAGCGAAGACTTTACTTCACAAGGTAATTTTTGAATATTAGTGTAAATATCTCTTTTAACCGAAACAGTTTTGTCTTTTTAAAATACTTTTAATTATCTGATCTTTAAATATTCATAGTTCAAAACCCATTTAGTAAGATTTGGGGTTTATTTTAGTATTATTTCAAATTACAAATTAACCGAATACATCTCTTGCAACTGGTCTTGTTCCCTCTTCCTTCAAACGTGCCCACATCCGTCTGATTCTTAAAAAGCCTTAACTGAACCCCACTGACCCTTTCAATTATCGCCCGATTTCGCAACTTCCTTTCTACTCTAAGGTTCTGAAGAGAGTGGTTGCTTCACGCATCAATAGTCACATGGTGGCCTGTAACAGAGATGAAGCCTATCAATCTTGTTTCAAGTCAGGTCACTCCACAGACACCGCCCTTCTCAATGTGTCCGATTGCTTACGAAGAGCCGCGGACAGGGATTGTGCCTCAATCCTCGTTTTACTCGACCTCTCCTCTGCTTTTGATAATATTGACCATACCCTCTTACTTGATCGTCTCCACTCTTCCCTTGGCATATCAGGCACCGTGCTTGACTGGTTCCGCTCTTACCTCTCGTCTCGTACCCAATCCGTTGTGATTGACGACGTTTCATCCGACTCTACCCTGATTCGCTTTGGAGTGCCACAAGGCTCTGTCCTTGGTCCTCTACTATTTCGTATCTACCTTCTCCCTCTTAGTTCCTTTCCCGTAATCTCGGTCTATCCTTCCACCTCTATGCTGATAACACTCAAATTTTCGTTTCCTAATCCCCCACGTCTCTTGCCTACTTTATCACTGACTTCCTGACTGCCTACTTCTCCATTTCTGACTGGCTCTCAACAAACTTCCTCAGGCTTAATCACTCAAAAACTGAGGTCCTCCTCATCGGCAACCCTGCTCTTGTCAAAAAATCTAAATCTCTTTTTCCCTCGCTTACTCTGGGCGATAATACTATCATTTTCTCTGACTGCGTTAGGATACTGGGTGTTGTTTTTGATGAGCATCTCTCTTTTAAGCCTCATATCCGCAATGTCAGGAAATCCTCTCTATGTTTCCTTCGTAACTTCTTTCGCATTCGCTCTCACTTTGATCGCCAAAGTCTTGAGACTGCTGTTCATGCCTCCATAACCTCACGCCTTGACTACTGTAACTCTCTGCTTGTGAATCTGCCATCCTCCTCTCTCCACCCCCTTCAACTTGTACAGAACTATGCCACCCGGCTTCTCTCCCTCGAAACTCTGGCTGCATGAACTGCACTGGCTTCCTGTCAGATCTCGTACTCACTTCAAGATAATTCGCTCCACATTTAAGGCCCTAAACAACAAGGCCCCGTCTTACCTCTCTTCTGCCCTCTCACCACGCCATGTCCACCGGGCCCTTTGGTCTTAACATGCACCTCTTTTGAATATTCCTCGTCTGCTTAATGGGGGACTGCTCCTTCTCAATCTGCGCTCCTAAGTTATGGAATGCTCTTCCTGCTGAAATCAGGTCTTCTCCCTCTCTTACCACATTTAAGCGTCTCCTGAAAACGCATCTTTTCAGAATTGCCTTCTCCCTCTCTTGAATTTCCATTGAATTCCCATTCTCATCTCAGCACAACGTGCGCTCTGGGAAGGCCTCAGTCCTTGAAGAGCGTATTACAAAAGACTTATTATTATTATTATTATTATTATATTGGGTTTGTTTAATGTGTTGCGGGAAGGAATGGCGACGTCTTCACATCGAAAGAATCTTCATTTCATGGGATATATACCTAATAAGGTATTCGCACTATTTTGCTCAAAGGAGCAAAATTGCGCGCGAGTTTCGACCGAGATCTATCCAATGTTGTGCGGCTGACTTCCGTTCGCCCCAAAGTCAAGTCTCGTCCTTCATGCTTACGTCACCAGCTTAGAGGCTCTATTTTCCGCTTAGTTTCTGCTTTCGAACCCGGTCTCGGGAGGAAGGGGTTCATTAGAGAAGGCAAAAATCTGTAAGATAACCTGGTTTCAATGGTTATGAAGCCTACAAATAAGGCGGGATGGGGAGGGAAATAAACCAATAGCGGATATATCGACGTGTGTCAAACACGTTGGTTTCATGTATTGCATCATCATAGATTTTCGACTGTATTTCTCGCCTGGTCATGTCGCAAAAAAGGTGGTCCAGATATTGCAATAAGAATTAAATAGGAATGAAAGACCTGTTTGTAAGATGACGAGGGTAATTAACAGTCCGATGGCAATGATTTCAAATCCACCCAATTTTACAGAATTAATGTAAAGGTAAGTAAAAATAAGTAAAGAGATGGAAACTTGTTCTTCATGGGGTTGTCAGGAGTAGATAACGCACCCGTTCTATCGCTTTAGATAATGTCTGGAAGAGTAAGTGCCCCCTCCTGCCCGATTATTTCGGGGGTGGAGGTTTCTGATGTAAGTTTAAAGGTTGTCGAAATTATCTACGGTTTCGCACTTGTCTGCTTTCAAATACCTCAGAATGGGCTTCGAGGATCTTAATAGCTTTCACACTCTCTCCCTTCCTTTAACAGGCAGTCTTTTCCTTCGGACATTTTTCTCGCCAATTGACATTCCCCCTCCCTATCATTCACTACATATTCTCCCCCTCTACTAAACCACAGGGTGATTTAAAGTGAGATATGAGGCCTGTTTGCCCTCCCTTTCCCAACATGCTCAGTTTAGGATCTGATGCCTGCAAGAGGAACTGCAGCTACATATCATCCATACATATTTACTTCCACAATCTTCGCTTTCTTCACAAATCTCTCCTTACTGGCTTTCTCCGAGATATTGCCTCGCTACTATTGCGTTTCAAATCGAGAATGGCCCCAGTCTGAAACGGGCAATCAATTCGTTCTCGAATCTGATATTTCTGTGGAAAAGACGGAAGTGGCTTGTATAGAAGTTGGGGACTAGTGAGTCCCATTTCGACCGAGTTTTTTCTCCAAAGGGGATTCACCCCCACTTAAAAAAATGGCGACGCCATTTTTTCCAATTCAAAGTTGGGAACCAGCGAAAGTGTTTGTTTTTGTTTAATTTTAGGGAGGGAAATATTCAGATCTAGGGATATCACCATAAGGGACTTATGGCCATCCTAAGGAAAGGCGTTAGAAGGGAACCATGCATCAGGGGGCCACCCCATGGGGATCCATCCACAACTCCTGATTAAGGATCATCACAAGCTAAATATCCGTGTAAACTCAAAGATCAATTAATGGTTTCACTTTTACCAAAGTGAAAAAATTAATGGAGCTCAGTGCCTAGGAAAGCATAGATCATAGAGATATGATTATTGTCGAAGTATGGCCAAGTGTACTGAAATATGTGCGCACAGGATGTAAGGTAGGCCAAGCAAGGTGACAACTGTTATTTTTCTAAGAGTGCGATTTGAATAGATAGCAGTAGCTGAGTGACCAAGGAATATACTAAACACAACGACAAAAATAGAATTTAATACACACTGAATAAAAGGCACAACAATAAACATGGATATATATGGCTACATGAATAAGACGGAATCAGGTTCCGAATACTAATTAGATCACCTGGGTTATTGTATGGTTATAATGGGAGATTTAGAGTAGTGAGTGATTTAGTTCCTTTGATCCTCGAGAGTAAAGCGGGACAAATTTGGGGGAGGTCTTGGTGACCTTGATTACTCACGGGGAGTAGCCACAAACCAGCAGCGGGTGGGGCTACTTTTTCGAACTTGTGTTTTCCGAGATGTGGGCCTCTTGTCCTCAAGAGGTCACCGGACGAAATTCGAAAGGGGAGGGGGAGAGATGACTTCTCCACACCCAGCTTGAGCGAGCTAACGGGCCTCTTGTCCTTAAAAGGTCACCAGAAGAAATTCAGAGGACGGCTTCTGCAATCCTTAATCTGAAAGTGGTTGTGAAAGGCTGACGTTGCCTCACGAGACTCTTCTTACTGACCCGAAGATACGGGTGTGATGTCCAGCTCTTCCCTGGCTTGCGACCGTCATTCACACTTCTCGGGAGAGAGAGCTTCGTTGAATCGAACTCCTTTCGTGGAAGCGTCGTCTAACTAAGACTGTCTGTAATCCTGGAAACGGTGCATATATACCCGGTTTTTAAAAACAGGGAGAGAGAAAGAGGCCTTCTCGAACTTTTGTTAGGGGCCGTGACAGACTGAGCGTCTCCTTGCGGGGAAGTTTCAATGGCAAGAATCAATGGGCTAGACGGACGACCAGCGGATAAAGACATAAATGCTGTTCGCGGCGGACCTGCAAAATAGATGTGAAATCTCCCAACCCGAGGGTGGGGGGAATTGAGACGGCAGGGAGGTAGCCTCAATTTCAGCGTCATGCCTCTTGTGAATTTTGCGGAGACCTGGCGGAAAATTCCCCAAAAGGGTAAGGTCGGAGGGGGGAGGGGTAACGGCTTGCTTTCTCTCTCGAAGTAATAATATCTTAGGAGGTGGGGAAATAATATTATTCTAGGGGATACCTCTAAAATTATATATCTACATCCAGCCTAAAAATCTGATGATATCGTTACCCAAATATGCTGTATAAAATCATTTAATCGCCCTAAACCATTACAAGATTAATAAAAACAATACGGAAAGCTTTGGGGCATGAGAGACCGGAAGAAATAGTTGAAAATGACAACTTTTTCCACCTTTGAAAACCAGAATTAGCCAGATATTAATTAGTCTAAAGAAATTCAGCAGGATATAACGAGGTTGTGATCAGTATATAAAAAAAATGTCACCTCGAATTCCTTCACATATTTCTCTTGATTGAAAATGACTCAAGCGAATGAAGAGAAACACGTAGAAGAGATTCTTCAAAGGAGTTATTAATGGCATTATATCGACTACGTCGATCAGCGAGCAATTACATGGCCAATTTTAGCTTGTAATATTATTTAATAAGTAGAAATTTGAGCATTTAATTACAGAATATCTGTGATAGGTCGGGTGGGAGTGGCCTCACTGGAGGTTCGAGGAATAAGATCAATAAGCAATGCAGAATTGTGAGCTATACAACTCTAAGTACTGTAAGATCGAGATTGTTCTATTAAAGTCACCGAACCTAGTAACTTTTATCTACAAATTATGATCCTCTTCAAACTTCTTGAGGTATATCGAAGTCCTTCGTCCATCAATAATTTTCACAACTGTGCGTCGGAAATTTAATATGGAGAACTAGGGACAAAACAGGCTGCATCGTTCATGGTGCTGGGCAGATTTTTCTATTGTAATTCTTCTCTTATCATTATTTATATCAAATTTATTATTATTGAAAATTTCCTTTCCCTGCTTGTGACCATCATTTTCTCGTCCTAAATTAGATTTCCCTTTTCTCGAAATATTTCTTGAGAGGGAATTCAAATCAACCTTTTTGCTTTGAAGAGGAAGAACGTGAGAGCACCTGCACACAAACACGCTCCCTTCAGACAAACATGGATATGCACACTATTTCTCGCTTCATGATGAAGATGAACTTATGTTGCAAATTACTTTTACATGTCCCCGTTTTCGAAATAAATTTAAGAGGAATGTCAGATTTAGCTTGCAGAAGAATCGAGACAGAAATATTATCTCTGTGGAAAAGAGAGTAGTGCATGTGTTGTAATATCGAAGGAGAGGCAAGGTGGGAAATAGGCGTAAGTCTTGTCAGGTGGGAAAATTGATGAGTCACAGGTGAGAGTCCTAAAGCCGTCTTAAATTAAATGAAGGTAAGCGAGAAAAAGCAACAGGGTGGATGTCATACTTCGCGACAATGCCAAAGCTTTCAACAAGGTGTGGATACCTGGCGTAAAGCTAAAATAAGTATCCTTAACACGAAGCGTAACCTATCTAAAATATTATGACACTACCTAGAGGAAAGGAAAGCTATTTTACACATAAACGGCAAAATGGGATAAGCATTCGCATTACAGGCGAAGGTCCTTCAAGGATGGTGTCTTTCCCCAATTTGGTATACAATCTCTACCCGTGACCTACCTTAACCAACAGTCGAGAGTGCAATGTACATCCAACTAGCGTATGACATCTCACAAATCCTTACCCGCAACAGAAAAAAACCAAGAGATATTAACCAGTGGACAGGGAGCTACAAGGGAGCTACAAGGAAAATAAGTACCCTAGAAGACCTTACGGTCCATACAAGGAGGGTACTTTTAGCGCAAACTTCTAAGGTGTCCGTTGGCTCCTCGAAGATCACTCACGAGGATCTTAACGGCTATTTCGCAAGACTTTATCTAGTCTTAACTTAAACTGGTCAACAGATCACGGTGATATCGCTTCAGTTCAAGTTTAAAGCCGTGATTTCTTGTTCTCCCCTCGCTGAGCTGGAAAATATCCCCGTAGTACAGTCTGTCGAATCCTCTAATTATTTTAAACACTTCGATAAGCTGACCACGTAGTCTCCGGGTCTCCAGCGAGAACATATCTAATTCCCTTAATCTATCTTCATAACTTTTATGTTTGATTGAGGGAATCAGTTTGCTTGCCCTAGGTGCACGCGTTTCAATCTCGCGATGTCTTTTCGAAATGAAGGACTCCAAAATTGGACGGCATACTCCAGGTGCGGTCGGACGAGGAAGTTGTACAGACAAAGTACTATCTCCTTGTTCCGATATCCAAACTGTCGCTTTATATACCCTAACATCCTTTGGGCTTTCTTATCCACCTCAATACACTGTTTCGAGAACTTGAGGTCACTCATGATAGTTACACCCAAGACCTTCTTAGTTTCAGTGGATTCAAGAGCATTGCCCTTAAGGATATAGGGTGATTGAGGATTTCGGTGGCCGATATGCATAACTTTGCATTTATTTACGTTGAAAGGCATTTGCCACGTATCAGACCACTCCTTAATCTTCCGAAGATCTTCCTGCAGGCTTGCAGCATTTCCATCCTTTGCAACGTTCATACCAAGCTTGGTATCGTCGGCAAATTTGGAAATCTCTGCAACCATGTAACCGTCCATGTCGTTGACGTAGATGATGAATAGTAGTGGTCCCAGGACAGAACCTTGAGGCACACCGCTAGTAACGGGCACCGACTCAGAAGTCTGTCCATTCACCACCACCCGTTGCCGTCTGCAACTTAGCCAGTTCTCGATCCAGCCTGCTACTTTTCAGTCTATGCGCAGCGCTCTCACTTTCCGGTGAAGGCGGCGGTGTGGTACCTTGTCAAAGGCTTTCTAAAAGTCTAAGTACACCACTAGGGAGAGAGATTAAGAACCAATACGACTTCGAAAAAAGAATAAAGTCAAAACAAATATAAAGAAGTTCAATCTGATACTGATACACCAGAGAAAAACAGCCGTGATTAGAGTCGATGGAGAGGCGTATCAATATAACCCGGAAGGGAGAGTCCTCACACTTAAACTAACAACAAATGGATATACCTTTTATCTGACACCAAAAGTGTCAGAAGCAAAAGTGACCCTAACATCGCTGCAAACATTCCGTAACCTTTCAAACAAGAAAAAAATAAAACTATACAAAGCCTTCGTTCGACCCAAGATGATATACCCTATAATCTCCACTCACGCTCAGCAAACCGGACATAAAAAATGACCCAGAAAATGAAAAACTGGGCCACAAGATTTATAGAAAACAAGAGAATGCAACACCAAATAACATCAGAGGATCTGCGCGAGACAACCGCTACCCCAGGAAGAAATAAACAAAGTAGCCGTACCTGACAAGGAAATCCGTCAAATCAGATACGAACAACGAATTTACAGAAGCAGAAAAAATACAATGATAAACATAAACTCAATATATTAATAATGAAATGTCAGCAAACTGAATAAGACTACTGAAATCAGCAACTGAAACCGAAAACAAAAGAGACAATCTAAATGGAAAAAAAAAAATTGACACTGATGAGAATATGAACAAGAAATGATGATGAGCAACGCGTAAAAAAAAATGATAAATGGATAAAATTTATTCATACAATAAAAATACTGCAAAAGTGCCAAAAAAAAATACAAATGTTCAAATGTCTAAACGATAACAAAAGCTCGAAGGCTTAAAATAAAAAAACTACACAAAAAAAGGCAAACTAAATTAAGAAATTAAAGCATTTGCAAGGCAACAACTACAATTCCTCCTCCTCACCGTATCACTCCATATATATCACCCTCTACTCATACCAATTTCCTCCACA
The DNA here is from genome assembly GCA_963969495.1 of Ceratothoa steindachneri. NCBI lineage: Eukaryota > Metazoa > Arthropoda > Malacostraca > Isopoda > Cymothoidae > Ceratothoa > Ceratothoa steindachneri. The sequence continues at coordinate 195,149,347 of OZ018323.1, read as the reverse complement.
CACACACACACACACCACTTTTAATATCCCAATTTCAATTCGTAGAAGCTTAAGATTTCAGAACATGAAATAACGGGGGAAGGAGTTGCGTTGATAAAGGAGGAAAAGTTAAAGGTGATCATTATCGGCAGAAAACACTAACCAAAATTTTAGTAACAACAAGGAGTAACAACAAGGAAAGAAGGTACCCTAGGAGACCTTACGGTCCATTCAAGAAGGGTACCTTTGGACTAGCAATCGAGTGGGCACATGGCTGCTCAATTGTTTTGCGTCCTTAAACGGCCACTTTTCAAGACCTTGTCTAGTCTTGACTTGAACTGGTTAACAAATTCACTGTTGACAACTTCCACTGGAAGTGCCTTCCACATACCGCAGATACTGTAAGTGAAAAAATTTCCACACAGATTGCGGTAGTAACGCTTCAGTTTAAGTTTGAAGCCGTGATTGCGCGTTCTGTTCTCACTCAGTGTGAAAATATCCCGGTAGTCAATATTGTAGAACCCTCGAAGTATTTTGAAGACTTCGATGAGCTGACCACGCAGTCTACGGGTTTCCAGCGAGAACAGATCTAATTCCCTTAGTCTATCCTCACTTTCTGGGAATAAGATGTTAGAAGTGAGACTTACTTTACTCCCCCTCCCCTCCCCTACCTGTCTTCTGAGAAGTGAGTGGCCCTGATGATTTCAACCAATTACCCATGTTTGGCACCAGGTCTAGATGTCGAAGATGATGTAGGTGTTGTGTGCATGTACGAGTTTCGGGTAGTTTTGGAAAAGGTGCTTGGTGTTGTTAATGTGTTGGTTGCATTTGGCTCATAGTGGTGATGGGGTGATGTGTATTCTTGGTTCGTACAGTTGCAATAATGTTATTTAATTTTAAGAGCAGATCTGGCGACTGCCTACCAGGGCAAAGGTTGCCTTACTCACACTACAATCTAATACTAGGCTAGATTAAATAAAATAACAACATGTAAATAATAAATAACAAAAAATAAAAAATAACAAAGGCTAAGTCACAAGCTAAAAGAAGAGAAAAAAAGCAACGAATAAACACCCCCAAAAAGAGATAAGCAAACAGGCAACAAGAAGGAAGCGCGCTCCGACGTCGAGCTTAAGCCGGCCTCCACCCAACGCAGGAACATGGAACGGAAAATCAAATACTCAATTAAAGTGAAAGAGGCCAGCCTCTTTCAAAACCTCATATATTTCTCAAGTCTGTATGCATGACACAGTCCAGAGTACGAGGGACAAGTGGTAGCCACCCAGCTCGTCCCGGTACCGGGACAGGTAACGTGCGCGAAGATATCCCAGAATGGGACTGTTGTGGTATGACATTATATTACATGAATACCATATTATATCTATGGGGAAAGGACCGATAACTTACAGGTAAACCGACGAAGGGACGGAACACCGATAGTTTAGACGGGCTGAAATGCGAGATGAGAGTCCAACGAGGTCAGGTAACAAATGGGCAATGGCAAAGCTCAAGGTTATTTAAAGAGGCATTACAAAAATATAATTTTATTTACATAAAAATAATAAGAGAATTGATGGGTAAAATTACCTCAGAGAATTAACGGACAAAATCACATCACTAACGAAGGGGGGATTGTAGTTATAAATCAGACTATGAAGTTTGAACTTAAGGTATTACAGGAGAAGACTATTCAAATGGGGAGGGAGGGGGGGATTACCTCATTTGGGTTACTAAAGGGGGAGGGGGGAGTGACTTACGGATGTCTTCTGCACGTGGGGTGAGGCTGCTCGGAACTTCTGAGCGGGAGCTTGAAGTGATGACCGTTCTCCCAAAACAGGGGGGTAGGGGTAACTTCCGGTCCAGGGCAGAGTATTTCGGCCACCCGAAATAAGGGGCGAACGAATGAGGGCTTCGACAGGAGTTGATGAGAGAAGTCCGGAAAATCACTCGGTGGCGATCGTTAAGTGGAATTACCTCACTATCTGGGGCTAATTCCAAATACACAAAATAATTCAGCTGTCACTTTGCTTTGTTGTTAGCATCTGACTTGGAGCTATGGGGAATCTTCTGAGGTCCGGGTTAGACTTCTCAACTTTGTGTCTCTTAATGGGAATCGAGCGCTATTTATGTCCGAGGCTCTCTCTGGGGTTGCGGGGTGGTAAGCGGGAAACAGCTCTAATCTCCAGTGGCCTCGAATCTTCTTGCAGAGGCTATTCTGCCCGTGTAAAAGTGAATCGTGGTGGACACGGTTTGAGGCTACCGCTTGTGGAAGGGAAGGGGGGGGGTAGGCTTACCAATTCAGGCCTAACCGGGCGTTTTGCAGCGCATGGAAGTTCCGTTCTGCTCAAGAGAGTCCACGTGGGGTTCCTTTACAGGGATATTCAATAAGGATGTGCCAAACAGTCTAGGGGACAAAGCAGTCGTCATAAAAGGTATGACAAACACACCATCAAAAACGATGCATCTCGCGAGTGTGTCCTATTCGGAGACGACAGAAAGCAACCTGATACCGTAATGAAATTCGGGGGGAGGATAGCTCCATTCGAACAGTTGCAGCCCAATAGCAGGTGAAGTTTATGTTCCTCTCGGCTGCCTCCCTTATTTCTTTCCACCAGACTGGACTGTTACCCGTGTTTCTGTCATGAAGAAGAGCCAAACGCTAGCCTGGTGACCCATTCTCAACGAATCTTTGGCGCCGTCATCGTCACGCTTATTCCCCGGAATTGCCACATGTCCAAGAACCCAGCAGAAGATTATCTTGACATCCGCCCTACTCATCAAAACCGTGGGGTCACGGATATTGCGAAGCAGGAGATGCGGAGATTCCAAGGCCCCGAGGGAACTCAGGACGCTTTGTGAGTTGCTATAGATAACGATCCCATCTCCAAACCGGGCACGTGACGTTATCTCCCGTACCGAGCGGTGTATTTCAGCTAGCTCGGCCGTAAAGACAACGCCTGTTAGAGCCTCACTGACTTAAAACAGGGTGGATACGGCATGTAAACCGACCACCTCTTGGGACTTGGGACAATCCGTATAAATTTGCACGGTTCCAGCGTGACATAGAGTGTGCTTCAAAAGGCCAAACAAAATAACCCGGCTGTTGTAGAAACTTTCGGACCAGAGACGTGGTGACAAAGAGTCAAAGGTGGTACCCTCGTTGTGGTGTCTTGGGCAGACTCAGGGGCGCCACTGGCCCAAGGGAAATAACGAGATCTGGAAGGAGTTTCCTAGCTATTAAGGGCTTAGGGTATGACTAGCGTCTCTCGGTAGCATAGGCACCGTTGAGAATATTTTTCATTGTGGTAACCCATCTGGCGACTACCTACTCCGGCATGAGTCGCCGTACACAACACAGCCTATACCAGGCTATATTAAAAAAAACAACAAATAACAAAGAAACATAATATGCCAAAAAAAAATAACAACGATAAAAAGGGCAAATTCTAAAATAATATCAACAAAGAGAAAACGCAAAAAGGAAAGAAGGAAGCGTACTCTGGCGTCAGGGGAAGTCCCGCCTCCCCCTGGCGCAAGAACATCCATCCCCAAACAAGAAAAAGTAAGTCGTAAAGTCCACAAGTCCGTATGTAACAACGCGTACAGAGAACAAGGGACAAGCGGTAGCGAACCAACTCGTCCCAGTACCGGAACAGGTAACGTACGTGAAGATAAGCCAGAATGGGACATTCAAAAAGAATGTGCCTAACAATCTGAGGTAGAACGCAGTCGTCGCAATAAGGCGCAGAAAAACGCGGGTGTGTCTAATTCGGAGAAGACAGAAAGACACCTGAAACCGTACCGGTATTGGGCTTTAGGTCCATGGGAACGGACGCGGCGCTATGGCACATAACTTTTGGTTCCCCATGACCGTCTCCCATCTTCTTTGGTAAGCCACCTGGAGGGCAGCCCGTATTCCTGCAATGTAATTGTTGTGAGAAAGAGCAAAACCCTGGTCTGGTCACCCAGTCCTTGCTGACACTTTGGCGACCTCATTGGCATGCTTATTTCTTGGATGTGCTACATATCCAGGAACCCAACAGAGGTTAATCCCGACATCCACCCGGATCGCCAGAACAGTGGCGTTACAGAAATCGTGAACAGGATGCGGGGATTTCAATGAATGCCCCGAGAGCATTCAGGGAGCCTTGTGAGTCGGTATAAATCACAATCTAGTCTCTAAACCGGCTACGTCGAGTTATTTCCCGTAACAAGCGGTGTATTTTTAACCAAATCGGCTGTGAAGAAGAAAGACACAGGGCCAGGAAGAGCCCCGCTGACTTCAAAAAGAGAGGATACGGCGTGGAAACGGACCCCCTCTTGGGACTTAGATCAATCTCTATACACTGGCACGGTTCCGGCATGACAAGAAGTGTGCTCCAAAAACGGTCGAACGCAATACTCACGTCAATGTAGAAGCTTTGGGAGCAGAGGTGTGTGGAAAGGCGTTACCCTATTGGGTGGCGTTCTGGGCATAACCAGGGGCGCCACCGGGCCAAGAGGTATACCGAGCTCTTGAAGGAGTTTCTTAGCCCTAAACCCAAAGGATTTAGGGTATGAATGGCGGCATAGGCACCATTGAGATCAGCTGCGGATGCAGTGAGACCTGTTGGCACCTTAGGTAGATGCAGAGCTAAGCGTACAGGTGAATAATGCACTGTCCACGTCGAAGAGCTAGCTAGATCTCCTCTGCATCGGAAAGAAGGCTCTCAATATGGGACGTGCAGAAGACACAGCTCGCCAGGCGAAGGTCGGTGTGGCTGATCAAATACCCGTTCCGCAATACCTAGACGGATGCGGATGGAGCGGGTACAAGAGATCCTAACGTTGCGAATATGAGGTTTCCAGGTGCGGTGTTGGTCAAATACAAGACCAAGGAAACATTTCGATTCCACCACTTCCAGGCGAACCCCATTTAGAAAAAAGTCTTGGTCAGGGTGTAGCCGTGGATGGCGTCTATTTGGCATTGCAAGAGACGCGGTTTAATGCCTGTTGAAGTCGACGCTGCAAAGTTGGTATCTGAGTCGCGCCAAAAGAGATTGAAAGGTTTTCCACGTAAAGCGTAGCAAGAACATCTTCTAGTTGCAGCAAGGTGATGCCGTTAATGCTCAAGGAAAAGAGTATGGTACTGAGGACACTTTCCTGTGGGACACCATCCTCCTGCTCCATTGGGCCGGAGAGGGCTTTCCCCACCTGTACGCGGAATCAATGATCTCGCAAAAATTCAGATTTAAAGATTGGAGGCGTCTCCGAGCTCCAATCCTGTGGAGAATCTCTATGACACTGGATCGAAATGCGGTATAATAGCCTCCTCCATATAAAAAAACACCGTGGTGTACTCCTAGATAGGAAGTAAGGCATCACAGACGGCGTTTTCCAGTTAGAGCAGAGGATCCGACCTGGAATGGAACTTGCAGAAGCCGCAAGTTCCAGAAAAAACGCTATTCTAACATTTACCAATGTCTCAATCAACTTGCGAACGCAGGAGGTTAGAGAGATTGGGCGGAACCTACCGGGGTAGACTGATCTCTCTCCGATTTGCGAAAAGCGAGCACAGTAGTGAATCGTCTGGCATCTAGGAGGATACCCTTTCCCCAGATCCGGTTGAACAAATCTAACAGAAATGCTATGTCTCGCTCACCGAGAGGTCGTAGCATGGCGTACAGGACATCGACTGGACCAGTGGTGGTGTCCGCGAACAAAGCTGGGGCGGAACGCAACTCAATGAACCTGTCGTTGAAGGATTCTTCGCTTCTGGAGGTAAAGTCCAGTCGACAGCCTTCTGCGACATAACGACGAGCATTGAACTCTAGTAGAGCATCATCCCAGCTAGAGAATGCCAAAAAAGTGGTCACGAAGGATTACTCCACGGACGCGGGTTCGAGATTGCGGTCCCATTCTCCTGGACATCGGGAAGGGGGATCCTGCAAGAACTGGCCGCGAGTCAAAATGGTTCTATCAACAGACTATGAGTGACCCACCTAGCACTGGGTGTGCTTTAGGAACCGAAGCTCCTTTGCTGCTGTCTTCCTTTATAAGAGCCGTCTTATGAAACCCGGGACACTGTCGAACAACTAACTTCAAGGGTGTTGCTCTTCCGAGTGTAACAACACGGGAAGGTGCACGGCTGTTTCGCCTTACGGGAAACGATCACGGTGGGGGAGGAGAGGAGCCCCGGTTTTAAACGGAGGTGGATGTGAACCTTTTGTGCGACAAACTCTAACAGTGCAGCGCTTTGGGTGGGTAGAACCCGCAGAAGGGTTCCGATTTAGCGCGAAAAGAACCGTGTTATTAGGCCTGAAGGGTGTAGGAGCAGACGGGGTAATTTTAACATTGAGGAATAATACGCTACAAGCAGCGCCGGGCACGCCAGGATCAAGTCCTTAGCCTAGCAAAATGAAAGACGATTCAGAGTTTGAACGGACAACATTTCCTTATCAAAGAGTTACTCAACACATTGCTTCGAAGAAGTGAGGTACGGCTGTCCATAATTGACACAATTGGCCATAACCGATTTGGACTTATCGTGTGCGACCTTAAAGCAAATTAAACTTACTTCGTGTAGTCTCGGCCCCGACGTAATCGTGGCCTCGCTCTACGCACTTCTGAGTTTCGTCTTTGTCAAGGACTCCCCACCTTGGAAGCACCGGGACCAGACGTGCCGGTCTCGACTTGGTCGCCTACTGAAACGGCAGCGGACCCGTCCGTCCTTGAAAATGCCGCGGAAGTAGAGGAATCCTGAGTCTTTTTAGTATTTTTCCTGTTTCTTTTCTATTCGGAGACGGAGTTGGGTAATGAACCCGCTTCTCTCTACGGCAGAAGGTTTATTAATTGATTGGTTTTAAGTGACGCAACTACTAGGTTATTGAAACCAGCTAAACCGTTTAATTTAGTTTGAGAATTTATTGAGTGGTGAATTTGTGATGAATGGATGACGGATGGTCAAAGCTTTAAACTGGTTGAAGATTTATTATTATGATTCAATAATTTTAAAAGAATATTTAAAAAAATATATATAAATTTAAAACAATGAGTATTTATAGATGTATTGCAAAGCTATGGATGAATGAGGGTGAATGGATGAGAAAGGATTTATGTGTGTATGAATAAATGTGTGAGATGATGAGGGTGAGTTGGTGAATGAGACTGAATAGATGAATTATAATGCCTGATGATTTTTTTTCAAAGATATTTACAAAATAATGCTTTGATGGATGATTGTGGAGGATGGAGATGAACGGGTTAAAGATGCCCAGTAAATGGATGAAGGATAAAATATATGGACTATATTTTAGAATTTATTTTAGAGTATTCATTTTGTTTTAAAATAGACTACATATTTGAAATAAAGTATTTTGGAATTATATATCTTTGAGTTGACTAAATTCCGATCCACACCACCAGCCTGGCCAAACATCAATACTAGGGTGTAGGCACCATCTTCTCCCCGGTGCCTTGCAATATGGGCGTTGCGGAGATCTCCCAGGCTGTGATACTCCGCCATTATGTAGATTACCGTGAGGGGCACGAAAAAAATCATCACGATAATGGGGTGGAACCCTCTCCATATTGTGCCTATGTGTAAATTTGGCGTGGCCCACCCGGAGACGTGTAACCACCACCTGCACGGGTCGTGACAGTCCACTGTACTCCCATATCTCCACGCTTTCGGGAATAGATCTGTTTGTTTCCGTCTAACGAGGTCCACTGCTCTTCCCATAGCTGAAGTATTACCGGTATGGTGGATGGCAGGCCGGAAATCACATGCTGGTATTGTGAGGCGAGTTTTTGCCGGTCTTGATGTGAATGTCTAAGTGAGGGCATCCACCGCCTTATTGCCAGGGACGGCCACGTTTGTAAGGACCAAGCGGAATTGCATAGTGTGACTTCAGTTCATCAGTAGATGGAGCCACTCTAAGATTAATAGAACCAGCGGGAGGTCGGGATTAAAACAATCTATCACCTCACGGGCACTTAGAGAGTCTGAATAAATTACATATGATACATATGTCTTCAGGAAAATAAGGCTCATGAGGTCATTCATGATTCGAGTAAGTTATGCAGTGAATATCGAGGCAACTCTACGAAGAGTGACCCCTTTACTAGATGGTGGAAAGATAACTCCTAAAACCGACTCCCTCATCGGTCTTGGAGCCATCTGTGTAAACTGGTATAAATCCCTCATTCAAAGAATGATGGTCTTTAGCCTGGAAGAGCTCAGCTTGTAGCGATGGTAATCCTTTTCTCCGTGAAAGTCCCCTACAGAAGGTGACCTCAAGTAGATCCCAGGGACGAAGTATGTGCTGCTTCTGTGGGCTTATTTGCAGAGTAGGGTCAGGGTGAGCGTCAAACAACACCTTGACTCGTGCACCCGATGCCTCTTGAGTATAGCCTCAACCGATGTGTTGGGTAGCATTGTCATCAGCTTTCACTCTTTGGCTAGCCAGAGAATCAGGTAGTCTTTGTAGGCAGCACCAGTAGCTGATCAGTGATAAATGCCTGCGGAGGTTCAAGGGAATTGCACCTCCATCCAATAGAAGGTTAGGGATGGGAAACGACCTGAATTTCCTAGTTGTGAGAGGCACTCATCAGTGGTGGATGTAATCTAGCGTATTTAATCTTAGTGTGTAGCTGAGTAGTACAGCTCGCAACCGTATTTTTATTTTGGCAATATTAGTGCGTTTTATACCCTCAATATGATGTCGCAGTCTGCACCCCAGGATGTGTTTGACAGTAATTTTAGAAGATTGATTGCCCTAAAGCAATTGACCTTCAGCGAACGGAGGTGAGGAAATTACGTTTGTCTGGAGTCAAATACCAACCCACCAAGCCGACCCTTATCCCTACACCGGATCCGCCTGCCATAAAGATACAGATATGGGTCGAAACGTATGCCCAAAATCCTGCAGATATGTACTGCGATTGTCTTTTTCTGCGAGAAACGAAAACCCCTAATAGTTGCTCACTCACAGAAATTCTCTATGGCAAGCTGGATTCGTCTTTCAGCCGCTGACAGCCGTGAGGCTGCAAATGATATTGACAGGTTTTCCACATACAAGGTGCTGAACACTCCATTTGGGAGCGTATCACTATGTCATTGATCGCAACAGTAAAAAGAATTACGCTCAAGACACTCCCTTGTGGATCTCCACCTTTGAGTTGATTGGAAGGGGAGAGGACTCATCCGGCCCTAAATTGGAAAATCCTATTGGCCATGAAGGCCTTAAAGAAACATGGCAATCTCCCCCTTAGGCCAGTTCTGTGGATGGTTTGGACAAATGTTGTGTCTCCAAGCAGTGTCATAAGCTTTCTCCAGTTAAAAAAACTGTAATGTAATGCTGCTGCGATCTAAATGACCTGCAGACTGCCGACTCTAGTATCAGGAGATCATCTGACGTGGAACAAAGCTTGCGGTTGGCAGTTTGCAAAGAACTTTTCGCTATCAAGGATTCACATCAGCCGAACATTGACCATCTTCTCAAGCAGCGTACACATGCACGGTGTGAGCGATATTGAACGGAGTTTAAGGGGCTGCGAGTGATCTTTTCCCGGCTTCGGGATCGGAATCACCATCGCCACGCTCCAGCCGCTCAGAAAGGCTCCCTCCGTCCACATTCGGTTATAGAAGCCTAGCAGAAAGAACATCCCCTCTTGCGGAAGATGTCTAAGCATTACATAGGGGATGTTGATGTACCATGGGGAGCTGTCCTTTCAGATTTTGGAAGGCCTCTAATAATTCACGTGTGGTGAAGAGCATATGGTACGACTCTCCAACTCTGGATGCAAAGTCAATATTCTTCCGATCTTCTCGGAGTCATGGTAGAGCCGAAGGGAAAGTAGGGTCAAAATGGGCTACTAAAGAGTAAAAGGTGCCAAAGTGCTCTGCCATATCGGCAGGGGCAGCCACGTTGTTGACATTCAGCGATAGGATGGGACAACATACTTCCCCTTCATATTACGGACTTGTTGCCATATCTTTGACTGTGGTAAAGAGGGCGAGACGGAGTTCACATAGGATTTCCAAGAGGAGCATAGAGCTGAATTCATCGCTAAGCGATCTTTAAAAATATATTTTAGGAGCCCAGCTGGTGACGGCCTACTTGGTCCAAAGTCAACGTACTCACTACAGCCTACGACTAGGCTATAATAAAAAAAAATAACAAGTGAATAAGAAATAATAAGGATAAAAAGATCATCTGCCCGCATTCCCCTGGGGCAGAAGCATGCGAACCACAAAAAAAGTAAAAAAAGTGGAGGCAAACCTCCTCAAAAAGTCGCAAAGTGCGCAAGGAACTTGTCACGGGTACAAAGAAAAATCGGTAGCGACCCCGCTCATCACGTGAGCAAAGATAAACAAGAGTGGGACATTTAACAAGAATGTGCCGAACAGTCTAGGGGATAACGCATTCGTCCCATTAAGGCGCAGGCGAGCGCTCCATCAAATGGCGCTGTGTCCCGGGAATGTGTACAAATCGGAGACGAGAGAAAGCAGCCTGAAGCCATTGCGGCATTGTAGGGTAGTTCCATGTGAACAGTAACAGCGTAATGGCACGTAACTTTACGTTCCCCTCCAACATCTCCCATTTTATTTGCCAAGCAGACCGAAGGGCAGCCTGTTTTTTCTAGGATGTAGTCGGTTTGAGGTAGAGCGAAACACTTGTCTGGTCGCACAGTCCTCACGGACTCTTTGGCGACCTCATCGGCGTGCTCATTTCCCGCAATTCCTACATGTCCAGGAATTCCGAAGAAGTTATTCGCGAAATCCGCCCGGCTCACTAAAACCGTTGCGTAACGATATCGCTAACTAGTGGATGCTCTGAGAGCACTCAGGGCGCTTTATGAGTCGCTATAAATCACAATCTGGCCTCCAAACCGGGCACTACGTGTTATCTCTGGTAGGATGGTGTATTGAAATCAGCTACGCCGTGAAGAGAGACGGAGTGCCTGCCAGAGCCCACCTGACTTCAGACAGTCGGGATACGGCGAAGAAAGCAACCCTCTCTTGGGACTTGGAGCCATTCCTATACACGGGCACTGCTCCAGCATGAAATGAAGTGTCTAAAAAAAAGGCAGAACTAAATACTACCGGCGCTGTAGAAGTTTTGGGAGTAGAGGCATGGCGACAAATAGTCAAAGGTGGTACCCTCCAAGATGGTGTCCTATTCAGAACCAGGGTTGCCACCGGCCTGAGAGCTATTCTTAATGTGGTGCCATTGATGGCGCCAGAAACACACCACCGTGGCGTAATGCTGTCTAGGAAGGAAGGCCTCGCAGATGGAATTTTCCAGTCTAAGCACAACATCCAACCTGGAGTGGAAATTGCGGAAACCGCACTGTGCAGAAAAAGATTGCCTGGCTCTCGGGAAAATGGGCTAATCTAACATTGAACAATTTCTACATCAACTCGCCTACACAGGGGGTTTGAGAGATTCGGCAGAATCCGTCCTGGATAGAGAGATTTCTCCCCGGTTTGGGAAAAAGGAGCAGAGTAGCGATTAGCCACGAGGCTGGGAGAATACCCAGGTGTCGAAGCATCAGGGGCGGAACATCTTCTGGACTAGAAGCGGTGTCTACGAACCAAGCTAGAGAGGAACGCAACTCACTACAGTTGGCGGCCTTCCGCGAAGTCACGAGGCTCATTGAATGTTGGTGGAGGAGCATCCCGGCTAGAGAATGCGGAGTCAACGGTCGCGAAGGATTCCGCGACGGAAGCGAAGTCTGGGATTGCGGTGCAATTCTCCTAGAGAACGGGAGGGGGAGCCTGCGAGAACCTGCCTAAATTCTTTTACTCGCTTTACCACCACTGATAGTGGAGTCTTTCTCGTCAGGTAAAGACACGTATGCCCTCCAAAAAGAGGCACGGGCGTGCTTCTAATTATACCTGAACCTAGCCCTAGCAAGGCGATATTCACTTACAGTGAAGTGTTTCGAGCGGCGCTTATAGTACATGTAGGCATAACGCTTCTGTTTTAAGGCCAGCTCACACTCCGCTGACCACCAGGGGAGAAGTCGGTGTGCAAAACCGCCAGACGTTCTAAGAATAGTAGTTAGGCCCACAGAGATGATGTTGCCGGAGAAGAACTCAACGACCTCATCTACTGATCTAAAATCCTCGACTTGGACAGAGAAATCAGTCATTTCCTGAAATGCGAACCACCGCGCCCGAACCAAACACCACCCGGGTTGGCTCTAGTGTGGCCGTGACCCGGAAAATTATATTTAAATGGGAATGTGATCACTACCATGGAGGTTATCTCCACCCCTATCCAAAATCAGACTTTTCATCTAGAGACTGCAATGATTCATCGCGGCAGGAAATAAGTGCTTCTCGTGCAGTGATGCGTAAACTCATCCACATTTAGGACACCTACCTCTAGCTCGTCGAACAGGTCGGGAAGGACCTGAACCCTGCGACAGGTAACGTGCAGGAAGATATCCCAGGTGGAAACATTCAATAAGAAAAAGGGCCTCTGAAACCCCTAACAAGTAAAAGGGCCTCTGAAACCGTATCACAACGCGGCGAAAGTCCTCTGCTTTAAAATTTGCTCAGGAGGGAATGTACGCAGAAATATGAGTATACCTCCTATCCAGGTGCAAATGCACAGGTTCTGCCTGAATGGAGGATCTGCCATCTCCAAGCAGCCCAGCCTACCAATTGGTGTGGTCGAAATAGCCGAAGCTCCTTTGGTGCTGTCCTCCTTTTGGAGGCAGCTTTAGGAACCCCGGAAGAAGGTCTCACGACCAAATTACGGGGGGTTGCCTCCTGTGAGTCTAACTCCTTGGTCACGTTGGGGGAAGTGTGAAACCTTTATGTCGCCAGCTCTACCAGGGGAGCGCCAGGGGTGGGTAGAACTTGCAGAAGGGTTCCGAATGGGGCCGGAAACGACCGTGCTTATATTGCTTGAGGGGCCTAGACCAGAGGGTGTCTTTCTTAACGTTGAAGCATTATAAGTCCCAGCTGAGGCCGGCGCGTCAAAAGAAAGGCCTTAGCCTCGCGAAATGAGAGAAGCTCCTCAGCCTGAATGGCCAGGATTTCCTTTTCAAGGAAATAAGCACCACATTGCTTCGAAGAAGGGGATGGGGGGCGATTCTCTGCAATTGATACACTTGGCCACACACGATTTGGACTTATCATGTGTGACCTTGGAGCAACTTACACAGATTTCTTGTAACACCGACAATGTGCGGCTATAGGAACGATTACTATGGCCGAAGCGTTGACAGTATTAGTACCTCCGTGGAGGTGGCACGAATTCCTTCTCGCGGTAGCGGTCCAAAACGGCAGGCCACGACTCAGGGTGTTTGTGACAGTCAAACTTGACGAAATTTTAGGGGTGGATCTCGAGGCCCCTTCCGGTTTTTTCATCACATGCTCTACCTTGACCACCCCATGCTCGGCCAGCTCTAAGGTTATGTCATATATTGTTTTTTCAACGAGTTTCCTCGTATAAACTACTCCTTTCACAATGTTAATGGTTGACTGTGGCGTCACACTCACCTGCGTGCCATCAAGTGTCGCAATAATCATGGCCATCTCGGAGGGATTCGACGCATTTGCCAGCAGGCTTTCGTACGAGAAACGGGTCACCTTCGGCACTCTACCAATCACGCTAGCTAATGCTCTCCTCTGATAGATCATGGCGTTAGCATGGGGAGAATAACGAGGGAGCGTTTGAAGCCAGAGGGCTCGAAAACACCATGTATCCTCTGAATGAGCGGCCCCGACGTAATCGAGGCTTCGCTTTGCGCATTTGTGTCTGAGTCTGGGACTCCCCACACGAGCGCGAACCGCGCCTGGACGTGCCAATCTTAGCTTGGTTGCATATCAAAATGACAGCAGCCCAGTCCGTCCCCTCGGCTTCCACGGACGGACAGGAGCCCCGAGTCTTTTTAGTATTTTTTCTATTTCTGTTCTTTTTAGGAGAGGCTGGTGGGGAATGGACCCGCTTCTCCCCTCCGCCGCCAGGAGCTCGTAAGCCAAATGGGCGGCCTCGGCAAGATCCTTCTCTGAAATTGGGAAGGTCCTTCCTGTCACAGGACCACCAGCCGGCGATGCCGACCCCTCCTCTCCTAGTGAGGTCTCGGGGACCCGAGCCGTCTGAGGAGGAGCCTACATTTGGGTGGACCCAGGTGTTGTCCTTTGCACTAAGCTCGGGTTTGAAGCCATGTAGGATCCTATTGTCTGGGGCTGGGTCACCATAGGGCCCTTATCGATCTCAGAGGGTGAATCCATGTGCCTCCCTATCCAAGACATTACAGGTCCCATTTGAGGTGCCTTTGCTATTCTCGTCTTTCGTCTTTCGCCAGCGAACCGGCCTTCTATGGAGAAGAGACCTCTGTAATCTCATTATTCGCGGCCGCAGATCTATGGAGGAAAGGGGCTTACCCCCCGCCACTGCCTGCTTTCTTGGTAATACCCTAGGAAAGTAAAGGGGGGACTACCACTGTGAAGAGGAAATCGCTTAAAGGTTACACGAGATAAGGGTGTGAGGGGGAGTCCCTTGCACCCATAGCCATAGGCAAGGAGTAAGCATCCTCTCTGATAGAAGTAGTTTGGAGAATCCCGTGTGAAAGCACAAGGGAGGATCACCTTCATTTTTTCCTTGGAGCTGCCCACAGGCGGCTCCGTCGCTGGCAATGGGGTAGTGAATGGAGATATTGATTTTTTCCATACATGGGCATGGTAACTCTGGTCTTTTTTCGGGGCGCAAACGCTAATCACCCCGTACAGTATCCCGCTCTGCGAGGGCTGAATACGGGGCCGGCAGAACCAGCTGCCGCATTTGAGGCCACTCCTCCCGCCTACTGGCCTGGAATCCCATCAGCATGGTGGCTCCACCTTAGGCTCGGCGTAAAAATCGATAGAGATTGAAAGTTGAAAGAAAAAGGATGTGAGGAAGGTGTGGGTGGGTGTAAATCAGGTTGTTAAAAGCCCACCATCCCAGATTGGAGCTCAGGGGTGAGGGAGTGATCTCCCTTTCCCCCTCAGCCCGGATACAGGATAGTTGAGTGACAGGAAGCTGGTTGACGTCTATCCTGTGAAATTAGAGGCAGACCCGAGGAATTTTGAGAGAGGTTTTAGAGAAATTGAAGATGTAAGGTAAAAACAGAGGCTGTCAGAAAGAAGGAAAATAGGCTAAGCTAGTGCCAAACGGAGCGCTGAGTCCAGTCAGCACGGTTGTGAGGAAAGAAAATCGCCGTGCCCTTTGCGGGGTCTATGGAAGAAAATCTAACGTCTCGTGTGTTAGGCTGAGATCTGTAGCTCCTCTTTGCCAGCCGAGAAGCCCACTGGGCAGCTGCACAGTCTTGGTTCCACTCGGGAACCAAACGTCGTGGGAAAATTCTAGATATGAGGGGAATGCTCATTGATGCGGCTAATTGGAGGCGGGATGTGATGTATTCCACTGCCGCATCAACAGTACCAGTCTTATGCACGGCTGTCAAATTTGCAGAATTTCGCAAACTTAGGACAATCTTCACTGGGAAGAAACCTCTTTGGTCACTTCCACGTAGATCTTCGTCCGCCGTCAATGTGAAATTCGCTTCTATACTTGAGCTGCAGAGCGAGAGGTCTATGGCAGTGGATGTGCCCGTTCGAGTTTTGAAATGGGTGGGCTCACCAATGTTTAAAAACAACTAAGTCATGTCTATCAATAAAGGTGAGGAGCGAGTCACCCTTGGTATTGCAATTTAAATCCCCACACAACAAATGACGACGATTGAAGTCTCCGAGCATTAAAATGGGGAGGGAGCTGCCCCACATGTTTGCTAAGTGCTGGGGTACAATGTCGTCACTCGTTGGTAGATAAATAGAGTATACTGTGTAGTCTGCGCCTAGGTGGACGCGTCCTGCCACAGCCTGCAGGGGCATTGTAATTGTATTTCTTGGAATGGGACATCACAACGGTGGTATAAATAACAGCTCCCACGATATCCTTCACCACCTGAGGTAGAAGTGTGCAGCACATCATATCCTGTGGGGCAGGGAAAATTTGTCTGCCTTATCATGGTCCCTTAAAGGCTGATGGGGAGGTGTCTGACACCAGGGTGGCCAGTTCCTCCAAGTTTGCTCTTATATCACGAATATTCCACTACAGGATCGTGGCCGAGTTTATTTCGATCGAGGATTAAGGACCCGTTAGGCCAGTATTTTTGACCGATGTTACGGCAGTGGAACTTAACTTTTCTAACCTCTCCACGAAGGGAAGTTAGGGTGTGGCTAAGGGTTAGAAATCTTATCTTTTCTTCTCTATCATTCTTTATAGGGAACTTGATGTTTTTTTTGGAGCCCCAGCTGTCCCCTTTGTTGGGGATCTACTGATGGCATCAGGTCACTTGTCTGTGTCCTTATAGAATTATTAGGGAATATACCTCCCGAGGGTACGAAAAGACGTCATCCTCCTCATGGGGTGACGAGAACAGCTTTAAGTTAGAACCCGTGGTAGTGTTGGTCTCCTGCATCTCCATGTCACCGTTAGTTGGCATGTTGTCGGTGTCCTCGTCTTTGTAAACTGGGGGTTCTGGAGTTGTGGAGGGAACACGTACTAGCGCCGGATCCTGAGCCTCCGCTGCAAAGTTGATTTTAGCCGGTGTTGGCTGCCCCCCCTCCTCTCCAGGACTTTAAGGAGGAGGGGCGTCTCTTTTGGTTTGGAAATTTGATAAACATATCCTTCTTTGGCTTATACCCCGGTGCCTGGACTGAGTAGACCAGTGGTGACCCAGTTGAATTGGTATGTGTCGGCAAGGCCTCATCTCCTAGGGCACCAATTCTGTTCCTAACTGCCGCCGCAACATATGCACTTTCTGGGGGCGGGACTGAGGCATTCTATTTTGAGAGAGCAGTTTTTGTTTCTTTAGCAGGGTGGTAGCCACGGTGGAGAAGGCCTTCACTCCTCCATCCTTTCCCTACTGAAAGATCAACTCCCTCCTAGCGCTCCACATGCTGGTTTTTTGTGAGTTGGCCAGATGTAGGATGTCTTGCTGCAATTTATAGGTTTTGCATTCCTAGGAATTTGCAGGATGATCTTCCATACAGTGAAAGCAGTAAGCCTCTTCATTGAATTCTGCCGTGGTATGGTTACGAGTATCTAGGGCAGAGCGGTTGCCGCATCGTGGTGCATCTTTACAGTGCTTCCTGTAAAGATTTTTAGGTTTTTTGACCCCTTCATTTTTGTGACATAGCTCTCAGGGCACATCTCGACTATCTCCTCTTCGGAAAAGTCGAAGATGTCATAGCTGCATATGTATCCTGTCGAAGAAAGAGAGATCGAGTAAGACTTTGTTTAACACTTTGACTCCCGAGCCATTTTGACAATATATTTTTCCAGCGGTCATTTTTTTTTTGGCAATTTAGTAACTACTTTGTGTATGAAGTAGTATGGTATGAGTATTATTTGTAATTGCTCAAAACTTTTCAAGTTATTCAAGTTATTATTTTGATGTAAATTTACTCTTGTATGTTATGTCACACACCTATGTGTGACAGTGGTTTTACGCTAGTTGGGTTATCACACATATATGTGTGACACAAATCTGCACGCACTATATTTATGAAAAGTATCTGCAGATAAAATAATTTTTATTTCTTTTTGTTTCAGCAGATTTAAAGTTACATTTCAGGAGAATTTAAGAATCATTCATATTACATTTTGATAGAAGTAAAAAAAATTTCAACTTATGACCCGGATGATGAGGATGATGACCAGTCGAGCTCTTTTAGTGGTTTCGAAGATGAAAATAGAACACTAACACAGGCCCTAAATTTATTAGAGTTGAATGAAGCTAATCAGGAAGAAACTGAAGACATAGGAGAAACTCAACCAGTTGGACAGAATTTGTCGAGAGAACTCAAAACTTTGAATTCACAGGAAGAAGTGGGATAATCCCAGACCTAGACAAACACAGGCAATCCCATTGATGTATATAATCTCCTATTTGACGATAGAATCTTTGATATCATTGTACGTGAGACGAATTTGTATGCTGACCAAATTTATACTGAAAGAACTAGAAGAAGCCCAAGAGCAAGACAAAGCACATGGCAGCCTACAAATAAAGAAGAAATTCAAACATTCTTTGCTCTTATCATTTGGATGGGTTTACTTAGAGCGGGATACATTGAAGACTATTGGAGAGACTCAATCCTATACAAAACTGGTATGAGTGAGAAAATAAGCCGCAACAGGCTGCAACTTCTTCTAGCGTGCATTTATTTTGCAGACAACGAACAAGCACAGGAAGGAAACAGGCTAGCCAAAATTGAGCACTATTAGATCTGCTCAATGAAAACTTTCAATCTTTATATAAACCAGGTAGTTAAGTAGTTATTGATGAAACCCTCATTCGCTGGGGAGGAAGGCTCGTCTTTCGCCAGTACATACCCAACAAAGCTCACAAATAGGGGATAAAATTGTTTAAAGGGTGTTCCACGGAGGGTTATACCTATAAACTCTCTGTATATACAGGTCAGTCACAAGCTGGAAGAAAACAACATTGATTAGCAAGAACTGTGTGCACAGAACTAATGTCTTCCCTCCTAAACGAAGGGAGAACCCTCTACGTTGATAATTTTAACACAAGCTACGAGCTTGCATTATAAACAAAACACATGTTGTTGGCACACTAAGAACAAAGAAAAATAACATCCCCCGCGAAGTATTAGGTGCCATTCTCACAAAAGGGGAGATGATAGCCAGAGAAAACCAACATGGGGTTGTTGTGCTTAAATGGAAAGATGCCCGTGATGTTAGACTCCTCTCCACAAAACACCAACCAATCATCGTTGATGTGAGATATGGAACACCCGTAGAAGTCCAATCACAGCAGGAAGGTGGACAGGAAGAACTAGAACCACAGGCAGGAACTTCACATGAAGTACAGCCTGTACCATCCACAAATACCCAACATCAGCAACAAAGACGGTGTAGGCATTCACGAAGAACAGAGAAGAAACCACTAGAAATACTAGCGTATAACAAGGGAAAAGTCGGAATTGACATATCAGACCAAATGGCCTCATATGAAACTCCTCTCAGGATGGGCATACAATGGTACCGAAAGCTGGCCATATCTCTTTTGACTGGGGCATATATGGTCAATGCGTGGATTGTTTACAGAAAATTGACAGGAAGAATAATGAAATTGAAGGAGTTCAAAGAAAGAATTGTGCTTTTCCTTCTGTGAGTAGAAAATCCATGGCTCTGTCTGCCTACCCTAAAAAGGGTAAAGCACCTTCTCCCTTAAAAGACCAATGAGGAAGGAAAGAAGATCAGGAGAAGGTGCAAGATGTGTTATAAAAAGTTATCTAGGACACAAACAAGGGTGGAGGCTAGAAGGAAGGCCACAAATGTATATACTTATTGCAAGGGCTGCCCAGCAGAGAGATTCTTCTGTCTACATTGCTTCAAGGAGTTTCATGAGTAGGATGAAAGATGGAAAACAATGTGTAACATAATAAAAGTTATTTTACTTAGTTTGTCAATAAAAGGTAAAAGTGTTGCTTTAATTAGTTTGTGAAAAGGTACAACGTTATATTTTTTTATATTCACATTTACTTTCCCTATAGCTAATTGTTTTTGCAAAAGATGTATAATCTTAAGTGTATTTATTATCACTTCTTCATGTACAACAAACAATTAATAAATAAAAAAAACAAATCCTTTAAGCTTTATGAGGTATGTTAACAATTGAATGCTACCTCTTTTGTATCATGTGGTTCCTATCACCTTCTCCTAAGTTGGTAAGTATTATTTATCCATGATAATTACAATTAGAGATGTGTGACATGAGCGAAAAGAAAGAAATGAGTGTCACACATATATGTGTGACAAAGCGTCGGAGGAAACATGATGTCACACATTTAAGTGTGACACGGCAGTCAAAGTGTTAAAGGAGTCGTGTGAAAGGACAGTTATCGGGAAGAACAATGCCCTACGCCCATTAGCAAAGTACGGCCAGATTAGCTGAGAATTTCTTTGGTTCAGTTAGACCATCAAAACCTCGCGGTCGAGCTATAAACGCCGAGGCGGTGAGGCAGGTCGTAATTGCTCCGTCAGCAAACATAGGAGTTTCGGCGAACGCCTATCTATTCCCCGTCACAAAATTAATCGTGGAATTATTCCATCAGAATTCTCCCAAGGAAGACTCCGGAAGGAGTACCTCCCTCGCCCTGGAGAAGACCCCAGGTCGTGGTCGTAAGCTTTCTATACATAGCTAATTTTATTTTAGACATAGTTTAATTAAATATGTTTTAATGAAATAAATATTTGCAATAATTCAAGTATAGCTAACCTAACATTTTATTAAACAATTAATCTCTAAATGTAGCGTTATAGTAAAACTGTAGTGTCTAAATTCCATTGTATGAGGACGGTTCTCTAAATTTGTTTCCTAATTGAAATTAATTCCTTCCTCTATTTCCTTAAAAGCCAAATTTGTAAGGAAAAAATAATTGTTATCTGGTATTAGAACTTAAGAATGTGAACGCAGAGAGTATATTAAATAAAATATGTGCAGAATAATTACTCGGTCAACTTCATGAAAATAACGAAACTCGTGATAGTAATCATAAAGATGCTTTGTTTCTTCTGTTGTTAAATACAAAAACTTAGATGAGCACACTTACAGTTTGAATAATTTTCCACTCTGTTTCGACTTCAGATGAAACCAACCTCAGACCAGACAAGCACAATCAAATGTAGCCGGATACCTAATAAGAAGCACAACAGCGTATTTACAAACCATTGCCTATGAGATAAAATAACAAAAAGTCACAAAACTTAAATCATACCCATCCCACTTTGCCTTCTCTACAGTGGGAGTGAATAGGTTAAACCAACCACACGGCCCACTGATCTCAAGATCATATCCACATACAGGGTAAAGCATATCAATAGATACAGATTTGGAATAAAAAATAAGCAATATAACAAACTAACAAGAGTAAAAATGAACCAAACCAAAGCAACTCGATACAAAAACAAACTATTCAAAACTGTAATCATCAGCCCAGGCGGGAGGCTGCCTAATTATACAAGGGTAGCCTTTCCTAACAATTTCCTGTGGTTCATCTTCATCATCCTTCCCATCATCCACCATAAGTGCTTCATCCTCTTCATCCCCTCTTGCTTCACTGAACTTCGAATCCTTCGGTGGTAAACTATTTTTTTTTAATATCAAGTATATGACGAGGCACACCATCTATAGCTACATTATTGTCTGAAATAATATTAGTCACTCTCTCCTTTTTCCAACGTGATGTAGATCGGTCTTGCAGGGGCTTCACGCACATTCTTACCCCACCTCTAAGTGAAACCTCTGTTGTGTTTTTCTTTAATGAAGGACTTAATGCTGGATGCATCCAGTCATAGTAGTATATTGATCGTTGTGGAACAGAGTTCTCATTCTGGCATACTTTAGGAGAGATATTATACCGTAAAATAACTTCTTGTGGCAACATATGACCTCACTCACACCCTAATTTTATAGTTCTGTGATGTCTATCCATAATTTCATTTCCGCCTGGACGATAGGCAGCACGAAAATACCTTTGATCATTTCCCTTCTTACACAGTTGCAACATTAATTCCGACTTAAAAACGATGGCATTATCCATAAGCATTTAATTTACTTGTCAACTTTCTAATAAAATTTCATTAAGCACAGACACTACGCAATCAGCTCTTTCCAAGTTTAACTCCTACCATATTGCAAATCACCTAGGTTTACAGTCAAATACTGCAAAATCAGCCTTATGCCAATAATGAGTAACATTCCATGCTATCCATCTCCAGTTTTTCTCGATACTAACCTCTCTTTTTTTACAAAACACTGGAGTATGATCAATCATTTGACACCTATCACAACTCTAAACAACTTACTTTACAGGAGATATAGTCACGCCCAAATAAGTGAGTCGTAAGCAGGGGTTGAGGACACTTTTGGGTATGTTGATTTTGAGCGAGCTGTTAATGAGGGCGTTCCAAAGACGCCGAAGGTCGTCGGGAAGGCCAAGCAGAAGGATGTCGTCCAGATAGGTGTAAGTGGCACAATTGTAAGAGGCAGCCCACGCACGGAGGCCGGCTACCAACGATGCCTGGAGTATGTACGGGCTTCCGCTAAATCCCATAGGAATGCAGGTGAATCGGAAGGTGCGTAGCCCACACCTGACCCCAAAGAAGTGACGGGCCTTGGCGTGTAGAGGCACGTGGTAAAAGGCGTCTTTGAGGTCTAACCGAATCATCGCATGAGTACCCTTAGGGGAATTGCCCAAAACCCTGTCGAGGTTAGGCAGGCGGAAGGAAGGAAGATCGTAGAACTCCCTTGCTGGCGCCATATCGTAGATAAGGCGACCTGCGCCATTGGGTTTGGGCACGAGGAATACCTGGTGACAACGCGTCACCTCCTGGGATTCTTCCAGAATTCCGTGTTGCACAATAATCAATTTATCATCATTTTTAATGTTATCGCTCATCAACCACTTTATGTGCCATCTGGTCAATATATCAGCTTTATTTTTAGTGTTTGAATCATTTCAGCCTCTCCTTTCGTCTTAATCCTCTACTCTTTAGTCAAAGTAATATTTACCCAGCTATGTACAGTGACTGAATGGGTTAGCAATGTAAAGATTTTATAATCCCATTTTAGTCCATCATTGGTGCCCTTCAATACAGCTTCCATCTCGGCGACATTAATATGCTCAAAATCACATTTCTTTTAGCCAAATAGTATCTTCAATAGTATCAGAGGGTCTAACTTTCGAGCCAAATAAAGAGAGAGCTCAACTCTAAAATGATGCATGTCTTGAGATTTCTTCAAATTTATAGCACTTGCCCAACAATAATCAATTTTTCATCATTTCTAATATTATCGCTCATCAACCACATTATGTGCCCTCTGGTCAATATATCAGCCTTATTTTTAGTGTTTGAATCATTTCAGCCTCTCCTTTCGTCTTAATCCTTTACTCTTCAGTCAAAGTAATATTTACCCAGCTATGTACAGTGACTGAATGGGTTAGCAATGTAAAGATTTCATAACCCCATTTTAGTCCATCATTGGTGCCCTTCAATACAGCTTCCATCTCGGCAACATTAATATGATCAAAATCACATTTCTTTATCAGCCAAATAGTATCTTCTACACCAAATCCATCGACTTCAAGTAAAACTCGCTGACAGCAATATTACTAGCACCACACCACACATTTTTGCTTCCTTCTTTTTGCACAAACCACCTTCCCTTCACTAGATCTTTTTTATTCCACTTTATCCAAAGTTTCCTTCATCATTGCGAAAGCCATATCTCCTATATAATCCTCTCATCCAGTAGTACATTATGCCTGTATTTTAATATAGCTGCATAACACTCGAAGCTAACTTGCCATTGGATAATGCTCTACTAACTTCTCACAAATTATAAATAATGCCCTTCTGATACTTGGTAGATGTGGTATCTCATTCTATCTAAAAAATAACAGATCCCCAGCCTTATTCCTCCTTAACTCCAGTCAAAGCATCGCTACCCCATCCAATGATTCAGGGGAAGTTTGTGACAAATCCAAAATGATTTAAGTGCTCCTGCAACTCTCTTGTAGACACTTGTGACTCATTAACCAGTATGTCATCTATTTATGAGCTTGTTGACTCTTTGATTCTAAAACCCTTGGCTAAGACAGTCTTCAAAATATTTGGCATCATTTGGGGTGTACAATTCAAACCAAACCCTTAATCTTTTATAGCATACATCAGTGATCTCATACGCAGTATGACACTCTACATGAGTACTTAGCTCTCTACATATAAACAAGCAAAGGCTGTACTTTATTTTCAGTGGACTGCTACATAGCCATTAAAGGCAGAATTCCAATTTGTACATACTCTTTCCATGGGACTAAAATAACATCTTCAATCCATCTCTCTATTCCTCCCTTCTAATTCCTCCTAATATTTACCCTCCAATCGCTTACATAACGCATTACACTATTCTTCAGAACAGGTTTCTGATCATTTCAAGGGGCTCTACACCTTCAACATACTGCAGAACCCCAAATGCAATCATGCCCTTGTTGTTAATTTTCATAAATACCGGGCGAAACACTAAAATCAGCAAGATGTATTTTAACTCACTCAAAACACAAGTGTACCAGAGTGGCAGTTGTCCGGGTGCCAATTAATATGATCGGCAGGTTTCGCGGCAACAGTTGTCATAAAATTACAGTAGATACCTTGCTTGAATAATTCATTCGGTTTCGATGAAATATAGGATTTTAAACCATTTTCGTGTCATATGAGGCTCTTCACTTTTAATTCATTTCCCTCTAAATGTTTGCGCCCTTCTTCATTTCTACTCTTCTTCGCAGTACCTTTCGGATATTGTCTGGTAAATACACTATATTGCTTTGCTACAGCTGCAATATTACTACCCAAATTAGCAGTCAAGATTCTTGCCCTGTATATCAGACATTGGTATGTAATAACACCCTAGACTTGCTGCAACTCTATCCTTACTGATTCTGGAAAACCATTTATAAAAGTCACTTTAGTAATTCTTTCTAACCCTCCCTCTTTAAATCCAGCTATTCCACCTAATATACTGATTTCATTTGCAAAAACATCTACTCGTTCACTATACCACTTTTTCTGTAGTAATTTCCTACAAGCTAAATAAGGACCATCCGCAAATACAGTCTTTAATTTCTTTTTATTTTTTATGAATCTGTCTGATCTTTTACATCCATCTCTAAATACAGTGCTAAAGCATCTCCTTCCAAAAAAGGGAAAGAAAACTAGGCACATCTGTCACTTTCAGCAACTTTGCAACCAAAATGACCTTGTTAATCCAAGCTACAATATCTCCTTCACGAATAAATGGTTTTATTAAATCTGTCGTGATCTTGGACACCATTATGCCTAGATAATTTTTAGTTAAATATAAACCTTAGAGTAGCAAAATTACCAATGTTTGACAGTCTTAATTATTTTCCACTCAGTTTCAACATTAGATAGAGCCAATATCAAACTAGACCAACACAATCAGCAAACAAAAGTAGCTGGCTACCTGATAAGAAGGACAACGATGTATGCACAACCTTATTGCATATGAAATCAACTAACAAAAAGTCACAAAACTTAAATCATAACTTGCCCACACTTTGCCTTCTCTGCAATCGAAGGGGAGAGGTTAAACCAACCACAAATTCGGAACGAAATCAAACATAAATATATTGAAACCCATGAAACCATTCAACAAATCATAGATAACGCAAGCAGTACAACACCTTTCAGAAGCAGTTTCAGTGCCATTACCCTTCGTTTATTATTTTTGGCGTACGATAAAAAGACGCAAGTTGTGAATGTTCCGTAACCCATTCCAAATAACTTAAATGAGATGATTCATGCCGATGAATATATAATTGGTTGCTTCGAGCGAAGATTTCCTGTTTTACAACTGGATTACTTACTTAACATAAACTTATATTTTCTCCAGCAATAAGCTTGAGGCTATAGAAAATCTCGTCCGATTGGTTTTTCGATGGGACATTGAAAGTTGCGGCAACCCTCTTCTCTCAGCTTTACACTCCATTGTCTACTCTTGAGTAAATAAATTCCATGTGTGTATATGATGTTACGAAACCAACGAAGAGCTCCTATTAAGTTATTTTTCATCAACTTCTTATTATCAACCCCAGGCTTAATCCGAAGCCTGTCCTCATCGAACAGGAACAGACTGCTAAGACAGCCATCCAAGAAGCCTTTCCCAACGCGATAGTCGAAAGAAGTTTTTCCACTTGTCTTAAGTCTTATATCGCAAGCAAATTACCAAGTTTATGCCGACTTTGTTCTCATACTTTGAATGCTACCTGACGTATCATTCGTACTTTCAGAAAATGATAGTGATGCATTTAAAGAACTGCAAGAAAGTATCTCCGGAGAAGGAGATCCAACCAACGATTATTTAGATGGTGTCTACAATGCTAGACGACGTCACCGTAAAAGAAAACCTCGAATTTTTTCCAAGAAACATGTGGAGTGTACACCTACATACCTCATCCTAGAAATCCTTACACGCACTGATAACTCTTTGGAAGGAAGGTAGAGCCATTTGAGAACAAGCAGTGCATTATGCCCTGGAATATTTAGGCTCGGCTTTAAGTGTTGAAGCAGAAGCACGGACTCACCAACGATATCATTAGCCAAAAATCCGTGTAGGACATTCCCTGTTTCCCAGGAGGAAACGGTTTCCAGATTTTTAGACCAGAATTTCAACTATTGTAAAACCCAATGAGAATCATCATGGTGTTTTAAAGGAAATAACACATGTCGAAGTATGACCAAATGTACGGCAATATGCGCACCCCGGCTTTAAGGTAGGCCAAGCAAGGCGAGAACTGTTATTGTTCTAAGAGTGCAAATTGAATAGATAGCGGCAGCTGCGTGACTAAGGAATATACCAAACACAACGACAAAAATAGATTTTAATACACACGAAATAAAAGGTACAGCAATAAATAGGGATATATATGGGTACATGAATAAGACGGAATTAGGTTACGAATACTAATTAGATAACCTCGGTTATTGGATGGTTATAATGGGAGATTTAGGGTAGTGAGTGCTTTAGTTCCTTTAACCCACGAGAGTATAACGGGGAAAATTTGGGGGAGGTCTTGGTGATCTTGATTACTCACGGGGGATAGCCACAAACCAGCAGCGGGTGGGGCTACTTTGTCGAACTTCTGTTTTGCGAGATGTGGGCCTCTTGTCATCAAGTGATCACCAGAAGAACTGCGAAAGGGGGGGAGGGGGAGATGACTTCTCTGCACTCAGCTTGAGTGAGCTAACGGGCCTCTTGTCCTCAAGAGGTCACCAGAAGAGCTTCGGAGGACGGCTTCTGCAATCCTTGATCTGAAGGCGGTTGAGAAAGGCTGACATTGCCCCACGATTCTCTTCTCCCTTACCTGAAGATACGGGTGTGATACCCAGCTCTTCTCCGGCTTGCGACCGTCACTCACACTTCTCGGGAGAGAACTTCATTGAATTGAACTCCTTTTGGGGAGGTGTCGTCTAACCAAATCTGTCTATAATCATGGAGAGGGGGCATATATACCCGGAGTTTTCCAAAACAGGGAGAGAGAGAGAGAGGCCTTCTTGAACCCTCGTTATCGGCCGTGACAAACCGAGCGTCTCCTTGTGGGCAAGTCTCAACGGCAGGAATCAGCGGGCCAGACGGACGACCAGCGGCCGGAGCCATAAAAGCTGTTCGCGCTGAACCTCCAAATTAACTCCCGACCCGTGGGGAAGGGAGGGAGGGAAGATTGAGAAAGCGGGGGGGGGGGGTAGCCTTCACTTCCAAAGCCATGCCTCGGTGTGAATTTTTCGCAGACCTGGCGGCAATTCCAAACAGGGTGATTTCGGAGGGGAAGGGGGAGTAACGGCTTGCTTTCTCTCCCGAAGTAATATCTTAGGAGATGGGGAAATAATATTATTCTAAGGGATACTTCTACAACACACAATTTGCAATTTTCAAATTTACCAAATATTATTATCTGGTAGAATATCTATCTATTGATGATATTTATTATTTCAGTCATTTATAAAAAAAAACAACTATCCTTTTGTTAATTTTCATAAATACCGGCCGAAACACTAAAACCAGCAAGGTGTACATTAACTCACTCAAAACACAAGTGTACCAGAGTGGCAGTTGTCCGGGTGCCAATTAATATGATCGGCAGGTTTTGCGGCAACAGTTGTCATAAAATTACAGTAGATACCTTGCTTGAATAATTCATTCGGTTTCGATGAAATATAGGATTTTAAACCATTTTCGTGTCATATGAGGCTCTTCACTTTTAATTCATTTCCCTCTAAATGTTTGCGCCCTTCTTCATTTCTACTCTTTTTCGCAGTACCTTTAGGATATTGTCTGGTAAATACACTATATTGCTTTGCTACAGCTGCAATATTACTACCCAAATTAGCAGTCAAGATTCTTGCCCTGTATATCAGACATTGGTATGTAATAACACCCTAGACTTGCTGCAACTCTATCCTTACTGATTCTGGAAAACCATTTATAAAAGTCACTTTAGTAATTCTTTCTAACCCTCCCACTTTAAATCCAGCTATTCCACCTAATATACTGATTTCATTTGCAAAAACATCTACTCGTTCACTATACCACTTTTTCTGTAGTAATTTCCTACAAGCTAAATAAGGACCATCCGCAAATACAGTCTTTAATTTCTCATCATTTCTTATGAATCTGTCTGATCTTTTACATCCATCTCTAAATACAGTGCTAAAGCATCTCCTTCCAAAAACAGGGAAAGAAAACTAGGCACATCTGTCACTTTCAGCAACTTTGCAACCAAAATGACCTTGTTAATCCAAGCTACAATATC
The DNA here is from genome assembly GCA_963969495.1 of Ceratothoa steindachneri. Taxonomy (NCBI): domain Eukaryota; kingdom Metazoa; phylum Arthropoda; class Malacostraca; order Isopoda; family Cymothoidae; genus Ceratothoa; species Ceratothoa steindachneri. The sequence goes on along the minus strand of OZ018323.1, from coordinate 195,120,966 downwards.
TCCTTCACGAATAAATGGTTTTATTAAATCTGTCGTGATCTTGGACACCATTATGCTTAGATAATTTGTAGTTAAATATAAACCTTAGAGTAGCAAAATTACCAATGTTCAACAGTCTTAATTATTTTCCACTCAGTTTCAACATTAGATAGAGCCAATATCAAACTAGACCAACACAATCAGCAAACAAAAGTAGCTGGCTACCTGATAAGAAGGACAACGATGTATGCACAACCTTATTGCATATGAAATCAACTAACAAAAAGTCACAAAACTTAAATCATAACTTGCCCACACTTTGCCTTCTCTGCAATCGAAGGGGAGAGGTTAAACCAACCACAAATTCGGAACGAAATCAAACATAAATATATTGAAACCAATGAAACCATTCAACAAATCATAGATAACGCAAGCAGTACAACACCTTTCAGAAGCAGTTTCAGTGCCATTACCCTTCGTTTATTATTTTTGGCGTACGATAAAAAGACGCAAGTTGTGAATGTTCCGTAACCCATTCCAAATAACTTAAATGAGATGATTCATGCCGATGAATATATAATTGGTTGCTTCGAGCGAAGATTTCCTGTTTTACAACTGGATTACTTACTTAACATAAACTTATATTTTCTCCAGCAATAAGCTTGAGGCTATAGAAAATCTCGTCCGATTGGTTTTTCGATGGGACATTGAAAGTTGCGGCAACCCTCTTCTCTCAGCTTTACACTCCATTGTCTACTCTTGAGTAAATAAATTCCATGTGTGTATATGATGTTACGAAACCAACGAAGAGCTCCTATTAAGTTATTTTTCATCAACTTCTTATTATCAACCCCAGGCTTAATCCGAAGCCTGTCCTCATCGAACAGGAACAGACTGCTAAGACAGCCATCCAAGAAGCCTTTCCCAACGCGATAGTCGAAAGAAGTTTTTCCACTTGTCTTAAGTCTTATATCGCAAGCAAATTACCAAGTTTATGCCGACTTTGTTCTCATACTTTGAATGCTACCTGTCGTATCATTCGTACTTTCAGAAAATGATAGTGATGCATTTAAAGAACTGCAAGAAAGTATCTCCGGAGAAGGAGATCCAACCAACGATTATTTAGATGGTGTCTACAATGCTAGACGACGTCACCGTAAAAGAAAACCTCGAATTTTTTCCAAGAAACATGTGGAGTGTACACCTACATACCTCATCCTAGAAATCCTTACACGCACTGATAACTCTTTGGAAGGAAGGTAAAGCCATTTGAGAACAAGCAGTGCATTATGCCCTGGAATATTTGGACTCGGCTTTAAGTGTTGAAGCAGAAGCACGGACTCACCAACGATATCATTAGCCAAAAATCCGTGTAGGACATTCCCTGTTTCCCAGGAGGAAACGGTTTCCAGATTTTTAGACCAGAATTTCAACTATTGTAAAACCCAATGAGAATCATCATGGTGTTTTAAAGGAAATAACACATGTCGAAGTATGACCAAATGTACGGCAATATGCGCACCCCGGCTTTAAAGGTAGGCCAAGCAAGGCGAGAACTGTTATTGTTCTAAGAGTGCAAATTGAATAGATAGCGGCAGCCTCGTGACTAAGGAATATACCAAACACAACGACAAATATAGATTTTAATACACACGAAATAAAAGGTACAGCAATAAATAGGGATATATATGGGTACATGAATAAGACGGAATTAGGTTACGAATACTAATTAGATAACCTCGGTTATTGGATGGTTATAATGGGAGATTTAGGGTAGTGAGTGCTTTAGTTCCTTTAACCCACGAGAGTATAACGGGGAAAATTTGGGGGAGGTCTTGGTGATCTTGATTACTCACGGGGGATAGCCACAAACCAGCAGCGGGTGTTTTGCGAGATGTGGGCCTCTTGTCATCAAGTGATCACCAGAAGAACTGCGAAAGGGGGGGAGGGGGAGATGACTTCTCTGCACTCAGCTTGAGTGAGCTAACGGGCCTCTTGTCCTCAAGAGGTCACCAGAAGAGCTTCGGAGGACGGCTTCTGCAATCCTTGATCTGAAGGCGGTTGAGAAAGGCTGACATTGCCCCACGATTCTCTTCTCCCTTACCTGAAGATACGGGTGTGATACCCAGCTCTTCTCCGGCTTGCGACCGTCACTCACACTTCTCGGGAGAGAACTTCATTGAATTGAACTCCTTTTGGGGAGGTGTCGTCTAACCAAATCTGTCTATAATCATGGAGAGGGGGCATATATACCCGGAGTTTTCCAAAACAGGAAGAGAGAGAGAGAGGCCTTCTTGAACCCTCGTTATCGGCCGTGACAAACCGAGCGTCTCCTTGTGGGCAAGTCTCAACGGCAGGAATCAGCGGGCCAGACGGACGACCAGCGGCCGGAGCCATAAAAGCTGTTCGCGCTGAACCTCCAAATTAACTCCCGACCCGTGGGGAAGGGAGGGAGGGAAGATTGAGAAAGCGGGGGGGGGGGGGGGGGTAGCCTTCACTTCCAAAGCCATGCCTCGGTGTGAATTTTTCGCAGACCTGGCGGCAATTCCAAACAGGGTGATTTCGGAAGGGAAGGGGGAGTAACGGCTTGCTTTCTCTCCCGAAGTAATATCTTAGGAGATGGGAAAATAATATTATTCTAAGGGATACTTCTACAACACACAATTTGCAATTTTCAAATTTACCAAATATTATTATCTGGTAGAATATCTATCTATTGATAATATTTATTATTTCAGTCATTTATAAAAAAAAAACAACTATCCTTTTGTTAATTTTCATAAATACCGGCCGAAACACTAAAACCAGCAAGGTGTACATTAACTCACTCAAAATACAAGTTTGCCAGAGTGGCAGTTGTCCGGGTGTCAATTAATATGATGGTGGGTTTGGCGGCAGCAGTTGTCATATAATTACAGTGGAAGCCTTGCTTGAAGAATTCCTTCGGTTTTGATGAAATATTGGATCTTAAGCTATTTTTAACCTCACTCTTAGGTTATGTAATGACTTAAATAAATGGTAATTATATTGTGTAAGGTCTAGTAAATAAGAAAGAGGAGGGAGAACTTTCTTGGGTCAAATGTACTACGTGTGGGCATCTATTGTCATGGAGAAAGGGGAGTGGGCACCCTTTCAGCTAACCCTTCGAGGACGTTTTTATTCATGAGCTTGAACTTTGTAATTGATGAACATATAAGAAAACATGAAGCATTTGCTGATCAGTGAAGTGCTCCTAATTCAAAAATTCCTTCCCCATCCCATCAAATGCAAAGCAAAGGTTGTAAAGAAGAATATCAGGATTAGACATAAGAATGTGGTTTTGTTCGCGATCAATCAATTGTATTTTACACTTAATTTTTGAGCAAAGTATCCCCTTTTCTTCATCTCCCTTAACCATTCTGTCTAGAAATGGTTCAAGGCCACTTCGAGCCAATAGAAAGGAAGTAATATTCCCCCTAATAAATGTCCTTCAGACATGTTGCACCCATAGGCCATTTATGTTGACTTGTCCTTGCTTTTATTATGTAAGGGCAATACTAGAGCTGATAGAAGGCCTTGGCATTACATTAGTTATCTTTAAAGAGGAAGAAGCAAATTTATAACAATTTAAACAACTCAAAGAAGAATTTTTATCTCTCAAAAAGACATTAATTTCTTTACAATTTAATATATTACTAGTAATTATCCGATCGGATGTTCCTATTAAGTTCCTCAAGAGAATTTTTAAGAAGATCCGATAACCAATCTAGTAATTAGGAGGTCAATAAAGTGTAGAGAACTTTGATAAAGGGCACCTGAACTCTCACACACAAATACACACACGACAAACACACACACACAAGAAAACCATCACTTTAAGAGGGTTATAAGGGAAATCGATGCCTAAAGGGTAGAAGAGAGAGATAATTTTCAATTGAAGGAAGAGTGGGAGATAAGAAGAAGAAATAATAATTAATCGGAAGAAGAAGAGAGAGAACAATGAATTGGTAGATAAATTTGGAGGAGATGATTGAAGTGAAAGTGGAGACAAATTAATAAATGTAGGAATAAACTCTGAATTGTTGATTCCGCCTCTACGGGAGATGCAATAGAAAATGGCCATAGTTTCGAATAAATGGTGAGATAAAATTTAAGAGATTCATTCCGAGAGAAAAAATGACCACAGATAGACTTGGAATGCGCTCTCATTAGCTTACTCGACAAGGCGTTAGATTTCCAACGCCTAGGTACCACATTTGATTCCCGAGGAGACGTAGTAATTCTCGTTTAAATTTGATCGCCGATAGGAGGTGCGAAGAATCTGAGTCAAGGTTGCATGCCCCCAATCTCTGAAAAAATCGAAGTCTATTCCTCCTTCGCAAATACTGCACATCACTCTTCCATCCCCGATCCCAACGAAAGAGTTACTCTCTTCATATTTACGTGATTAAGGCGTGTGGCTTTCTCTTGAGCGAGCAAAGCTTCCAACTCGATTGTTGATTGAAAAATCAGTACAAACCGCTTTCATACTTCTAACGATGACCGTTTCCTCTCTCCATTCATTCTTATCTTTATTTTAATGCTATTATCTGATCGAAGATATCTGTTCTCACTTGTAAGAGAGTGAGGCGAAGCTAATTCCTGAATCATTACAACCAAATTACTATAATTTCTGATTAAAACAACTAAATTATAATAAATGCATTGTCAATTACACCGGCAAACAATATGAGCAAAGATTAGGTCCGTCGCTGGGATTCCAATATAAATCTCTGACCAATGTGTATGTGAGGGGATCCCCTCGAAGCACCGGCGCAAAATGAAGCCCCCTCGGAAATACTCCTTTTCATCTCCTTCTTTCTAAACCACGTGCGCCAAGCGTGAGAAGATTGGATAATTCAAAACGGAATCAGCCCCACAGCCTTATTTGCTTTTCGCAACCACCAGTCTCTCCCTCCTTTCCTGCGATAACGCTGTGCGCCGTCATCGTAACCCTACCCCATGCTTCCCAGACCTGCCTATTCCCCCGCGAGGGCAGCGACATTAACTCTACCCCCATATCACGAGGCACGTTTCACTCTATGGACCGACTCGTTATCACGAAGTGTGTTTGCTCATACTAGCGCCGACAATCCTCTAGAGACGGCGAGGCCCTGAGGCTATCTATCGGACCAGCCACCTGACTATTTAACCCGAACCTCACTATTTCTCGAGGAGAAGGAAAGTAAACCATTTAGTCAGTTCAGACTGGTTGTCTGTTTCCCGTGAAGCCCTGTAACCCGTATCGAGTCGTCGCAGTACTTCGATAAAGATCGCGCCAGCAGATCTACCTTCGTTAAGCTTTGGCCCCTGTTCAGAGTAAAGCTATCGAACCTTTTTCTTTCCCCGAGAGTTGTGCGGCCCTCTCATCTTCACCACCCCTTCAAAATTCCGGTTAATTCGAGACTGAAGCTCCCTGCCGATCACCAGAATAGTCTCGAGTTGCGATTACATCTCTCTGGAGCAGAGAGAATCTCATTCTTCATCACGAAGTAATCACCCCCATTTTCTAGTCCTCCTCTTAGCGACTCCTCGAAGTATCTTGTTGAAGACCTGTGCCGTTGTCTTACATTCCTCCTAAAATTCACGCTCACTTGAAGGTGAAGCGATTTTTTATTGTCATCCCCAGATTACCTCGTTAATCTTCACCCGCATTTAGTTTTGATTTGACTTTCCGCTAATTGTAATTAATACCCCCTCGTTCAGGTTAACTTTAATTTTGTTCTCTGCCATATCATAATTCGACATAATTCATTTAACTACCGCGATTAAGTAATTTGTTCTTCCCTTTTGTATATATGTATATATTTATATATATATATATATATATATATATATATATATATATATATATATATATATATGAGCAAATATTATATATATTGCCCCATTTATTATACATATATATTAAAATTATATTGAGGGTTCTCGTTCTTTATATATCCTTTGAACTGCAACTTGGCAAGCCATTAGTCAAAACCCGGTCAACCGTTAATCGCCCCAGAACATACAGTGGCGGCAACAAAAAAAGTGACATGTGACAATTCAGAGAAAATGAAACAGAAAAATGTAACTTACATATTTTATTATGAATATTTCATGAAAGTTAATACTTGGTCATGTTGCCCTTGCACTTGATGATCATCCTGAGTCGATTGGGCATTGATTCAGTAAGGTTTGCGAAGTAGGTGGGGTCGATCGTAACCCAGATCTTCTTCAGTGATTCTATCAGATCCTTGATGCTGCCGAGTGCTGGCTCTTGAACTTTGGTTTTCATCAGATTCCAAGCATTCTTAATAGGATTTAGGTCCGGGGAATTACCAGGCCACTCCAAAACACTAATATTATTATCATTGAAGAACCTTTTCACTAACTGGGACCTGTGAGCAGGGGCACCATCATGCATGAAAATTTCACACTGATGAATTTCCCAAAATGGCAGCATGTGCTGCCTCAAAACTTCCAGATAGTTAGTCATCCTCATGGTTACATTCTTGGGAAGGAACTACAGACCCCTCTGCCCTTGTTTCCACTAAAGGCACCACACACCATCACACTATCAGGGTGCTTCACAGTTTTCACGGTATATTTTGGTTTATACCGAGACACATTGCTGGGACGACGCAAAATCTTTGACTCTCCTCTGACCAGCCTAAAGGTGTTTTAATCACTGAACATAACCTTCTTCCAATGGGCAGCTGTCCAATGTTTATAGGTCTTGCACAAATTGAGCCTTTTCATCTTCATAGTCTTGGTAAGAAGTGGCTTCTTGGCAGCGCGGCGAGCCGGTAGGCATAAGTCCTTCTGTAAGCAATGACGGATGGTCCTAAGGGCGACGTTCTGGAGGAGGTCTGGGTGTTTTTTCTTGATTGAAGCGGAGGTTACAGAAGGGTCTGACATCACTTCACGCCTTAGGATATTATCAGTCCTTGGAGATGTCTTCCTAGCTGCACCAATGCCCTCCTTCATCTTTGGTATGGTACCTGGTGGCAATAACTCAGCTGCCCGTTTTAGGCGATGAATCGTATTTTTTGAGGTTCCTAAATCTGCTGCTACATCAATAAAAGACTTTCCATGCTCTAATAGGGTCAAGGCACGGCTTTTCTCTGTCAAAGAAAGCTTTTTCCGCCCCATTGTATCCATTTGCACAGAAGTTATAGCACTTCAAATGTAGGCACGAATGCAGGAAATCAGCACGCTGGAGTGCCATACACTAAAGTCTAACTGTACGAGCTCAAACGAGACACTGAGTTCCAGTAAAGCGCAGTTCTCTTGTCTTAGCTCAGGAGAGTCGTCCACTTGCGGCATAAGCCCCGCACCTTTTCATTGGCTAGTTGGCAAGTAAAATCGTGAAAACGATTTTGTGTATCGATTTCTGTTGCCAATATTAAATGTCACTTTTTTTGTTGCCGCCACTGTACTTCAAGCGGACTTTGGTCGGCTCTCTGCCCGGGATTATGTAAGACTCTGTGCGCCGAGCTAGTCTACAGAGGCATACCTTAACATCATAACTGCAGGATCGTAAATTTTCAAAAATCACATCCAAGAAGGATCTTCTACACAGTGGGTTAAGCTTCGAACTAAGTGCTTCTGTTAGGTGAGATCTGGTGCAGGAATGTTACACCTTGGCTGTGGTCACAACGTTTCCCTTTCGAATGGAGGCTTGAGCTACCACTGGCGGAAAGAACAATTGCCTGCGCAATAATGGAGGGCCTCTTTAATGAATGTCCCACGTCGATAACATTGAAAAATTGGCAAATGATTTACTTAACTGGACAATAAATAAAAATGATTTTGTTCACATTTATAAGTGAATTGGAGTTATTATGAAATGTACTTTCACAATAAATACGAGACCTAACGAGTGGTGACTTAGCTACTGTTAATGAATTAATCTACGCAAACATAGAGCAGTTATCGTCTATATAAGTTTAGAATGCAGAAATGTTTTATATGGTAATTATAAAAGAAATAGAAAGTAATTTTATATATGATTATGAAACATTGGCACATACTAAAAAAACATTTTCCTGTAGAATAGGGTGAAAAATTACAAAAATATAATTTGTCGTCAAAAATGTATCGCTATCTTGAAATGCGAGCGATAAATTGGGCTACAGAATTATCCCATAAAATTGCATAGAATATTATAGGGAAAGTAAGTATTGTTATTTTTTTAAGCAATAACGTAATAAATATATTATATTGATTAGGTTATTGCTTTCTCTTGAGTTTTATTGTTGTTGAGGTGTTAAAATGTTTTCGTTGTAAATTTCCAGCACATCCTCACCACGATTTTTTGCCCATAAGTGTGTTTTTCGGACATTTTACTGTCAGGACCGTAATTATGATAGTCATTACCTATTCAGGTCACTTATTGGTAAGTGTTAAGTTTAGTGGTGGCTGATTTCGCTCGCGATTTTGAGGGATATTTTTCTAGCTACTGTTTTTGTTTCACTCACTTCATTGTTTTGAGTCAATGGAAACTACTTACTTTTATTAGAAATGGGGGCTGAGCCAGCATACCCCTCTTTTATTGTTGAGGTTGCCCCGCCCACCGCTATTTTTAATAATCTACTACCACTAATCACTAACACATCGGGTAGTATAATTAACTTAATTCAGACAGGGTTCGTTCTTGCCCAACGTGCCAACAAACAACTTATCACAAAAAGAAAAATCTTTGTTAACTGTAAATTTCAAATTACATTTTAGGCAATCGCTTTTAATGTTAATTAATTGATGTTTAACAAAGAAAATCTAAAGGATTTAACGCTGCTGGTTAAAAAAAAGACGTTGGAATACATGTCGCACACACTTACCATTTTGAAAAAAACTGCATGACTAGGCCTACCCTCGAGTATTTATACCATCCACACGGATGGAAAATAAGCATCGATTTCAAGAGTGAAAACATCGAGAGTGTGTTTGCTGTATTTACTTACTTGTTCGTTAGTTTTGGTGACATCACCTCGGCCAGTCTGGGAAATGGATTGTTTTTGCAATGGTAATAAGGAATTGTGCCGTGAAAAATAGTTTGTAAAAAAGCCCCCAAACATCAAAAAGTAACGTCAAACAAAATTAAGGCTTTTAATAGTTAGATTTTGGCTTCACTCGGCGAACACAATTAATTTTCAACATAAAAAGTTATTTTATTTAATACAAAGTAAAGGAAAACTACATTAAAGGAATAAATAGTGTCAAGCATAGATAATTATTATTTAGGAGAGACGATAATTATCAACTTAAAAAAAACAACAGAAAATCATAAAAAAAACTTTTTACCTGTCTTTAGAAAAACGATGGAAAGCTGGGAAAAATAAACGCTTATGATTGGTCATTACGGTATTTAATACAGCTTGCTGATTGGACAGTAGGATAGCTAAAAAACACTGAAATTATCAAAATAGCCCCCCAAATATGCGCGAAATCATCCACCGCTAATCTTAACAATTACCCACTTACTTTCTAAACAAGATGTTAGTTAGATCTTAGTTTTATTTCATTATCTTTGATAAATTTTAAGAACATCTCCATCACAAATTTTTGGACAAATATATTTTTCCTCATTGCCGCCAAAAATGGCTTACTTCCGACATAGTTTCACATGCTGGTGACCACATCTATCACGAAAAACTAAGCAATTTAGGCGTAAATAAGAAAGTTGCGTACACAACGTCAATCACCAATCGCTAACCTAACTTAGCCTAACCTAAACTTTGCGCAATAATGTATAGCGATCTCCCAAGCTATCACGAAAAATTAAGCAGTTTATGCGTAAATAAGCAATTTACGGACACAACGTCAATCACAAATCGTTAACCTAACCTTTTCGCAATAATGTATAGCGATCTCCCGTGATAAGATACACCGTTCGACAACTGTTTAATCTGATAACTGCATTTATTTTCGGATTTCCTGCTGGGTGGCTCTGTTAAATTCTAACCAATATACAAAATAAATCATTTTAACTGGCTTAGAAAAGTAGCTTTGTGCAACGCATCTCTATCTAAGCGGCAATAGGTTTTGTAAACTTTTTTGTTCCCACAGGTTATACTAGTTTGGTCGCTTCGGAAAGCTAGTTTTTCGATGACTTCGAGTTCGAGGTGACTACAGAACACTCAACATATGCAGTTCAATTTTATTAGTGTAAGGTTAGCCAAAAAGGATAAAAAAATTGTTTTTTCTGATAAATGTTCCCGATTTATGAGTGAGAGCGAACAACCAGCACAGACTAGAGACATAATCACAAATGGTCGTGGTTTTAAATTATCAACTCTTTGGGTCTATTTTAGGCGATAGTTTGGGCTACCAAATTATCGCCCGTATTTGAAGTTAGCGCTAACTATTGGATTATTCAGCCCTAGTTACAGGAAAAAAAAACATTAAACAACAGAGATGCATGATTTTTTACTATGCGCTAATGTATTTAGATCATATAATTTTTGCTTTTCTAGTAATTACCATTAAAAAGTGTACCTTTCTCTATCCGTCCCTGATATATACAATTTTCATTAAAGTTAGACATTGCGAGTTAAATCTTTACAGATTTATTATAATACATGTTATTAAGAGATTCTTTAAAAGAAAAATCTGGCAGAACGCTTCGACGTCCATTAGGGAGCGTTACCACACACGGTATCACATCAAGAAGGTATCAAAGTAAAGTATTTTGGGGTGGTAGTCATTGCATTTAGTTAGTTGGTAATTTCGCCCGTTATCAAATTTTAGTACATTGCTACATTACTTATTGATTGGCTATTTCGTTGCCACGTCGACGTAGGACAAGAGCGTATTCGGTAATTTTCGTTTTCAGTCACAACTTATCTACACCATAGAATTGAAGTTCATCTTCAGCTTTTCGATGCGATTCCTTAAAGCTCTGTTCTTCTTTCTGCTGCAAATCACTCATCATGCAAAAAAATTCAAGTCCACTACAATCAAATGAAAATGGTTAAATGTGTAGAATAAGTAATTGGCGATTGAAATGAGTACCTAATTTGAAAAGAATCCGACCGTGAAGCATCTTTAAAACCACAAATTCTATTCTCTGTATCAAATTTTTGTCAGCGCATAGTCTATATCGACCTAATGTTGTTTTATTTTTGTTTGCTTTTGCGAAATGAATAATTTTATAGGCCTATTTTCTGAGTTATTAGCACTTAAAAGTAGAATTTCCTGAGCTATTGAGTTATTATTTGTCGCTGCTATCCCTGTCGATATGATGTCATAATTCGGGGGGGGGGGGAAGCAATTTGGTGCAACGCTTCAATAATTGATGATCAGCATCAAATTTAGGCATGACGCCAATTTAGCTCCAATGTATAAGGTTAAGGCTAGTTTGTTATTCAAACAAAGATCATCAACTTCGAACTGAAGCCTAAGGGTATTTTTTATATTTTTAATAAAGCCCTCACGATACCACTAGGGTATTTTTTATGAAATTAAAGTGTACACAACAACATACCTTCGATTATTGAATTGTGACTGAAATTTGAATAATACCGACTATCCAAATTGTTTTGCATTTATTCTCTTTAAATATATTGTTTATTATCAATTAATTCCTCTTAGTCACCGTGTTATTGCACTTCAATATACTCGCTCAAATTCAATCCATTTGCAAGTTTTTCTCCTTACGGTGCTGCCTTCAGCCCTGCAAAGGCCCAAAGGCTTCTTCTGCAGAAAGTTTTAAGTTAAGATCTGAGAATAAGGTGTTCCATAGAGGAAGTGAAAGTGTGCGGAAGATTATAGGCGCAGCTTGTCTTCCACGCAATAAGGCTAGGGGCAAGCAACTTGCATGGGTGGGGCCGGGATAGCACGCAATCCATAAGCAGCACCAAACACCTTCACACGGGGCTAAACGCTGAAATGTGTCATAAGGTGCAACATGGGTTAATTATGCTGCGGCGGACGTCTGAATACCCATACCCAATAGAGCTCAGCGTCTGCAAGGGACGCTTATGCGATAGCTGTAATTGTCCCTAAAAGAGCCACTAACTAGAAAAAGTCGTTATCTCTCTCAGACCCTTACTTCTACCTCTTTCACATCTCCAATTCTTTTCATTAAGCCTGACTTTTTCTCCTATCCAGTATTATGGTAGCTCATGCCGTGAGTAGGTCCAGTATCTGACTGTCTTCTTGCTTGATAATCAGTTGCTACATCTTCTGAGTTATTTCATTTACTCAGAACCCTAAATAATGACCAAGATTTCCTTCTATTTTAAGGCTTTATCGGAGAGTGCAGAGGCGAGAGTTGTTTGCAACGCCGTAATCGTCATGAACTCAAACGAGTTCTCGAAATCTAACACGTTCTTTGTCGTTTCTACACAAACGCACGAGACTTGGCCAAAATGATCAAGGAAATGAAGGGTTTAGTTAGGTAGGCAAATTTTTATATTAACACAGTTAAAACCCAGAAATAATGTCAGCAAAGGCCCTTGGAACCATTCAAAGCCACACCGAAAAGTAAGAAGGTGAAAGCTACATTAATCTACATCAGGGACTACTAGATTAACCATCTTACTAAGTACATATCCCAGAAGATGTACACTGATCTACATGGGTAGTAATTCAAAGCATGCTTTTTTCTTATTTCTGCATACGTACACATGAAACATGAAGTTTCTATTATAGCTAAAAGAAATGCTCACTTATATAAAAAGAGGATAATAGATCTTAATCTGCCGCTGAGCCTCTCCTGTTGGTATTGAAAGAATATGGTGAGAGGAAAGTCCTAAAAGAATACGAAAAATGCAATCAGATCTACAAGATAACGTTAAAGTTCGAAAATTTTAATTAAGTTCACATCGCTCTCATTCTTAGCGCTTGTGGTAGGAAATATACACGGAAAAACAGGCCATCGTGAATCCCCCCACGCTTTATCAGTGATAGTATTCCGTCGGTCTCCCCGATGAAAACTATTCTGGATAAGAATATTGATTGCGTTTCGGAATATCCCCGAGCCGCTTCTTTTATAAAAATTCGATATATGTTAGTTTCGGCTTAAGTTTTGGCAAGTAATAGTAGAGATCTGCTTATAATGTTAGTTATCAATATTTCATGGAATGAGTTGTGGGAGTAATTGAGCAGCTTAACGGAAATATATTAGGCTTAGTGCAAATTCCATCGAGGTTTCTCGCAGATAGTGATTCAAGATATACTACTATAAAGAGAAAGAAGCCCTTTCTATAATTGTCCGTGTAAATACTATTTACAGTATTTAATTGGCTAAAGGTTCCATAACAAGACCGATCACAGGCTTTAGTGTCTTTGCTTTACCAAATGACACTAGATCAGCTACCTATTCGTATTTGACGTTTGAGAATAAGGCTTCTACGATTTTCTTACAGTGATATATTTACTAATTGCTAAACAAATTTCATTCCAATTAGATTCTGTCCCCTTTGATTTATGGGAGGAGATAAGAAAGTTTTGTATAGGATTTGGGTCGAGTGTTCCAGCAGAAGATGGAAAAATGTCTAAAATTATATATAGGCAGAGTGGAGCAACTGATCTAAAGTTAAAGAATTTCTTAATCTCTTACCCTTTGTTTTTACTCCGTAGAATATATCATTTTATACATTTACAAGCAACTCATCTTTTTGGAAGGTTTACTGTTAAAGGCGGTTAAGAATTGTTATTCCTACTGTGCGTAGAGAAATTAAAAATAGGTTCAACCAAGTTCATCAAAGATATTTAAAGTATATGAACAGGGCCAGAATTAATAATGTTGGTCTAGAATAACAAAGTATCTCGAAAAAAGGTCAAGTATCACTGTTGCAACGTTTCGGCGAAAGAAAGGTTAACTCGGTTTAGCCAATGCTGAAATTTGCATTCATAAATGGCCATCTTGGGTTATTAATTATTTTGCTAGGTTCAATGGAATGACCTTTCTTCTTTGACATCTAGCTAGAGCATAGATTATTTGAAGTCTATATTTTCTAGCTATGGAACTTTTCAAATTATCTCTTCTGGTATTCGGACTTAATACATATTTGAGTTTGAAAATTCCTTATCCAGGCCCTCACTTTCTTTTACTTATTCTTCACCCTTAACTGCCCAAATTTCCTTTCTTGAACTTGCCTTAAGTGAATCTTAGGATCTTTGCTGGTTAGAAATTATGTGATAAAGTCTTTTATCGCTTAAATCTTGTAAGTGAGTAGGTTTGAGTAGTAGAACGATTAATTGATAGTAGGAAAGAACTGCTTCCTATCAGCCCATTACAAAATTATCATGGGCTGACTATCTCCCTGTGACCGTTCTCGGGTCGCTAAGGCTGTATTCATTATGGCAGGTGCGTAGAGAAAGTAATTCTTAGCTCCTGCATCTGGGTAGTAAGTTGGTTGTCAAAGAAGAGATTTTCAGATAATTAACGTCCTATCGATGACTAATAGAGTAAGTATGGGTTATTTATCTCAGCTGAACAATCTCTCTGGTTGTTCAGTGGTAAGCTGCGTTTTGGAAGATTGAGTAGCTTTGGACAAACTCTAACCGGTACGGCTCTAGGCAAGTTTGGCGTGACCAACATATTTTTTGAGCCTTGAAAATTCCATCCTCAAAGGTTATTAAATCTTGGATGGGATAGACGAGGGATATTAAATGAGGTACGTAATTCAATACATTTTTCTTACTTTTCTGAAGTCGAGAATTCGAATTCTGAGACTCGATTGCCCTCTATTTTTCTAACCTTTTATGCTACTAAGGAAGAGAATTCATTCTGAACACCTTGGCACAACTCAGCAACGATACCTCGCCCAACCTTGCTGTCTGGGATGTCTGTCTATCACCCGAATTGCAAGGAAAGTAGACCTGCGGCATTGAAATTGCAGGATAGGTAGGCCCATCAAGGAACTTCCACAAATGGGCGCCTGGTGGATCTATGAAATCCTGAAATTGGGTACACACATTAATTAATTAAATAATATGGCATGCAATAGGTAGTGAACCCATGTAAAAAAAAGAGTAATGCTATATTACAATTGTATATTTATTAAGAAAGTATGAATCGAGCCAAGCGGATAGCCAGAGTTCTCGTGCACAAGCTCGGTCAACGGGGTTGCAATCGCGGGATATTTGGGAAGAATCCTTCAGCAGTATCCCAGCATGCCCAAGTATCGTCGTATTTCTTTGTAATACTTCGGTAAATCCATTTCCCCAATTTCTTTTATTTTCTCGGCCGGTGGGCAAATTCCTTCCACCGAAATGCAATATCCTAGAAAATAAATTTTCTCCTCTGCAAGTTCACATTTCTCTAGGATATGGTCAGACCATTTTCAACCAGAATTTTAAAAAATTGATCTAAATGATCAAATTCGTCGTCGAGATTGTATGAAAATATCAGGATGTCGTGTATATATGAATAAACAAACCCTAATCCTCAAAACAGGTTATCGATGTGTCGTTGGAATGTGCAGATTGCATTCCAGAGGCCAAAGGGTATATTTACGTACTCCTATAAGCCAAACGGCGTTACCACTGCGGTTTTCTCTATATCCGCCGGGCTTATAGGGATATGATGGTAAGCAAGAAACAGATCCAACCCCGAAATTTTTGGGGGGAGATGGAGGTAGTTTGCCACACTTTGTATGATTGGCAATGGATTTCTGTCGGACTTTGTGATCCCATTTTGTGCGGAGAATTCGCCCACCACCTTGTATTCACCAGGCAACTTCTTCGGGACTATGTGACTCGGCGAAGCCCATGGGGATTTCGACGAGCGCACGATCTCTTCCTTCAATAGCGTTTCGAAGTTTACTTGGCAACTTGCAGCTTCTCCATTAAAAGAGATCTTAGTCGCGCGAATGTCGCTGGTGCACTGTTAGTCTCAATTATGTGCATCGCAGGGTTAAGCGAAGGCGGCGAGGAATTAGTGGGTACGAGACTGTACAAATCCTCATACCTCTCTAAGATGGCCTTGCAACCGGGAGATAGGTGCTGTAGGTTATTAATGGTTAGTGCTAACGCAGGCTCCCCTGATTGTAGGACACTTTTGATATGAGCTTAATTTGGTTGTCGACAAGGATGCCGCGCGGGCAATCCACCAAAAGATTTAAGTGTCCAAGAAAGTAAATTCATAATAACTGCGATATGGTATCCACGACCACAAAAGACCACCTGAATGACCGGCAAAGACTAGTGATAAGTATACCCTTGTGTACCTCACCGTGTACTTTTATTTTGCCGCTATTAGCCGTAGTAATGTTGACACTAAATGTTCGTAATTCACCTGATCGCACCAATGTATAAGGATTATTAACACACTCAATCCCGTATCAATTAAAAACTAAAACTTTAATTTATTCATCTAAGCGGTGACGGTGAAAACAGACGTCATAGTAGTGCTTTCACTTGCAATTGCATGACTTGCTAGTTTTCCGTATGGGCATGCGGAGTTTGCCTGGAGGGAGGGTGCATTTTAACGAGTTTCCTTCTCTTTGGCCACCTACACGAGGTTTTACAGAATTTCGCACTTTCACTAAAATACAAATGTGAACGGCATACGACAGGCCTTTTGTCCTGGCAATAAATCTCAATCATATGAGTATATTATTGGGACTGTATTGATTATTAAGCTGTACAAAATTGAATATTAGGGTAATCACCTACGGGCACAGATCGCGCACTTCTCGTATAATTCATATTATTTACATGATTATCACTTCTATTAAAATCTGGAATAAATATCTCGGACAAAGAAATTGCTCTACGTTATATGGATTCACCGCTATTATTAACATTAAGACCCTGTGCTCTATAAAATGGCATTAGTTCATCTGTAAGCTTTCCTAACTGAGCCGGGGTTAGTTCCTTCTGGTTAGTGATCATCGGCGCGATGTTGGCTGGTAAGAATTGGATAAACAAGTGCCTCACGAGTTCTGAACCAACACCTACTTGTAGAGCTGTCCTACTTACTGCTTCCAAAGTGGTAGAGGGTTGACCGGCGAGTGTAGAGGAAGCAATGCTCTTCTCAAAGAACTCCGGTTTAGTCCTTTCGAAAATAAACTTGGTCTTTAAGAGCTGGTAAATTTGGGGAGACAGTACCGCAGCCGGAAATCGGTCAGCAGTCTTGGGGAGTTATGCAGCCAGGACATGAAAGAATTTCGTCTCCTCCTTACTTGATCTCGAAATGTGAAACTGGGCTTCTACAATCTTAAACCAACCTGCAACTGCTGCCTTATTAATGATAGGTAGCTGTATGATGATGGAGTTCATGATCTCCGTCTCTCTTTGTCCTACTCGTTGATGCTTCGGTGCGTCCATTTTCTTTCTTGTCACGTTAATTGTCCGGGCGAAGTAGGTATCGGGTTATATCGGTTAAGAGTAAAGTAGGTGACCGGTGCTTAGGTGTACTCTTGATTTTTGGTGCAGAGAATTCAGCAGGTCTACCTACTTCTTTCCATCTTTGAGAGGCCTACCTCTTTGGGAGAGAAGGACCCCATAAATGGTGACAAGTCTTTCTTCTTTTTCGGGCCTACCTGAGGTCTAGGCTAGAAACTAAAGACGGATGGACAAGAGGGACGCTCATAACAGAATAGCAGGTAAGCTATACTGACAGACGACTTAACGGATTCTCTCATTTTTTGGTCTCTTTTCCTCTGTACGTGATTGTCGTAGAATCGACTCTCGACTATATACTATATATAACAATTCGTTGAGGGAACTTCTTTAATTATCTTTAGAGTGCGTGGATGTATGGCGGGCCGATATTATGTATCTTCGATATGCTTAAGAAGTGGAACTGAGCTCAAGGATAATAATATTGCTATCATTAATAAAATAGAGTATCATTAATAATAACTATCAACAATACACAAAACGGAAAATATTGACATAAACAGAGAATAGAAAGGGTCGTGGGTGCTCGGGATAATCCAAGGATTAAAAGATTTAAAAAGGTAAAACAAATATAAAGTTGAAGAGATGGGATGGTTCGCTAAACCATTTAAAGCACAGGATAGAATTGACAAATGGGTTAAATACTCAAAGGTAACGTTCGGCTTACGTAATTTTATACTAGTGGTGCAGAGGAAGTCGACATGAAGAAATTTTCGGTCTGCTCGCGAGTTACAGCCGAAGGGGGGGAATAAAATGATCCTGACGTGGCGTCTTGGGAATGAGAACTGTTTCTCGACGAACTGCTTGAAGAACAATGGTTGTTCTACGTTGTTCTCTTCTAAACAACAGGAGGGGTGAGAACCGTCTCTTGTCTACGGGTTCAAGAACAATGGCTGTTCTAATGTTGTTCTCTTCTGAACAACAAGGGGGAAGGGTGGGAACCGTTTCTTGGCGAACGGGCTCGAACGAACTATGGCTGTTCTAACGTTGTTCTCTTTCTGAACAACGAGGGGGAAGCCTTGTGGACTTGGTGTCACGAAAGGCTCGAACCTTGACACTCAAGGGATATTGTCCTTCTTCTGGACAAGTGATGGTGAATCTCGAGATCGAGGTCCCTTGGCGCACAAAGTGAGAGAGGGTGGTGGTGATGTCTCGCGACGAAAATCTGGATCTCCAATCTGATCTTAGTGGTAAAGTTTCCATCTAAATAGTCGAGACACTCCCTTGGCGTAAGGAACAATGGAGTGAGAGCTTCGAGGAAATGCACCGCCGAGCCTGGGAACAATGCCTTATCTGCCCATAAGCCTAACTCAATCTGGCGAGGTCGGCGTATGGGGGCGAACGGGGGGAAGATAAACCTCCTTGTTTTAACATTGACTCAGGTGGCTGCGATAAGGCGCCAAGCTTCAAAGCGAAGATGCACGTGGGAGCATCGTGGTTTTAAATAACATGGGATAGGGGTTGAAATTAACGCGGCCTCAACCCGTTCTATCACACCCCTCCATTCCAGGAGAAGTTGTCACTTCGAAAAAAAAAGAGAGAAGGGACAGCGATAGAGCTCCGTTGTGGGGAACTCGTTTTCTTGTACCAACCGTACCTTCCTGCACCTACGTAGTATTACCTCAATACATATGATTATTTTGATCTTTTGATTATAAGGGAAAATAACCTTTAATACAAACTCAATAAAAAAAAGGCATGGAACAATGAAATGATATAAAATTAGTACATATGGGACAAAATAATTTATACGTAATTAATGGGTACAAATATATATACATACAAAAAAAATAGACATTGAGCGTTACAAAATTCAGACATATACATTAACTAATTATAATACAAGAGAATCTAATTTAAGTCGTACAAGACGGTATATACCTACATGGAGATACTAATTCTATGAATACACTTACTCTACGCTATTCGGTAACGCATTCGTACTGAGTGCGTCAGTGACCTGGTTATCGGAACCTTTTATATAATTTATTTTAAATTGATACTCTTGCAAGAGTAAACTCCAGTGCATGATTCGGCCGTTGGAGTGTCGCACATTCCTAATATAGGCTAACGGACGGTGGTCGGTTCCTATCTGAAATTCTTTTCCTATCAAGTACATTTTGAATTTGTCTATGACCCAGATAATTAATAGAGCTTCCTTTTCTATAGTGGCATATCTCTTTTCGCGTGGTAATAATTGACGACTAGCATATGCAACTGAATGACTCGTTCCGTCATCCTCGTATTGAAGGAGTACACCTCCAATGCCCTCGTTGGACGCGTCGGTCTTAATCCCGAAGGATTTTTCCGTGTTGGGAAACTTTAAAATGCGGGCAGAAATGAGTTTACTCTTGAGCTGATTAAAATGGGAAATAGCGACATCATTCCAACGTAGACGATCGGGTGAATTCTTTTTTAAAAGGAAGCTGAGGTGCGCCGAAGTTGCAGCGTAATTCGGATCGAATCGCCGATAGTACGAAGCTGATCCTAGGAACGATCTTAATTGGTTCTTTGTAAACGGGAGGGGCATGTCAGCGATTGCCTTAATCTCATCCTCTTGGGGAACCAACTGGCTTTGTCCTATTTTGAAACCCAAATATTTTATGGTTTCGTGGGCAAAATGGCATTTGCTGGGGCCAATGGTGAGGCCATTTTCGCGCAGTCGCTCGAAGAGAGCTAATAGGGTGGTTAAATGGTGACTCCATTCACGAGTAGCGACGTAGACATTAGCAAAGTAAAAGGATACGTTTGGAAGTCCATCTAACAACCTTCTCATGAGACGGTTATAGTTGCTACAAGCAGTTACGAGGCCAAAAGGAAGGCGCTTGAATTGCATATGGCCTTTCTCCGTTGCAAAGGCGGTATATGCTTTCACCTCGGGCTGGAGGGGGATTTGATAATACGCCTTGCACAAATCGAGTTCTGAGATGAACTTGGCGTTTTCGAAAAGGGGGAGGTTTTGGTCTACCAACGGGATGGGCTCGGCGTCGAACACAGTTACCAAATTTAACTTCCGGAAGTCGATGCACATCCGATAAGAGCCATCAGGTTTCTTGACCATGACGATTGCGAAACAATAACTTGAGGTGGAAGGTTCTATGATGTCTAAACTAATTAAATTATCAACTTCTGCTTTAAAGGCTTGGCGTAAATGAATCAGCATGGGATAGGGTTTTGAACGGACGGGTTCTAAGGTTGTTAATTTGACATCATGCTCGAAACTAGTAGCGCACCCAGGCTTCTCTGAAATAACGTCATCGAACTGACATAATAGTTCTTGTAGCTAACTCTTTTGATATGGTGTCAGATGCGCGTCGATATCCAGGTCAGAGTGTTCAAAAGGCTCGTCTGGTAGGGAAGGAAGAGGGTAATCGGCATCAGGTTGGATGCACACTGTCTGGATTACATTAAGGGACTCCGCAGGGTAATCCTCTTCAAGCGCCGATGTTTCGTCCAGCGCTACGAAGGTATCTCCATGGGCGCGCCGGTGGTACTTTTTCAATAAGTTGACGTGATAGAGCTTATCGCCTGCTGGGGTACCAATGAGGGGTAATCTACCGGTCCTCGTGCCTCACGGACCGAATACGGACCTTTCCATTGGCTCAGTAATTTATTACTGGCTGTCGGAAGGAGCAGGAGTACTTCATCACCGGGCTTAAATTTACGATCTTCGGACCTGACATCAAAATAGATTTTGTTATTTCTCCAAATTGACATCGGCATTTTTATAGGCGATGTTTGTGCATTTCTCGAGCCTCTGGCGTAGGTCCAAGACATAGGCGTAAGATGACTTGAGTTCTTGATCCAGTTGGGGCTTGATTAACAACTCTTTTAAAATACTGAGTGGCCCGCGTACATTACGTCCATAAAGGAGCTCGAACGGGGCGAAGCCTAATGTACGGTGGGGAATTTCCCGATAGGCGAATAGGGCGACCGGGAGATATCGGTGCCATTCGCGGGGCTGCTCGGCACAGATCTTCTTAATAATGGATTTTAAATTTCCATTTAATTTCTCGCACATACCGTTTGTCTGTGGCCGGAAGGGGATGGTAAAAAGGGGCTTTACCATGAGCAGCTTCCCTACGTACTCCATCAACTCAGAGGTAAATTGTCGGCCTCTATCGGAGAGTAATTCCTTGGGGACGCCTACCCTCGAAAAGATGGAAATGAGGGCCTCGGAGCAAGAAATACTGTCGATTCGGCGAAGGGGGACAGCCTCGGAAAAACGGGTAGCAAAGTCTACCAAGGTGAAAATGTAGCTGTGCCCTTCGCTCGAAGGGGGGTGGATAGGGCAAACCAGATCGATGGCCACTCTGGAGAAGGGTTCAGTAATGACTGGTTCCCTTTGTGAAGGAGCAGGTTTGACCCGCCCCTTAGCGGACGTCTTCTGGCACACATCGCACGATCGACAATGCTTTAAGATGTCAGCTGCAGCACCCGGCCAATAAAAATATTTAAAAATGCGCTGGCCCGTTTTAGTGTGACTAAAATGACCGGAAAAAATGCTGTCATGAGCCACTTTGAGCACTATAGGGACATGGGATCGTGGAAGGCATAGGACAGTAGTAACAGCGTTATTACTGTCCTCCGCGAATCGAGAAAGTAAGCCACCTTCCTCTAGGTACCGGATTACTTTGGGTCCACGGACAGTCTCCGTATCCAGGTTTTGGGCCTTATCCAATAAGGGTATTTGATGCTTCACACTGCTTTTGTGCCGTCCTAAATTCCTGGTTAAGGATCTCCGAGAATTCGGACGGTATCGGGGTTCTGAGGGGGACGGACTCCTGGGCTTCCTTCTTAGCTCGACCTCGAGCAAGGGTGGCCTGGGACACAGGGTCGGAGCTTACTTGAGGGCTCTGTCCTATAAGTACAGAACAGAATTTTATGGGTGCTGAAATGACTTCAGCCCAGCCATCATAATATTGACACTGCAGGTAACATCTAACGACGGGGAATCGGTTCGCCCGCCCAAGGTAGTCATGTACCACCGCAAATTTTTTGTGGTCAGGGTCCACTGGGGGGAGGAGTTCGTCGGACACGATGAAACACGTACATCCTGTGTCCCTGACGAGAGTCGATACTCGGCAGCCGTTCACGCTGCCCTCCTCAAATTTCAAATTTTCCGGTGAACTTTTATCAAAAATAAAATTTACCTGGTGGCCTGACGGAGCGGGAGAAGTTGCTGCTTGGGTCTACACCACCGGGGAAGCCGGGGTGGCATTAATCTGGTGAACTTGGTGGGCTGGTCCGCCTTTAAGCCTATAATTTTAGGGACAATTCTAGCTTATGTGGTTTTCTACACCACAGGTGAAGCATATGATTGGTCGTTTCGGGAAGAGAGATGGAGAAGAAATCTTAACGGGAGGTTTGGAGTCCAGTTGTTGGTTTTGGGGAATGAAGTTTTGGGGTTTTACGGGGCCCGGAAACTTTGTCAGCTTTCCTGGTATGGGGCGCAAATCCTTCCTTCTTTCCTGGTTTGGGGGTTGGTGAGAAGTTCGATTCTCCTTTGGGTATAAATTATGCTTGCGGCATAGACATCCGCTTCTTCGGTACATTCTTTAAAGGTCTGGCACCGACGATCCTTGACGAACGCGCGGATCTCCGTCGGGAGAGACGCCAAAAATTGTTCTCGCAACACGAAGTCTGTTAAGGACTCGTAGTTCGGATCAACCTTTGAGGATTCTAACCAAAATTTAAAATTCCTCTGAAGAATGTATCCGAATTGACGGAACGTCTGTCCGGGTTTAATACGACCTCCTCGAAATTCTTGGCGGTAGAAATCGGGAGTCATATTATGAGCGGCCAATAACTCAGCTTTTAAGGTGCTGTAGTTAATTGTACACTCAGATGGTAAAGATATAAAAATTTTGTGCAATTTACAATTTAACAGGGGAAGTAATCTGGCTTCACCTTCAGCCTCCAGATCCATGTTATTGATTTCGAGGATCTTTTAGAAGTGGGCTAAAAATGCTCTGAAATCCTCTCCATCCTTGAAATTGGGGAGCTTTAGTGAGAGATTGGGGGGGGGGGGCTTTGGAACGGGAACTGGCGAACTATATCTCTGCTTCAACACGAGCTAATTCAATCTGATGGTGAAGCTCAGCTTGTCTTTTCCGTTTATCTCTTTCTCTTTCTTCTCGTTGGATTTCTCTTTCTCGTTCTTCTCGTTGTATTTCTCTTTCTTCTCGTTGGATTTCTCTTTCTCGTTCTTCTCGTTGGATTTCTCTTTCTCGTTCTTCTCGTTGGATTTCTCTTTCTCGTTCTCTTTCTGTTCTTTGCTCCTCTTGAACGTACTCAATTAGTTCTTTTTCGGAGAGTCCCAAGGATTCTCCTTGCGCCTTAAAGATTTAGAACTGAGTCATCTTTGCACTTGGGGGCGCAAAAGTTAACCAACTAAAATTCCTTGCAACAAGAATTATGCTTTCTAGAGAAATTAGCCTACCTAATTATGGGCACTGACCTATTCGTACTTGGTTTCTCGATCTAAATAACCACTGACTAAAATCACAAAAAAAAACACAAACAAATTATTATAACAGTTCCTTGAGCTACCCTAGCTTCTTAAGTTTCAAAAAAGGAGATAGCAATCGTTAAAACAAAAGAGAACTACTATACTCTATTATTATAACGAATAACACTATGCTTTACTCGACTGAGACCAGTGTTTGCAAAGATATAGCGTTAAGCCTTACACACCTGATACCAAATTTAAATAGTATATATATATATATGTTGTAGAATGGACTTTCGACAATATACCATATATAACTATTCGTTGAGCGAACTTCTTTAATTATCTTTAGAGTGCGTAGATGTCTGGCGGCCCGATATTATGTATCTTCGATATGCTTAAGAAGTGGAACTGAGCTCAAGGATAATAATATTGCTATCATTAATAAAATAGAGTTTTATTAATAATAACTATCAACAATACACAAAACGGAAAATATTGACATAAACAGAAAATGGAAAGGGTCGTGGGAGCTCGGGCAAATCCGAGGATTAAAAGATTTAAAAAAGGTAAAACAAATATAAAGTTAAAGAGATTGGATGGTTCGCTAAACCATTTAAAGCACAGGATAGAATTGACAAAAGGGTTAAATACTCAAAGGTAACGTTCGGCTTACGTAATTTTATACTAGTGGTGCAGAGGAAGTCGACGTGAAGGGATTTTCTGTCCGCTGGCGAGTTCCAGCCGAAGGGGGGGAATAAAATGATCCTGACGTGGCGTCTTGGGAAATGAGAACCGTTTCTCGACGAACGTCTTGAAGAACAATGGCTGTTCTACGTTGTTCTCTTCTGAACAACAGGGAGGGTGATAACCGTCTCTTGTCTACGGGCTCAAGAACAATGGCTGTTCTAATGTTTTTCTCTTCTAAACAACAAGCGGGAAGGGTGAGAACCGTTTCTTGGCGAACAGGCTCAAAAGAACAATGGCTGTTCTACGTTGTTCTTCTGAACAACAGGGGAGGGGTGAGAACCGTTTCTTGTCAACGGGCTCGAACGAACAATGGCTGTTCTAACGTTGTTCTCTTTCTGAACAACGAGGGGGAAGCCTTGTGGACTTGGCGTCACAAAATGCTCGAACCTTGGCACTCAAGGGATATTGTCCTTCTTCTGGACAAGTGATGGTGAATCTCGAGATCAAGGTGCCTTGGCGCACAAAGTGAGAGAGGGTTGTGGTGATGTTTCCCGACGAAAATCTGGATCTCCAATCTGATCTTAGTGGTAAAGTTTCCATCTAAATAGTCGAGACACTCCCTTGGCGTAGGGGACAATGGAGTGGGAGCTTCGAGGGAATGCACAGCCGAGCCTGGGAACAATGCCTTATCTGCCCATAAGCCTAACCCAATCTGGCGAGGTCGGCGTATGAAGGCGAACGGGGGGAAGATAAGCTTTCTTGTTTAAACATTGACTCAGGTGGCTGCGATAAGGCGCCAAGCTTCAAAGCGAAGATGCACATGGGAGCATCGTGGTTTTAAATAACATGGGATAGGGGTTGAAATTAACGCGGCCTCAACCCGTTCTATCACAGTGATATATATATATATATATATATATATATATATATATATATATATATATATATATATATATATATATATGCATCTCGTATCCAAGGGGCAGGACCACTTTTCACTTAACCTGGGTGCGGAGAGAGGCTAAAGAAGAGGAATATGTTCGTCAGTTCCTTTATTGACCATTGGGCGGAGTTACAAGAGGTGTGTGCTTCTAATGAACGTACATATTTCTGAGTTGCGCATATATCCTGTATCAGAGAGACCGTTTGCGTTTCACAGATCCTTGGAATTTTTAACTGATCAAAGCACATATTACCCTGTATTTGTTTAACTTGTCCCTGTTAGCGTGCGTATGTTTGTGTGGCCACGTGAGAACTCTGGCTATCCGCTTTGCTCAATTCATAATTTCTTAATAATTATACAATTGTGATATAGTATTTCTCTCTCTCTGACATTGTTTTACTGCATAATACATGGCATATTATTTCATTAATTAATGCGTGTACCCAATTTCATGATTTCATAGATCTACCGAGCGCCCATTTGTGGCGATAACTTGCTGGGCCAACCCAACCTGAAATTTGATTGCCACAGGCCTTCTTTCGTGGCATTGGGATGTAACTTGTGAAGATGCCCTTTAGAGATGACTTCCCCTTTACTACTTTAGCATGACAAAGAATTCCAACTCTCTAACTTACTGCCCTTGCGAAAACAAACCCATGCTGTTCTGGCTTTTATAGTGAGCCAGTCCACTTTTAAATTTCTTAAGTACTGGCTCTTTTGAAAATACTCGACTACTTAACTGCTCACATTTAGTAAGGGGAAATGGTTGTCCCAAAAGGAGATTTCCATTCGATTTTACGTTAAATACAAAATAGGGCAGCTTTTTTCTCTGCTTCAGAGGTTGTCACGGTTTCTAGGACTGTTTGCGTACCCGCATTTTAAAAGCTCCCACAGGTTTTCAATCGGCTTGAGATCAGGATATTTTCCAGGATAAGCAACAAATAGTTCGATGCGCTGTTGTTCATGCAACATTGTTACAACTCCAGTTCTATGAAACAGTGATCCATGTTGAAATACGCATGGGTCTTAACCCAACTTCTTCTTGGATCGTTGGTAGGTGTTCTTAATGGACATTTTGGTACCATTGTTTCTTTCTTGCAGTAATTTGGGAAGAAATATGAAGGGCTCAGTTCGCTTGGAAGACAGAGCATCCCCTTAATGGATGATTTGAGGGTGATTTCCTGTTAGAACGATACAGCGCATCGAACTATTTGTTGCTTATCCTGGAAAATATCCTGATCTCAAGCCGATTGAGAACCTGTGGGAGCTTTTAAAATGCGGGTACACAAACAGTCCTAGAAACCGTGACAACCTCTGAAGTAGAGAAAAAAAGCTGCCCTATTTTGTATTTAACGTCGATTTTATGCATGTCTTACACAGGCAAAAAGGAGCTTTGAAAGAGGAAACCTTGTCCCATTCTTCCATCCTCCAATGCTTGTACTTTATGTTGAACGACAATCTTTCCATGTTTTCTTGATGATAAGTAGCTATTTTACTACCCTATTTGACGCTAGAGCGTTGTAAAGAATTCTCTGTCTCAACGTGCTTGTACTTGCCAACAAACCACCCGCTGCCACTGTTGAGTAAGTTCCACACTAGTATCCATACGATTTCGAAGCTGACTCGGCACGCTAAGCAGCCCTAATGTTTTAAGGATACTCTTGGACCTCTGAAAGCCTTCTTTACAAGACTTGTACTTTCTATTTGAACATGTTGGTGGTCCAAAGACGGTTCTTTTAGGCGTATTAGTCCTAGAAATAATTTCTGGGGACAAGAGGCAACTTGGGTTCAAAGCAATGAAGAAAGAATGAGTTGACTTTGGAGTACCTTGTGTAAGTGAAAAAGAATAAAGATGTTGAAATTTCCGTTTCACGTCCACAGTGTTCAGATCGATGGTTTCTATAAAAATGATTAAGTGTCATCCACTCAACTACGCTTGTTACTATCATAAATAACATTTAGGTGGTTACATATAATTGGTTAGCCAATTTAGTTTATGCGATACTACACATAATTCAGAATTAGTATTTGAAGGTAACTTCAATTCTTTGTAATTTATGCAAAGATACAAAAACTTTAAGAAGACCAATAAGAAATACATATAATCAATACTGTACATATAGTGTATATATACATATATATACATTATAGATATTTATATAATTATGTTGTATCGAAATAGATGTCTCTGATAACACATTTGGATATTACTCTATTTTTTTCTATTACCTGTGAAGATGCTTTGTGCAAAATAATATCCTACCCACCTTTTCACTGCCCCTTCAGCTGAATCAGATGTCTTTATCGATAATGACTCACTGTGACTTGGTACTCTCTCTACCCACTAAAATAACAGACCGCAAGTACGATTTCATCTCCTTTCACTTAAATTGTAGATAGGTCTCAAAATATAAGTACCCCCTACCCTTGAAGTATCATGTGCCCCATTGGGTAAATTTACCCTTTCAAGTTAAGGGTGAATCAATATAAGTTCCCAAATTTCTTCTATAATACAGCTAGCGCTCAGAGTTCTCAAAATGCTGAATGATCTCTTTACCTATCGTGCCTTCGAGTCTTTTAAATCCATTTTAAATTAAATAAACAAAGTAAAGACTAGAAAATAAATACAACTTTTATTTGCTGTTAATAGAGAAAAATCTAAGAACTCTCGTCAGTGCAGTCTTTTCCATTTTTTAAACCAATGCTATTAGTCGTTGAATCGCAAAGTCACTCTACATAAACTAATACGAGAAGTTGTAGTGCCCCATTGCAAGGTGGAATTGGATCAACAATGAAGAATCACAAATGAGTGCCAAGTGAGTCCTATGCAGTCTTGAAATGGGCACGCACATAATAATGCAAATTCTATTCTGTATTCTTGTAAGGGTTATATAGGAAAATATTAATTCGAGAAGCTTTCACACTCATACATACTTACACGCATCCACAAACATGAAAGGGCCGCATCAAATAATTTAATTTGGGAGACCCCTTACAGTTATGTAAACATATTTATCAAAACATACTAAGCTGACAAACAGAGAAAACGCTGTGCCTTTTGTTTGTCACAGAACCATCAAACACAAAATCTTATTTCTTAAAATTATCTCTGTTCCCAAGATAAAATTATCAGGCAGAGGCCTGAATCAAAACCCCCTGCTCACTTTATCTCTCTTACCTTGTACACACGAACAAACTTTAAATTCAAGCTAGCTTCCCTGAAACTGCATGGTTGGCCAACAGTGGTCCATACCTACATTTCTCGACAAGTTAAATAACGACCAAAGTAGACCACCAGGGCAGTAAATAGGACACAATAAAAACAGTAAGGAAAGATACAGTAAGAACAGTAACATGGTAAGAAATTCCGTCATCAGTAACAAAGTCGACTCTCTGCTCAAGAAGAGGAAGCGTCGGCCAAAGTAGACCCCGACATTAGTACGGCAGCCTCAAATACCCGACCACTACACTAGACGAATTCATTGCTCCTAGGCCTACCGAGTCTCTGTCCAATATAGAGTTCTGAAATCAGCCTTCCACGATTTTTTTTTCTTCTACGTGTAATCAACCGGATATCTTACTCAACTTACAACGCAAAATTCAGCGAGGGGATAATCATCCCTCCCCAATTGGAGCTAGCCTTAGGTTAGCACTTTTTAAGTAATTACCCCCAAAAGCCCTACATTCCATTGAAGAAACTCCTTCCCCATAACTGGGCCTTCAATAAAATATAACTAGCAATCAAACAATATCCCCATAACTAACTCATTCCCCATACAGTAACACCGACGTTAGCACCGAGAACAAGCGTTTCGACGCCTGTGCTGAGCTCCCAGCAGTTTATAAATTAACTTTAAAATAACGGGCATTAAAGAAAAACAAGTTCTACACCGGCAATCCTACCCCCATTACACTTTATCGATTCTAAGCGGTGCATCCGTTCCTTATCTGTAGCTCTTCTGCAGACTTAATCTCTTCATGGTGGAAACTCGGTAGTGTGGCAAAGACCGCAGTACGTGTTATCTCTGGCAAGAGAGGAGCTATATCTCTATTTCGCTTGGCGGTCAAAATGGCTATGTTTATCCACATAGTCGTTAGACTGGGTGGAAAACTTTCAAAAGAGGTCGGTGAAACGTATGCCCCCATATTTGCCTAGACCCGACTTGCCAATGCTTTCTAGACAAAACACAACGGCAGAAGAAGCCTCACACCCAGTCACTTATTATTCCCAATAAATCACTGCGGAGGAAGCTCATTGACGTATTTGTTTGATACTATCCCAGAGCAACTCTACACCCTAGAGGACTACAAGTTTGCTAATTTCTAGAAAGCCATCTTCCAATATGGACCCTTCTTCTTTTTTTTTCTAATGCACCGCAGGCGATAGGATGCCTTGTGTAGCCTGTTGCACTTGGTACCTGGTGAGTTGCTAGTCCTCTGATGGGTCCTAAGAAAATCTTTGGTACCATTCCCCCTCGTTCTGTATTAGCGCAACATTTGGATTAGACTTTTTCTCTACGACTATCCCCTCAGCCCTTTGTCTACCTACATTTGATACCCGAGAGTAGTGTTCTCATCCGGAAAAAGTAGGCGAAGGGGCAAATAACCACTTATCTGCGTATAGTGTGTTGACCACCTCCCTGTGGGTGATCCTTTTTGCATAAGGCTGTACTGGGCTAAATTGAATTATTTGACGGTGTCTGGGGAAGTTGTCAGTGCGCTTTCACCTCCCTCCTCACTCACTCTCAGCATTTCTCTTTCTTTAAAACTAACTCCTTAAAACTGTGTCGAGGCTTAATGACTGGACCAGCTACTTCATGTTGTATGAGAAGAGAAGCTTCATAACTTCATTAAACAACGCACTTTAAAGCCCGCGCGTTACAAGAGACTAGACCTGGGTTTTGGAGCGCAAATAATGGTAATGTCTGTTTTATCACAATGACTACCATCTTGTGACCGATCTTGGGGCTTAAGGCTGTACTGCTTGTGGCGAGCGGATTTTACTGCATTGTTGGCTGTTATGCTAAATCAAACTTTCCGGTTCCGTCCTTGGGTCTGCCAAAAATAGATTTTCAGATCCTGGCCATTTTGTTGATGATTATTACTTCCTACTAAGGACATCAGCTCTGTCGCCCAAACCTCTCTAACTGCCAAGTTGGGAGCTGCCACCTTATGGGATGGTCCTGCCACTAGGTCACTTCTGGTCGGTGTGAGTCGCTGTCTTAGGTTGCGGAAACCATTCTTCAATGTACCTAGAAAGGACTCCTAAAAAGTCCAAAAAGCCGAGACAAGATAGGCAGGAGGGGCGGAATGCTTAATATAGCCCACCAAACTCCTTCCTTCTCAACCTAGTGGTCACAATTCTAATGAAATACTGTGTGTTGTCAGGTTTTCTAGAGTTTTTTGAGTTTCGCCATCATATCCGGTTACGTCACTCCTTTAATCCTAGCCCAATCATGGTGTTGGAGAAGACGAAGAGCTAAATGATAACACCAATCTGACAGGTGGAGGGGCTCGCCTCCTACCCCTGAGTGCCACAAAGGGGTTTCCCTTCTGCCATCTTTGGAGCCGCTCTTGGGCATTTACACTTCTGGGACGAAGGTTGCCCTTCCCTGTGCTTTCTAATGGGCTTCTCTAGTGGAGAGGGAGCTTCTCACTCTTTTTTTTGCGTTCGCTCATTCCTCTTACCCCCTTTTTCACAGTTTTCTCCGGGCGACTCTCTCACTTGCAACTGGCCCCCCTTTGCTTTATCATGGGCCCACTAAGGACACAGCCTCCACTCCTGCTCCTCCCAAGCGATCATGTGATCCACCACAATCCACTTATTGGAGGTAAAAGGCGGCATCTTTTCTTTGGCCTCGACTATGCATGTCGTTGATTCGAGATTTGTCAAGCTCATGGAAACCGGCATGCCTGTTCTTTCTTTCCTACCAATGTGGGTCGGAATGCAGGCTCCAGTGACGAGCCATAAGCTCTATGAATTCACGATAGGGATACCTGACACCTCGGGAGGAAATAGCCAGTCGGATGCCTCCCCTGATTTAGCAATGCTCCTAGAGGTGACCCAACACCAGATGGCAGGGCCTTCCATGGTGCGAACCTTGACTCAGGACCAGACACTGAACCTGAGTCCGCCCTTATTTAACGCTATTTTCAAGCGGCAATGAACACCGAAGAGTTGCCAGGAGAAGAGAGACCACTTCACATCAGTTAATACTCTCTTGACGGCCAAGATCTCCATATCGGAGAAAGATCTGGCCCATGCTGGTATGGCTGGCCTTGGGGACCCTTGCGAGGGGATAGAAAAGGGCTCATTCCCAGCAATCCTCCCCATAGAAGAAAAATAAGTCCAAAGAAAGAACGCAAAGAGCACAGAGACTTCCTCTTCCCCCATAGGGTCTACCGGGACAGATGGGTCTGCTGCTGTTTCGGTAAGTGACCAGGTAAGGAGAGGCAGCTCGGGCCCAGAATAAAGTCGCAAGAGTGGTAAGTGGACCTTCGATTACGTCGGAGCCCCTCATTAAGAGATAACTTGGCGTTTAAGAGCCAGCTGGTTTCAAGCAGTTTTTAATCATTCGCTCCACTGACGGCAATAAGTTACTTACTCCATCAGAGGAAAGATTTAGCTGGATTAGCTGGTAGAGAGCCTAACGTCACACGTTTGTCGGATTGGAGCCTACTGGCGAATGCGGCGGACCGTTCTGAGGGTGCCATTATTAGTGAGCTTTGGACATTTAATAGCTCGCCATTGAGTATGACGCTGAACTCTACCATGAATTTATTGAATATAATAGATTATGAGAGGGAACTCGTAGAATGCTCATTACAAGACATCACCGAATAGCTGGAAGACTAACGAGTTGCCATGGTCAAACTTGTGATCAGAAAAAAAGGCTTAACTGCCGCATGCCTCCAAGAAGTCGTTAGACCCACTTGAAGAAACTACTTCAAAATTTTTTTATGAAATCGTGTTTGAGGACACCTAAATCTGTTTCCCAAAGAAGAACAGCACCAAAGGGACCTTGCACCCACCCAAGGTTGGACCTGGCGAATCAGATGTAGGTGACTCGCCAAGAGAAGATTCCCCTCTATGAAGCCGCCTTGCTAAACTAAGGTTTCGA
This sequence comes from Ceratothoa steindachneri, assembly GCA_963969495.1. Taxonomy (NCBI): domain Eukaryota; kingdom Metazoa; phylum Arthropoda; class Malacostraca; order Isopoda; family Cymothoidae; genus Ceratothoa; species Ceratothoa steindachneri. The sequence goes on along the minus strand of OZ018323.1, from coordinate 195,088,427 downwards.
AGTGGAGAGGGAAAAGAATCGCATCGAGCCTAACCACCCATGGTAAGTCTCCGAATGCAAGAGCGTCTTCAAAGCCTTCTATGTACGACTAAAAGCACTCGGAGTTTTGCCTCCGAGAAGCGAACGGCCATTTCATTTGAGGGTCTCCAGAGGGCATCTACATCTCCTTTAAGCTACGTCTGGAGGCCATATTTATTCAATGGAACTCCCATGGACTCGGGACCAAATTGGATAGCCTACGCAGGCTCGTGTACTCTCCTTCCCTGATAGCTATTTTTTACAGGAAAACAATGTTGTGTTTGTGCCCGCTGCCCACCCTCGCGGGTTATAAGTATTTTGCGATTTTCACCATAGTAGGGGAAGGGGGGGTAGGCGATTTACGTCCGGGATGATGCATCCGTTCATCACTTTGCTATAAATACCTTCTTTAAGGCAATAGAAGTGTAGCTACCTAGATAAGAGGTTGCTGATATTTTTGCTTACATTCAACCATCATCGGACTTCGACGCAGGTGACTTCCACCGCTTCGTACGGTTGCCGAGGCCCTTTCTTTTGCACGTGGATTTGAACAGTAGAAAGTTTCTGTGTAGGGTGGTAAGATAAATTCTAGGGTTCCGGTCATTGGCGACTTAATTTACGAGCTGGAGATAGGTATCCTAAATGTGGATGAGTTTACGCATCACTGTCGGAGAACCCTTTGCTCCACAGATACACAGCCTGGTTTAGCATGGTAATGATTGCTTTCCCATTCAACCATGATTTTCTGGGCCGCTTCCTCCAGAAAGAGCACTCCGTTGGTAATTGTCGTGGGCTACTAGACAAGTTTTTCGCTCATACTCAAAACTACTACATTGCAGGAACCAGGGCAGCCCTGCTTAGCAGAGAAGAAGAGAGACGTCTCCTAAAATTTAAGTAAAAGAACCATCCTCCCATCACATATAAGAGATACAAGTCCTTTTGACGGCTATCTGTCGCCTCATAAATTGCGTATGGCCTTCCTCTTAAAGGAAATTACGTCAAAGTATATAATGGCTGTATTTTTGAAAAAAGCGAACTGTTTGGAGTTCCCATCCAGATAATCTTGAACAATAACGTTGTGATTCCAATTGGCACATTCATATAGTTGTCATCATTACTCAGATAACTAACTTCCTTATTCATTTACTAAAAACGTAACGTATTTATCCCTTATTAAAGTAACAGAAGTAACCTATACTTCCTTATTTTTATAGTAGTAATATAGGAAAAAATGCGCACTTTTTATTATACAAAGGCAAAAAATTCAAAAGTGCTTAAATTGGTTAAAAACGGAGCTGTTTGGCTACAAAGTTCATTCTTATAATTCTAACTACTCTAAATCATTACCTTATGTCCTCAAAGTCCTCCATGTCCTCAGAATAAGGGTGGTTGCTCTGAAATTATTAATTTCAATTAATAATTACAGGCCTAATATTATATTAATAAATTAATATGCCCTTATTTACATAATGAAGTGCACCATTAGTGGATCATTGAAGAAAGCGATGTCTTTCATCTTATCCTTCTTCTAGATTTGTGCTTAAGTGGGTAGTCGCCAGATAGGCTCTTAGAAAAAAAATTCCTTCTTCTAGATACCCTCATGTCAGGCGTTTTTCGTGACTTCCGCTTGTAATCATCCACCTTGTTTATGTTGCTGGCGTCTTCGAACATCTCCCACATGGCTGTCTTCATGGCCTTAGGAATGTTACTGATCTGACTGGATTCGTGTTTTTTCAGTCAGTTCAGCTAGAAATATAGTGCGTTAGCTGGCACTTTTGGTCTTTGATAGTGGCTCAAACCTCGTCTGGAAACCTAACAAGATCACCTTCACCAGCGAGTTACAGTGCTGGAGCCGTCGATACTTCGTCCCATTCAGTTTATTTAGGATGATAGCTAGAGTGGGAAGGCTCTTGAAGTACGCACGCCTCTCTCTGCCCGTAATACATCCAAATACTTACCAGCATATACCACACACTGGCTGTACTATTTGAGAAAGAAGTTGGACCACATGAAGCTGTTATACTTCAACTGGGTCAGGACTTTGTTCACGGCAACCTGTTTAAATCTGTAAAATAAGTCGTTCAGGAGTTTATCGGAGTCGTATGTTTGGAACCAACGCGTGGCATTTGGGACTAACACGATCATAATTTCCAGCTCCTTCTGGATGGCGTCCACCACCAGTGTGCTGCAGCTCTGCTTGTTTTACATAGCCTACGCCTCACCATAGGCTTTTCTACACGTGGAAATTATGGTGCAATGAGGATTAAGGGCCTTGCCACCACGAGTAGTCATTACTAAATGAACCCGTGTTTGGTATGTTTTAATCGAACTCGTCGTTCCCAACTTTCGAGGACTGCTTTGGGGTCTTAATAACAGTTACGACCTGCAGAGGCTTCTTCGCATCCACCGAGCCCTCGACTTCTTATCCTTCCATATTCGAGCCGTTTATATCGTCGCCAGAGTCTCCAGAGTCACCAGCAGCAAACTCTGGCACGAAACCAACACCAGATCTAAACTCGACGAACGCCTTGATGACATCAGTGCAGGCGTCCCTCGTCTTCGTTACTTTGCCTTAGATCTTGAACTTGATATACAGCTCCACCATGGCTGGGCGAGGACCTTAATGTGTGATTGCCTTGGAACTGATAGAAATCCAGGAAGGGTTTGATGTGTGGCACTAGTCTTTGGGTCAACCCATTTTGCCGTCATCCTGAGGTAGGATATTTTGTGTTAACCAGCAGTCTACGATTCTTAACACGCAATAAGCGTTCCCGATGCATTTTTAATTAAACGCTAAACATTTAATTGAAAAAAATATTTAATAATACCGGACACTGAATTATTTACCGTAAAATAATGTCATTAACAATACTTATAAAAAATAGACAACATGTCAGGGATTGGTACTGATGACATGCTGCTCCAGCTAAATGTGACTATCTATGATCTCCCTACAAATATAAAGGGGGGAATCTCTCTATTGCTTAAGATTAGCGTCGTGAAAAGCTGGCTAAAGATGCAGTGTCGATGACTTGAGACCCAGCATGTTGGAAACAAACAAGTCAATCCTCTTCTTGTCTACCTCAGTCTCCAGGGCACCTGGTCTAAAGGAGATGACGTCAAAGATCTCGCCTATCCTGGGCTGGCGAGCACTCTAGGGTGCAGTTAATGCCGACTGGCTGCAGTGTGGCAGTTTAATAAGAATGCATCTGCCACTTTATCGTGGCTGAACTACAACTTGAAATTCACGTCGAACTGATTGAAAATAAAATACAGAGCATCTATCAATTTAGAGAGGGAGAAGACAGGGCTTTATTTACTTTATTTTATAATATATTCATATAACTATATGAAATTTAAGTACAAGATGGAAGCTTCAAAACTTTTGTTTCCAATTGGCATTTTATATGTTTTCAAAGAAGGGGTACCACGGCCGCATTCTTGCGACTGCCGAGGCAACCACTCGCCTCAATCACGTATTGTATGTGTTAAAAATAGCAGAACAGGAACTATTTATTAGTAAAAAAATACAGCATATAAACTGTGTACGTACTTTTCACTCTATTATTTCAATGGATCTTCAATCCCTGCCTTTGTTCCGTAATGAAATTCGTATGACGAATAAAAAAATATAATTGAAACATCATATCGGCAACTTTAGGAATCTAAACAAGACGAAAATCAGTAAGTATAAATAAACAGAAGAAATATTGGTAGTTCAATTAAAGTTGAGACTTCCCCGTTGGTATAGTCGAGCTCCGGTGGCGACCTGGACAAGTCTTGGTTTTTTGCATGATAATGTTAATTGACCTCAAGCGATAGTCAAGACGATTAGAATTGGATGATAGAGAAAAAATGCCATTTGTGTTGCAATGAACACTGCATGACAGAACGTGAAGCTGAAATTGAATGAGTTGTCACAAAGCTCGGCGCACGCTATTGTCTCTTAGCTATTTAAATAGCTTGCACTGATATCGTGCGTTTGGTGTACCGGGACATATTAGTCACTGAAGCAATTCAAGAGGCTTTATCGAAACAAAAGAAACCAAGTTCTAGAAAAGTTTCGAAATAACGGAAGAAATCGTCGAGTAACTGACTTAAATCAACTTCCATTTCTCGTTCCATTATACTTGCAAGAGTATCGAAACTTTAATACTTTGCACCAAAACTCCAACTCCATTAGTAACAGAATAACGGGCAAGTGTCCACTTCTGATTAGCTAATCAAGAGTTGAAATCACGGTCAATTAACATGCTTAACCAAGCACAGCCACCTCACTAGGAAAATCAATATAGCAATCAATGCATAAGGCTATAAAATCAAGCTAACCCTCAAAAGGCTACGAATTAAGTGGATAAGCAAGTTGCCTGTCGTTCTCTTAAAAATATGAAATTTACCCAATACAGATAGCAACTTTTGCCTATTTCAGATGTGAGCTATGGATAGAATATGCGCATCCTAGGTGATTTTTTTTTCACTGGAAGAGCGACCACTTCCATAATAGCTATGTTCTAAGATTTTTCGATAGAAAGAACTAGGTCACGCAACAAATATCATGGAAATTGGATCACTATGTGGACTTCATCTTACCATAGACCTGGAAGAATGTATGCTTACTTTCTCTCGAACAAACAAGAATGAGCCAGTTTAAAAAGACCTTACGTCACCCCCTACACCGTGTAACACAGAAAGAAGCACTTCTATAATCTACAAGGAAGCAATATAAAATACGACTGCACCGTAAAACTTAAAACACTCCTCACCTTTACCCAGTAAACTGACAATCCTGCAACTTCGTTCTTCACCGACGAATAAGGGAAAGCGATATATTTTTAGGTCAAACATTACAATACAAAAAAAGTCATCATGCTAATTAAACATTCCAGTGCCCAGAACTGTCACGATCGTGATACAAATTCTCTCTTAGTTAAAGTTTGCTCAATGCTCCGTGGCTTTGGAAGCAGACAAACAATAAGCAGCACCAAATACGAACAAAATGAAAGCAGTGTTTTCTTTTATCTTAATTCTCAGAAAATATCCTAAGATTTTTCTCTTATTTTTTTGGCCCATATTTATAATTACGGCAAATGTATCCCTGAAGGTCAATTGTATTGGGAATTTGCATCTCCTTTGCATTTTAAACATAAAGGTGACAAAATATTTTAACATGTAAATTGGGAAAAAATATTTTTTGCAATATGTTACTTAAATTATAGTAGGATACCATTGGCCAGAGTCCCCTTCCCAACAACCAGCTTTTTAATATCATATTCATCGTCAAATAAAAGCTACATTCTTGATGCTCCTCTTCCATGACCGCAATTATATCTGCCGCTTCAAAAAGCTGGGAATATATATCGATCATCCACCCTAATTTACAAATCAGACCACAAAAAACTTCTCTCCGAAACAACAAACACGCGAATCAACCATCATGTGTGACTCTCCTGAAGGAAACCAAAGGCAGTTTAGACGAATAAAGAAATCTAAACAGATCAGTCTGTACGGTCAGCAAGGGCATATCCTGTTTCACTCATTGCACTCGGTATCCGGATGAGTAGCACAGATTCTCGTAACGAGTACAAAGCTGGCGCATTCCTCCCTTTTCCCTCTATTCACTGGCATTTTTATACAACTATCGCCTTTTCCCTCTATACTTAATATAAGGGGTGGATGCAGGAGGGGAGGGGAAGTACCGTGTGTAGAATGTTACACCTGATATACAAGGGATCGGCTCTTTCTCCCCACGCGAGCGCAAATAGGTAAGGCCTAGCTTACTGGTGTGACACAACTTCTTGACTAATCCTGGAAAAGCAAGTTCCTGCTTTCCCACCTTTCCATCTATACACTCACTTTTTTAAGATGATCCTTTACTTTTCTTAAGTTTATGAACCTAACCAGTAACTTCACGCCGCATGAGAAGAGAGGCTTTGGAGTCTGTATAAACAACGCCATTTAACGCTCTTCAGATCCAAGAGAAGAGAACTTGAAGAAAGGAAAATTCCCCGAGGTGTGGATTTTACTTTCTGAGATGGGCACAGGAGAGTGTGACCACTTCCCTGTGCCTATCTTAGCTGCACAAGGCTCTACTGCTTTACTGCCTTATTAGAGGGAAAACCAAATAAATGTCTCTTGTCCCATTTCCGATTCCGCCACAACATATCTTCAGATCTTGGCTGTCTTGTCGACTATTGGGACGACTGAGTAAGGGATTCACTCTGGCACCATCCTTATCAGGCTGCTCAGCTGGAGGATATGGTTTTCAAAAAATGATCATTCGCTTTCTCCTAGTCTCTTTTAGCACACCATTTTTTATCTACGACTCGCCCATCAACGATTTTTCTACCGGATGAAAGTGACGGTTTTGTGCACACCGATTGTGGACTATCCTGACTTTTCGGAGGAGACTGGCCTCCTCCATTATATTTGAATCTTTTCGGTATTGGTCGCATAATCCTGCGCTGGGGGAGGGGGGGAGGCGCTCTCCAGCACCGGAGCGTGTTTTCTCGTTCTTCTTGCCTTAGTTCCGTTTCTTATTTTTTGATGTTTTTTTGTTTTTTGTTATCTTTTGTGTGTTTTTGTGGGACTTTGAAGTAAATTTTAATTGTTGCAACTTATGGCCTTGGTGGCAGTCACCAGATGGGTGCTGTAAAAAAAAGCAGATATGTCTAAGCGAGTCAAAAGGATTCGGGGCAATTTCCTGCAAGATCCCCCTCCCCCCCTTCCCAAACTGTACTGCAATCTAGAATCCCATTGCCTTGCTATCTTGCAAACCATTTTCTCCACATTCTTCAGCCTGAATGCCATTCCCCATTATTCATTAGTTGTCATCAGGTAGCTTGAGGCCCTAGACAGGACTTTACCTCCAGAGGCCGAAAAACAATTAAACGACATGTTTATGCTAAGTTTTATTCCGCTCTTTCTTTAGCCGCCTAAGCGTACCATGATCTTCTGTAAGCTATGCACCCGCATTGAGCTAAGCGAGGCTGAGCCCTTTATGAGTTTTGTTCAAAGGATCTGAGCAGAGGTGCACTTCTGTGCACATCCACGGCTTCTTAAATTGGAGTCGCCCTAATGTGCAAGAGTTGCACCGTGTTTAGGCTATGTTTTGATCAGCGCCTGCCATGAGATGCCCATATTCACAGCTTTAGGGGCTCTTCTACTTTTCTCTTGGACATTCTTCGTTCCGCGAGTTCAACATTTGGATTGCTGATAAAGATAATGCTGTCCTTTATTAAGTCTAAACTAGACAATGGATGTAAGATTTACACATCTGCAAAAAATGAGGAAATAAAGGAGGATGAGTCAATCCAATAAATTAATCGCCCTCTCCTTCCGCTCATCCCGCATTGAATGTATCCTTGTCGATGCTAAGTAAACGTTCCGTACTTTGCACTGTACAGTTGGTAGTAAGCGATTTCACACGCGAACATAGCACCTCCCTCATTTTCCACCTGCTCTCTTTGCATCTGGTGATGATCTCAACGGAGCCTCTGCCATCGCGAGACGCCAATCATATACTTACCCTTCGGATTTATTGAAATACAACCCTTCGAGAGCTTTAATGCACGTTTCTCTAATTCGGCATCTCCTCTGTTTCTGTCTAGGATGCTAACTTGGAGTGTACGATCTCAGAATACTTGTGGCCCTGCCTCTGCTCCCAAAGCATCTGGAGTATTGTGAGCTAACTTTGTAAAGTACATGGCTCGTTACACTAATGCCACGCCATGGCACTGAATTGGCTCCGCACGCAAAAGTGCGTCTGCTTTCAGGTAATTTCTTATCTGTTTGAAGCCGCCGGAACTCTACCAGGCCTAACCTCTGTACTTAAGGCATAGTTGATTCCAATATACCACTCGTTACGGAAGATTACGCGATGTGATCGGTTCTGGTCAAGAGTAGTGATTTATAATAACTTATTTATATCTCGAGGAATTGGAGCCCCCCCACCTCATGGTTCGAACTCTTCGTGATGCCATGGATGCCGCTAATAGGGAGAATGTCTAGATTGTCTTCTGTTGGGCTCCTATGCATGTAAGTATTGCGGGAAATGATCGAGATGATGAGGCTGCCAAATCTTCCGTAAGGACTGAGCGACAAGACTGGCGTTTTGCTTTTCGCCATACTGACTTGATTTTAGGAATCAGGTCAACCCTTCTGGCTACATAACAAATAAGATAGAAGAAAGTCGACGGAAATCTTAATTGGCGTGCAATCTGCCGCTACTCTTCCCGTGGAAAACTCCATAATGCTTAGACTGAGTAAGGTCGCCATCTCTTGAATCAGACACACACACGGGACTTATTGAAATTTAATGAAAGCCTCCCCTCAACATTGCTACAACGATTGATTCTTTCCACAATCTTCCAATGTCTCATTCTGGAGGATCTTTGATCGCGTTACGTGTTCCTGTACCGTCACGATCTAGGTCGCTGCCACTTGTTTATTTTACTTTCGACGGGTTCGTGCATTCCTAAATGTAGACTAGCCGTGTTTCTTGAGAAACTAGCCTCAATTATTTTTAGTTCTTTGTGTGTTGGGTATATACTCGCACACCGGACCGAGGCGGGCCTCCATCCGAGGCCGGAACATTCCTTTTCTCTCCTTTGATTAGATTGTTTCTTTTTCTCGTTTCTTTTTCATTTGTGTTTTTGAATTTTCTCTTATTGTTTTAAAATAGCTTATAAATATTCTTTATTGTTGTTTCGGCTGGCCATTTTAGCCACCAATTCCGTACGAGAATAGCCTCGAGCCACGGCTCTCCAGGGAAACCATCTTTTTCCCTGATAACGAGGTAAAAATCTCAATATTTATTGGTAAATAAAAAATCATTAGCTAAAAGACGTTCTATGCTCCAAAGTATTAAAACAACTGAAACTGTACCAATTACACTGTCCAACAAGGACTTTACTACATAAATGAGAAAGTAGTTTTCTATTGTAGTTTTTTTCATAGATTACGAAAATAACCTTGATTTTTCATAAAATAAGCAGTTTTTTGTAATCTGCACATTTAATTTTTTATTAATATTAGATTATTCAGTATATAGAGGTAAGAAATATTTGTTATTATTTTTATTTTATTTGACAAAAAGTACAAAGTTAAGTGGAAACACAAAGCTTATTCATCAAAAGAAATTAATAAGTCCTTTTAATACATTTCAGAGTGTGATATTATAAAAATATATTTAAAAATATAATGAAGATTTAAGATTTGGTAACACTTCAGATTCGGGGCGCACGGTAGATGGCGCTGTTAGTCAGCTACAATTTTGGGCTACAGCATATCTCTTATGACGTCAGACAGTAGCGTCAGCTGTGAACAATATCAGCGTAATATTTGTTTGTATGAGTATATACTGGGGGGCTGCGCCCCTAGACCCCCCCCTATTGATTGAAACTCAGGATGATCGCAGGGTGAGCCCTCTGCAGTGATATCTCCCCAAAGAGCAGTCCCCTTGAATTTACTGGGGGTTTTTTTCTTCCCAACAGCTTTTTACTTGCAGAAAAACCTAACCTAATAACAAACAATTCTTACCTGTATAGGTTTCTTGATTTGTTTATGCGCCTCTAGATAATCTAAAAGTTTTTCGCGATCATACAAAGTAAAGCCGAATTCGAATAACAAAGAAGCACATGAAAGCACGAAAACACAATAACGAAAGAAAAACATTTGCAAAAAGGGTCCTATTTATAAGCTACGATTTTGCCAGTAAGAAGCTGCTATCGTCCGCAGTTAACAAAAAATACAAAAACTAAAAATACGAAAACAAAACAATAAAAGACATCAAGAAACCTTACCTAACTTAGAAAAAACTATAAACGAGCAGAGCGCAGATATTGAGTAAATAATAGAGTAAAAGTTACAAATCCCCAAAACAACCCAAAAATATAACGCAGTGATTGTCCCATCTGACGCTACCGTCTGACGCCATAAGAGATATGCAGTAGCCCAAAATTGTAGCCGACTAACAGCGCCATCTACCGTGCGCCCCGAATCTGAAGTATTACCTAAGATTTTATCAAAATTGCTGAAATCTATACAATTGTCATATATTTTTAGAATATTTAGGCTTCGTTTTATGTACAACATCTTGTCTATCTCTGTGAAGAATCCAGTAGAAGTCAGCAAGCATTGGAGGACTCCATTTTCCTTGATAATGATTTTCTGTAGTAGCAATATCTTGGTGGAATCGTTCAACATGCTCACTGGCGACAGCTGTTGGATTCTTTGGAAAGAAAGACAGATGGCAATGCAAAAAATGCACCTTTAGTTACATACTACATCCCAAATCATTATAAGACCTAATCAAATTCTAAACAAGAACGTGGTATTTTTCTGATTTGTGCCTTCCAAGGAGACCATTACATATACCTTTAAAACTATGCCAGGCCTCAAATTTTGGCTTGCTTAATTTTGCCTCAAACTCACTATCTACCATAAGTTGTCGAATATGAGACCCAACAAAGATTCCTTCCTAAATCTTAGCAGCATCACTAATCATTGAAAATTTTGTTTTAAAATACAAGAAGGATGGCTGGTCATGATTTAAGGCTTTCATAAACTGTTTCATCAAACCTAATTTTATGTGAAATGGTGGCAAAATTATGTTTTCCTTAGGAACCAATGATTCACGTAGGACATTGTAACAACTTACTTTTTTTGTCCCTTCTCTTAAAGGCCACGCTGATCGTATGTAATGTTCTTCCCGAGCTCTACTGTCCCATTTGCACAAAAAACACATAAACTTAGTGTAGCCTGACTGCAAACCATTTAAAATGACTACTACCTTAAGGTCAGCACAAATCAACCATTTATGTTCACTGTATTTAATGTTTTTTAAATGAAATCTAAATTTTCATAAGTTTCTTTCAAAACAACAGAGTAACCTACTCGTGGTGATGGTAGTTTATTTCTATTATGCAAAAGCACGGCTTTACTACTATATAAAGAAGCGTCAATGACAAGTCTCCATTGACTGGGTTCACAATGTACGAGTATATCTAATTCTTCAAAGAGACGTGAAATATTATTAGAGTAGCATAAACTGTTGTCAAATGAAAATTTGTCTTGTAAATTGTTTGATCTAATGCGAAACTTAGTAATTCGAACATCTTCAGCTATTAAATTTCTTTCTTTCAGTCTTGAGGTCAACAGTAATTCCCTCTGTTGCCTTGTTAAGTTTAAATCTCTTACAAGATCATCTAGATCAAGTTGCGAGAAAGGCTTTGGAGTAGTATCAACAGTTTCAGGATTATAAATTTTAGTCTCTGGTTCACATGATTCTATATCTGATTCATGAGAGTTAGATAAAACAATTTGTGCAGGTGGTTCAGGTACTGGAATGTCTTTTGGGTGAGGTATTTGCCGAATAGCAGATCTAAGGTTAAGATATACCACAGCTGAAGCGCACTTCGTTGTTTTATCTAAAAGTATGGAAATTATATGTATAAAATTTAATTTATAGTTATGTACATATGTGTGATTACAATACAGTGGTTTTAAACTTAATTAATTTTATATTTTTTCAAAATAATATTATAGTATACTACTTCATAATATAGGTACAGTGGTCAATAGACAATTAGTTACTTTGTATGTCTACCAAACAGAAATAGCAGTCAGTGGCATGATCTTGGGGCTCTCGCCATACGATTGGAACACCAAATTGAAGGCTTTTTATTTTTCCTTTAGATCATTTTGGTAAAGAATTAAAGCATGTCGTGCAACAGATATGTGTGCTCATGATTTATCTTGGTCGCCAATTTTTGATCCAAAATACAAATTATATAGTTTTTTCACTAGAGAAGAAATATTTCTTTGATTTTCTTTAAATGTTACTGAACCACATATGTAGCCGAATTTATCTGGGTTATTTTTAAATTGTCATTTTATAATTTTAAAATTGTTAATTGTTGCCTTTATTTCAAATTTTATTTCGTTAAATGACCTTAAAATAAGACAGAAAAGAATGAAATTCGTTAAAATCTTTAAAATTTGACAAAAATAGTAATTGGCAACTTACAAAAAACTGGAGTCATTTCGATAAAAATGACTTCCATTTTTTAAATCCACACATAAAACTACATTAAAAACGTTATCCTAATCTTTGTAGTAGACAAAAGGTTAAATTTTGTTAGACCATGTTATTATCATTTTTTCATCCCTACTAATTCTATCATGAAATTCTATTCAGTCTGACTTTCCAGTCCGGATCCAATTCTAGCGGCTCAATCATCTTTGCTTTTGTCAACTCGAAGCTTCTCGCCCCTTTGTTAAATTCCCATCGACTAGCGACTGAAAGCATTCAATTCACTCTGAGTTGTTATTCGTCGAAAAACTTTTTTTCATATTAAAGGTCAACATCGAAGCCGGAGATGTTTTGATCTCCGGAATTTGGAAAAGGTCCAAGAGTGTTGACCAAGGACGCCGCGACCTTACATATATACATATATTAGTAATAAAGATCTATTTCCAACCCAATTTAATGTATGTTTATATACTAAAAACAAATAATAGGAAAAAGAAGGTCTGTGAGCAAGTCCATAAGAGCGATCGAGTTCGCACTTATGAAGATGTTAGGCTCTCATTTAGACGAATAGTTTCACGGATTTTTTAAATAATCGTCAGCACCAAAGGGATTTAGGATGGACGGGATTTGTTATTGAAGGTTTCCTCCTTCTCTTCTATTTATTTGTTGTTATTCCATTTCATACGGAGCAGATCATCTTGTGGCCTACATTCAGAATGAAACATGGTCTATCACTCTTGATGAAACAATAAAATGGTAAGCAAAGTTATATTCGGGCAATTAAACACACATATTCTTATAATTATTATCTCTATGGTAACGGAAATTCAGTTGATTTATTTAACGCTATGGGTAGTGTATATATGGTCTCTATGGCAACGTTGATTTATTTAAAGATTTTAGTCCTCTTTGCATACCTAAATTTTATAACGAAAGATTAATTAAGTTAGTTTTACTTTAATATGTAAATGTTATTTATGGGACAAAATCTTTTTGTACAGCCCTGCATGAATGAAAATGGTAACTGTCCTTGATTATGGCCTCTTAAGAGTTTTGGAGAATAAATCCTGTATAAAATGACGTTAAGGAAAAGAGAAAACTGATGAGAGTTTCTATCTTTGAATTTCCTTGGAAAAATGGCTAAGCCAATGACATCTCTGCAAGAAGGTCTTTGAACGTCATCAATAAAGGGAATTTAGGGAACCAATAATGGGTAGATATTAAAGAGTGTTCAGGAAATTAAGGGCGCGTAACTCTCCCTGAACTAATTATAATTGATTTAAATAACGGCAGCATTTCTTGGGGGATTCTATTGCAATGTGTCGTAGAATTGCTCATAGTCTGGTCCAATAATTATTCTAGGCCTTGATCTGGACACACCGCTTTTGTCTAAGTCGATGGTATTGACCCTATGACTCAATCTACGATCATATATATATATATATATATATATATATATATATATATATATATATATATATATATATATAGGCTTTAATTCCTACTGAACGTGCGAAAGATGGTTAGAGGCGGGTTGTGCTGTAGCCAGGATTCTCACTATAAAAGTCCCACTTGTTACTGGGGGAAGGCTTGTGATTGTTGAATTCTAAGAGTGCATAATACAGGTTGAATAAATTAGCCGAAGGGATGCTTAATTAAAGTCTTGCCAAGGGTACGTCAAGAAGGAGGAGCCACAAATAAACACTCGTACACAAAATAAACTTTACTTTACACAAATATAATAATTAGCAATAGTTAAACGGGCAAAATTAAGGATTAAATATTAAACACTGACGTTAAGCGTCTAGATCTATAATGACTCAATGGGAGTAAAAATCACTGTTAATTAAATAGGTAAATTAAGAATAGAGGGACACTGGGTTCACAGATTACCATTAATTGTGATAGATTGGAGAGACGACTACTCAAGGTCCAGACGGGGTGGTTCGGGTGGCGTTAACACGAGTTCTCGGGGAGCGGGGGGATAAGACGACGGGTTCGGGGCTGCTGGCTGCAGTTCCGGTCAGTTCACTCCTAACTGGATGTGACACTAACAAATAGTAACTTCCAGTAACTATTTGGATGTTCCTTTTCTTTCTCAAGTTACGTTGAGCAACAGAGCGTACTCTTCTAGTCACAGACTCTGCGGGGCGGGATTTACTTCCAGGAACACTTTGAGACAGCGACCAAGTTGACTCGACGGCGCGTTGGTAGTCGATACGTTACGGCAACGACTCTCGTTCAACGTGAGGATTACGCGAGTAGATTTGGGACACTGCTCTAGAGGGGTAAACGGCGATGTTATTTAGATCGCGGATTGTGGGAAATCGAGGGAGAGCTTCCATTCACGAAAATTCGCTTATTGCAGCGCCTTCTGGACAATCTCCATGGTATCATAAAGAAGGCAAATAGGATATAGGCTTCTTTGTGAGATAGGGGTTCTTTCGTCCGACTTCCTGTCGCCAGTTGGGGGAAGGGGGGGGGGGGAAGAGAGGAGACGAAGGTCAACTCAAACGATAAATTTCTTTCGTTCCCACGATTGTCTGGCGGCATGTGAGTATGTAAGTTCCATACCCTCACACAATGGTTTTTACCTATAATTAATATATATATATATATATATATATATATATATATATATATATATATATATATATATATATATATATATATATATATATAAATATTTCATTAGGGTGAAAGAATGATGAAAATGAATCCAACAAACCGCAAGAAAAAGAAAACGAGAAATTTTTCTTCGGAAATATTATTTCCTAAATTCGCAAAATTCCGTATAGGATTCGGATTTGAACCGTGCACACTGAGGCTTTGATGTCAATTAAAATCATCTCCTAAGCCAAAGACATGATTTTAATTCAGATCAAAGCGGATGCTCGTTGCCTCAGTGTGCACGGTTGAAATCCGACCCCTGTACGGAATTTTGCGAATTAGGAAATAATATTTCTGTAGAAAAATTTCCCGTTTTCTGTTTCTTGGATTCATAAATATATATATATATATATATATATATATATATATATATATATATATATATATATATATATATATATTAAAATACAGTACAAGAGAAAGTGGACGTAAATGAGCAATGCGACAAGAAGCAGAAGGTTTTTTTTTGTTTCTTTAAGAGAAAGGGACATTGGAAGAACATAAGGATCAAAGAGCAAAAGACGGCACAATAAAGGTAATCCATACTGAGAAGACAGAAATACCGCTCTTCTTAGAGTCACTACAAGGTAACGCATAAGACAGCCTTTCTAAAGCAAACTAAAAAAATTGTGTATCCATTAGCTATTTTAATTGTTATCCCTGCTTTCGACGAGGATGGAAAATTTACTCTTAGCCATTCAAGCTCGACCTTATAAATCGAGAATTGTCTGTAACTGTGGCACTCAATATTATGCGGTTAAGAAGACAATTTTCTTCTTCAAGCTCTCGTATGGAGCTCTTCTCACAGTCAAGAGAAAATAACGCATAAGCCAGCCTTTCTAAGACAAATAAAAATATTCTCTATGTATGTGTAAATATATATATGTATATATATATATATATATATATATATATATATATATATATATATATATATATATATATATATATGCGGTTAACCAGTCACTGTTATGGCTAACTAAGCTCTTTTCCCAATCACGAGAGGAGAACGTATATTCCAGCTTTTCTAAGCAATCTAAAAAGATTGCTATCAATCAACCTTTTTAAATTATTATCCCTGCTTTCAAAGAAAATGGAAAAATCGCTCTACCCTTTCTATCCCGTCCTTATAAATTGAAACTTATATTTGCAATAACACAATTGTAATTAGGAGGTTAAGAAGGCAATGCTATAGCTAACTAAGCTCTTCATCAAGCTCTCGGAAGGAGCTCTTCTCGCAATGATGAGAGGAGGACGTATAATTTAGCTTTTCTAAGTAATCTTAATAGATTTCTATCAATTTGCCTTTTGAATTGTTATACCTGCTTTTGAAGAAAAAACAGGGAAACCAAATAGCTCTGAAAGATACATCAGCCCCCAAAATACACACGCATCTATCAGCAGAAACCTTTTTTTTTTAGGATTTACATTTATTTATGACTCTATACCAATATAGTTAATGGAGATAAATTGAAAGTCCCAGCGGCATTTCTGTAGCCATGCTAAATAACGAAACAGCAACTCAAGAAACTAATGACCACTCCACCCGATTCTCAAATTCATCAGATCAAACCCCTTTTCCCGAGTCAATACGAGCATACCCAAAAAGTTAGAACTTCTCCCAAGATATTATGTTTGTTGCCCCTTATCATCAGGAAAAGAGTCATTCATGAAAAAAATAATATTTACTCATCTTTTGTTAAATTTGTTGACCGCCAAAATCGTAGTGACACAGCATCGCCATCATTATAAAATCCTTTAATAAATTCTGAGATGAAAATTATAATCCTTGGAAGAACAGACTTTGTGAGAAAGTGATTAGAAATGTTTATACTTATTGATTATGCTAAATAATCGCATATCGGCGTACATCAAAGATGTTAACCTTGCTTTTAGGATTAAAATTCCTATCCTTTTACAACTTATTCCTCAAACGACCGCATCTTGGTGCTTATAACGATGGTAGTTTGTTGCGCCTTAAATTAAACAAATAAAATAAAACTAATAATGAAGGTTATGGAGAACTTGTCTCCCACCTATAAAATCTCACATACTAGGATTTTTTTACTTCTAACTTCATTTTCTCCATAAACCTCTTCTAAGAGAAATCAAACACTTTCTTCCTGATAATATTCTAATAATATTTTTTTAATTTATTATTAACATCGGATCACCAACAGCTCGTCGTCGTCTAGTACAGAAAACGTTCGTACAACAAAACAAACACTCAAATATACGAATTTAGAAGAAATAGTCTTGAGAATGAAGAAGCTATACAAATAAGCCTTTTACTTTGTAGAAACCTGTTAGATAACCCTCTTATAGACATTAAGTCATCTTTGCGAGCAGTTAATGCTTCTCCGGACCATTAAACATAGAACATTTACCTCATAAATCACCGAGAAATATGACCTCCTCCTGAATGGTAAGAGACGAAATTCCTAAAAAGGGCGTGATGACGGCCCAGCGATGTCCTAATGATTTCCGCTCAGCGGATCTCTGCAAGAAACGAGCCGGTCTGAGTTAACGCGGTGAGCAAGCAGTTGGGCTAGAAAAGGAAGGAGTATGTTATCATATTTAATTGTCCATATCTTCACCTTTTTTAATTAAATCATTTTTTTTATACTTCACAAACTCCGTTAATATATGTCATCGATGGTGGACGATAAATGACTGTTCTTTAAATAAGAGAACCTTCCCAGAATTGGACTACATAGGGTAAACGGAAATTTCAAGTCATTTTCTCTTATTTTCTCCTGAGACATTGGTCCTCAGTGATGAAAATTAACGGCAAAGTTTGTAATATTTGATAAACCAAGAGATCATTCTCATTCTTTTGTGACAACGTAGTTATCGTATTAATTTGGTTGCGAGGAAAAGGCGAATCATAGGATTATTTTAAATACGTGTATTAAACCCTCAGTTTCATTACAAAACTCACGCATTTCTGTGTTCCAGGTGCATATATACAAAATTGTCTCCTTTCTCTGTCCAATGTAAAATTTTACTTATCACTATTGTTTTAAACTTCTAAATAAGCTCTGGTTTCAGGCCATTATGTCTAATCGCGTACCTTCACTTAGATATGAGCTTAGTCTAGAAATACCATGAAAAAAAGGGTCTAAATTCGCTTTAAATTAATTAAAAAATTAATAGGAGACAGAACAAATGTAGTAGAAGAAATAAGTCATAAATAAATTTGAAATTTCATTAAACATATAATAAATGGATCCTTATCTTCATTACACTCCGACTTTGTTGATCTATGTAGCTCCATAACTAAATCAAATGGTAGCAAATATCTCAGCACTGTTTAGCTTACCCTACTCACCTGCCGCAGATAAAACAGGTCGTCCTTCCTTGCAAAGGAGAAGAGAGACCTAAATTAACATGTACAGAATGAGCATTTGTTTGAGCCCATTCTGCCTAACGAATTGAGTGGCGGAGAAATGTAAAACCATAAGTACATTCGCTGTCAAATACTACTCTTCCAAAGGGAGATTATCAATGTTCGCGTCAATCCACAATGGTTTATAATGTAGGGAAAAGCGATCTAAAAACTTAGGTCGTACACAACCACTATCTGTCCACCTTCCTTTGTCAAGTTGGGACATATCTAGTAATTTATTCGTCCTTTTCTATCTTACTTCTTTCTTTCTGGATCCATCTTATCCATATAAGTAATCTTAGCCATGTGAATATCCGCAGAATCGCATTGCCACTCGTCTTTCCTCACTAATAGCAGCTAAAAAGTGATCAATAGCACCTCAAAGAAATGTACAAGTGACACATTGCTCAAGGTAGAAATCCTCGCCGAAAAAAAACAAGAAAAAAGAAAGAAATAAAGAAGTAATAAAGAACCATATGTGAGATAATTACTAAAAATGACTGATCCTGATGACATAAGTGTGGTATAGGATAAGAAATCTTCATAGGAACTGTGGGTGCAAAGACCAAACAAATATGTTAATAAAACTGAGAAATTCCTAGTTTTCTCTTTTAGTTGTGATTCGTATTGGCTGAAACAAGGACACAATAAATTCTGAGTTTTATATTTAGTTTGAGGGAATTCTAGCTTTTCTAATTACAACTACGAGGGTCGGTCAATAAGTTTTGCAATTCGGATATAAGGAAACGAGATATGAGGAAAAGTGTTTTATTATTTTTCAATATAACTACCCTCGACCTCAATGCACTTGCGCCACTTGTCCCTGACGCTTCGAATTCCCGACAACCAGAAATCTCCCGACTGCTGTTCAATCCAATCCTGGACGGTGAGCTGGACATCTTCATCGTCCCAAAACCGGCGTCCACGCAGTGCAGCCTTGAGCTGGCGGAATAAAAAGTAGTCACTAGGGGACAGCTCGAGACTGTAGGGGAAGATGGTTGAGTTGCTTCGAATCCGCACTCGCGCAGGACAGCTTGTGCAACTCTGGCCTTGTGGACTTTGACGACGTCGAAGTCGATCATGGGGCGTGAGGTTTCTAGGGACCCAACGTGCAGAGACGATGGTCATGGCTAAATTGCTTGGATGATGTTGATAACCCTTCCATGTGATATTCCAAGTTCTTGGTCGATTTCCTCGCCCTTCACCCGTTGGTTTTCGAGGATCATCCTATCCACACGGACCACATTGTCCTTGTTGGTAACGTCTGACGGGCGTCCTGGACGGAGATCATCTTCAAGGGACTTACGACCATGGCAGAACTACCTATTCCAGTGACCAATGGTTGCATAGGAAGGGGCGGTGTCGGTGTACACTGCAACCATGCGTTCATGGTTCTCTTTTGCATTCTTGCCTCCCTTGGTCAAAAATTTGATCGCTGCGCGGTGCTCAACCTTGTCCATTGTTGAAAAATTTGTGACTGACGATCTGCGATCAGCTGCTGCTTCTTAAAAAGATGAGGCAGGAGCGTGCGGCTGCAGATCCTGACTGGTCATAACTTGTCATAACACCCCCACAAACAGCCATCCCTCTTCCTCTGTTTTGCCCTACCGATTCGCAAAACTTATTGACCGCCCCTCGTATGTGTCGCGGGTGCTCAACCTTGTCCATTGTTGAAAAATTTGTGACTGACGATCTGCGATCAGCTGCTGCTTCTTAAATAGACGAGGCAGGAACGTGCGGCTGCAGATCCTGACTGGTCATAACTTGTCCTAACACCCCCACAAACAGCCATCCCCCTTCCTCTGTTTTGCCCTACCGATTCGCAAAACTTATTGACCGCCCCTCGTATGTGTATTCATAAGGAGGGAATATTCAGAATGCTGACCCCAGTTAATAAAGGAGTACCTCATGATTCACTGCACAGCCCATTTTTATTTACAATCTACATAAAATATCTCGATAATAATTTGTCTAAGGTTCATTATCGGCCAAATATATGAAAGTTAAAAACTGTTTAATATAATGAATAAATCTAATATGTAGGCGGAATTAGGAGGATGTGTGTATTTTGTAGTAGATTTACAACCGATTGGCTCTCTTTTGAAGTATTTATTACTGAGTCAGAGCCTAAAGCTTAACTTAGAATTCAAATCATGGGTCGATACAGCATGTGGCTTTCACCAAGGATTCGATCTGAATCGGTTGGTACCATCTTGCAACAAACCACACACTTACCTCTTCCGTCATACGTCTGAATTGGAAAAATAGGCAGAAAAGTGATAGCTTTTCTTTTGCCGATTTGGATCGCATTGGAGAAACCAGATTTTGGTCTGAGACATTTCAGAAATTTTTGAGGAAATCCACGCATTTCAATGTTCCCATCCACGGGACGAGGGCCAAAAGAAGGTTCGGATAATTATCTGTTCAATGAGACCAAACATAAGAAATCTCTATTCAATAGTTTAGCCGCGAAATTTTTGAAATCTTTTTTATTCCAGATTGGATTCTTGTTTGAGTTTAATTGTTATATGGGTTGTGGTTTTAAGATTGAGAATACCACCACCACCACCAATACTACTAGACCCCCCATCGCCACTACTACTACACTATCTAAACCACCACTACCACTACTACAACGCCACCACCACTAACACCATTAATACTACACAACCACCACCACTACCATTACTACTACATCAACACCACTCCTACCACTAATAATACTATACCACCTCCACTTCTACTACAACATCACTATAACTACTTTTATTACACTACTACTACCCAACCACCACTACCACAACTACTACTACACCACCATCATCCCTAAAACTATTACTAATACACCACCACCATCACCACTTCTACTACACCACCACTACTACTACACCACTAACACCCCTACTGCTACACCACCACTACTGCTACACCACCACTACTACTTCACCACTTCCTACACTACCACCACCACCACCACCACTACCACCAGCACTAGTACACCATCACAACTACTACCACCACCACCATCACTTCTACACCAACAGCACTACTACCACACCCAACATCACTAACACTACACCAGCAGGATTTTTTCATCATCACCACCACTACCACTACTACCACCACCATCAGTATTACCAATATCACTACCATACCACCATTACGACTACACTACCACCATCATCACTAATACTACACTACTACGACCATATTACTACACCACCCTCACAAGTAGTACACTACCAAAACCACCACCACGACCACCACCAGGAGCAGCAGCAACACTCTCTCTCTCTCTCTTTGTCGAGGTATACCTGTGTAGATTAGCTCGGCTCTCTTTTTCTTACACAATTAGGGGTAGACAGCTGGCCAGAGGCCGCTTGACTTATGTCTGACGATTAATAAAGAGTGCGAATTACGGTTGACCGGGTTTAGATTAATGGCTTGCCAAGTTGCAGTTCAAAGAATATATAAAGACAATACCCCCCAAATATATTTTTAATATAAATATATATATATATATATATATATATATATATATATATATATATATATATATATATACAAAAGGGGAAAAAAATACTTATGGTGGTTAAATGAATTAAGCAAAGATTAACGAAGTAATCTGGGAATGACCATACACGATCGCTTTACCTTCAAGCGCGGGCAAATTGGATGGGAAGTGGAAGACAATGGCATGGGTCTTCAAGAAGATACTTCGGGGAGTCCTGAGGGGGCGGACTTGAGGGTGGATTATTTAGTAATGAAGAATAAAATTTTCTCTGCTCCAGAGAGACTTAATCTCAACTCGAGACGTTTTTGTTGATCAAGAGGGAGTGTCAGTCTCGAAAGACGGAAACCTTGAAGGGGTGGTCAAGATGAGGGGGCCACACAACTCTCCAGGAAGAAGGGGGCTTGATAGCTTTCCTCCAAACAGGAGCAAAAGATTAACGAAGGTAGTTCTGCTGACGAGATCTTCGACGACGTACGACGACGCGTTACGGGGGATCACGGGAAACAGAGGGCAGTCCTGACGGAGTGAATGGCGGGCTTTCAATCTCCTCGAGAGATGGTGAGCTTCGGGTTGAATACCCGTGTGTCTGCTCTGCTAGACACCTCAGGGCCTTGCAATCCCCAAAAGATTATTGGCGCTAGTCCAAGCAAACACAATTCATGATAACGCGTCGTTCCAGACTATCAAACTCGCCTCGCGATATGAGGGTAAGATTAATATGGCCACGCACGGCGTTATCGCAGGGTAGGGGAAGGGGGAAGATCGGCGTCTGAAAACAAACAGCTGGGACGAGTGATTAAGCGAGTGACGGATTCTTCCTCGACTTTCTAAAATTCTCACGCTGGGTAATATGTCTTGAAAGAATAGAGGGGTATCTCCAAGTGTCTTCCTCTCACGGTGGTCCTTCGAGGGCATTCCCAAATAGTCTCTCTGTTTTTTATCTCTCTCGCTTGGCAACCCTGAAACAAAGTCGGTCCACAGCCTGATCGGCAAAAACCTTTTCAGAAAGATAAGACTCACATTATTTCGAAAAAGCAGACGGTGGCTCATCGTAATTCACTTCCTTGTCATTACATAATATAGATTAATCATGCAATGCATTTGAGAATTTGCGCAGATTTCGAGTTGACAAGAATTGCCACTTCCGGAGTGGGGCTCCTTTAAGCGTCTACAAAAGCACTATATGGAAAACTACCTTAAAACTTTCGTGTGCTGAGATGGTAGCTCCTCGCCCTGTAAAACGAGTGTTGTAAATTCCCTCACTCCTCCCATCCCTAAAGTTGGGCTAGATTTAACTTACAAGTATGTGGTCAGAAATTTTTTCGCTTACCATGTCACACGAAAATTCCTAAAGTTTGGTTAGTAAAACTTAAAATTCCCTACAAAATTAGAAGCATAAAAAATAAGACCATTTACACATACTATGCCTTAATAGAGGGTCAAATAAGGGGCTTGACAACATGAAACGCCGTAGTCTGCAACTTTGTTCTTGCTCTTTAACCCATAAAGAATGTAACCGCGTAGCCACCTAATATGTGCATTCTAACCATAGCCGGCTTTTACTACCTCCCTCAGCATTCTGGCTTTCGTCCCTTACGTGAGCTAGAGAGAGACCTATCTGTTTAGCGTGACACTCAGGCATGTTATGGCAGGAGACCGAAATTGCACCGAGGAGGCAGATCTTGTGAAATGTAAGAAAAAATGTTGGTACGCAGTAGATTAGAGTATTTAATAGAGAAGAATAGCTATAGACGGTTCCTTTGTGGAGTAAGGTGGCTTATTGACTATGTCCTGGTTTACGGCCGAGTACGTATGTACGTTTGCTCAATACATGAGTAACTCCGTTCCACTTTGATTCTGTAACCAGGGAGGATTCGTGTTATGATATAACTATTGCTATTTGCAGCGTTCGAGGATCTAAATAAACAACTCCGACAAAATATACTTTTAATTACCTAAAAAAATGAGATATTAAATCTTTAAATATACTAATGGTATAATAAGAGGATCTAATAAAGATTAACACTGCCAATGAGTAATACACGATGGTTGACGCAAAAAATCACTTTCGTAGGGAATGGTAACAAACAAACATTAATAAGTTTTGGATTCCTTTTACCTTTAACTAAGAGGGAGCCGGCAGTGGGCTGACCTTGAACAAAGAACTCCTCGATGAGTTGATTAGAGGCTAGTTGGACTGGAGCCTTCCTCGCTGACGTGAGAATGGTTGAGAAAACAGCTGATGCTTTTCATTGAGTGAAAGAGGCACGTGGCGAGTCTATTGGGGAAAAAATAGCTGCTGCTTATCCCCAGGTGGTGAAGACGCGAGGCGAGACTTCTTGACTTGAAGATGTGAGAGGATCTTGGGAGAATGGAAGTTATTCCGATCCCTGTGTTATAAATTCGGGCTTCTCGATAATAAGACTTGACTAAGAGGTGAATCTTTTCTCGAGGGGGAATTCACGTTGTTATTCATCAATGGTGAGTGGTATTTCCGTTTTTTTTAGAAAACTGAGATAAGGGATTTTCTCTGGACAAGAATGGTATGAGAGTTGGTCTCAATACCACTTTTCTGCTCTTCTAAGCGAGCAAAGGAACGGCATCGGGAGGGAAAATCATGCTCGGTTCCACTTATCTTCTTGATCCCCTGTTTGACTCAGGGACTCGTCTTCTTCTCTCGATTGCTACTCGGAATCTCTTTTTCATTTCACAAGATCGAACTATATATACGTCGATTATCCCCTGGTGGGGGATACGAGGGAGTTTAGGAGGAGCGAACCCTCGCTAGCCCATAGTTAAGCCTCCCTCATAAACCATAAATTTTCAACGTTGTGACACATCGCCCCTTCTGGTTTATGAACGGAGAAAGCGAGATTTAGTCTATTTAGCTAAAATAGACATATACAATCGTAGGGCACAGTGAGCTTGTTCATAGATTTTTATTCTAAAGCCTATCACACCCTCCTCTGTTTATATTAACGGACTGCGAAATCTGCTGACTGAAATCCTTCTTTGCGAGCAACGCTCGAAGGCTCTTTGGAACAGCAGGAAAAAAGGGAAGGAGGGGGGTAGTTACAAAGAGTTACAAAAAAAGAAAGTACCCTAGGAGACCTTACGGTCCATTCAAAGAGTGTACCTTTGTACTAGAAATCGATCGGGCACATGGCTGCTCAATTGTTTTGCGTCCCTAGACAGCAACTTTTCAAGACTTTGTCTAGTCTTGACTTGAACTGGTCAACAGATTCACTGTTAACGACTTCCACTGGAAGTGCGTTCCACTTACCGCAGATACTGTACGTGAAAAAATTTCCTCACATTTGTGGTTATAACGCTTCAGTTCAAGTTTGAAGCCGTGATTGCGCGTTCTGTTCTCACTCAGTGTGAAAATATCCCGGTAGTCAACATTGTCGAACCCTCGAAGTATTTTAAAAACTTCGATGAGCTGACCACGTAGTCAACGGGTTTCCAGCGAGAACAGATCTAATTCCTTTAGTCTATCCTCATAACTTTTATGTCGGATAGAGGAAATCAGCTTGGTTGCACTAGCTTGTACGCGTTCCAACCTTGCGATGTCCTTTCGAAACCAAGGACTGCAAAATTGTACGGCATACTCCAGGTGGGGCCAAACGAGGGAGTTGTACAGACAAAGTACTATCTCCTTGTTACGGTATCCAAACTGGCGCTTTATGTAGCCAAGCATACTTTGGGCTTTCTTCTCTACCTCGATGCACTGTTTCGATAACTTGAGGTCGCTAGTGATAGTTACACCCAAGTCCTTCTCAGTGTCACTAAATTCAAGAGCAGTGCCCTTAAGGATATACTAAGATTAGGGGTTTCTGTGGCCGATATGCATCACTTTGCATTTCCCCACTTTACAAGGCATTTGCCACGTGTCCGACCACTCCTTAATCTTCCCAAGATCTTCCTGCAGGCGGGCAGTATTTCCATCCTTTGCAACGTTCATACCAAGCTTGGTATCGTCGGCAAATTTGGAGATCTCTGCAACCATGTGACCGTCCATGTCGGTGACGTAGAAGATGAATAGTAGTGGTCCCAGGACAGAACCTTGATGCACTCCGCTAGTAACGGGCACCCACTCAGAAGACTGTCCATTCACCACCACCCGTTGCCGTCTGCCACTTAGCCAGTTCTTGATTTAGCCGGCTACTTTTACGTCTATGCCCAGCGCTCGCACTTTCCGGAGGAGGCGACGGTGTGGTACCTTATCAAAGGCTTTCTGAAAGTCTAATTACATCACATCCACCACCTTGTTCCGATCGTGCTCACTGAAGACAAAGTGGAAGAATTCCACAAGGTTCCTCAGGCATGACCGTTGCCTTCGAAAGCCGTGCTGGGAACTCCTCAGTCACAGGTTTGACTCTAAATACGACGTCATTTTTTCCACCATCATGCTTTCCATGAGTTTACCGATTATCGAAGTCAGATTGATAGGTCGGTAGTTTTACGGATGGCTGGGGTCTCCTTTTTTGAAGATTGGAGTCACTTACGCCTCACGCCAGTCTCTAGGAACGCATCCAGTCCGGATTGACATGTTAAAGATAGCGCACAGATGTCGTGATACTTCATCGCACACTTCCTTCAACACCTTGGATAGAAACCCGTCCGGTCCAGAGGACTTATTCGTCTTTAGGTCAGCGATCTTTTTCTTTATATCTCCTTCGGTGAAGTCCATTGCCTCCAGCTAGGAGTAGGAATCCGTTGGCTGGGGGGTGGGACCACACTCTTCAGTAAACACTAAAGAGGAGTAGTCATTGAGAAGGTTAGCATTTTCTGCATCTGAGTCAGTTAATGCACCTTCCTCGTCCACTAAGGGCCAAATCCTACAATGGATTGGTTTACGGCTATTTACATAGCCGAAGAACTCTTTTGGATTCTCCTTGCAGAATCTTGCCACTCGGAGTTTCCCAGTACGCTTAGCCGCCCTTATGCTGGACTTCACTCTCCTGGCTAGCCTCCGGTACTCGTCAAAGGCACTCGAGATCTTCGATCGCCGGTTGGCATTTCTCTTCTCCCTAAGCAGTTTGCCAATTTCTCGATTAAACCACTTTGGTTGAATAGAAGACCAACGGAGGCATTTCAGAGGGATGCAACTTGATTGAAGACTCATGAAATTGTTTTTAAAATTCTTCGAAGAGTCCTCAACCTCTTCGCATACCGCTAGCCTTACATCAGTCAGCCCAGCACGAAGACTTGCAAAGTCTGCTCTTCTCAAGTCAAGTTTTCTTGATTGACTGGCAACGGACCTTACCTTCGGGATCTTGATGCTAAATCTAACTAGCTGGTGATCACCTCCACCGAGTTCTTCGCCTACAGAGACATCCTCAATGATATCATCCTCAGAGGTTAAGACCAAGTCGAGGATATTGTCTCCTCTCGTCGGTTCTCTGACCCATTGAGTGAGGAACTCGTTGTTGGCGAACTCCAGGAGTAGCGCGCTCTCGCCACAGGCTGCTCTGGTTTCCCAGTCATCTTCTCTGTTGAACTCGCCCATCACGATGCACACTCTGCCTTGAACAAGCTCACTCAGCAGCTGGTACAGTTCCCTGTCCTTCTCAATGGGTTGGGAAGGGGGTTTATAAAGCACCAGGGTCCTGTATCTGACAGGACCTATCTCTAGGTCAACGCCTAGGAGCTCGTGATCGGATATAATGTTGGAGTTCGTAGATTTGATTGTATCCTTTACATACAACATTACACCGCACCCCCTCTCTGTCTGGCATATCTTTGTGGAAGAGTTGGTAGCCAGAAACCGTAATTCGCCTTCAATGTCTCGGTTGAGGTTTTTATTTACGATTCGGTTATGGCTACCATTTCGGGTTCTCTAGTCACTACGAGGCCACGGAGCTTAGGAAACTTGTTCCTGATTGACCTCGCATTGAACAGAAGAACTTTAAGGGAGTAACCGACTGTAGGACTCCCTACGCTCTTCCGTTTCCCGGCTTGTTTTTTTGGCGAGGCACTTCTCTTTGCGACCTCTGAGAAGGTCGTTCCTGGAGTGACACGGGCGTACTGGCGTACGTGCGCCTTCACTCTGGGCCGGATACTCCTTTGGGTCCTCTATACGACATCCTGGATCATGCTCGACAGAAAAACCTCTCCTTTAAAGGAAAGATGCACCCTATCCCTTTGGTAGAGATCATTTCTACCATAAAAGGTGCGGTACAGGTCCACAAAAAAGACCCCCTCTGCTGTGCACAAATCTGCCAGGCGCCGGTTTAAAGAGACATTCATCGAGTGAGCGGTTCTTGTTTGACCTCTCCTCGGGAGCATCCTGACTAGCACACGCTTCCGGGTTTTCAGCCCACAGTCGCCCACGGCACCCATGACCGTTTGGAGGATTTTATCTGTAGGGCCTACCCTACCTCCTCTAAGGTAGAGGTCGTTTCCACTGACCATCAGAGCAACGACTCAGCTCTCAGAAATCTGTGATTTCTCAGCCTCTACTCTGATGTGGTGGTAACTACATCCTGGCAGGCCACTTACCTTTACACTAGTGCGAAGGCAGGCCGCTAGCAGGGACTGCAAGCCCCATGCTTGAGAATCACCAATAAGGGTGACTCTTGCACATTTGTCTGCAGGCGACTTAGTCTTTCCTCTCAGGAGCGACTTGCCGCTTTCCTCTTCTATCTCTACATTTTTCTTTTTCTTCTTCTTCTTCTTATTTTTCTTTTCTTCATTTGTTATCTCTTCTTACGTTTCTCTTTTCTCTTCTTCTCTTTCCACTCTTCCTTGCGCACCATCTTCTTCTCATTAGCTTCTCTGCATGGCTGAAGTGTGACTGCCAATGCAGTTTCACCTCCTTGAGCTGGAGTCACATCGGCGGAACCACCCAAGTCAGTGGGAATCTCATCTCGAGTTGAGCTGACTGGTCCTCTAGTTTAGAGGCGAGCTCTAGGATTTTTTCCTCGAGACGCCGAATCTGAAGCACGTGCTGCGTTTCTAGGGTCTGTATTCTACATTCCAGTGCCCTAGATTTTTCTTTAGAGGTTGTGAAGAGATCCTTGAGTTTATTGCAGTATGTCACTGCCTCTCGGGCCTCTCCTTTAAGGATGCAGCCGGTGCATATACTTCCCGTGTGGCATTTCGAAAAACAGCCTTCCGGGAAGTCAACGCACCAATTATCCTTCTGGCATATCGCACATGTATATTTGAGTGCAGCTAGACATTTTTTCCCTGTAATTTTGAACACTTTCTCTCTTTCAAATCTTTGCGACCAATCAATAGAAAAAAGGGGGTTGGTGAGTTCCCCCCGCGTGAGTCGCACCCACCCATCGATCGGAGACGTTTCAGATCTTTCAGAAGGCACGCTCTATGTGCTGCTGTTCGTCCGACCGAGTCGTCAAGCCTCGGCATGCCGTGGCTCCCAACCAAGCAGCACAGACGGTCCCGAAGGGGCCATCGATTTGTCACCAGGTGAACAACAACGAAACACACCCCGTACTAATCTCGTACTAGTTCCCTTCGCGACGGCCAAAATCTCGGAGCAGCGTTTAATGGATATCCCACCACTCCAAGAAACTCGACCCAAGGCTTTTTATAGGCCTGGCAACCAACATCAGAACAAAGGGCCGTCACCACGGACCAATGCTACCAGAGGCACCCGTCAACGGTCACTGGGAATGGTCAATAATTATGCGCCAGGAAAGGGGTTAACGGGGCACTACCCTCATCCCATTCATCGTGCCCCAACGCCTAAGACCCCTCAAGTCCTAGTCTCTCGCAACCAGTGAGCGTCGATTGGCGTTGCTTATAGAGGTTCCAAAGCCTTTCTTCTGACGCGTGAGGTAGCTGCCAGGTCCTTATATGTAGATAGATGAAAAAAGGGTAAGAGTAACATGATAGGTATAGGGGTTGTTGTTTTTTTGTTGCTTTTTTCTTTTTGTATAAGTTGAAGAAATAGGATTAATGTAAAAAAAGAGGAAGGATAGAGTAGGATCGAGAAAGAAAGAAAGACGCACTTAGTCTGGAACCTAATTTCCGACCAAATCGACAAGGAAAACCCTGCCAGGGTTGCCAGAAGATAGGTACCCCCGCCGACATAGCTTTAAAAGTCAAGGGTACGCACAAGCTCTCTTCCCGCGACAAGGGGGCGTCACCTCTCTCTACTTTCTTTATAAGACCATATGGAACGTAACAGTTGACGTTATCCTCGTGATATTTATACCCCCACATACTATCATTATCATACACTGTCATTATTAGAGGGAGGGCGTTCCTCCTCCAGTTGCAGCAGAATGTCACACCTGGTGAGACTGTCCACTACGTTGTGGGTCTGAAATTTAGTAAAGAGATAACTGTAAGGAATTTGCTAATAGTAAACTGATTGAAATTAGTTAAAGATATACAAATCTGCTATGCAATGCCAGATTTTCTATCAGTAAACAATCGGTCCAGGAGTAGGTGCTGCTTCTCCGGGTACCAGCTGTATAGCATTATACACGCGGTACTCTCCTGCCGGAAATTTAGATGTAGGGGATCATACAAATAAGAACTCAAGAGCAACAAAGAGCATTAATATTAATATGATGATGTAAACAAGTATAGTTCTCTATAGGCATATACAATGGATATCCATTAAAGCCTTTGGAGATGTCAGTTTGCGTCCAGTGAGTATCAGATGCGGAGTTAATTGATCCGCTCATTGCCTGATCCGGATCAATAGTGCCAAATATAGGTTATTTCTGCGATTCAGGGTCACATAATAGCTCTCTTCTAAACTTTGGTTCCATATTTATATAATTAAGACCAAAATGATGATAATGAGTAATATAAGTAATCACTAGCGTGAACGAAAAAGAAAGTGAGGTTTTATCATCTCTAAAATAATGAACCTATGCACTACCAGAATAAAGGAGAAAGTATTATTCTTCCTTTACGCCATAACTCGATAAAAGCGAAATAATTATATTAAGTGAGAATGAAAATTAGTAAAGTTATGAAGTTGATCATTAATTTACCTCTTTTATTATTTATTGTTATTAATTTATAGCGTAATGTGTTATGCCATTTGTTATATTTTTATTCTTTTGTTATTAATTTTAATCCGTTTCAGCTTTGTTTAATGTAAATGACAGAGTAGAAATAATTTTATGTGTTCGTGTGGTGCATAAGAAAAAGAATTTGACGCAAGGTCTGGTAGTTATTTCACTTGTCTGCGTGCTTTATGTTTCGTGTAAGAAATGTTCACGCGATATCTTCGTATGACAAGCTTAGGATAAGTATGAACTATTTTTCGCATAATTGATATAGTAAGCCAACATAAATCATTATTTTGAAAATTCTTCAGCAATTTAGAGTGTTTCAGAAATTCGCAGCCAAGACAAAGTTTTAACGAAAGATTTACTCTTCGGTATTACCGTATGTACGAGTATATCACTCTAGTCGCTGGATTTGGCCAAAAGCGATTGCGTGGTTCAGATGTAGCCTGAAAAGAAGCTTAATATGGGAAAAAATATTCGCAATGGGGATATTGAATAGATAGTTCTAGAAATATTAAACTATTTTATATAAATAGATATTCATTATTCATAGGTTGCATAAGAAATAATCACAGGTGGATAATACATTAGAGCGGGTCATACTTTGGGGCAACCATATATTTTCATCAAATTCTTTAATGAGGGATGCTTAAATGATAGATTTTCTGGTTAAGATTTTGAAAAAGAACTTTATTTTGTTATACAATTGCTCTTACTTACATCAATTTCTATTTAAATAAGAGTAAATTTTTTCCTTTCGTCACGAGCTTATGTAACCTATTTTTATTTAATCCAAGTACACACAAACACAAAGTAACCTCAAATATTCATGTTTATTGTATAAGAAAAGTGTATGTAAAGCTCCACATATAGTTGCATGGATCACTTTGGGTCATATTCAAAAGTTAAACTTCACCAGAGCACACAAATCTTGCTTTGACTCATTTCTGGACGTCAGACGTCTACTTGTTTTTTGTGCCCTGATTCCTCCATCCCTCTTTTCATGTGAGAAATACTTGGAAGAAGCCTCATTCACCATTCTTACAGCCTTTCCGATGCTCTGCGTGTGACAAGGCGAGTCGGGTACTTTTATAGGAGAGTCAATGAAGTTTTTCAATTCATGAGTACTTAAAAAGCAAGTGAGAGGTGGCTCAGAGACATCCTCTGACCAATTGATCAGACCTCCAATTCTGGTAGCATCCCCACTGATGTCTGGTGTCCTTTTAAGCCTTACAAAGGAGTCTCCGAGTTGAGTATCCGGGTCCCCTTCTTTCCTGATGGTCTGGATTCTTTTTACCCCTTCAGTTCTCTCTGCCTGATCTTCAGAGCATAGGAGGTTTTGGAGGATAACTTCACTCTATGCATACCAAGCTGATCTCTTAACAGTTGGCAAAACAATAGCCAACACCTCCTTTCTCTGAGACTTAAAGCAGTGAAGTTGAGAAAGAATGTGCCTAGGTCCCTCGGTCTAAGAGTGCTTATCTTAACGTTAAATCAGCATAGGTAATATACCCTAATGATGAACTCAACAATCATTCCTAGATTCTTAAAGGCTTTTCCTTTGAGCTCATGCTTTGACCCCTACAGCCAAAGAAGCCTGTTAGCTGTGGTAAGCCAGTAAATGTGGTTTACTGGTTCTATTTCCAATAGAGAAAGCCCTGTAGGAAGCACTCCATCTCTGATTGCTGATACAATTCTATAGCCGTAGTATTGATCAGTGGAAAGATCTTGCACGACTTCCTGAGGTACCTTGGTAAGAGAATGGCCTAAAGATATTTGAGTGAAATTTGGGTTGATATCCAAGTCTATAACAGAGTCAAAGAGCTTTCCTATTGGCCTGGAATATCTGTTATCAGATAGAGTTGGGCCATCCAGGTTGATAATTAGATGAAAGAGAGAGAGTTTTCTAGTGTGCAGATTACAGACCAACCAAACAAGCTTTCTGCTCAAATGAAGCTTCATTTTTTGCATAGCTCCAGCATTTACACCTATCTTTACATTCG
Organism: Ceratothoa steindachneri; assembly: GCA_963969495.1. Classification (NCBI taxonomy): domain Eukaryota; kingdom Metazoa; phylum Arthropoda; class Malacostraca; order Isopoda; family Cymothoidae; genus Ceratothoa; species Ceratothoa steindachneri. The sequence continues at coordinate 195,055,804 of OZ018323.1, read as the reverse complement.
TGGAGTCTTCTCCAATGGCCATTAAGCTTTTATCCAAAACTCTTTCCTTCAGCCATCCAAACATAGCCTTTGCGATCTTCTCTGCATGCGATTTTTATTTTGTAGCATATTCAGGGACAAAGTGGAAAAAGTAATTGCTTCCAGGCTCACTAATGAGAGTGTAATGCTCCTCTTTTTTTTGGCTGGAAAGAATTTTTCACTTCCCTCTGCCTACATCATAAAATTTCTCACATCAATTCGTCCACCAAAGAGAACTCAAGAAATTCCCCATCCTTCCGTAAGTTTTTCTTCAAACTGATGTTCATAAAAAGTAGAGGGAGAGGTGACGCCCCCTTGTCGCAGGAAGAGAGCTTGTGTGTACATTCGACTTTTCGAGCTATGTCGGTGGGGGTACCCAGAAGAGGTACCCCTGGTATGGCTTCCCTTGTCGATTTGGTCGAGAACGAGATTCCAGACTAAGTGCGTCACTCCTTCCTTTTTCTACTCTATCATTCTCCTTTTTTACTTTCATCCTATCTCTCCCACTTATACAAAAAGAAATAAACAAAAAAAAGCCTACTCCTATCATGTCACTCTTTTCCTTTTTTCCCTCTATCTATATATAAGGACCTGGCAGCTACCTCATACGCGAGAAAAAGAGGCTTTGGAACCTCTATAAACAACGCCAATCGACGCTCACTGGGTGCGAGAGACTAGGGTCTGAGGTGTCTTAGGCGTTGGGGCACGATGAATGGAATGAGGGTAGTGCCCCGTCAACCCCTTCCCTGGCGCGTAATTATTGACCGTTCCCAGTGACCGTTGACGGGTGCCTCTGGTAGCATAGGTCCAAGGTGACGGCCCTTTGTTCTGATGTTGGTTGCCAGGCCAATAAAAAGCCTTGGGTCGAGTTTCTTGGAGTGGTGGGATATCCATTTAACGCTGCTCCGAGACCCTGGCCGTTGTGAAGGGAACTAGTAGGAGTTTAGTAAGGGGCGTGTTTCGTTGTTGTTTACCTGGTGACAAATCGATGGCCCTTCGGAAACCGTCTGTGCTGCTTGGTTGGGAGCCACGGCACGCTGAGGCTTGACGACTCGGTCGGACGAACAGCAGCACATGGAGCGTGCCTTCTGGAAGACTCCGAAACGACACCGATCAATAGGCGGGAGCAACTCACGCGGGGAGAACTCACCAACCCCCCTTTTTATCATTGATTGGTCACAAAGTATTGAAAGAGAGAAAGTGTTCAAAATGACCGGCAAAAAAGGACCAGGAGCTCTAAAATACACGTGCGCAATATGCCACATAGATAAGTGGTGCGTGGACTTTCCGGAGGGGTGTTTTTTCGAAATGCCACCCGGCCAGTTCCTGCACCTACTGTATTTTAAACGGCCAAATCAAGCAGCTAGAAGAATCATGCAGGGCTTCCAAGGAAAGATCCAGGAAGTTGGAGGAGAAAATAAACAGCCTCGAATTAGAACAAGCCGGACTAATTTGCAGGCAAGAGGTCAGAATAGCAGAGCTAACGTCAAGCCCTGTACTAAACACTGCATCTGCAGTATTACCCCCAGAGCTGGGTCCGCATGCTACGGATAAACCCTTAAAGAAAAAGAAAAGGAAGGGAAAGAAACAGGAAGAAGAGAAAGTTGAAACAGAAGATAAAGTAGAAGCTGAAAAAGAGAAAGTTGAAGCAGAGGAAGAAAAGAAAAAAACAGAAGAGTATGTAACAAAGAAAGATAGGGGGCAAAGATAAATAAGAAAAAGAAGAAGAAAAATAAGATGGAGAAGAAAGAGGGAACCGAGAGTTCACTTCCGCAAGGAAAGCCTCAAACATCTGCACGGAAATGTCCGAGGGTTACCCTTGTGGGCGATTCCCAAGCACAATGTTTGCAGCCCCTACTAGCGGCCCGCCTTGGCACTAGTGTGGAGATATGCTGCCAGCCAGGACGGAAAAACCACCACATCAGGGTAAAGTCTGAGAAATCTCAGATTTCCGAGAATTCAGTCTTTGGTGAGTGGGAATGACCTCTAACTCCGAGGAGGCAAAGTAGGCCCCAGCGAGAAAATTCTCAATACGTTCATGATAGCCGTGGACGACTGCGGATTGAGAACTCGCAAACAAGTCGTTGTAGGGATGCTCCCAAGAAGAGGTCCTAGCCGGACAGCTCACTCAAGGAACGTGACCCTGAATTAGTGCCTGTCCGACCTCTGTACGGCGGAAGGGGTCTTCTTTCTGGACCCTTACCGCACTTTTTACGGTCGAAACGACCTTTACCAAAGGAACGGAGTGCCCCTTTCATTCAAGGGGAAGGCTGTACTCTGTAACTTAATCCAGGATGTCGTAGAGCGGACGCAGAGGGGCGTCCGACCCAGAGTTAAGGCCGACATAAGACAGTATGCCCGTGTCACTTCTGGAACGACGTTCTTAGCTGTGGCAAAGAGAGTACTGCCACACAAAAGAAGCCGGGAAACAGAAGAGCGTAGGAAGTCCTAAACTAGGGGACTCCCTAAAAGTTCTTTTGTTCAACGCGAGGTCAATCAGGAATAAGTTTCTTGAGCTCCGTGGCCTCGTAGCAAAAGAGGAACCTGAGATGGTGGCCATAACGGAGACGTTGATTAAAACCTCAAGTGAAGATTTTGAAGGTGAATTCACGATTCCTGGTTACCAGCTCTTCCAGAAAGATAGGCCAGACAGAGAGGGTGGCGGTGTGATGTTTTATGTCAAGGATACTCTCAACTCGACGGATTGCAACATCGTATCCGACCATGAACTACTAGGTGTTGACTTAGAGATAGGTCCTGCCAAATACAGGACCCTGGTGCTTTATAGACCTCCTGCCAGACTCGTTGAAAAGGACAGAGATCTGTACCAGCTACTAGGAGAACTTGTCGAAGACAGAGTGTGTATCGTCATGGGTAATTTCAACACACAAGTTGACTGGGAAACCAGAGAACCCTGTTGCGAGAACGCACTACTCCTGGAAGTCACGAAAAACGAGTTCCTCACTCAATGGGTCAGAGAGCCAACGAGAGGAGACAATATCCTCGACTTGGTTTCACCTCTGAGGATGACATCGTTGAAGTCCTCTCTTTTGGCTAAGAGCTCGGTGGCAGTGACCACCGACTAATTAGATTTGTAGTCAAAGTCCCCAAGGCAGAGCTTGCAACTAGTAAATCAAGGAAACTCGATTTGAGAACAGCAAACTTTGCAGATCTACGCGCGGGACTGACTGACGCGAGGCTAGAAGAGTGTGAGGATGTTGAAGACTCTTGGAACAGTTTTGAAACCATATTCATGAGTCTTCAATCGCGTTTCAACCCTCTGAAATGCCCCCGTCGGTCCTCTGTTCAACCAAAGTCGTTTAATCGAGAAATCGGGCAACTGCTTAGGGAGAAGAGAAATGTGTACCGGCAATCGAAGATCTCGGGTGACTTTGACGAATACCGGAGGCTAGCCAGGAGAGTGAAGTCCAACATAAAAGCGGCTAAGCGGTCTGAGGAACTCCGAGTGGCAAGACTCTGTAAAGAGAATCCCAAGGAGTTTTTTGAATATGTGAACAGCCGTAAACCAATCTGTCGGACGATTGGCCCTTTGAGGAATGAGGAGGGGACATTAAAGCATTTAGATGCAGAAAATGCTAACCTCCTCAACGACTACTTCTCTTCAGTGTTTACTGAAGAGTGTGGTCCCATTCCGCAGCCGACGGATTGCTACTCGGAGAAAAAGCTGGAGGCAAGGACTTCGCCAAAAGAGAAATAAAGAAAAAGATCGCTGACCTAAAGACGAATAACTCCCCTGGACCGGACGGGTTTCTATCCAAGGTGTTGAAGGAAGTGTGCGATGAAGTATCACGACATCTGTGCGCTATCTTTAACATGTCAATCCGGACCGGATGCGTTCCTAGAGACTGGCGTGAGGCGGAGGTGACTCCGATCTTCAAGAAAGGAGACCCCAGCCATCCGTCAAACTACCGACCTATTAGTCTGACTTCGATAGTCGGTAAACTCATGGAAAGCATAATGGTGGACAAAATGACGTCGTATTTAGAGTCAAACCTGCTACTGAGGAGTTCCCAGCACGGCTTCCGAAGGCAACGGTCATGCCTGACGAACCTTGTTGAATTTTCCCACTTCGTTTTCAGTGAGCACGATCGGGACAAGGCGATGGATGTGGTCTACCTAGACTTTTAGAAAGTCTTTGATAAGGTACCACACCGCCGCCTACTCCGGAAAGTGCGAGCGCTGGGCATAGACGGAAAGGTAGCGAGCTGGATCGAGAACTGGCTAAGTGGCAGACGGCAACGAGTGGTGGTGAATGGACAGTCTTCTGAGTGGGTGCCCGTTACTAGCGGGGTGCCTCAAAGTTCTGTCCTGGAACCACTACTATTCGTCATCTACGTCAACGACATGGACGGTGACATGGTTGCAAAGATTTTAAAATTTGGCGACGATACCAAGCTTGGTATGAACGTTGCAAAGGATGGAATTACTGCCAGCCTGCAGGAAGATCTTGGGAAGATTGGGGAGTGGTCGGACACGTGGCAAATGCCTTTTAACGTGGGCAAATGCAAAGTGATGCATATCGGCCACAGAAACCCCCAATCTCAGTATTTGCTTAAGGGCACTGCTCTTGAATTTAGTGACACTGAGAATGACTTGGGTGTTACAATCACTAGTGACCTCAAGTTCTCGAAACAGTGCATTGAGGCGGAGAAAAAGGCCCAAAGGATGCTAGGCTATATTAAGCGCCAGTTTGGTTATCGGAACCAAGAGATTGTACTGTGCCTGTACAACAAACTTGTCCGACCGCACCTGGAGTATGCCGCACAATTTTGCAGTCCTTTATTGCGAAAGGACATCGCAAGATTGGAAAGCGTACAAGCCAGGGCAACCAAGCTGATTCCCTCTATCCGACATAAAAGTTATGAGGATATACTAAGGGAATTAGATCTGTTCTCGCTGGAAACCCGTAGACTGTGTGGTCAGCTCATCGAAGTTTTCAAAATACTTCGAGGGTTCGACAATGTTGACTACCGGGATATTTTCACACTGAGTGAGAACAGAACGCGCAATCACGGCTTCAAACTTGAACTGAAGCGTTACAACCGCAATCTCTGTGAAAATCTTTTCAGGTACAGTATCTGCAGTATGTGGAAGGCACTTCCAGTGGAAGTTGCCAACAGTGAATCTGTTGACCAGTTCAAGTCAAGACTAGACAAGGTCTTGAAAAGTGGCCGTTTAAGGACGCAAAACAATTGAGAAGCCATGTGCCCGCTCGATTGCTAGTCCAAAGGTACCCTCCTTGAATGGACCGTAAGGTCTCCTAGGGTACCTCTTTTCCTTGTTGTTACTCCTTTTTGTTACTTTGTTCTTTTAACTTTATTCTTTTAAATTACTTTACTTTTATCTTCCTCAGTAATGAATCCAGCATCTATTAAAGCTGCTGTTGCTATAGCTGTAGTTGGTCTCAATCCGACACCATTACTTATACTAGCAAGAGCAATATTTTGAATTTCATCATAATTTTTTCTATTCCTGGTAGAAGATTCCGGCTCTTGGATAGTTTCAAAATTTACTTCATCAACCAAACTGTTGTCACCATCAGAACTTTCTGCCTCCAGATCTTCACCTTCTACCAAAAAATGCTTGATTTCTTTTCTTGCTGCTTTTCCTGCTAAAGCAGCGCTTTCCTACTTACTTTTTCTCTTCTTACTGACCTTTTTTCATTTTCTTTCCTTTATTAAGTTCTTAATTGTCTATTATGCTCTGAAATATCAGTACCTCCAATTTGAAAGGAATCTTTACTTCCAACCTTCTCCTTTTGTCCTTTAATAAAGGCCAGTTTCCTAGTAGGTATTTTTTTCTCTTTACTACGACAGCAGTTAATCTAGGCTTTAGTCTCACAGCCATTACAACCTACTTCCCAACAACTGGAAATTTGACATTTGCATGTCAATATATCAAATAACTTATCTAGTTTTTCAATGAACCTCTCTTTTACTTCAATTTTTCCTTTATTAAGGGAAACTTTTACTGTCTCCTTCCACACCTACATAAGCTTTGATATTATTGTGACCTTTTGGTTTACAACATGTGGTTTGAAGAGAGCATTAGCTTTGGTCCACTGATTAATCAAGCTCTGATACATGTCTTTTACCAGCAGGTCCACCTCATAATTTCTCCAGTCATCTTCACTTTGCTCTCTCAGGTAGATGCCGAACCTCAAAACATCTCTTAGTGTTGGTAACTCAGACACCATCAGCTCTTGCCTAGTCTCAAAAAAATTAGTCAGATGAGAACTTGATTTGAACCTTGTTTGGATTTTCGCCATTGTCACACTAATCTCAAGTATATCTGCAAATGAAAAGATGGCACTTAGATTAAGAAATAATCTCTACCAAATAATTATATGTTATTCTAAAATGATCTACAGCCTTTACTAGCATTCAAATAAAAGGTAATTGTTATATAAACAGTTGACAGTTGCAATAGATACCAGAACTGGCAACACTACTGGAATATTGCCTTCTACTGAGTAATGAGTACTGGCTACTTGCAATTTTGGAGTTAGACCAAACTAAATTAGGGGTAAATTTTAACAGGTTTCCTGTTATCTTTCAGACTCCATAAATGTATTGATGATAAAAAAACGGTATGTTTGATCTTTTATGGGTAACTAAAATAATAGTAAAATATAGTAAATGCCTCAGAACTAACAATATTTCAACTTCAAATTGATGTAGGTTAGATCAATCAGAATTTAATATTTCTGCAAAAAGTATGTTCTTTTCATCAATATTCATCATTTGAATACCCCTCATCACCAGTTTCCTAAAATTCGAGAGTATGACCCGCCCTAATAATACATAAGCTTTGCTTGAGTGTTCATGGTAAAAATAAAAAACTTTCGTCCGATTACTTTATTCACATTTGCCCACTGTTTTACCTTATTCGTAAGATAATACGAAGTTGGGGGACTCGAAAATGAGGTTCTTCATTTAAAATAGAGTTGGTTCATTGTGATTCACAGAAGGATTTTTGCTGTATTTATGTACAATTTTGAAATAACTTCTACCTATTACTTAAGTGGGCTACCAGACTTCCAAAGTAAGCATGTTTACTTTCCCTTTGTCCATATGTATAGATATTCAAGAATTAGAGAGGAAAGGACTAGAAGCATTATAAGGCTACATATGTAATCTATTTTTACTCCATTTGAATGAGTGCCGACAACATATACTCTACTTTTTATTGGTATTCCAGAGTATTACAGGGCTTAGTGTACTCATGAGACCTTTCAACATCCCATCAAATTATGAGTTTTTGGTCCCTGAAATGAAGTTACACAAAGAAACTAGAATCCAGTCAAGACCAACAGGGAAGTTATGGTCGAAAGGAGATTCAGTCTCAACCAGAGCCAATAGATGTCCAAGACCAATTGTTTATCTAACAAATTAAATATCATAAGGGGGAAAATAGGGCAGCCCATCAATTATTTGACCATAGTTTCAAGTTAGGAGGCAGAAAGGCAATTACCAAGGGTACAATATATCGTAACTGGACTGGTCCATTCTGAAAGATTAATTGGTTTTGCAGAAATTTATTTTCCAATTATCTCAAAGCATAGATTTGGCAGTCAGTGAAGAGGGGAGAAAGAAAAGGGGGAACAAACACAAATTTCTGCAGATGTTTGCGTTAAATGGATAGGTGCAAGCTAGAGAGAGGAATTTGACGCTATGGATGATTTTAGGTACGTCTCATCCCATATATGCCAACAAGAATTTATTGTACTGCATATTGTCATAGAAAGAGTATTATTACTTTGCTACACAAGTAAATTAAGATGCCATATTACTAGAGAATCGTATGTATCCATCTGGAAGAGCTCTAGTGAATAATTAAAAATTCTTAACATGGCTCAGTTTTTGTTGGTTACAAAGACAATTTCAAAATGACATCACGCTCTACTCGTAGATGTTTCTCCTCATAAACCGATAAAATTATATTCATATACACCTATTTGCATACATATATATTTGAAGAATTATGTATCTCATTTTCATGCTCAAAAAATGTTTCTAGTAAAAGGGTCTATCTCGTAGAAATCTATGATGTTTCTAGTAAAAGCGTCTATTTCGTAGAAATCCATGATGTTTCTAGTAAGAGCGTCTATTTCGCAGAAATCTATCTTACCCTGCTATACGTATTTTTAACAAATATTATTTTTTCCTTTAAAATCGTTCGATTCTGTCAATTATTTAATCTCAAAATATTCGTTTAACTTTTTTCTGAAAATATTTTTATATTAGTCACGCAATTGCTCTGGTAGATTACTCTGAGTGTGGATGATTTGGAAAGGAAAAAGGTGATAAAGAATAGTTGTACAAAACCAATTTAGATCTACTTAAGGCCTGTTTGAAGGGTGCTTATTCAGAGGTGGGCATCATTAGTGGTGGAAGATGTCGTGCTCGTTGGGGTAGTTGACCAACTGTGGTGCTCATCTGAGATAACCATCAACTCTCGCTCAACGTGGCTGTGTACATGCGACGATTAAACCGTTGGATGCAGAATAGCCGATGGTTTTAAAACCCCATTGTGATTTAGAGCTTTGTTCATTTCAGGAAGCAAATACTCCACCAACAGCTTTGAAGACAATCCAGCAGCGTTTGGCGGAGTGCGATAGGTGTATCAGAGCTCAAAAGAGACGGTTAACTACTGCAGCCAAAGAAGCATCTAAAGGTAACGAATTGTGGTGCCGTTGAATTAAGTCCTCTCAAGCCCACATTTTTGGGGCTCTCTGTCAGATCATATATTGGGTGAAAGAACTCTCTTTGCAACGGCTCTCCCTTACACTCTCACTTTTCCTCTTCACTGCTGTGTTGCTGCCGCTCCTCTAATATTACTCTTACTCTTTATTCAAATTTCCCCCACAAGTCCCTTCGTTTTATCCATATATTCCCCATTGAAAAGGTAACGAGCCTATTAAAGAATTCTCCTCCCCTATGGCAATTGCCGGGATGGCTTTTATTCTTATTTTACTATGTCCTGCTTAAACTAAAGAAAAGTTTTGGTTGGAAACTTAAATTTCAATTAAGTTTTCCTCTTCTTTCTGCTTGACGATTCTCTCCTTAGTTCTCGAGAGAACAGCAAGAAGAAACTCTGAATTCCAATGAAGACCTGGGATTTATAAGACTGAATCATTCTGGTATTTTAAATATTTCTAAGGGACATATTAATTTGAAATGAAGAAAAAAAATCTGTAAAATAGCCATAAGTTTGAGCTTAATTTGGGTCAGATTTGACTCAATGGACCTATTACTTGTCGTAAATAAGACAAAATGACATAGATAATTCTTTTAAATTTTCGAATTATATTTTGCAGAGAGTTCAGATATAAAACTGAAATTTCCCCCCAATTACTAGGAGGTTTGGAGGGGCAAGAAACTTGTTAAAATACGAATAAATATGTTCATTGACCTCGCATATTAAACTTTTGGTTTATAGTAAAAAAATATTAGATGAAATATAAAGACTATAAATAATGGTTGAAGGTTAATTTATTAGTTCTAGTTGTCGCAAATGTCAAGCGAGGATAATAGATTTATTACGTCTAAAAAACGTCAGCGAATGATGATTCATTATTCGAGCAATCATTTCAGACAGCTTAGATATTGATGGAGACCACTTTCTTAACCTTGGGCCCAAACATCATTAGTTTTACCCTCCCATTATGTCATTACACGGATATTTGAACTGATACAGTTGAAACTTAAAATATATTTGGACACATTCAAATGCGACACATACACACACGCCATACTCACACGCAGTACTCTTATTACGTCTAAAAAACGTCAGCGAATGATGATTCATTATTTGAGCAATCATTTCAGACAGCTTAGATATTGATGGAGACCACTTTCTTAACCTTGGGCCCAAACATCATTAGTTTTACCCGCCCATTATGTCATTACACGGATATTTGAACTGATGCAGTTGAAACTTAAAATATATTTGGACACATTCAAATGCGACACATACACACACGCCATACTCACACGCAGTACTCTTAAATGCACCCAGCTGATTCAAAGTGCACTCATACGCAGCGCACTCACACCCGGTGCCTTCATGATTGGGGTTCCAATACGCAACGCTATCATACTGGACGCTTTCATAAGCGGCGCCTTCATAAGCAGCTGCCTCATACAAAACGCACTCATACGAGACACGCTCATACCCAGCACGCTCATACCAATAGGTTCATACCCTGCACGCTGATACTGGGCAAGTTCATACCCAGCACGCTCATATCCGACACGCTTATACCCGACGCGATTATCACTGTGGGCATAACTACTCTTCCTAGAACATCTTGCGGTTTTGCACCCCGACCGCTCCCGTGGTGGTCAAAAGAGTGTGAGATGGCCCTTAAACAGAAGCGCTATGCCTACATGCGGTGTAAGTGCCGACCGAACGACTTCACTGTCGGTGAATTTCGTCGAGCTTGGGGTAGGTGCTGTTATATTTCGAAGCACACCCACCGCTCTTATTGGCGGGCTTTAGTATCTTCACTTAACGAGAAGACCCCTTTAGCAGAGGTGTGGAAGCAAGTTAAAAGGATTCGGGGTAAGTTCTCGAACTAGCCCCCCCTCCCGTTCTCCAGGAGAACGGGACCGCAATCCTAGGCCCCGCGTTAGTGATGGAATCCCTCTCGACCACTTTCTCTGCATTGAATGCTGCTCCGCCAGCATTCAATGCACGTCGTGATATCACAGAAGGCCACCGACTGGACTTTAACTCCAGAGGCGGAGAACCCTTCAACGGCAGGTTTCAGTTGAGTAAGTTGCGTTACACTATTGCTTTGTGAGCGAACAACGCCCCTGCTCCAAGAGATGTCCCGTACGCTATGCTTCGACACCTGGGTGATCGAGGCACATCTTTCTTTTAGATTTGTTCAACAAGATCTGGGGAGAGGGTATCCTCCCAGATTCCTGGCGAATCGCTACAGTACTCGCATTTTGCAAACCGGGGAGATATCATTCTACCCAGCCGGTTTCCGCCCAATATTTCTAACCTCCTAAGTATGCAATTTGATGGAGAATTTGGTAAAGGTTAGATTAGGCTTCTTTTCACATAGCGGAGGCCATCTGTCTTCTGCACAGTGCAGCTTCTGCAAGAATGAATCCATTTCAAATGACGCCTGCGAGGCCTTCCTTCGTAGACAGCACTACACCACAGTGTAGAGAAGGTCTATGATACCGCATGGTGATATAATATCATGGAGACTATCCACACGATGTTGGCTAGGGGAAGCCTCTCAATCTTCATATCTGAATTTTTGCGAGCTCGTCGATTCCGCGTACGGGGGGGGGAGGGAGCCCTCTCCGGTCTAATGGAGCAGGAAGAGGGTGTCCCGGAGGAAAGCGTCCCGCATTGTACTGCGTCTCTCGCTTTGCCGAAGCGCACAGGCTTCGGTTTTCGTGGATACGACTAAGGTGTTGCATTTCTGCCTCCATCCACAGCTCTATCCTGAACCAGACTTGTTACACAACGGGATGCGCCTTGAAGTGGTGGATTAACTCCGTTTTTTGGTGTTGTATTTGACTAACGCCTAACCAAGAGGATCATATTTGCAACCTTAGTGTCTCTCGTACCCACGCCATGGATATTCTTCGTTCCGCGACGTTCATCGAATGGAGCGCTGATACGGCTACTGCCTTACTTTTTATAGATCTTTCGTTCCTTAGATGCTTGCCTGCAAATGCAAGTTTTCTTCATCAGCAGCCGAGCGTGTATTACGGAAGGTGGACTCGATCCACCACACAGGCCTCCATCTGGCAACCGGGGCCTCCCACACTTTCCCCAGTGCGAACCTACTTGTCGATACTGGTGAGTTGCCACTCGCTCTACGTGTGCACACTGCATTATTCGCCTGTATGCGTGAGCCAGGCACCTCCCTCAGTCGCCAACAGCTCTCCATGCACTTGAAGCTGATATTGACCTTGCCTATGCCACTGAGAGACACCAGTCCTACCCTAAGCGTTTGAAGGAAGATCGTTACTTGCCATTGCCGCGGAGGCGATACCCTTTTCTCTTCTTTAGCCATAAGAATCGCTCGTGTATACTAGGAAATTCGGATTTAGCGGAAATATGAATTAGAGGCTTCAAGGCTGTACACAATAATTCCCTATTGTTTATACTCAAGTGTGTCAATTGCAGACAATTGCACCCCTTAGATTCAAACATTGTGGTGCTAATCTCCTGTAAAAGAATCTCAGGGTGTCCAGGCTGCGGATATTCTCCCATTTCGCAAGAATAAGGACTTGGTCCTGGCGCACCCAGCACTGCCTGGGACGTCTTATGCCGCAATAATAAAAAGGCAACCTTTGCTAGTGTGCCATACGAGCCTCTCCAGTCCCCTTTAGTCCCGTCAAAAACAACTTCGAGCACATTTATTTCCGCGACCATTCGGAACCGTTCTGTGGATTTTAACATCACCCCCCGGGCGTTTCCTTGGTAAAATGGGCGGAATAAAGGGTTCAATCCCAGCCTTGCATAAATACAATGCCCCTACTTCCACCAGCCTGATCGTTTCCCGTAAAGCTAAACGGCTGCACGCACCCATCACATCGTTAAACTCATAGGAGGCAACAGCCCTGGTAACCTCGTAGCCGTTTTCTGGGTTTCCTAATGCTTCCTGGCGAAAAGAAGGACAGCAACAAAGGAGGTTCGCTCCTACCCTTCACCCAATTCTGTACTAGGTTGTTTGGAGAAGGCGGATCCTCCAAAGCCAAACCTCCCCCAATTAGTCTCAAAGGCTACAGTGCCTTCCGTCTCTTGTTGGGTAAACATCGTCCGAAGCTTTGCCTCCGGGAAGTGTACGGACATTCTTGTGAAGATCTCTTTAAAGAGGGCCACCGTATCTCTTTCGAGCTAAGCCCAGAGGCCATATTCATTTGAAGGTATTTCAGCCATCTTCTTAGGTTACTAAAGCTGCCTGCCGAAAAGGGGAGAGTACTAATAGAGCTACGGCTCCTACGCCCACCCTACAGGCTGGGTTGGGTGGCTCGCACACGCTGGATGCTCAAAAGGAGAAACCCTGCCTCCGAAACCACCTCCGCTCCCTAACGGTTACAAGGCGGAAGGAGGTAAAGACTCGCTATCCACCAGCCAACCTTCCCTAATAAGTCCTCTAAGAGTAGTAGGATGTGCAATTTACACACGGCATGGTTTCTGTTCTTCTATTTTCTATAAATAGCTTCTTTCAGGTAGTAGCATTACAGCTGCACAGGATAGGGGGTATAATGTTATTTCTGCGCAAATACCACCGTCAGCCGAGTCGCTACGCCTCTGCTCCCAAAATATTCACAGTACCGGGAGTAGTCTATATTTTTACAGCACATTTTGTATCATGCTGAATCCGTTACAGTGTATACGAATGGCTCTAAGTCCCAGGAGGGAGTCGGATTCTAAGCCGCCTACCCCGTGGTTGAAGTCCGCCCGGCTCTAACAGGGGCGGCGTCTGTCTTCTTTGCCGAGATGGTTGCAATACTCTGCTCTTTATAGAAGATAACGTGTCGTCCCTGGTTCAGCGCCTCACAAAGCGCCCAGGGTGCGCTCAAGGCATCGTAATTTTCACATCGTCTAATCGCGGTATCCGTGACGTCACGGTTGTCCAGAGCCGGGTGGATGTAAAATTATCTTCTGATGGGTTCCTGGACATGTGTACATTGCGGAAGAAGAGCGCACCAATAAGGGTTTCAAAGAATCTGCGATGACTGGGCAACCAGACCAGGTTTTTGTTCATCCTCACACCGACTACATGGCAGGAATTAGGGCATCCCTCCTGGCTGCTTGGCAAGGAAGATTGGAGACGACCGAGATTAACTTAAAATTGAGTGGCATTGCCCTGCAACTGTTCCTATAAACATACCCCTAATGCCATGTAGCTTCAGGTCGCTATATGACGTGTTAGAATTTTGGCACACTCGGAGGACGCATCGCCATTTGATGTAGGCCTCCCTTGCACTTTATTGTGACGAGTGCCTTTTCTCTCAGACTGTTCAGCTCATTCTTGTTGAATGTCCCAGTCTGTGCGATCTTTGCGTAGGTTACCCGTCCAAGTTGTTTTTTCTTATCTTTCTTTGTTTACTTGTTGTTGGGGAATTATAAAATAGAATATTATTAGGCAGCAATTTCAAATACGGTGACAAGCCATTGAAGCCAGTCGCCAAATGAGCGTTTTTGAAAAGTTAAAAATTAAGGACACTTTAGTATAGAGCAACGATAGTAAGACGCTTTCCTTTGGAAAAAATATATTTCTGGAATTGAAAAATGTTTAAGCCTTATTTTGATCCAACAATATATAATGAAATATATTATAATTACACTTATTCATTTAACCCATATTTTTCATCATTTCCCCCTTCTGATCGAAAAACAAAGCTACAAGACAACCTCACCCCCTACAAAAACAAAACAGGAGCGCGATTTTGCCTTAAGTGCAGCAATGCACGTTGTTTTCTTATTATTTTTGAACTTTTGTTTTTTAGTAAACTAAACCGGCAAAAATTTAAAATAATTAGAATAATTTAGAATAATTATTGTGTCAAGGTATGCTGGTAAAGACCCTTTCAGTGTAAGGGCACGTACTCTTGCACGGGCAGAGAGTAGACACGAGGTGGTCTACGATGGGCTTCAGACCAATGATGGAGGGCAGAACTGCCTCCTGGTTGAGTGCAAGGGATTTTAAATACAAGAAAACATATATATATATATATATATATATATATATATATATATATATATATATATAAATATACAGGCGAGTACGTTTAAATTGGCCGCGGTTTATCTACTGGATGGCCAAGTTGCGGTTCAAGGATATATAAAGATCAAGACCCCTTAAAATCATTTTTAATTTAAATAATAATAAACGAGGAGGCAATATATATTAAAGGGGAATAAATTATACTTCATATGGAAAGGTAGTAAGATCAGAACAATTTACCATCTGACAGAGCTAAGCGGGGAACAATAAATTACCGTTAATCCGAATAATGGATACTGTTTAAGTTTGAGCCGGGAGTCAATTAAAAAGGGATGCTTCGGGATACAGGTAACGAATAAAAGGGAGTGTAATCATGAGATTGCAAAGTAAAATCGCTTAACCTTGAAGCTTAGAGATGTTCAAGGAGGAAAGAATAGCGGCACGGGTCTTCGAAGAGACACTCCCTGACGCTGTTGACGGGAGGTTTCCTAAGTGGTGTTGGAGTACTTCTTGCCATAGGACGCGATTTTCTCTGCTCCAGAGAGGTGTAATCTCAAACACGAGAGACTGTTCTGTGACACGGCAGGGAGTCTCAGACACGGGAGTCTTGAATGGGGGTGCGAGATGAGTGGGGCCCATCAGTTCTCCGAGAGGAAGATGACTCGATAAGCTTTCCTATGAACAGGGGCCAAAAGCTTCACGAAGGGCGATCTGCTGGTGAGATCTTAACGACAAGGTATGACTCGAAAAGGATTTGCGAGACTTCGCGGGAAACAAACATACGGTCTGAACGGAGGTACTGGTAGGCTCTCAATCTCCTCAAGAAATGGCTGACACGGTGTTATATAGCCAGGTGGCTTGTCCATTAGATAGCCCCCAGGGCATAGCTAGCCCAAGAGAATTCATGACGCCAGTTTGTTTAAAATTAGTTCGATATAAGGGATTGGATCGAACGGCGTAGTTTGCCTAAAGATGTAGGGTTGAGTTTGTAGGAGCGCGGTCACGGGGAAAGGAAATGTCTGCGAGGCATGGGGGCGAGGACATGGCGTTATCGCGGCGGGGAGGAGCGATGTGTGTCTCGCTTAAGTAAATACAGCCGGGTCAGGCGATTCAGGGCAAGACAGTTTCCTTCTCGTCGATTCTAAAATTCTCATGCCAAGAAGCACTTGGTCTGGGGGTAAAAGTGAGCTGAAAAGGGGTCCTTCGAGGGGTTTTCTCTCACTCTGGTCCTTCGAGGGTCTCTCTCTCACGCTCCCCTTTTTACAATGATGACACTTTTTTGATACGTAGGGAAGGAAAAGGGCATTCCCAAACATGGGAGTGCTCATGTATGGGAAAATATTTACCTGGGCCTACAGTTGTACAATAATAGCGTGCATTTAAATTTGAGCCGTCAAAGGCTACCGAATGAAAGAATGGATTTCGGCTAATTCCGGGCGCAGGTTACATTTAAAAGGAGGTATTGGCGTTAGCGAGCAAATACAAAAAATAAATAATTACAGAAAATAGTTGTCGTGGTACACCACTCTATACCATACACTGCTCCTATATTATATGGGGAGTGACTTAATCACCTACTGTAACGCGAACCGTTTAAGGACTGTTCGCAGGGATTAACGACCGACTAGGAGGTCAAACTTGAGGCGTTGGGTTTCAAATCCTTAATAATAAGACTAAGTGAATAAATCGTTGGCGAGGTTTACTTGAATATGACGAGAGTATTGTTCAAGGTTAGTTAAGGATGAATTAACAAAAATATAATTTTATTTACAAACATCAAAATAAGAATTTAAAAAAAGGGGATTATTTAAATAGAAATAGTCTCTAGATAATTATTATGAAGAGGGATTCTTAAAATAGAGTTAATTGATTAGCGTTACTATGCTCAGATCAAAAGAGGGTACTTGACAATAATAATAATGGAGGGGGTTTCAGTCTTACGGGACGGTTACTTCAAGGAAGGGCCTTCTTGCGATGAGGCGAGTGGGGAACAATCCGATGAGGTAAGTGGGCCACGTTTCGAATAAGGCCCGACTTGAACCCACTCTCCGATGAAGATAGTCAATCTTCAAAGGGATATGTTGGATTTCTCGTAATTCCACTGGAAGAGCAAACTTCTTTTCCTCAAAGGTATTCGATAGAGATTTTCTTCGGTTCGATTAAACGAAGGGAGACTGTCGCGCAACTTCAAAAGCTTGCCGTTCACAGAAGCTACCAATTGACGGAAGTACAATCACCGCGGAGAAAGTCTTGCTTGTTGGATGAATGCTGATAGGACTTCTAAGAGAAGATGAAGACTACCTTGAGGTGCGTGCGGAACTCTTGGCTCTCAAGTCAAAACTGAGTATTTGTATGAGTGATTCTGAAGGGAAAAGGGTAATGTGGAGAAAAGGAGTCACAAGCTCCAGACATCTTAATACGTAGGTGGAGTCGATTCATCATTTACCAGCAAGGTGCGGGACACAGCGGATCTTTCTCGCCTCGTCACCAGGACGGGGAGGGGGGCTTTGGAAGATTTCGCAGGATTGGGGAATATTTCCCCAATGCGCTCAGGATTCGAAACTTCTCGAAATTTCCCGAACAGGAAGTCACGTTTTCCATGGCTGGATATAATCACAGGTGATTTCAAATGAAGTGAGGGGGTCAGAGGTTGTTCTTTTACAATAGTTAAATGAATGTAAAAAAAATAGCAATTTAAATAGAGACTCAGTCATTTGAAGGGTAGTAGAACTACATTTAAGACAAATGAAAAAAAGACAACGCGAATATGAAATAAACAGGGATCAAATACTTACAAAAAAAGTAATTTTTTCAGAGGGACTGAGGAGAATAAAATTTACTGTCGAAGAAAGAGAGATCGAGTAAAAGTTTAATTGAAGGAGTCGAGTGGAACGAGAGTTATCGGGAAGAGCAATTCCCTACGACCGTCGGCAGAGTTCCTGTTGATTAGCTGATAATTTTTTCGGTTCAGTTGGACCATCAAAAACCGCCGCCGAGCTATAAACGCCGAGGCGGTGAGGCAGGGCTTAATTACTTCTTTTAGAAAATATAAGAGCTCCGGGCAACACCTATATATATTCCACGTCACAAAATTAATCGTGGAAGTATTCTGTCAGAATCCGCTAATGGAAAAGTCCCAAAGTCGTACCCCCCACTTGGATAACACCTAAGGTCGTGGCGGTGAGCTTTCTTTACGTAGCTCAAGAGTTAGCCAGGCCCGTAAAATACAGAACGTATTCGGCGGTGGCTTTTAAGACGTTTGTGGAATCATTCACTTACGGTGGATATCCTCTAGCGATACAACGACGACGTCAGGATCGAAGGACCCGTCCAGACGAAGCGCACAGTCTCAGCCCCAAAGGAGTTTTCCCCCTCGAGCGTCTACAGGGGAATCTTCCTTTTATCAAGTGTCTACTTGGAGAATCATCCCCTTTTAAGCGTCTACTTGGAGAATCTTCCCCGAGCGTCTACTTGAGGTAACCCCACCCTAAATTGTAAGATATTTACATCTTTCCTTTACTCGTCGAGGCGGTACAATGCCCTCCGACTAAGACCCGTCAAGTAGTGACCTTCCGAGTCTTTTCGAATAACTAAGTAAATTATTTTTACCCTAAGGCTAGGATTTCATTCGTAGTTTCTTCCTAAACCCTATGGGGTTAGTACTCAGAGTATTGAACCCTTGCGGCATGCGTAATTATTGATAATTTTCCCATTGCTGAATTAATTAATAACTAGAGAGTGTAATTATTTGTATTATATGTTTTGCTGTGTAATTAAAGATTATTTTTGAACTTCTTGTTTAAGTCCTCCAACACCAAAGCCTAATTAAATAAGACCAATCCCGGCCAACCATATTTAGAGCATTCGAATAACAAAAACGCCGCGCACTCAACGAAATTCAATTCCGCTTATTATTTTGGGCTGTCGTAGTCCTTCCCCGATTAAACGAAGGAATCGAGAAATAGGCGATAACTGCCTATATATATATATATATATATATATATATATATATATATATATATATATATATATATATATATATATATATATATATATATATATATATATATATATATATATATATATATATATATACATATATATATATATATAGTATTATATTTAACTAGTGTCAGGTGTGACGTCATTATTTTGGTTTAAACAAAGGCCTTCAAAGTGGTTGTTTGAGGATTTTAAGAGACAAAAATCTTCTTAATTAATTATTTGCGGCGGTAGGTAAACGTCGGGAAAATTTGAAATCGGATGTATACTATTTTAATTGGTTTTGATAATGGTCAATGTTAGGATTTGCCTCGTTTTGAGCAAGTTCCCTTCTCACGTCTAGATTTGCTTTCGGTGTGCGTATTTTGAATTCCTCAAAGCTCGTCGGCGCTCCCCCCCCTCCCCCCCCCCCCACACACAAGTGTTTACCCGAACGTAAAATTTGGGTCAATGAAACCTTTTTATATTCTCTCTCGAGTGAGTGCAGTTTTTTACGGTGGGGGGAAGTGAGCAAGTCAGAATGTCTTCATTTGACATATTTAAAACACAAGGAGAATCTTTAGGATTAACTGGGAGAGAGTTGATGTCCTACATACATACATAACAAAGGACTGATAGAAATGAAAAAAAAGACAAAGGAAAAAAGTAAAAAAAGAAAGGGAAGATAAAAAGAGAAGGAAGGGACAGAATTCGGGCACATGAAATCGAAATCGAGAAAATGAGGAATGAGTCTCTATCAATCACTTTGGGGCCATCGACTCATCAACAGGCGTCCGTTAAATTACCTGTAGTTAAAGATGGGGAAGACTTTGCCTACTACTTAACTTATTTTAGTAAAATCTTTGAACTCAACAACTGGGATATTCAGTCGGACGGTGTAGCAAGGTTGTTGTCACTCTTAAACACATCCATGAGGGTTATCTTTGTCTCCCTCGCCTAGAAAGCAACCATTGATTACCCCACGTTAAAGGCAGAATTGCTCTCTGCCTGTAACGTGACTGCCGACTTCTACTATCGAGTTTAGTTAAGGCAGAGTCGTATTCAACCCAAGCAGACCTTTAAACAATTTGGGTTTACTCTTCAAAGAGTCCTAAATATTTGGCTAGATTCCTCGAAAGTACTCCAAGATTACGACGCTCCCATTGATTTACTCGTGCAGGAACAATTTTTAACATCTCCTCATTCAGAAATACAATCCTTCAACAAAGACAAAAGATGTACCAACTTTAAGGAATGTGTAGAAGAGGGTGACATATGCCGCCATTCATAATTGTTATCCCAAGGAAGCAAAAAAAATGTAGCCCATGTCATCTAAGTCGCGTATTCAGAAGCGCCCCTTCTTCCCTCAAGATAAATTAAAATCTATCCAGATAATCGGCCCGTTTAAGTAAAAACTGAAGAAATTTTCCATCAAGTAAGAAAATCGGCCGTTCTCTTCCAATCCCCTTCCGTCAGGACTCCACAGAAGAAACATCGTGTGTTTTTCGTATGAAGTTGATGGACACGTTAAGTACAATTGACCTCAGAAACCCATCTGAGAAACAACCTTTCCTACCAGGTGCACCAGGTGAGTGCAACGCACACTCAGCCAACTTCGCTTCTAGAATCCTCAACCTCGTCAAGTGAACCCGGTCCGTCTGGCCACCAGGTAAACTTTTCATTTAATAAAAGTAACCGTGGGGCCTCCGGTTCGAATCAGGTGCGGTAAATGGATGCCGTATCTCCACCCTCGTCCGAGATACAGGGTGCACGTTTACTGTGTTCTCGGATAAGTTACTTCCATCAGTAGCACTGGATCACGATGTGTTCACCATCGTCCACGACTATCTGGGACGTGCTAATAGGTTCCCCTTAGTAACGTACTACATCGATTCCGCCTACTTTACCGGCTGGGTAGAAGTAGTGGTGGCCCTAATAAAGTTCTGTGCCGTTCTGATTTGGCAGAACCCCAAGGTCTTATCGATCCCAGCGGCTCAACCAGTGACCACACGCTCTCAGGTTAAGAGAGATTCCGAAACGCCCATCCCTTTGGAAACTCCCGTAACAGTAAAACCGGATTTTAGAAACTTTGTCAATGAGGACTTTTCCGAGAAGCAATAGGAATGCGATTCTCTTCAACCCCTGTGAGCCAAAGCCCGCGAAGGAACACAGGAAGCGGTAAGAAATGGAAAATTGGT
Source organism: Ceratothoa steindachneri (assembly GCA_963969495.1). Taxonomy (NCBI): domain Eukaryota; kingdom Metazoa; phylum Arthropoda; class Malacostraca; order Isopoda; family Cymothoidae; genus Ceratothoa; species Ceratothoa steindachneri. The sequence continues at coordinate 195,034,876 of OZ018323.1, read as the reverse complement.
AACTTTTCTGGTTAATAAAAAACTTCTCTATCGCATTTGCTCTCACGGAGACTCGTTTGATTCCCAGACAGTGTGCGTTCCGCGCTCACATGTGTGTCTCATACTTCAGACCGCACATGACAGCCTTTCGCTGGTCACTTTGGCCACACGGAGACTTCTATGCGGATTTTTAAATATTTTCCTTGGCCTGGGATGGGCGAAGAAATTTTGCAATACTGTCTATTGTGCGACGTATGTCAAAAGACAGCAGTTGAGGGGCGAGTTAAGCCGGCCCCATTGCAAAATGGCCACATTATTTCTGAACCTTTCTCCCGTGTAGCTATCGATCTAGTTGGTCCGATTCACTCACCATCTAGCGAGGGGCATAGTTATATCCTCAACCTAGTTTTTTTCGCTACCATGTTCCCCGAGACCGTCCCACTAAAAAGGATTGACAGCGTCTCATGTGCTGAGGCACTCATTTCAACTTTTCCCACGTTGGATATCCCTTATGGAAATTCTGTCAGGTGGTGGCTGTCAATTTACTTCTCATTTAATGAAGCAAGTAGAGAAACTTCTCATGATAAAACCTTCATTTACCACTGCGTTCCACTCAGCAGGGAATGGAATGTGTGAAAAGTTAAACGGAAATCTCAATGATATTCTACGAAAGCTTTGCGTAGAGCAACCTGGCGAATGGCCTGGTTAACTGCCAGTTGCTCTTTTCGCTTATAGGGATGTGGAGGGACGAAGGCGTGTGACCAAAAAGTATCTAAAGGTACACACGACTGTACGCCAGGCCGCCGTTATCGGCGCTGCGCTTTGGTACAATTGAATTGGGAAAAAGGTAAGGACCTTCTACTTACAGTGCGATAATATAAGGTTGGCTCTTTAAAAGGAAATACGTTTTCCGGGTTCGTCTCAAGGGTTATGCGAAAGATAAACACCTCAACAAAAATAAGCTTTAGTGCAAATAATAAGAACAAAGGCAGAGATAAATATGAAAATCTAAATCATAATAAGTACGACAAAACAATAATATTACAGGCAAAAAATAAGGAAACTAAGTCCGGGAAAATATATAATGATCAAATAAGTTGGATTGAATGAAAGATTTAGCAAGTTTATTGGCGTTACACCAAATGGGGAATTCATCTTAGGACTGGGAACGAAGAGGTGTGACTTACGAGGAAAGGACTCCCGGTTACTTCTGGAGGATGAACTGAGTATGAGGAAGACCAATGGCCAGGTTTTCGTCCATGAGGTCTCGATGCTAAGGCGTCCAGAGAGATTCCAAAGGCGATTGAAATTACTTCGGCTACACTGAAAAGTAATTATAAAATCAAGATTCGTCTTCAGAAGGCAGGAAATCTCAACCAATGTAGTGAGACGAGAGAGATCCAGGATAATCTTCCGGGGTATAAATGGGTTTCTGTAATCTTTCTCTGAACAGAGCGGATTACACGAAGACGATCTGCTGACGAGATCACAAGAGCGAGGGGACCACTTCATAGGAGACTTATACTAGGGTCTGGGCGGCAAAAAGATCGAGTTTTCTCTATCCGCTGAGGATTTGCAGCCATCCCCTTAAATAGGAGCCACAGCCATGGTCGTCAGAAGACTGCGCTCGTAAGGGCGTCCCAAGGGGATTTGGATGCAGCTTAAGCAAACATGGACTGTCGTATAATAGGCTCTCGACGATATACCATATATAACTATTCGTTGAGGGAATTATTCTAATATTTCGAGTGCGTGATAATCTGATTGACCAAGGTTAGTCCAAAAGGGGGGGAGGGGCCTGAAAAGGCTTATTTATCTTCAATATGCTTAAGAAGTGGAACGGGCAACAAGGATAAATAATATGGCTAGAGTAATATTAATTAAACTATCAACAACACACACAAAAAAGTTTACATAAACGGAGAATGAAAAGGGTCGTGGGAATACCTGACTAATCCAAGGATTAGGATTTGAAGAGATTTAAAAAGGTAAACAAACAAAAATTAAAGGATGGAATGGTTCGCTAAACCATTTAAAGCACAGGGTTGCGTTGACAAAAGGTTAAATGATTAAAGGTAATGCTCAGCTTACCTAATTACAAAGTTGTTGTGCAGAGGAAGACGATGCGAAGAAATCTTCGGTCCACTGGCGATTTCCAGCAGAAGGGTTCTTCGGGATATGTCCTTAACGAAGAGAAAGGACTGTCTTCGAAGAGTGAAAGCGAAGTGGGGCTCGGAAGTACAAGCGATCTTTGTGACAGCAAATGGAGATGTTCTAAATGAACAATGGAGGTTATTGTTGAAACCAAGCGTTCTCTTGAAGAACGTTAAAAAGGGGGAATTAAATTATCCGGGCGTGATGTCTTGAGGACAAGAACCGTTTCTTAATGAACGGGCTTGAAGAACAATGGCTGTTCTAACGTTGTTCTCTTTCTGAACAACAGGGGGGGGGATGAGAACCGTCTTTTGTCAAACAGGCTTAAAGAACAATGGCTGTTCTAACGTTGTTCTCTTTCTGAACAACAGGGGGGCCTTGTTGACTTGGCGTCTTGAAGAGACGAACCTTGGCACTCAAGAAATATTGTCCTCCCCTGGAGAATAAGGGGTTTCTCAGCCGAGTTCCTAGGTGTACAAGGAAAACCGGATCAGCTTGATGCCTCGCGAAGATAATCTGAATCTGCTTCAATTGGACAAAGCAATGTAATAAATACCCAAAGCCATCTCCATAGCGTAAGGGATAATTGAGTGGGGGACTTCAGGGGAATGTCCCGGTTGCGCCTGGGAAAATACCTTATCTGCCCATGAGCCTAATTCAATCGGGCGAGATCGACGTATGGGGGCGAAACGTGGGAGTGAACCTCCTTGTTTAAACATTGGCTATGATGGAATATAACGCGCTTCTGCTTACTCTCGCAGGCAGGATGCACGTGGGTAAGCATGTGGGTAAGCATGGCTAACATGTGATAGAGGCTGAATTAAAGCCGATTCAGACCGTTCTATCACACCCCTCCATTCCAGGGGAAGTTGTCACTTCGAATAAAAGAGAGAAGGGACAACTATAGAACTCCGTTTTAGAGAACTCACTTTCTTGCACTGACCGTACCTTTATGCACCTAGCTAGTATTACCTCAATACATATAATTATGTTGATCATTTGATTAGAGGGGAAACAAATCTTTAATACAAACTTAACCATAAAAGAGACATGGAACAATGAAATAATATAAAATTAGTACATATGGGACAAAAGAATTCACACGTAAATTAATGGGCACAAATATATACACATAAGAAAAAAAAAGACATTGAGCCACAAAATTCAGAAATATACATTAACTAATTATATTACAGATGAATCTAATTTAAGTCGTACAAGACGGTATATACATACATGGAGATCCTAATCCTACGAATTACAAATTAATCTACACTATTTGGTAACGCATTCCTACTGAGTGCTTCAGTGACCTGATTATCGGAACCTTTTAGGTAATTTATCTTAAATTGGTACTCTTGCAAGAGTAGACTGCAGCGCATAATTCGGCCGTTGGAGTGTCGTACATTTCAAATATAGGCTACGGGGCGGTGGTCAGTTTCTATGTAAAATTCTTTTCCTATCAAATATATCTTAAACTTGTCAATAACCCAAATAATAGGTAGAGCTTCCTTCTCTATAGTGGCATATCTCTTTTCGCGGGGTAATAACTGGCGACTAGCATATGCAACTGGATGACTCGTTCCGTCATCCTCATATTGAAGGAGTACACCTCCAATGCCCTCGTTGCTCGCGTCGGTCTTAATCCCAAAGGATTCTTTTGGGTTGGGCAACTTTAAAATGGGGGCTGAAATGAGCTTACTTTTGAGCTGGTTAAAATGAGAAACAGCGACATCATTCCAACGTACTCGATCGGGGGAATTATTTTTTAAAAGGATGCTGAGTGAGGCCGAAATTGCAGCGAAATTCGGGACAATTGCCGATGGTAAGAAGATGATCCTAGGAATAATCTTAATTGCTTCTTAGTATTCGGAGGGGGGGGGGACATTTTGGCGATTGCCTTAATCTTGTCCTCCTGTGGACCTAACTGGCTTTTTCCTATTTTAAAACCCAAGTATTTTATGGTTTCGTGGGCAAAATGGCATTTGCTGGGGCCAATGGTGAGGCCATTTTCGCGCAGTCGCTCGAAGAGAGCTAATAGGTTGGTTAAATGATGACTTCATTCACGAGTAGTGACGTAGACGTTATCGAAGTAAAAGGAGACATTCGGAAGTCCATCTAACAACCTTATCATGAGACGGTTATAGTTACTACTAGCGGTCACGAGGCCAAAAGGAAGGCGCTTAAATTGCATTAAGCCTTTCTCAGTTCGAAAGGCGGTATATGCCTATAATTGGGCCGGAGGGAAATTTGGTAATACGCCTTGCACAAATCTAGTTCTGAGATAACCTTGGCATCTTCAAAAAGGTGAAGGTTTTGATCTACCAACGGGATGGGCTTGGCGTCGAACGCAGTTACCGAATTTAACTTCCGGAAGTCGATGCACATCCAAAAAGAGCCATCAGGTTTCTTGACCATGACGATTGGGAAACAATATCTAGAGGTGGAAGGTTCTATTATATCTAAAAAAATCAAATTATCGACATCGGCGTTAAAAGCTTTGCGTAAATGAATTGGCATGGGATAGGGTTTTGAACGGACAAGTTCTAATGTCGGTAATTTAATATCATTCTCGAAACTAGTAGTGCATCCAGGCTTCTCTGAAATAACGACGTCGAACTGACATAATAATTTTTGTAGCTGACTCTTTTGTTGTGGTGTCAGCTGCGCGTTGATATCCAGGTCAGAGGGTTCAAAAGACTCACCTGGCAGGGAAGGAAGAGGGTAATCAGCATCAGGTTGGATGCACACTGTCTGTATGACATCAAGGGACTCCGCGGGGTAATCCTCTTCAAGCGCCGATGTTTCGTCCAGTGCTACGAAAGTATCTCCATGGGCGCGTTGGTGGTACTTTTTCAACATGTTAATGTGGTAGAGTTTATTGCCTGCTGGGTTACCAATGAGGTAATCTACCGGTCCTCGTACCTCGCGGACCGAGTACGTACCTTTCCATTGGCTCAGTAATTTATTACTCGCTGTGGGAAGGAACAGGAGTACTTCGGCACCGGGCGTAAATTTCCGATCTTCGGACCTGACATCAAAATAGGTTTTATACTTTTCCAAATTGACATCGGCATTTTCATAGGCGATGCTTGCGCATTTCTCGAGCCTCTGGCGTAGATACAAGACATAGGCGTAGGATGACTGGAGTTCTTGATGCAGTTGGGGCTTGATTGGCAACTCCTTCAAAATGCTGAGTGGTCCGCGTACATTACGTAATCTACGGTGAGGAATTTTTCGATAGGCAAATAGGGAGACCGGGAGATATCGATGCCATTTGCGGGGCTGCTCGGCACAAATCTTCTAAATAATGGATTTTAAATTTCCATTTATTTTTCGCACATCCCGTTTGTATGTGGCCGGAAGGGGGTGGTAAAAAGTGACTTTACCATGAGCAGCTTCCCTACGTACTCCATCAACTCGGAGGTGAATTGTCGTACTCTGTCTGAGAGTATTTCCTTGGGGACACCTACCCTTGAAAAGATGGAAATGAAGGCCTCGTCACAGAGAATACTATCGATTCGGCGAAGGTGGACAGCCTCGGGAAAACGGTTAGCAAAGTCAACTAAGGTAAAAATATAGCTGTGCTCTTCGCTCGAAGGGGGGTGGATAGGGCCAACCAGGTCGATGGCTTCTCTGGAGAGTATATCAGTTATGACTGGTCCCCTTTATAAGGGAGCAGGTTTGACGCGCCCCTTAGCGGACGTTTTCTGACACACATCGCACGATCGACAATGATTTAAGATGTCAGCTGCAGCACCCGGCCAATAAAAAATATTTAAAAATACGCTGACCCGTTTTAGAATTACTAAAATGACCGGAAAAGATGCTGTCATGAGCTATTTTGAGCACTATAGGTACATGGGATCGCGGAAGGCATAAGACAGTTGTAACAGCGTTATTACTGTCCTTGGCGGATCGGTAAAGTAGACCACCTTGCTCCAGGTACCTTATTCCTTTGGGTCCATGGACAGTCTCCGTGTCCTTGTTTTCGGCCTTATCCCATAAGGGTGTTAGTGCTTCACACTCCTTTTTGCGGACCTAAAGTCCTGGTTAAGGATCTCCGAGAATTCGGACGGTATCGGGGTTCTGAAGGGGACGGACTCCTGAGCTTCCTTCTTAGCTCGGCCTCGAGTAAGGACGGCCTGGGACACAGAGTCGGAGCTTACTTGAGAGCTCTGTCCTATAAGAACAGAACAGAATTTTATGGGTGCTGAAATGACTTCAGCCAAGCCATCATAACACTAACACTGCAGGTAACATCTAACGACGGGGAATCGGTTCGCCCACCCAAGGTAGTCATTAATTACCGCAAATTTTTCGTGGATAGGGTCCAATGGGGGAGGGAGCTCATTGGACACGATGAAACACATGCAGCCTGTGTCCCTGACGAGAGTAGATACACGGCAGCCGTTCACGCTGCCCTCCTCAAATTTCAAAGTTCTCGGGGAACTTTTCCTAAAAATAAAATCTACCTGGTGGCCTGACGGAGGGGAAAAAGTTGATGCTTGGGTCTGCACCACCGGGGAAGCCGAGGTGGCATTAATCTAGTAAACTTGGTGGGCTGGTCCGCTTTTAAGCCTAGAATTTTGGGGGCAATTTCAGCTTATGTGGTTTTCTACACCGCAGGTGAAGCATATGATTGGTCACTTCGGGAAGAGCGATGTTGGAGAAATCTTAACGGGAGGTTTGATGTCCCGTTGTTGGTTTGAGGGGAAGAAGTTTTGGGGTTTTACGGGGCCCGGAAACTTCGTCGGGTTTCCTGGGAAGGGGCGCGAATCCTTCTTTCTTTCCTGGTAGGGGGATTGGTGAGAATTTCAATTCTCCTTAGAGTATAAATTATGCCTTGCGGCATAGAAAGCCGCTTCTTCGATACACTCTTTAATGGTCTGGCACCGACGATCCTTGACGAACGCGCTGATCTCCGTCGGGAGAGACGCCAAAAATTGATCTCGCAACACGAAGTCTGTTAAGGACTCGTAGTTAGGATCAACCTTTGAAGATTCTAACCAGAATTTAAAATTCCTCTGAAGAATGTATCCGAATTGACGGAACGTCTGTCCGGGTTTAATACGACCTCCTCAAAATTCTTCTCGGTAGAAATCGGGAGTCATATTATGAGTGGCCAATAACTCAGCTTTTAAGGTGCTGTAGTTAATTGTAGATTCAGATGGTAAAGATATGAGAATGTTGCGCAATTTATAATTTAAAAGGGGAAGTAATCTTACTAATCCTTCAGCTTCCAAATCCAGGTTATTGATCTCGAGGATCTTTTCGAAGTGTGCTAAAAGTGCTCCGAAATCCTCTCCATCCCTGAAATTGGGGAGCTTAAGTGGGAGATTGGGCGGGGCTTCGGAACGTTAACTTACCGATTGGGTTTCAGCATCTACACGAGCCATTTCAAGCTGATGGTGAATCTCAGCTTTTCTGTTCCGTTCCTCTTTTTCTTCTCGTTGGATTTCTCTTTCTCTTTCTTCTCGTTGGATTTCTCTTTCTCTTACTTTTTGCCTTTCTTCTCCTAACTTTTCTCTTTCTGTTATTTGCTCCTCTTGAACGTACTCAATCAATTCTCTTCCGGAAAGTCCCAAGGATTCTCCTTGCGCTTTGAAGATTTCAAACTGAGTCATATTTGCACTTTGGGCTGGGCAATAGTCAACCAACTAAATTCCTTGCGATAAGAATTATGCCTTCTAGAGAATTGGTCTACCTAAATATGGGCACTGACTTATTCCTGATTAAATTCTCGACCTAGATAACCAATGACTAAAATAACACAAAAAAACACAAACGAATTATTATAACAGTTCCTTGAGCTACTCCAGTTTCTTAAGTTTTAAAAAGAGGATAGTAATCGTTAAAACAAAAGGGAACTACTACACTCTATTCTTATAACGAATAACACTATGCTTCACTCGACGGAGATCAGTGTTTGCAAAGATATAGCGTTAAACCGTACACACTTTACACCAAATTTAAATAGTATATATATATATATATATATATATATATATATATATATATATATATATATGTCGTAAAATAGGCTCTCGACGATATACCATATATAACTATTCGTTGAGGGAATTATTCTAATATTTCGAGTGCGTGGTAATCTGATTGACCGAGGTTAGTCCAAAGGGGTGGGGGGCCTGGAGAGGCTTATTTATCTTCAATATGCTTAAGAAGTGTAACGGGCAACAAGAATAAATAATATGGCTACCATTAATAAAATAGAGTTTTATTAATTAAACTATCAACAACACACAAAAAAAATGTTTACATAAACGGAGAATGAAAAGGGTCGTTGGAATATCTGACTAATCCGAGCATTAAGATTTGGAGAGATTTAAAAAGTCAAACAAACAAAAGTTAAAGGGGGGAATGGTTCGCTAAACCATTTGAAGCACAGGGTTGCGTTGACAAAAGGTTAAATGATTAAAGGTAATGCTCAGCACACGTAATTACGTAATTACTGGCGATTTCCAGCAGAAGGGTTCTTCGGAGGGTTGTCCTCAACGACGGGGAAGGACTGTCTTCCAGGAGTGAGAGCGAAGTGGGGCTCGGAAGTACGAGCGATCTTTGTGACAGCAAATCGGAGATGTTCTAAATGAACAATGGAGGTTATTGTTGAAACTAAGCGTTCTCTTGAAGAACGTTAAAAGGGGAGAATTAAATTATCCGGACCTGATGTCTTGGGAACGAGAACCGTTTCTTGACAACCGGGCTTGAAGAACAATGGCTGTTTTAACGTTGTTCTAACGTTATTTAAGAAAGAGAGATGCAGTAAGATTTTGTTTAAAGGAGTCGTGTGAAACGAGAGTTATTGGCAAGAGCAATGCCCTACGCCCGTCCGCAAACTTCCGTGAGATTAGCCTAGAATTTCTTCGGTTCAGTTGGACCACCAAAACCCCGCCGCCGAACTATAAACGCCAAGGCGGTGAGGCAGGGCTTGATTGCTTCCGTTAGCAAATATAGGAGTTCCAGCGAACGCCTATATATTCCCCGTCACCAAATTAATCGCGCAAGTACTTCGTCAGACTCAGCCTAAAGAAGAGTCATTAAGAGGTCCCCCCCTCCTCCTCTTGGAGAAGACCACAGCTTGTAGTGGTGAGCTGTCTTTACGTAGCTCCCGAGTGAACCAAGCCCGGAAAATACAGAACGTACTCGGCGGCCTCTTTTAAGACGTCTGTGGAATCATCCACTGCTGGCGCATATTCTTGTGCGATAGAACACGGTGTCATACCGGCTCGCAGCTAGGATCATATTTGGAACGGCAGCGTCAGGATCGAAGGACCCATCCAGAAGAAGTGCAAAGTCTTAACGAAACGATTGCAACACAATATATAAAGAAAAAAAATTACAATTCAAAAATTAATTCTTATATGATCAGTAGTTAGAGCGACTTTTAGTCTTTCAGGGTGATTAGTAGGGGATTTCGAGAGAGCTCGTCTCCGAAAAAAAAACACAAAGAAAATAAACTTGGGAAAATAACGGTCGCACGGGGAACACAATAAAATGATTAATTAAATTAAAAAGTTAAGAATGACTTCAACTATCTTTGGATAACCCTGAACGAATTTGGCAAACTGGGTAATGAACAACTTAACTGGGGGTGGGGGACTTGAAAAGAAAAAGGTTCCTTAAAAGTTCTTTCAATACAAAATAACCCAACTTTACCTGCCACCAGATCTTAATATATATATATATATATATATATATATATATATATATATATATATATATATATATATATATATATATATATATGTGTGTGTGTGTGTGTGTAGGCGTGTGGAGGTATGCCGGTGTGGACACTTTCAGTGTAATGGCACGTACACTTGCACTGGCAGAGAGCAGACACGAGGCCGTCTACGATGGGCTTTGGAGCAATGGGGAGGGGGGGGGGGGGAAGCCGCATCCTGTTCGAGTGCACGGGATTTTAAATAAAGAAAACTTATATATATATATATATAAATACCGGCGAGTACGTCTATGATTGGCCGGGGTTATCTACTGTTGTGCCAGGTTGCGGTTCAAGGATATATAAAGATCAAGACCCCAAAATATAATTTTTAATGTAAATAATAATAAACGAGGGGGGGGAAGGCAATATATATAAATATATATACATATATATATATATATATATATATATATATATATATATATATATATATATATATATATATATATATATAAGGGGAACAAATTATACTTTATATGGATAGTTAGTTTTCTCTGCTCCAGAGAGATGTGATCTCAAACAAGAGAGACTGTTCTACGGCACGGCAGGGAGTCTCAGACTCGGGGCACCGTAGTCTTGAAGGGTGGTGCTACAAGGGTGGCCGTCCAGTTCTCCGGGAAGAAAATGACTCGATAAGCTTTCCTCTGAGCAAGGGCCAAATCTTCACGAATGGAAATCTGCTAGTGAGATCTTAACTACGAGGTACGACTGGTATTCCCATTTCTAAACCTGAAGCTTCTTCTATCAGGCAACACTCTGTGTAACACCATCATCCTCTTAATTCTGATTCATTTAGCATCTTATCTTCAGCCTTATCTCCTCTCGATTTGAAAATCTTAGAGTCACTGTACATCGATAAAATAAATCAAAACCTAAATGATTACTTCTCCTCAATTAACTAGCCAACCGACCAACCGAACAAATCTCGTTAGTAGTTTTCCTTTTATTTCGTTAGTTGATTTCATAACTCCTACAATAAAGGTTTGTCCCTCTGTTTAATTAATTCACATTTGTTTTCGGTTTTTTGTTTTTTGGTTTAAAATTTAATATAATAGGTAATTTTATTGTTTAATCCAGTTACCTTTAATTTTTTATATCCAGGTCAGTTTATCTTAAAACTTCACTTGTTTCTATTATTTTTCAATATTACACTGGATAGTATCAATTAATTCTATATATTGTTATTTGGTTTTACTTTAATCTCAATAATTGTCAATTTTATTATTTTTTAACTTGTCTTCACCCGCCGTTTTAGCCATTATATAATGCATGATTCGAACTATTTAACTGTTATCGTTAATATTCCTTCCCCTTCTCATTAGTCGATACAGTCGCTGAAGATGCTCCTAGTGAAGGTCCGAAACGTTCGGAAAATAAATGATTAGTGTGATCACCTGAGTCTTCATATTCCTATTACATATCAGATTCCAAAGGAACAAATCAATTTTAAGTATTATACCGGGTGTCCTAGAAAAATGTTTACGTGGAACGGTAAGCCGAGGGTGTGTCATGTTACAATGGATGGATTGAGCAATAAGTATTATGAATGGTAATAACAGATTGATGTGAAAGATGGATGAGAAATAGTGAAGAATAGGTTTTAAAATATGTCAGTTTAGGAGTTAGCTAACTTTCACTATACATTGTTGGTACATTCAAGGCACCGAATGAGGGGAAAAACTAGGTTGTTAACATGGTTAAGTGCCTATGTGTGAAAATGATTTGATAATTTGATCAAAGCTCTAGCAGAGTGTTTGTGAGAAAGGGATAAAATGTTCTGGATATTAGGTTAATGTAATAATGGTCGGTTGTCAGTGTAGGGTAAGATCTGATATTAGAGTATGTAGTATTACTTTTTGAAAGAGCGGACTACTAATTATTTTAGAGGTAATGTATATGAAGTTTTATTGGTGAACGAGATTGTAAACTCATAGTTGTAAATGGGTGCGAAGACTCTTTAGCCATCAGTATTTTGGAGAATGCCAACGGTTTTAGTATGGTATGTGTATTGAATTTGCACCAGAGTATGTTGGTGTCAATTTTGGTGGATTGTAGTGAGACTGTTATGAAATTTGAAGGAAAGTTCTCAAATGAAGGCAATACAAAATGACAATTTTTGAGGATAATTAGAGAGGGGGGCCAGATTCAAAACTGTGAGTTATGGTAAATAAACATTAAAACCGACAATTGTGGAATCGGAAGTGAGGAAAATAATCGAGAAGAGATGGTAAATATAAACATAGAGGTGATTCAAAATAATATTGCTCAGGTCGGCTCAAAGATTTTCGCTATGCTAAAGCACCATGTTGTCATCACCCGGTATCTTAAACTCAAGCTGTGATTGAAGGATGTGAATCCCGAAATTCGAGTAAAGCCAATGAAGAGTGGGATCTGTGGCACATGCGAAGACTTTCTATAATTCAAGGGCGGTTTTACTTGGGCACTTCGCCTCTTTTATTTCCTCTTTTATTTACGCTTTCCTTGTTTTGGTGTTTTTTTCGTTTTTTTTTTTAGTTTTGAGCACTTCGTCTCATTTTTTTATTTCTTTACTTTTGGAACACCTTGTCGATCTTGATTTGTAACATGTTCCTTGTAGTTTTTTAAGTGTAAATTGGGCGCATTGATTCTCTTGCACAGTTTCTTTTGCTTGGGACTAACAATGTTCTCTCTACTATGAACTGACTTTGCTGGGGTATATCTACAAATCTGTTTCACCCCTATTAAACCTACCAGACATTTTATCACTTACTCCATAAATAAATAAAAAAATGCGGAATGCAACGATTGACATATGTGAATCCATTTTATCGTTCGAAATTAATTGTATAGGTCGTTAACAAGGTCTACTGAACAAAAGGTCGCGTGGCATCACTTATTCTGATTTATGACCTCACGCATTTCATAAATTTAAATTATTCTCGGACTAACCTAGGGAAGACCTTGGGAATTCTGTCATTCGTAAATAATATGTAAAGCAACATAAGGGTTTCAAATTTCCTTAGAATCGGCCGAATGGTTATGATGTTATTGCCAAAACAATTTTATTTTCTGGCAACCTTGGGATGACCTTGTCAATTATATCATTGAAGAGAGAATGTAATACAACATTAGGATTTCAAATTTCGTTAGTGTTGGCCGAATAGTTATGATGTTATGTCAAAACAAAATAATTTCATCGCTAATCTTAGGAGGACTTCGACAACTATTTTATTCGAAAGAGAATGTAATACAACATTAGGATTTCAAATTTCGTTAGTATCGGCCGAATAGTTATGATGTTATGTCAAAACAAAATAATTTCATCGCTAATCTTAGGAGGACTTCGACAACTATTTTATTCGAAAGAAAATGTCAAGCAACATAAGGGTTTCAAATTTTGTTAGAATTGGCCGATTAGTTATGCTTTAATAGCCAAAACAAAGTAGTTCTTGGGATAAACTTGAGAAGACTTTGGCAATTATATCATTCAAAAGTGAATATAAAACAAAATAAAGCTTTCAAATTTCGTTAGAATCGGGCGAATAGTTATGATGTTTTGACCAAAAGCAAATACTTTCCGAACTAACCTTCGGAGAGCCTTGTTAACTATATCATTCGGAAGAGAATGTAAAACATCAGAAGGGATTCAAATTTCGTTAGAATCGGCCGAATAGTTATGATGTTATTGCTAAAACAAACTAGTTCCCGTGCTAACTTGGGAGAACTTTGGCAATTATATCATTCGAAAGAAAATCGGCCAAATGGATATGATGTTATTGCCAAAACAAAATTATTCGTGGTTTAACCTTGGGAGAACTTTGGCAATTATATCATTTGGAAGAGAATGTCAAACAATAAAAGGGTTCAAAATTTCGTTAGAATCGATAAATAGTTACAATATTATTAACAAACTAAAAAAAAGCAAAACGTGGCATAACCGACTGAGATAGTGAGATATAGAGTTACATGGGACTAGACTCGTACGCAATTAAAAATGCCTAAAGCAAGCAAATACACTAAAATCGAATTAGCTCAAATAATGTCATCGGACCGTTTAAGCCGTTGTTACTCTCCCCAAAACAAGGAGATTATTTAGCTTATATTTCTCTTCTCGAGGTAAGGAACAGTAGATTACATGTATTTGTCTGAGAGAGAGAGAGAGAGAGAGAGAGAGAGAGAGAGAGAGAGAGAGAGAGAGAGAGAGAGAGATGGCGACATCTTGAAGAAAAATGAAGATCCACGAGGTGAAAAAGTTCATTGGTCAATTTATGACAACCGTACAAATGAACTTGGCCTTCGTCATCAATTCCAAGCCATCGACGGTCCTACCACAGTGAACAATTCCTTCCAGGGACCAAAATGGAAATCTTTGTCAAAGAAGGAATAGTTAGAATGGGATGAAGAGTTCGTTCTAATCACAGATGGACCAGAAATTCCGATGACAAATCAATTCTCTTTAGCCTGTCGTCTTGTTATTACTTACTTCTCCAAGCATCTTTATAAAGGTAAAGTTAAGAAGAACCTGCACTCTTCGATCTTCTACGTCGTCACAAACTACATTCCTTGCTGGTTTGTCATCAAAACTTCAACACACATTTCTGACGTCACCAATCACATTCTTTCCCAAATCAATTGTCTCCACCTTCTTCCTCAATCAACGCGAGACATAGTGTTCCCTGACATGAAATCATGTAACGTGCGATGATGATCCAAATCTCTGCGCCTTCACATTTTGCAAGATCATGGGCCTTCACCAAAGGAGCGATGTTGGTGACAAATGGGTAAAAAAATGTAGAAGAATAACCTTTGATGTAATTCTTCTTCACGTTATTTGGAGACCAAGTGAGATTGTTTTTATCCCGACATGGAAACGTCGCTGCCTATTCGAGAACATTCGAGAATTTTCAATTCCTGGGCGTATTGGGGAAATATCCCCCAATCCTGCGAATTTGTCCAGAGCCTTCCCCCAGCGACAAGGAGAGAACGAGCCGCTTTGTTTTTCGCGCCTCGCCGCTAAAAGCCGACATTTGCGGCTGCATCAAGGATTAAGATGTCTAGAGCTTTCTCGCCCTTTCTCCAATACGCCCTTTCCCCCTTTAGGCTCACTCCTAAAAATATCCGGGTTTGACTTGAGATCTCTGAGTCCCATCCGCACAGCATGGTCGTCCTCATCGTCTCGAGTCGGAAGTACCATGAGCGTTCAACAGACAGCAAAACTCTTCTACGCCGTGATTCTACCCCAGTTAATTGGTAGCTTCTGTGAACGGCAATGCTTGGAAGTTGCGCGACAGTCTCCCTTCGTTTAATTGATCGGAAGAAAATCTCCATCGATCACCTTTGAAGAAAAGAAGTTTCCTTTTCTATTGGATTACGAGTAATCCCTGATTCTCCGTCGAGCGCCATCCTTAAAGATTGGCTATCGTCATCGCTATTCCTTTGAAGATTGAATCAGATCGTGCCCCACTTGCCTCATCCCGAGAAGGACCTTGAAAACCCCTCTAAATCATTAATATTTTCACGTCCTCCCCTTTTGTTCTGAGCATAATAATGCTATTTAATTAATTGGAATCTAGAATTCATCATTATCCTAATTAATAATCCCAAGAGACTATTTCATTTATATAATTCCCTTTGCCTATTTTTAAAATTTTTGATATTTGTAAATAAAAGTATATTTTTGTTGTCATCTTTATCTAACCTTGAACGATACTCTCTGCCTATTTATTAAATCTCGCAAAACATTTATGCACTCTGTCTGATTGTTAAGTGTTTGAAACCCAACGCTTCGAGTTTGACCTCCTAGTCGATCGTTAATCCCTAAAAGCAGTCCTTAAACGATTCGCATTGCAGTAAGTGATTAAGTCACTCCCCCATAATATATGAGTGGTGTATTGTAGAGAGTGGTGTACCACGACAAAAAATCGTTCCTCCTACCCTCAACTTCCATTTGAACACAACACCATTGATGAACTCATCGAATGATGACTTGGATTTTCAAACACACTAGAAACAGAATTGAGTAGATTATGACTCAGGTTGTTATAATAAAAGATCATAATCCCATTCTTATTACTCAAGATGAAAGTAATAATGTATTTAATTTTCTTTTAAATTTTCTAATTTAATGTCGTTTTATATTGTAATAATTTTTCAGATTTTTCTTATTGATAGTAATTGAATTAGACAACTAATTTTTTTTATTTAGTCATCAATTTATATTCTTCCATGGCGTGAATGTTTTCCTTTTCTTATAATATAATCTCGACTAATTAGAGAAGTATGATGCAAGAATGAACCTATCATCAACAGCTGACTAGTTCAAAAAGAGTAAAATAAAAGGTAAAAGAGGTAAGTTTAGAAGCTTCAGTCTTCCTTATTCCGATCTATTTCAAGTTCTGGAAAATGAGGTCTTACAAGCATTTTATCTAAGGGAAAAATAACACTATGTAACAAAATTACACTTTTGTCTTGTCCTTGGGTTAAAAGTGTTATTTCGCAATTGTTTGTTGCTCGATTAAATATAAAAAAAAAGAAATTTTAATCCCCAAACTTAGCTTTTGTGGCTACGACATTAAATTTGTAAATGAGCCCATTTATGGTAAATAACATTATTTTGATGCAAATAATAAAAATATATAAAAAGTTTCAAGGGCTATGTTTATTAAGTTATGGTATAAACATGATATACTGCATTGAAAAAGTTTAAGAAACAGTAATACAGTAGTTATAGTTATTATTTCCCTAATATTTTGTTTTTTGCTACATGGACAGCAATGGCAGTTCTTTTACATTCCACATAGATTCATCAATAATTTGGTAAAAAATAAACTGTAGAGCTTTTTAGAAATTCCGAAAATGTTTTATAAGTTTAAAGAATTTCTAGAAAATTCTGGCAACATAAGTGACTGTATAAATACATGACTGCTTTGCTTGCCTGAGCCAGTCTAGCTCTTCTCTCGTGTACTGATAAATCAGACCTTTCGTTTGATTTCGCACAGGGATTGTGATAGTGTCTTCTCGCGCGTTAGTGATTCCTCGCTTACGAGTTCTTAGGCAGCCTACGTCGAAAGTGATATTGCGTTTTGCAGTAATAAGTGAATTTTCACTCGTTTCGTGCGCCGGTAGCGAGGGTGAACTTGTTTTCACCCTCCCCCTCCGTTTTCCTCATCGGACTACTTTTAAGGTGGACCAAGAACCTGCAGGCTCTCGAGAAGCGCCTGCACGTAAGGTAAAGTGCCATATTTGCTTAAGTCATTTTTGCTTCGGACAGGGACTTCTCTCTTTGACTAGCTCTTTTCTCACTGGTGAAATATATCACAAACACACGAACACAGCCAAACACACCGAGTTTTCGCAAAAATGTATTTTTCCAGACACTATGCGGAAATGGAAAAATAAATGAGGGAGACTCGGTAGATTCCGCTGAGAACCCTCTCCGATGGCCTCGAGCCAGATCGAGGGAAGGTCTTCGCAATCACCCACGGGGAACAAGGGGAAACCCTAGTGAGATTAATTGACACCCACAATGGTTATTCAACTATCTGCCAAAAGGAGAGTGACTGTGAAGTCCTCACCTTCCAAAAAGCGGCAGAATTCCTAAAGAAAATCAAGCGGAGACGCCACACGCCTCCACAGATTAAAACACACCGCAGCATCATTCTTCGCCACCTCGATCCTTGGGTCGGTGGCCACAGCATCGAAGAAATTCATGCTGAGGTCGAGAAAAATCACTCTTGGGCCAAAGTAGCGGAAGTCCTTAAATTCAAGGACTACACGCATGCCTTCAAGATTGTGTTTACTGATTCGGCAATGGCGGTAAAGGCTACGGAGGGCGGTATGCTCCTCTTCAACGTTCGAATATGCCCCGAGCAGGTTGAACATGAGAAGTTTATCGACCTCCAAATGTGCTTCAAATGCTACAAGTATGAGGAGCACACTACAGCCAGCTGCCCCAAAGGGAATGCTATCTTGTGTTCCATCTGCGCGTCGGACACCCATTTTTGGATGAGCTGTAAAAGCACCTCCATGAAGTGTCTCAACTGCGCTGGGGAACATAAGACACTCTCCATGGCTTGCCCCATCAAAAAGCAAATTCTGAAGAAAAAAGCCAACCTGAAAAAACTAGAAGAAGAAACTAAGGCTAACACAACCTATGTCAAAGTTGCAAAAGCTGCAGTAGCGGAATCGAAAGGGAATCCTACATTTCTCTACGTCGAGAATATAAACTCGACTAAAATTATGTGTTGCATATATTATGCTCATATTGCGAATCTCTGCTCCCCGGGGTGCTTTGCAGATGAGCTTAATAAGATGCTAACTCATAATGGAATGGAAAAGATGTGGTTCCCCCCGAACCCGCGGTCAGAGGAGATCCTGAAAATTAGTCTCAAACCCCAGTGCAAGACTAGTTGTCAGAAGCTCCCAACTCCCAGCAATGCCACAACCCCAGCTTCCAACCAGGGACCCCAGGATCCAGGCTGAAAAAGCACGCACGAAACAGAAACAATCAACAGAAACTCACCAAAACAAAACCACTTACGCACACACACCCAGACAGGTTGACAATGAGGCTACGGAGACTGGAGTTGCGAGAGCCGAGGGAGGGGGTTCGTTCGCCCCGCTCACGGAAAACCTCGCAACATCAGAGACGCCCGAGATCGTCCCCTTCTTGCAAGAGGGAATCTAGGCACGCATACCATTCAAGGAAAATTAACTTGAAAATATTCGCTGCTGAAAGGTCCCCTTTTCCTAAGGAGATGGATGCCCTAGATGTATCGCAAGGTTTAATAGCCGGAAAATACAAATGGGAATTTACCTCGGACGAGTACAGTGAAAAGCAGGTCGAGGAGGCTTTACTCCAAGGCTTGATTAAACTGAATCCGGACTCTTTTGTCACCCTTACTGACGGCGAATTCAGGAAAAAACGGACAGGAAAAACCATCACGCCTCTCAACACTCCACACGGACCTAAGCTCGTAAGAGAATAAGTCCTAAAAACATCCTATTACACTCAAGAACCCTTAAGTGAACTATACAATGACGACTCTAAAAATATTACACTTGAACTCTGACGGATGGACAAATAAACAGACAGTGTACGGAAATGTATTAAGACAATGCGATCCAGATGTTATATTTATTTCCGAACATGGAATAAATGACGCTAATCAGTTAAAAATCTTTCCCTACGAAGTCTTGACCAAAAATCACAGCGGAGAACGTTATGATGGATGCGCTATAGCTGTGGAAAGAGGTCTTGACTTCAGATCAACAAGTGGACTCAACGAATCTTACCTTGCTGTGGAGGTCCGTACGGCAGTGGGACCCCTGGTCCTGGCAACGGGGTACCAACCCCCAAGGAGAGGCTATTTGCCCCTTCCCAACTTCTTGCAGCTATGTGGTCACGGCAGAACCGTTCTCTTTGCCGGTGACCTCAATGCAAGAAGCGCTGCCTCCCATTATACGTCGACCAACCCAGCAGGCAGGAATCTCGAGACACTTATCGATAGACACATTATGACTAGAATTGGACCAGACTGCCCCAAATTCATCACTCACAGGTCAGCTACCAAACCAGATATTGTATTATCAAAAAATATGTTCCCATATAATTACTTCATTGAGCCGGGCCCCCCTATCCCCAGCGACCACCAGACTATTCCTATTAGAGTCTTAACCTCCCCCATTCAAATCCATTTCCAAGAGCGAAAGATCTACGCTCGAGCCAACTGGGATAAGTATAAACAACTCCTTGGAAAGTTATAACCCAGAACCCTTAAATAATGCCTCAAGAGAAGAAATTGACGAGGTGCTGGATAAATTGAATGAAAATTTATTAAAAGCCGACAAGGAAGCCGTCCCACGAGTTAAGTATAAAACTCTCCCTGCCCCCTCATGAACCCCTAGAATGAAATCCCTCACGAGGGAGTATAGGGAACGGATCAATGAATTGAACCTCACTGCCCCCAACATCACTACACACCGACAAACACGACTCATACGTGACGAACTAATGACTCTTATAAGGGACCAACCGAATGTACTCTGGAATAATTTAATTGACGGAATGAACGTAGAAACTGACTCACGTACATTCTGGCAGACGGTTAAACGTCTAAAAGGCGGGCAACCAACAAAGACTATTAAGCTTAGACGTGATTACATTGAAATTTCTGACGTGGAAAGAATCAAAGAGGAATTCAGACTCTTTTGAGCATCTATATTTAAGATATCCCCGGAAGAGAATGATGACTTTGATTTTGACTTCGAAGACG
This sequence comes from Ceratothoa steindachneri, assembly GCA_963969495.1. NCBI lineage: Eukaryota > Metazoa > Arthropoda > Malacostraca > Isopoda > Cymothoidae > Ceratothoa > Ceratothoa steindachneri. Next base: position 195,014,746 of record OZ018323.1, on the reverse strand, counting down.
GAATCATTAACGACCTGAATGATCAAATACACAGAACCCACCCTCACCATTGCGTATCAAAGGATAGGGAAATGGAAGGACTCGGTGGTAGAATTACTGCCGAGGAACTCTCAATGACCTTAAAATCCTTTCGACAGCGAGCACCGGGGCATACAGGACTGACGAAGAAGAATTTTATTCGAGCCCCGCCCAACATCTTATTGGGGCTCATGAATATCATGAACGCGTGCCTGAATGTGGGTTACTTCCCTGACCACTGGAAGGTAGCGAAAGTGATATTCATTCCAAAAGCCGGTAAACCACCGAATAGTCCAGCTAACTTCAGGCCTATATCTCTCCTAGAATTTTCAGGGAAAGTCTTGGAGAAGATATTAGCCAATAGGGTAAATACGTTCCACGAGAATAACAATTCTCATAATAATCAACAACATGGCTTCCGAGCGAAGCGAGGAACAGACACGGCGCTAGCCGTAATTACCGAGAAGTTGGAAAAAGTAAAATCAGAAAAACGCCACGCAAATCTGGTGCTACGCGATGACAAAAAGACCTTTGACAAAGTATGGAGGAGAGGCCTACAATACAAGATCCTACAACTGGGCCTCAATCTTTTACTCAAGAGGATCCTTTGTGACTACATGATGGAAAGGAGGGCGTTTTTGAGTATCAAAGGTCATAGCGGCCCTGAGTTCGAACTCGAGGTGGGGGTGCCGCAAGGCGGGTGCATCTGTCCCCTGCTCTATAACATATACACCATAGACCTTGCTCAACCTTTGACTGAGGGTTCCTTGTCTGTCCAATTTGCGGACGCCATAACAATGATATGTACGGGGCCTTATCGGAATGTGAATTTCATGGCACGGAGTATGGCAGTGGAAATCGAAAACATCAACTCTTTCGAGAGAAGATGGAAGATATCCAACAATGCCCAAAAGTTTCGTGTAATTCCACTATTCTAAAGGACACTGGCAGACATCCGTGTGGGGGGTGCACGCATCCCAAACCGCACGGTGGACACGGTTCTGTGACTACATATTACGACTGGTGGGCATAGAAATCATGTAGCGAAAACTACACAGAATGCACGGAGGGACTTGGGTGAATCTTTCAAATTCGTAAGCCTGAGTACCTCCAACAAACTTAAAATCTATAATGCGTGCATTCGCTCAAAACTCCTGTATCCCCCGTTCCCTATAAACGTAGTTTCCAAGACCCAAGTCCTTAAACTGCAAAGGGTCCAGAATAAGGCAGTATATATCATTATGGGAGCCCGAAGGAGAGAAGGAAGAAGGCAGATTGAACTCCAAGGTGAACTGGGGATGACCCCCATAAACGTGGAGCTTCATCTCAGGGCAACCAAAATCTGGGACAAGGCGCACCGGCACCTCCCTTTCGAGTTTTTGCTCGAGCACATTGACTTTGACAATTTAGGTAACATAAGACGACCAATTTCGTTTAAAAGCAGCAGACTACCGAATGACATTGACGTCGACCCTAAAGTTCACTTAAAGCTAGAAAACCCCTATTTACAACACAAATCATGAACAAAACCAAGCGAAGTTAGCCACTGAATTAGCATTTGCTAAATTCAGTTCTAATAAATACTTCCCCAAAGTTTTGTGCGAAATATCGCCATAAAACAATAACAAACTAAACAACACATAACATAACATCAAAATCTGGGTGTAAAATACCCAGAAATGAAGATAAAAATCTTCCACAAGCCACGTAGAGATAACATCTACAACTACAAAGGCTTGAATGCCCAGTGCATTACCAGATAATATATTTATATATTATCCCCCCTCTCCCCCCAAAGTAAAGAAAGCCAGTGATACCCTTTCACCAGGGATCTCTTTCATACTACCTTTCATTTTCACTTTCCTATAATTTTACCCTATTTCCCCACTATTTCTCCTACTAAAACCCTCTTCTACTATATTCCTCACTTTTTATGTCCAATGTCCAGAAAAAGACTAGTTTAACTCTAGCCTTCTCAGCACACGCATCGTGAATCGTCATTGGTAGAAGCATTCCGCACACATAGCATCAAGAGGTTGTAACCATCCGACAGACGCATTTTGCAATGTCTGCGGTGAATTGTTTAAGAAAAGAGCGAAAAAGTTTTATGTAGAGACATTAGGCACCTGATTTCACCTGCGAGCTCTTAAAAGAACTCTCGAAGGTAATATATATATATATATATATATATATATATATATATAATGTATTTTGTTTATTTGGATACTGATATTTTTAAATTTCTAATAACACTAAGTGAAAAGTATATATATTTATACGTTTTCATTTTGTTTTTTTTATAGGATGGTACAGAGGAGTAAAGAAAGCTATGAATTTCGCAATCCCACGAATTGGGAGGGAACCAATTGACCACTCAAGAAATTATTTCTTCTGCATTGTTAACCCTTTCAAACGTCGAACAAGCAAAAATGCACCTGTTATCATGTATCAGACCTTCAGTCATCAATTTGCGCAGGTGCCACACAGCTCTGAGCTCCTCGTGCCCACACCTATAAAAAGAGAACAACAGTTTTTAGAAAGGAAAAGCAGTTCAGAAGAGGACAAAGTCATTGATCCAGATTACAAAGGTGCAACTGAGAAGAGAAACCCATACTACTCCAACCAAAATGATCTCAACGACCTTGTCAGAGATCTTGGTCTCACCAAGTCCAATGCCGAACTTTTAACTTCGAGATTCGAGTAGTGAGATTTATTAGATGACAGTGTGCGAATATCAGGCCAGAGAATGCGTCACCAGTGTTTTCAATCTTTTTTTACACGTAAGATGAGCTTTGCTTTTGTCACAATGTGACCGGTTTGTTTGATTCAATAGGAATCACCTGTAACCCCAACGAGTAGCGCATCTTCATTGACGGCTCGTCCAGGACCCTCAAATCAGTGCTGCTTCATAACGGGAACATGTATATCAATCTCTTCCCTTTGCTTACTCAGTAAAGCTCAAAGAGGAATACAGCAGTGTCAAGATCTTGCTATAAGCATTGAAATATAAAGAGTACGGTTGGGAGGTTATCGGAGACTTCAAAATGGTGGCCTTCTTGATGCGTCTCCAAGGCGCCTTTACCAAGTGTCCTTGTTATCTTTGTCTTTAGGACAGCAGGAACACCGCGGCACACTACCATCAACGTGATTGTCCACAACAGACCGAGTTTAGTGTGGGAAGAAACGACGTCAAATAGGGGCTTTTTTTGGACCCCTCAAAAGTACTGTTTCCTCCTGTAGACTTGAAATTAGGCCTTATGAAACAATTCGTCTGAGTTCTAGATAAGAAGTCAGCAGCTTTAAAGTATCTCCAAGATTTCTTTCCTATGCTATCTGCGGCAAAAGTGAAGGGCGGGGTCTTCGTCGGTCCTTAGATAATAAAGATCATGGAGAGTGCAAGAAGTTTCCCCGAGAAGCTCACTACAACGGAAAAAGCAGCGTGGGACAGCTTTATTGCAGTGGTTCTGTGCTTCTTGGGTAATCACAAAGCCGAAAACTATTTAGAGCTTTTTGAGAACTTGGTGAGAAACTACGACAAGATGGCTTTCAGAATGTTCCTGAAAGTCCATATTCTCTGATAAATTTAAGGAGAACAAGGCAGCGTACACCGAGGAACATGGCGAGCACTTTCACCAGGATCTACTGGAATTTGAACGCCGTTATCAAGGATTGTATAATGAAAATCCGATGGGAGAATATATTTGGGGGCTGATTCATTAAAGTAATTTATAGTATAAGCGTAAATCACGGAAAACTACTCATTTATAATATTTTAATTGTCTTACTCATGTTATTCTAGAATAAATAAATGCTCTTTTTGTATTATGTCGTTTTGTTTCTACTTTATGCAAATGAAAGTTCAAATTTGCCACATCCTTCCCTAGGGAATAAGTAAATTTCATATATATATATATATATGTATATATATATATATATATATATATATATATATATATATATATATATATATATATATATATATATAGATATATAGATATATAGATATATAGATATATAGATATATATAGATATATATAGATATATATAGATATATATAGATATATATAGATATATATAGATATATATAGATATATATATATATATATATATATATATATATATATATATATATATATATATATATATATATATATATATATATATATATATATATATATATCTCATTATCCTGGACACAAAAGCAAATGTTGAAATAAATAACAGTGTTTTTTCATGCATTCCAGACACAAGCAAATAAAAAAATAACAATTGCTTCCGAAAGGCAAAAATCGTGTTACACAGTGAATAGATATATTTCGACTTATATTTAAAAGGTTTAGGTATGTACTATGTATATTTGTTTCTCATGACGCTACAGTACATTGTTTATTTTTTTTTAGCTCAATTGAGAGTAAGACACCTAAATTCCTTCCAAGTCAACTTTGTTTACAATTTTACTACCAATATTGTAATATTTTGTAGATTGCCATGACCTATTTGCATTCCCTTAAGTTTATCCACGTTGAATTATTCAGTGCCCTTTTAGCTTTGTTAATTCTTTGATTTGGGAAAGTGCCAAAGCCTATGTGACAGCGAGATAAACGACATCTACAGGCTTATTTTGGTAATACATTGTGATCATTTCGGAACAAAAATCAATCATATTTGTTAATTATGAATGATCCTTTGAGTATGCTCGTGTATATCCGAAGGTAAAATCCTGCAAAAAATTTATTAAGTCTCTTCACCAAACTCTTCACTACAGATATCCATGTCATCTTGAAAGTTCGCGATGCAGTTTCAAATTGGCTTAAAAATATTTACACTTCTTTAAAATTATTGAAGAAGTTTATGAAGAGGTTAGTTCTTTTTCATAGTGCCTGTTGTCTGTTCTTATATTGCGTTAGGCAAGGCAGAATAATAAACATATCCGTTTTAATTCATGGTACTACTTCTGTTTAGGGAAATTTTATAATTGATGAGGAAAATCATTATTTATTTGTTTGTATGGCTTTCCCTACTCTTAAATTCAAATTAATTTGAAATTCTTAGGCAGGAGAGAAAATAATCAAGGTTTCAAGAATTAGACTTCGGGTAAAGATGAGAGCTCTCGGGAATATTTTTATGAATATAAGTAAATTTAATCAAATTATGTTGTGTTCACTGTTCCCAAGTGCTTCACTACTGTGCATATTTTTACTAATATTTCTCAATATGTCATGAGTAAGTCTAGGATAGTCTGTTAGCATGTCCTTTTCTATATTTTTATATACAAGAGGTCATCGTTTAGAAATTCAAAAATCAATTTACTGAATTATTCGCCATTTCATTTATAAAGAAAATTTAACTTTAGGAAAATTGAAGTTCCCGAATACTACAACTACCTTTTCTCTAATTAAAGCTGTAAGCCTTTTTAGCATTGGCGGTATGAATGTGGATTTCTACTCCAGATCAGCCATAGGACAAATTGAATAAACCCTATATATGTAACTCCACCGTAAAAATCTCTCCGTCTCATTAGGATTCATGAGTATAGCTTTAGTAGCTTATCTTCCAAAAATCTTATTTACAATATAGCAGAGGGCGATCTCGTATTTTTCCACATGTAACTTTTTACATTTACAGATAGAAGAAAATCTATTTACCATTCTAAAATTCCATTATCTTAGTAACATAGCAGCGTTTCATGTTTCTGCCACTCTCTATTGTAATGACTTAAAAATTGTCTAGTCCAAATATATAATCTTTTGTGATATTTTGTACATAATTAGATAAACTTACAAGGGTAATCTCATAACTTTTGCTTAGGATGGCGCCCTTAATAATATCTAACTCGATCGTTTACCTTGTTAGTCTATAGACAGCAAATCCTATTTATTTCTATTTATCACAAATTGATATCTAAAATATCCTCAATGTACATAAATATTGTTTGTCTTTCATTACATCTATAGTAACTAGTTCTTTTATTATGTATAAAATGCGGTACCCACCTTTTCCTCTAGACCTTTCACTATTTATTCTTCAAAATACAAGTAAGGTAAATTTTCCAATGTCTCTTTTTATTTTTATATCGATTTTTTAACAACAAGAAAATAAAACTTTTGAGAGAAGACTTATCGATTTCTTTCATTAAACTACGCGTTTATGTAATCAGGAAATATTTCGTTGAGATTACCGGAATTTGAATGTGTGATTGATTATTGAGTTGTTGCCAACAGCCTTTCGCTATGGGATATTTAATTTCTAATGCATTCTTATCTGAAACTCCATCAAAGAATTATTTAAAAGTCTTGTCACTCTCGCCATGCCTTCTCAATTAACTGCACGCCATCTCTCAAGAAAAACTCGCTCCGCTCGAGAACTTACTTAAATTTATGCTATGATATTACATGTCAAGTTTAACGCCTAGGTTGGAAACGGTGGCATACTAAATTCTTGTATAGTTCCCAATTGCTTTAGTTTTAGCGCAATCTAGAGCGAATGAATACGATCGAAAGCCTACTAAAGAGAACTTTACTTCTATGTAAATCTTAAATGATGTCTCCCTAAAGTAAATACGTCATTGTCAGCAAGGTGCCTTTTGCTATGCTCCGCACGTCTTCATCGAAGCTAAAAGGCTATATCGTAGCTATAAAAGATTAATGATTAAAAAAGAGTCTATTATTTTACGTTCCTATTACAATTCTTCCAAGTTTAAAAAACAACAAATTTATGATTTCTCCCTTGGGGAACTATTGGGTGAAGCTCTTTAATCAGGAATTACGCTTCTCAAAGGGCTAAAATCTATAAGTTTTGAAGCTACTACTGGGTTATAATTGAATTAAATTCAGATTATAACAATAATGTTGGTATGAGTTTTTTCCAACTTGAATTCTTAAACGAAATTATGAAAAAAATATCTTAAGCACAGGTATTTATCATCGCTTTATTAGATGAATAAATAAATAAATGAATAAATTAATGTTTAAAAAAAACTGGATAAATCAATTGTAAAATAAATGAAGAATAAATAAATTAATGAATATATGAGAGAATCAATGAATGGATGAATGAAGGAAGGAATTAATAAAAAATAAATGAATGAATAAATGCTTTTAACACAGGTTTTTATCATTACTTTAGTTTTGAAAAAGCGAAAACCGGATGATTTTCCACAAGGAAGAGTTTGTCATGGCCAGAAAAGTGAAATGAGTTAAAAATATTAGAATATGTATATACGCAGGTTCTCTTACAGGTATTGGGGCCGGAAGGGTGCAAAACTGCTGGTACTGGGGCCTGGAAGGCGTGATGTTTCTCTGTGTTTCAGGTAAAGCAGGGGCCGGCACTGGGGCTGGTAGGGTGTGCTGCTCGTTCAGCTACCAAGTATAACAATCTACGCCCTCACCCCCCTTCATCTCGAAAAGAATCGGCCCATGGTTGCAAAGGAATGTCATTCTGATTTTGATGTGAATTTACTTATATGGTCGAGAGACCCTCATTCACGTACAAAAGGAAGAAGCGGCGGGATTAAATAAAGGATAGCATAAAGAATAAAGTTAAGGTAAATGGAAATGTGTGGAAGGGATTAATTGTGGTGCAATGGGACCACAAAACAAACACAAACAAACTCTGGAAAACCATTCCTGGCCTAAGCAACAAAAAACCAACACAGCCACAAAACAAACACCATCACCTTGTGAAACAAAGAAGACACAACACCCATACAAAAAGCAGAACACTTCAACAAACAATTTACACGCACAACGATAAAAATGAAAACAGGAAAATAGACCGACTCAGAAAAAACCTCGTCAAACCACAATCACAACATAACAGACTATCAGAGCCATAAAACAAGCAAGAGAGAACAACTCCACCGCCCCTGATGATATAAACATCAAACAGCTCAAACACCTAGATCAAACGCCATAAGCTTCCTCACGCACACTTACAAACTCGCTATAAACACAAACAACATACTTAAACAATAAAAAGTAGCAAAAATAATCCCAATACCCAACTCAAACAAACACATAAACAAGGAAGACTCCTATAGACCAGTAGCGCTGCTGCCCCCATAGCCAAAACACTAGAAAAAATCATCCTACCCTACATCACATCCAACATCCCAAACACACCACACCAACATGGGTTCAAACCCATTCACTCAATCACCACAACATTATACACAATAAACAACATATTCACAGATGAATTCAACAAGAAAATTCCACCACATAGAACCATAGCATTCGCCCTTCACATATCCAAAGCATTCGACACAGTAGACCTACACAAGCTAATCAACAAGATCAAGAAAATCACTATACCGACCACTCTCATCAAGTACATAGCATAATAAACCAAGGGCTAACTCCAATACACCCAAATACCAAACTCAAAATCCAAAGACAGTCACACAAATTCCGGAGTTCCAGAAGGACGAGTACTTTCCCCAACACTTTTCAACATCTACACCTCAGTTATACCAACTTCTCCACAAGTAGTAAAGATTGTCACTTACGCAGACGATATCACAATACTCTCCTCACACAACAAACCAGAAACCGCTGTACAACAGATACAACCTTACCTCAACAAAATATACACATGGACAATAGAGAACTCACTAAAGCTAAACGCCGCTACCCCCCAAAAAAATTATGACCTCTCTCTTCACACTAGACCCTGCAGAATACAACACAACCCTAAATCTAAACATACAAAACATAACTCTAGCCACCACAAATGAACGGAAGATCTTTGGCCTCACTTTCGAGTCCAAACTCACATACTCAAAATACAATAGTCAAGGCCACGAAAACACTCAAAGTCATCATGGCACTCAAAACTACACACCGGACAAAACCAAGGAAACGCTCATCAACACATAAAAGACAATCACAAGACCAGCACTAGAATAGGCCGTTACAATCTGATCCCCAATCATTTCAGAAACCATAACTAAAAAACTACAGACAATACAAAGCACAGCCCTCCGCACTGCCACTGGATGCACTCCTGACACAAACACCCAACATCTTCACGACGAGACGAAAATCCTACCAATCAACAATCACCTAAAACTACATGGATCACAACTCAAGCATAAAACACAACATACAAATCATCCCCTTCACTACATCACGTGACAACCTCCTAATCACCTACACAAAAAAAACAGACTATTTTCGATATGAACAACAAAAACAACTACACCACCAAATTAGACACAGGCTCTAACCTAAGACACATTCAAGAAAAACCTGAAAACAATCTGCTCTCAAATCACACAACAATACTTGACACACAGAACCCACAACAAGATATTAAGAGTACCACCTTCAACAAACACTCAAAAAGCATATCAAAAGAACACTAGCACATATACGAACAAACAAATCATCACTCCTGACATCATACATACACAAAATGTCTCCCATCACCCATGCAATACCAGACTACCACAAATGCCTAATACAGATACACGACACCGAACATCTCTTCAACTGCCCACATATACACATAGACCTGGGCCTGGCGGATATCTGGGAGAGAGCGCGGAAGGCGGCAGTTCTACTCCTGTGATGGTCTGGGGAGCTGGGTTTGGTCCTGGAATAGGTGTGAGGGTCCCTGACACACTATGGAGCGGGGAAGGGGTCGCCACCGCCACTAGAGAGGAGAGCGGAGCCTCGATTACGTCTTGGCCCCTAATTCAAAGGCTACCTGCTGATTTCGAGCACGCTGGTTTCAAACGCTTCCTTGTTATTCGCTCCACTGATGGGAGCATGTTGCTAAGGACAACATGATCCATTAGAGGAGAGCTGTAGGTAGTGTAATTGGTAGAGAATGGATGGTAACCCCTTTCTGGGTAAGAGCTTTTTGGCGAATGCGTCAAACCTCCCCAAAGCGGCAATGATTAATGCCTTTCAGACACTTGATGGCACACCTGTGAGTGTGACGCCGCGCTCTACCATGAACTTCGTGAAACGAGTAGTTTATGCGAGGGAACTAGTGGACTACTCCATAGATGACATCACCTTAGAGCTGGCCAAACATGGGGTGGTGAAAGTCGAACGTGCAATGAGGAAAGAGGAAGTGGCCTCGAGATCCACCCTTACATTCTTCGTCAGTTTCGACCTTGACAAGCTTCCCGAGATTCCGTGCGTGCAGGCTGGTATCACTAACGTGTGAAGGCATTCGTGTCACTGCCTCGGAGGTAACACTACTGTCATCGCTTCGGCCATTCTAATTGCTCCTGTAGAGGCACAAAGTCGGGGTTACCCGAAGTTTGTATGAGTTGCTCCAAGGCTGCACACGATAAGTCCAGACCGTGTGTGAGCAAGTGTCTCAATTGTGGTGCGTATATCCTTGAGAAGGAAATCCTTGCCGTTCAGGCCCAGGGTTGTCTCTTATTTCGTCATGGTGCGAGCGCGCAGGCGCTGCCTGGGACGTCCTAGGCCTTGATGTTAAGACATACAACCACTGCTCTTGGCCCCTCCAGGCCTCTCTAGCCCTACGAGCACAGTTGTTTCCGCACCCATTCGGAACCCTCCGAGGGGTTCTAAAAACCCCTGGTTCTTCCCGGTTAAAGTTCGCGCAACAAACGGTTTACATCCAGCCCCTGCTAAAACTAGGGCTCCCCTCCTTTCCCGCAGCGGGACCATTTCCCGTAAGGCGAAAATGCCACGTGCCTCCCTGTTTCATTAGTATTTGTCGTAGAATGAATAGCATATATATATATTTATATATATATATATATATATTATATATATATATATATATATATATATATATATATATATATATATATATATATATATATATATATATGTATATATATGTGAATAATATATTCAGACGGAGTCATGGTCAATTGAGACACCTTCGCTCGTCTCACAGCAGCAGCAGATGAGGGGGACGATAGGGAAATAGGGTTTCCCAATACAAGCGCGTGCAGGGATTTATTTACAGAATCGAGTGCATTTGGCCGTTAGTATAATAAAGAAGGCTGCGGAACTCTGGGGCTATGAAACGGAGGGTACCAAGATAATCTTTAATAATTACAAGAGATATGAGACATATATGCAAATATAAAAGGTTGCAAACTCAGTCTTAGTGTTTACAGGGTGTAGGTAATTTAAAATCCACTCTTCAAAACTGAGGCCCTTTTCAGTAACCACAACGTCCAGGCATTGTTGGCGGTGTAACCCTATTACTTACCTTACCCTCCAACCTCTCTCCTCTCGCCTCGAGTATCACCAGAAAGGTTTTCGCCTACCCACATAATTCCCTAATCATCACACGTTGGGTCCGGTGAGCCTAACATTGGTTAAACCAGTAAGATTTCCCCTAAGAGATGGTATTTAATTTCACTTCCTATGCGAAATTAGAGGAGCGACAACTAAATGCTAGAAGGTGCCTTTAGGGCTAGGTGAAAGTCGCTCTGAGAAAAACCCTTAGTACCTGGCTTCGTGACGTATTCATCTCATTTCCTTCCCAGGTTTCCGTGCAGTACACCACGTGGAAACAAGAGCTTCTGACCGCCTTCAACCTAAACCCCGAGGAGTATCGGATCAAGTTTAGGCAGGCCAGAATTCAGCCAATTCATACCTACAAGCAATTTAGATTTACCCTCAGAAGGCACCTCCAATTCTGGCTAGATTCAGAATAAGTAAGCAATGTTTGTATTTATTTATAATTTCACATCCTTGAGAATGGGTTCCTACCCGAAACGTCAGTACCAAGAAGTTATAATATAGTAATGAACTTCCTAAATTTAGCCTGCTTATTTATCCAAAAAATACGTATACGCCGGGCAATGCGCAACCCCTCTGCTCTCTTAATTAATATATATATATATATATATATATATATATATATATATATATATATATATATATATATATATATATATACAAACATGCTGGGGGGGAATTCCACGTGGAATTTCTTTTCCAGCACGAAAGTGAAGTCCTTGCACTGGAGAAGATTCTAGAAGTTGGTTAGGCTTAAATGGGTAAGCCTCCCCCCCCCTTCTTCCACGAGCGGTAGCCTCGAACCGCGTTCACCTCGGATTACCTTTACGCGGGTTAGAATCGCCTCGGCGTGAAGATTCGAGGCCATTCGAGAGTAGCGCTGTTTTTCCCCACCCCCACGGGGAGAGCCTCGGATATATATATATATATATATATATATATATATATATATATATATATATGTATATATATATATATATATATGGCTCGTCTTCCATGTGGAAGACACAGAGTTGAGAAGTCTCTTCCGGACCCGAGAAGATTCCCCTAGTTCCAAGTCAGGTGCTAACAACAAAGCAAAGTGACGGCTGAACTTTTTGTGTGTGGGAATTAGTCCCAGCTAGTGAGCTAACTCCATTTGACGAACGCTACCAAGCGATTTTTCCGACTCCAACTATCAACTCCTGTCGAAGCCCTTCGCGTTCGCCACTCGTTTTCGGGTAGCCGAAATACTCTCCCCTGGAACGGACATTACCGCCCTTCCCCCTTTGGAGAACCGTCACCACGTTAACTTCCCACTCAGAAGCTTCGAGCGCCCTCGCCTCACGTGCAGAAGACATCCGTGAAGCCTTACCCTGACGTCTCACCCGGAATCCTCCGTAAGCCAACTTCTCTCCCACTTCAGCCACCCAATTGAGTTAATCCTCCCCATTTGAATCGTCTCCTTCTGTAATAAATTAATTTTTAACTTCAGTGTATGACGCATAACTACAATCCCTCCTTCCTCCTTTACCGATGTAATTTTGCCCATTATTTGTCTGATGTAATTTTGCCCATTAATTGTCTGGTGTAATTTTGCCCATTAATTGTCTGATGTAATTTTGCTTATTTATTCTCTTATTTTTGTAAATAAAATTATATTTTTGTTTATGCCTCCTTAAATAACCTTGAGTTTTGCCATTGCCCAAATTTTACCTGACCTCGTTGCACTCTTATCTCGTTGTTCCGCGCGTCGAAACTCGTGGCGTTCCGTTCCTTGTCGGTTCGCATTTAAGTTATTGGTCCTTCCCAAATAGATATAATATGGTATTGATATAATGTAATGTCATACCACGACCTAAATATTGATTAATATACATATTATATAATTTTGGTGTCAAGTATGTTTGGGGTTTTTACGAACCCGTGTCATTTTAATTTCGATATTAGAAGTTCCCTTGTTATTCACGTCTATCCTTTTATTTTAATTTTTGTATTGTACTGGCAGAAGGCAAGTTCAAGTTAATGGAAGAGCATTGAAACGTAATCTATTTAGATTTTGTGTTGGAACCCATGTAATTAATTTTTTTTTTTATTGTCTTTGAATTTTGGAGACTCTCCTGGTTATTAATCCAAAAGATTTAAGGTCTTTGGTGTCCAAATTCCGGTAGGACCATTTTATTTTTTTTTCGCTTAGGTACAGCAGAGGTAGACATCTGTATCATAATTCTTTTTGTGAACAAGGCCTTCACGAATATTCAAGTATTCGTTTCGCGTGGGTAGTGCCCTAGCTCGTTCGCGTGTCAGTGTTTCCTCAGTTAACTGCGTAACAATGTCATTCTTCGAAAAATTCAAGAGTCAGGGGGAAATGTTAGGTCTTTCGGGCAAAGAACTGCTAAATTACGTACATGAAGAAGAGAGGAACGAATGGACAGCGCGAAGGGAAGAGGAACTAAGAAAAATAATGATGGAGAACATACTTGAGATGGAGATGGAGGAGAACAAACTGAAGATGGAGATGGAAGAACTTGAACAAATTAGGCAGCATGAGCTGGAAATGAGCCGGAATCAAATGGATTCTCAGTTCATCGGTTGCAGGGCTAAAATTCGCTAAACTCGTTCAGTCAAACTTGTCGGTTCGCCTTTAAGTTGTTGGTCCCTTCCCCATAGATATACTATGGTATTGATATAATGTAATGTCATACCACGACACATGCCAATAAAAGAAAAAATCAATCATAATATCCCCTTTAGATTAGCTTGGGGTAGGCTCTAGGGAGCTTCTAATCAGGTTATCGCGACACAATTCTCTAAGCCTTTTATATATAAAATATCAAATTGAAATTCCTGGAGCAATAAGCTCCAGTGCATAAGCCTACCATTATTCTTCTTCAAATTTCGCAAATATGCCAGGGGCTTGTGATCAGTCTCAAAAAGGAACTCTTTACCTCGGAGGTACACCCTATGTTTTCTACTGCCTATATGATAGCAAGGGCCTCTCGCTCGATGACGGCATGATTGTTTCCCGAGGAAGTAGCTTACGGCTCGCGTACGCAACCTGGAGGAATTTTTCACCATTATCACCATATTGGAGTAGGAAGTAGCCTATCCCTTCATTATTCGCGTCGCTCCTAATACCGAGGAAGGAGCTTACAGCTTGCGTACGCAACCCGGAATCTTCCACCATTATCACCATATTGAAGTAGGAAGAAGCCTATCCCTTTGTTAATCCTGTCGGTCCTAATACCGAACTGCTTGTTAGGGTTAGGGAGCCAGAGAATAGGGGCGGACGCTAATTTTCCCTAAGGTGGTTAAAGTGGAGGACGGTTATCGGAGTCTATACGAGGGCATCGGTGACTTTTTCTTTAGCAAATCGCACAGACGGGCGTAGAGTGAGGCAAAATTGTAGAAAAAACGGCGGTAGAATGAAGTAGATCCTATGAAAGATCTCAACTGCTTCTTATTGGTTGAAACTGGCATATCTACATACGATGGCGTGGATTTTAGCCTCCTGGGGGTAGGGGCCAATTGGTTGTTCCCGATGTGAAACCGAAGATAGTTGATTGTGCCAAAGGCAAAATGGCACTTGCTGGGGCTGATCTTGACGCCCTGCTCACGCAGTCAATGCAGCCGGGCTTTGAGTGCGAGCAATTGCTGATCCCTGTGGGGGGATGCCCTAGAAGGACTACCGTGAGAGGAAGTCCTTGGCGATACCCCGCCATTCTTTCAAGACCCCTTGAGCCAGCGTACGAATTTTATGAAGTCGATGAACAATCTGTCATTCGCTTAATCACCCGTCCCAGCTATGTTCGTTTTCAGACGCTGATCGTTCCCCCTCCTCTGCGATAACGCCGTGCGCGACCATATTAAACCTAACCACGTATCCCGAGGCAAGTTTGATCGCCTGGAACGAGCGTTATCATGAATTGTGTTTGCTTAGACTCGCGCCAAGAATTCCTTGGGGACTGCAAGGCCCTGAGGCTTCTATCAGGGCAGCCACCTGGGTATATAACTCGAAGCTCACCATCTGTCGTGGAGATTTAAAGCCCACATTTCACTCGGTCCAGATTGCCCTCTGTTACCCGTGACCCCCCCGTAACTCCTCATAGTACGTCATCGAACATCTCAGCAGATCTACCTTCGTTAAGCTTTGGCTCCTGTTCAGAGGAAAGCTATTGGCCCTTTCTTCCCGGAGAGTTGTGCGACCCGTTCCTCTTCCTGTTCTTTCGAGACTGAGATTTCCTACTGATCAGCAGAATCGTCTCAAGTTGAGATTACTTCTCTCTGGAGCAGAGAAAATCTCATTCATTATCACGAAGTAATCCAACCCCTTCTTTAAGTGCTCCTCCTCAGGACTTACCAAATAACTTCTTGAAGACCTGCGCCGTTGTCTTACACCATACATTCCACCCCGTAAGGGGCGCGGCGATTTGCCATCCTGGCCGCTGTGCTGACGGGATCCAGCACTCCGTCCGGCCCCAGCTTAGCCTCTCTTCCTTCCTTCAGATAGCCCGATTTCTCCCCTACCTCGTCGCCTTTTCATACAACCTCTCCCACAACTTTCTCTGGTCAGCCTCTAATTTCACAGGGTAGAATGCTGACCTTCTTCTCAAGCCAACCACCCCGGATCGGGGCTGAGGGGGGAGGGGACATTGTTCCCTAACCCCTCAGCTCCGGTTCGGGATGGGGTTTTTTTAACAACCTGCTTCATCCCCACCCACATCTTCCTCACATCCCTTTTCCTCTCCTCTTCACAACCTATATTTTTTACGCCGTGTCCAAGGTGGAGCCGCCATGCTGAAGGACTGCCAGGCCACCAGGCGGGAGGGGTGGTCCCGAATGGCGGCGCCTGGCTCTGCCGGGCTTGTAAGCACCTCTCGCAGTGGGGGCAACTGCGAGAGGTGATGAGCTATTGCGTCCCGTAATCAAAAGAGGGTCACCATGCCCATGAATGAAAAAAAACAACAAAAAACCCAACCCCCAACTTCCCCAAGAAAATCGACGGAGCCGCCCTCGGGCAGCTCCACCGAGAAAATGGAGGTCCCCCCCCTTGTGCTTGCGCAAGGGACCCTCCATAATTCTTTAACCGGAGAGGAGGCTTACTCCTCTCCTACGCCTACGGGTGTAGGGGACTCCCCCTCACCACCTTCTCTGGAGGTGCTTTCGGGCACCTCCCTATCTCCAGCGGCAGTCCCTCCTTTGCTTTCTAAGGGGACTGCCAAGAAAGCCAGCAGGCAGCCCATTGCCGACCGCCCCTCGTGCAAGCGGCTCGGTAGGGCAAACCCCCTTAGGGGGGAGAGGGAAGCCAGGCCCCTTCGGTCGCTTCCCTCAAAAGACCTGCTGGCAAGAATTTTAAACCTTGCTGGGGTCAAGGCCTGTGCCTCCCCACACCACCTGACTAAAGACAATACTGCCAAGGGGACCTGCGATGTCCTGGGAGGGGATGGCCAACTGGAGGCCCCTCCTGTGATAGACATGGTCCTTGAGGAGACCCAGTCTCAGACGGTAGGGCCTTCCATGGGGTGAAATTCGGGCTCGGCGCCAAGCACCGAACCCGAATCCGCCCCTATGCAAGGTCCTCCTCAAATGGCTGAGGGCTCCGAGGCAAAAGGAAGGGAGGGATCTCCTCCGACAGGTGCCCCTACGACAACCAGGACCTTCTCCATTTCGGAGAGGGACCTGGCTGAGGCTGGTCCATCTGGCCTGGGGACTTCTGCCGGCGGAGTTGAAAAGCGGGTTCATTCCCCGCCCTCCTCTCCGAAAAAGAAAAAGACTAAAAGGACAAAAAAGACTCGGGGCTCCTCTCCATCCGCGGGGGCTGCGGGGACGGATGGGTCTGCTGCCACTCTGGCAAGCGACCAAGCCAAGATCGGCACATCCGCCCCCTCTGCCCCTTCGGTTGCGGAGCCCCTGACAAAGAAGACTACTACCAAGAGTGCACAGGGCGGAGCCTCGATGACATCGGGGCCCCTCATTCAGAGGTTACCTGGCGTTTTCGAGCCCGCTGGCTTCAAACGCTTCCTCGTTATTCGCTCCACTGATGGCACCATGTTGTCCAAGGGCAACATGATCCATCAGCGGAGAGGATTAGCTAGTGCAATTGGTAGAGAGCCGAAGGTAACCCGTTTCTCGGACGGGAGCCTTCTGGCGAATGCGGCGAATCCCGCCGAGGCGGCCAAGATTAGTGCTCTTCGGACACTTCATGGCACCCAGGTGAGTGTGACGCCGCACTCTACCATGAACTTTGTGAAAGGAGTAGTTTATGCAAGGGAACTCGTTGACTACTCCATTGAAGACATCACCTTAGAGCTGGCCGACCATGGGGCGGTCAAGGTCGAACGTGTGAGGAGAAAACAGGGAGGGGCCTCGAGACCCACCCCTACACTCTTCGTCACGTTCGACTGTGACAAGCTCCCTGAGTCGGTGCGTGCCGGTTGGTACCGCTACCGCGTGAAGGCATTCGTGCCACTGCCGCGGCGGTGCTATTACTGTCACCGCTTCGGCCATACGAATCGCTCATGTAGACGTGCAAAGTCGGGGTCACCCGAAGTCTGTGTAAATTGCTCCAAGGTCGCACACGATAAGTCCAAATCGTGTGTGGCCAAGTATGTCAATTGCGGAGAGCCGCACCCTTCTTCTTCGAAGCAATGTGGTGCATATCTCCTTGAGAAAGAAATCCTGGCCGTTCAGGCCCAGGATCGACTCTCATTCCGCGAGGCAAAGGACTTGGTCCTGGCGCGCCCGGCTCTGCCTGGGACGTCGTATGCCTCAAGAGTTAGGAATGCACCCTCTGCTCCTGGCCCATCCAGGCCAACGAGCACGGTTGTTTCCGCGCCCATTCGGAGCCCTTCTGCGGGCTCTACTCAACCCGGGCGCTCCCCTGGTAAAGCTGGCGGAAAAAAGGGTTCATACCCTGCCCCGGCTAAAACCAGGGCTCCCCCCTCTTCCCCCAGCGTGACCGTTTCCCGTAAGGCGAAACGGCCACGCGCCTCCACCGAGTCGTGAGACTCACAGGAGGCAACACCCCTGAAGATGGTCGCTAGGCCATCTTCCGGGGTTCCTAAAGCTGTCCCCCGAAAGGAGGACAGAAACAAAGGAGCTTCGGCTCCTTCGCCCACGCCCCGAGGTGGAGCGAGTTGCTCGGAGACGGTGGTTCCTCGAAAAGAGGGCCCCCCGCCTCCGAAGCCGCAACGCCCGCCTAAGGTTTCGAGGCGGAGGGAGGAAAAGACTCGCATGGCGAGCCCAACCTCCCCCAATAAGTCCTCGAAGGCGACAGCGCCTTCAGCGCTTTGTCCGGCCAACAGCGCCCGGGGTTCTGCCCCCGGGAAGCGTACGGCCATTCCCGTGAGGGTCTTCAATTCGAGGAGGGCCCCCGCGTCTCCTCCGAGCTAGGCCTGGAGGGCATATTCCTCCAATGGAATTGCCGTGGACTCCGGGCCAACTGGGAGGAGCTGCGGAGGCTCGTCTCGTCCCGTTCCCCGTTAGCTATTTTTTTGCAGGAGACCATGCTAGGTTCGTGCCCCCTCCCTGCCCTCCCGGGGTATAAGGGTCTTGCGACCCCACCACCGCGGGATGGCCGGGCTGGGGGATGCGCAGTTTACACCCGGCATGATGTCTCCGTTCTTCCTTTCTCTTTAGATACCTCCTTTCAGGCAGTGGCTGTGCAGCTGCACCTGGATAGGAGGTATACTATCATTTCTGCGTACATTCCACCGTCAGCTGACTTCGACGCGGGGGACTTCCGCCGCGTCGTGGCACGGTTGCCGAGGCCCTATCTCTTGCTTGGAGATCTGAACGGCAGGCATCCTCTCTGGGGAGATTACTCCATAAATCCCAGGGGACAAGTCCTTGCCGATCTGATCGAAGAGCTTGAGATGGGTGTCCTAAACGTGGATGAGTTTACGCATCACTGTCCGAGAACCGCTTCATTTTCTTGCCTTGACCTATCTTTGTGCTCTTCGGATGCACAGCCTGATTTTGATTGGGGGGTGGTCGATGACCTCCATGGTAGTGATCACTTTCCCATTCAAATATCATTTTCAGGGCAACTGCCGCCTGAGAGACCACCTCGGTGGTGCTTGGCGCGGGCGCGGTGGCCTGCATTTCAGGAAATGACTGAATTCTCTATCTGAGTCGAGGAGTTTAGGTCGGTAGATGAGGCCGTTGAGTTCTTCTCCGGCAACCTCATCGCCGTGGGCCTGACTACTATTCCTAGGACGTCTGGCCGTTTTGCACGCCGACCACTTCCATGGTGGTCGGCCGAGTGTGAGACGGCCCTCAAACAGAAGCGTTATGCCTACATGCGCTATAAGCGCCGCCCGAACGATTTCACTGTCGCTGAATTTCGTCGGGCTAGGGCTAGGTTCCGGTATATTTCGAAGCACGCCCGCCGCTCTTCTTGGCGGGCATACGTGTCTTGACTTAACGGGAAGACCCCTTTAGCTGAGGTGTGGAAGCGAGTCAAAAGGATTCGGGGCAAGTTCTCGCAGGACCCCCCTCCCGTTCTCCAGGAGAATGGGACCGCAATCTCGGACCCCGCGTCCGTGGCGGAATCCTTAGCGACCGCTTTTTCCGCATTCTCTAGCCGTGATGCTGCTCCGCCAGCATTCAATGCACGTCGTGATGTCGCGGAAGGCAGCCGGCTGGACTTTACCTCCAGAGGCGGAGAACCCTTCAACGACAAGTTTAATGTGAGTGAGTTGCGCTCCGCTCTCGCTTCGTGCGCGGACACCGCCCATGGTCCGGACGATGTCCCGTACGCCATGCTTCGACACCTGGGTGAGCGAGGCATGGCCTTTCTGTTAGATTTGTTCAACAGGATCTGGGTGGAAGGTCTTCTCCCAGACTCCTGGCGAATCGCTACTGTGCTCGCCTTTCGCAAGCCGGGGAGAGATCACTCTACTCCGACCGGATTCCGCCCAATCTCTCTAACCTCTTGCGTGTGCAAGTTGATGGAGAAATTGGTAAATGTTAGATTAGCCTATTTCCTGGACAGCGGAGGCCATCTGTCTTCTGCACAGTGCGGCTTCCGTAAGTTCCACTCCACGTCGGATGCTCTGCTCCGACTGGAAAATGCCGTCTGCGAGGCTTTCCTTCGTAGACAGCACTACGCCACGGTGTTTTTTGATCTGGAGAAGGCCTATGATACCGCATGGCGATACGGTATCATGGAGACTCTCCACACGATAGGGGCGAGGGGACGCCTCCCAATGTTTATATCTGAATTTTTGCGAGATCGTCGATTCCGCGTACGGGTGGGGGGAGCCCTCTCCGGCCCAAAGGAGCAGGAAGAGGGTGTCCCGCAGGGAAGTGTCCTCAGTGTCACACTCTTTGCCCTGAGCATCAACGGCATCACCTCGGTGCTGCCGGAAGATGTTCTCGCTACGCTCTACGTGGATGACCTTTCGATCTCTTTTGGCGCGGCCTAGATGCCAACTCTGGAGCGCCGACTCCAACAGGCATTGAACCGCCTCTCTCGCTATGCCGAAGCGCACAGGTTTCGGTTTCCTTTGGCCAAGACTAAGGTCGTGCACTTCTGCCGCCATCCACGGCTTCACCCCGACCCAGATTTGTTTCTTAATGGGGTGCGCCTGGATGTGGTTGAGTCGCACCGTTTCCTTGGTCTTGTATTCGACCGACGCCTCACCTGGGAGGCTCACATTCGCAGCCTTAGGGTCTCTTCTACCCGCGCCATGGACATTCTCCGTTCCGTGACGTTCAGCGCTTGGGGCGCTGATAGGGCTACCGCCTTACTTTTTTATCGATCCTTTGTTTGCTCGAAGCTCGACTACGGATGCGAGTTTTATGCATCCGCAGCCGAGCGTTTATTGCGGAAGGTGGATTCGATCCACCACACCGGCCTTCGCCTTGCGACCGGTGCCTTCCGCACTTCCCCCATTGAGAGCCTGTTGGTCGATGCTGGGGAGATGCCACTCGCTCTGCGCCGCGTGCAGTGCATCACTCGCCTGTACGCGCGAGCCCGGCGCCTCCCTCAGTCGCCAACAGCTCTCACTGCATCCGCAGCTGATCTCGATGGTGCCTATGCCGCCGAGAGACGCCAGTCATACCCTAAGCCCTTTGGGTTTAGGGCCAGGAAACTCCTTCGAGAGGTAGATATAGCTCTCGGGCCGGTGGCGCCCCTGGTTCTGCCCAGGACGCCACCCTGGAGGGTACCACATTTGGCTATTTGTCGCCACGCCTCTGCTCCCAAAGCTTGTACTGCGCCGGGAGTATTGCGTTCGACCTTTTTGGAGCACACATCGTGTCACGCTGGTACCGTGCCAGTGTATACGGATGGCTCCAAGTCCCAAGAGGGGGTCGGCTTCCACGCCGTATCCCCTCTGTTTGAAGTCAGCGGGGCTCTACCAGGCGCTGCGTCTGTCTTCACGGCCGAGCTGGTGGCAATACACCACTCGGTACGGGAGATTACGCGACGTGCCCGGTTCGTAGACCGGATTGTGATTTATAGCGACTCAAAAAGCGCCCTGAGTGCTCTCGGGGCATTGGAATCTCCGCATCCCCTGGTTCGCGAAATCCGTGACGCCACGGTTTTGGCGAGCCGGGCAGATGTCGAGATTATCTTCTGCTGGGTTCCTGGACATGTAGGAATTGCGGGGAATGAGCGCGCTGATGAGGGCGCCAAAGAGTCCGCGAGGACTCTGCGACCGGACCAGTGTTTCGCTCTTCCTCACACTGACTACATGGCAGGAATACGGGCAGCTCTTCGGACTGCTTGGCAAAGAAGATGGGAGACGGTCGAGGGGAACTTAAAGTTGCGTGCCATTGCGCCGCGACTGTTCCCATGGACCTATCCCCCAATGCCACGGCGGCTTCAGGTTGCTTTCTGTCTTCTTCGAATCGGACACACTCGTGTAACGCATCGTTACTTGGTGGAGCGCTCGCATGTGCCCTATTGCAACGACGACTGCGTCGTCCCCCAGACTGTTCGGCATATTCTTGTCGAATGTCCCAGTCTGGGTGATCTTCGCGCACGATACCTGTCTCGGTACCGGGATGGGGGGGGTCGCTACCGCCTGTCCCTTGTACTCGGGACGAGTGCGTGCACCATGACTGGTGGACTTATTGACTTTTGGGGGGAGGCCGGCCTTCTCCCCTTTATTTAAGGTTCCTTTTTTTTGTTATTGTTTTGTTTTAGGTTGCACTCTCCTGCACCGGGGTGAGGGGGACCTCCCCCCGCTGCCGGAGATTGCTTCGATTGTTAAGTTTTTCCAATTTATATTGATTGTTAAGTTTTCATATTTTAACTTTAAAGTAGCCTAATTCTAGGCTGTCGTGTTTTTCGGCGACTTATGCCCAAGTGGGTAGTTGCCAGATGGGCTCTATAAAAAAAAACAAAAAAAACAAACCCTACATTCCACTCCACCCTCCATTCGCCCGCGCTTGAAGGTAAAGCGATCGTGTATGGTCATCCCCAGATTACCTCGTTAATCTTCACTTAATTCATTTTACCACCATAACTACTTTGTTCCTCTTTTGTATATATATATATATATATATATATATATATATATATATATATATATATATATATATATATATATATATAGATAGATAGATAGATAGATAGATAGATAGATAGATAGATAGATATATATATATATATATATATATATATATATATATATATATATATATATATATATATATATATATATATATATATATATATATATATATATACATTGCTTCTTTTCATATATATTAAAATTCTATTTTGGGGTAGTGGCTTTATATATCCTTTGAACTGCAACTTGGCAAGCCATTATTCTAAACCCAGTCAACCGTAATTCGCACTCTTTATTTATCGCCCAGACATAACTCAAGCGGCCTGTGGCCAGCTGTCTGCCCGTACTTGTATAAGATTTCAGAGCGTCGAGCTAGTCTATACAGGTATACATTGACAGTCCTAATCCCAAGGTTCTAGGTAGATGTTGTTGAAGTAAAAGTTCACGTTCGCCCATCCATCTAATATTCTAGATATCATACAGTGAAGACACAATACAGGCCGTCCCTGACCAAATGGGAGGCGGTGGAATCATATTAACCCATTGTCCGTTTGAAAAGCCGTATATCTCTTTACATATTCATTAAGGGGAGCCTGATAGTAGGCCTTGCATGGGCCTGACTCAGTTATGAGCTTTGCATCTTCAATGACATGGAGGTTTTGGTCAATAATGGGAATAGGCTCGGCGTCCAACAAGATAATGGAATTAGGCTTTCTAAAATCGACGCACAGGCTGTATGACCCGTTAAACTTTCTGACCAATACAATGGGCGAGCAGTAACCGTACTCGGAGGGTTCTATATTGTTTTATTATAACAACTTATCTACCTTGGCGTTGAAATCCCCTCTTAAAATGTTGTGGAGGGTTTCGGCTTGGAACGTATGGTCTTCAGGCTAGTGAGGATAAGGTTTTCTTCGAACTGCACTGCAAAGCCATGAATCTCTTAGATCACGTCTCTGAAGCGACTCTGTAGCTGTGCCAGCTGACTTCAAGTTGCGTGGCAGCTGATCGTTGATATCCAAGTCTGTTGAATGGGAATAGGTGGCGATGTGCAAGGTGGACAAGGGATACTCCCTGTCCTGTTCCACAAATCAACTTGCACCAAATTTAAAGGATCCAAGGGGTAGCTCGCTTCCATGGCCGACTCCTCATTAATTGCCACAAAATTATTGACGCAGGCTCGGTGGTGGTACTTTTTTACCATGTTTACATTGTACAGCTTTTACCAGAAGGTGTTCGAATTAAATAGTCAACGTGGTCGCGATTTTCAATGACTTGCAAGGGGCTCTTCCATTGACTCAGGAGTTTATTACTCTCTGTGTGGAATAATAATCGAACCTTTTTTACCGGGCTTGAGTTTCTGTTCCTTGGATTTGTAGTCAAAATACGTCGTGTATTTATCCAAGTTCGTGTCAGCGGTCTGAAACGCGATTTCCGCACACTTCTCTAACCTTTTTCGAAGTTCCATAAGGTACGCGTATAATATTGGAATTCACGGTCCAATTCTTGTTTAGAAAAAGTTCCTTAAGTATACTCATGGGGCCTCGGACATTTCGACTATGCACAGTTCAAACGGCGGGATTTCCCGCTAACGAGCAAGGCCACGGGTAAGTAACGGTGCCACTCTCGGGGCTGGTCTGTACACAGCTTTTTCAGAATTGACCTCAGAGTAGCATTAAGCCTTTCGCAGATTTTGTTTGAAGCAGGGTAAAAGAGGATTTTACCATTAGCAGTTTACCAACGTACTCCCTTGGTTCGGAGGTAAACTGGCGGCCCCGATCAGATAATACCTCGATAGACACTCCGACTCGGGAAAAGAGTGTGATGATCGCTTCATCGCAGGTAATGCTCTATATTTTTTTCAGGAGTACTGCTTCGGAGAAACGGGTAGAAAAATCAACAAGGCTAAGCACGAAATAGTGCCCTTAACTGGACGGATGGTGGATTGGTTCATTCAGGTCGATTGCCACACGGGCAAAGGTTTCGGAAATTATAGGTCCCTTCTGCAGCGGAACGGGTTTGATACGTCCTTTTGCGGCTGTCTTCTGACATATATCGCACGATCGGCAATAACTCGAAATGCCATCTGCAGCACCGGGCCAATAAAAATATTTATAAATTCATGGGCAGTCTTTAAGATGAGCGAAACATGGGAGTGGGGAATGCATAGGCCTTGGCACTATTACTTTCTAAGCAAGTGCTGTACAAAAGGTCGTCCTTCACAATGTATGAGATAACTTTGTTTCCACGGGTGGATTTTTGTACTTTATTCTGGGCTTTGGTTCGGAGAAGACGGAGTGAATCACAATCTTTTTTATTCTTCGCAAATTCCTCATTCATAACGCTGTTAAACTCGGAGTCGCTCTGGGCTTCAAGGGTGACGGAAACTCGGGGGGACTGCCCAATTAGAACGGCGCAGAATTTTATTGGAGCTGCTACTACCTCAGTCCAGCCAGTAAAGTATGCACACTGATGAAACATTTCACGATGGGGAACCGGTTTGCACGCCCCAGGTAGTCATGTACTACTGCAAATTTGACATGGTCTGAGCCGCGCCAAAAGAGATCGAAAGGTTGGACACGTAGAGCGTCGCGATGCATCTTTTGGAACCCCAGAGTTGATGCTCAGGGCAAAGAATATTACACTCAGGACACTTCCCTGAGGGACACCGTGTTGCTGCTCCATTGGTCCAGAGAAGATTTTCCCCACCCGTATACGCGTAATCAACAATTCCTGTTCGAAGACCGGATTGTGATTTATAGCGACTAACAAAGCACTTTCAGTGCTCTCGGGGCATTGGAATCTCCACACTCTCTAGTTCATGATATCTGTGACGCCATGGTTCTAGCAAGCCGGCCGAATGTCAAGATTATCTTCTGCTGGGTTTCTGGACATGTAAGAATTGCGGGGAATGAGCACGCTGATGAGGGCTCCAAAGAATTCGAGACGACTGGGCGATGAAACTAGCATTTTTCACTTCCTCACAGCAACTACATTGCAGGAACACGGTCTGCCCTCCGGGCGGCTTGGCAGAGAAAATGGAAGATGGTCGAGGGTAAATTAAAGTTACATGCTGTGGCGGCAGGTTCGTGACTCCCACACCAACTATTCCCGCCGCCGTGAAAAGGCCCGCTCGGTGGTTCAAGCAGAGGGTATTGAGGGATAAATATCGGTAATAGGGAACGTGACGAGACGATCCTCCGCAGCTCCTAACAGTGGTCCAGAGTCCGCGGCAATTTCATTAAAGGAATATGCCCTCCAGGCCTACCACAGAGGAGATGCGAGAGTCCTCTTCTTATAGAACACCCTTATGTAAATGGCCGTACGCTTCCCGGAGGTCTAACTCTGGCGTGATTGTTCGGACAATGCCTTGTACGCGCTGTCACATTCGAGAACATATCTAGGTAGGTAGACACGCAATGCGAATCTTTTCCTCCCTCCGTCTCGAAACCTTAGGTGAGTAGGGCCGCTTCGGATGCGTGAGTCCCTCTTCCGGATAATCCACCGTCTTCGAGCCACCCAGCCTACCAAAGGGTGTAGGCGAGGAGCTGAAGCTCTTTTAGGGCTGTCCTCATATCGGGGGAAGCATTAGGAACCTCGGAAGATGGCCCTCACAACCAATTTCAGGGATGTTGCCTCATGTGACTATAGCGACGAGGTGGAGGCGCACGGCCGTTTCGTCTTAGAGGAAACGGTCAAACTAGGAGAAGGGATGAGAGCCCTTGTTTTACCCAGGGCTGGCCGTGAACCATTTTTGCCTCCAGCTTTACCAGATGGGCGCCCTGGGTGAGCAGACCCCTCAGAAGGGTTCCGAATGGGCGCATAAACAACCGTGCTCGTAGGCATAGGATGTACCTGGCAGTGTTGTGCGCGCTAGGACCAGGTTTTTAGCCTCGCGAAGTGAGAGACGATCTTCAATTCGCCAAAAGGCTCTTGTGTGAGAAACGGGTCACCTTTGGCTCTCTACCAATTACACTAGCTAAAGCTCTTCTCTAATGGATCATGTTGCCCTTAGCCAACATGGTGCCGCCATTCGAAAGAATCACAAGGAAGCATTTGAAGCTAGCGGGATCGCAAACGGCAGGTAATCTCTAAATGATGGGCTCCGATGTAATCGAGTCTCCGCTTTACGAACTTGCACTTTTGGTCTTTGCCAGGAACTCCAAACCATGGGAAGAAACGGGGTGGACGTGCCGATATTAGCTTGGTCGCCTACAGAAGTGGCAGCAGACCTATCCGTCCGCGTGGCTCCCACGGATGGAGATGATCCCAATCTTTTTCGTCTTTTTCTCTTTTTTTCTTTTTAGAAGAGAAGGGGGGTGGATAAACCCGCTTCTTCCATCCGCTGGCAGGACCCCCCAGGCCAAATGACATGGCCTCAGCAAGATCCTTCTCCGAGATCGATAAGGTATTGGCTGTGACAGTGGCACCAGACTAGGAGGAGATCCCTCATCTACTTTTAAGGTCTCGGAGCAGCCTGAGGAGGACTTTGCACAGAGGCGGAATCGGGTTTGGTGCTTAGCATAAAACCCAAGTTGATCTCATGGAAGGTCCTATCGTTCGGGGCTGGGTTGCCTCAGGGAGTATGGTCATTACCCACTCCCCTGGGCATCGCAGGTCTGATTGGAAACAGCGTCGTTGGTCAAGGAAGAGAGGTGGGGCACCTAGAGTGACCCTCTCTAAAAGCAATATTCGAGCCCGCAGGTCTTTAGAGAGAAGTGGCCGACTGGCGGTGTTATTCTTAAACCTCCTCTCCTCAAAAGTAAAAAAAATGGAAAAAGACTGAGAGGACTAAGGCTCGTTCTCACTCCGCTGTAGATCCATGGGCGGAAGAGTACGCTGCCATTTGGCCAAGTGACCTGGAGAAGATCGGCACGTCTGGGCCCGATACTTCCCAAGCTGCAAGGCTTAAGACCAAGACACTACTCGCAAGTGCATCGAACGTTTTCAAACAGGCTGGTTTTAAACACTTTCTAGTTGTTTGTTCTACTGATCTCAGGATGTTTGACAAGGGCAACATGATCCTTTACAGGAGAATACTAACTGGCATCATTATAAAAAGCTAAAGGTGAACCGTTTTAGGACACAGCCTTCTGGCGAATGCGTCGAATCCGTCCGAGGTGGCCATGATTAGTGCTATGAGTACACTCAATGGTAGGCTGTTGATGATGACACTGCACTCTACCATGAACTTTGTGAAAGCAGTGATTTATTTAAGGGAGGTCGTTGACTACTCCATAGATGACACCCTAGAATTGGCTGACCATGGAGTGGTGAAGGTTAAACGTGTGATGAGAAAACATGGAGGGGCCTCGAGAGCCTATACTACACTTCTCGTCACGTCTGACTGTAAGAAGCTTGCTGAGTCTGTGCGTGACAGTTGGTATTGCTACGGTGTGAAGGAGTTCGTGCCAGTGCCCTGGAGGTGCTACTAGTCCCTCCGCTTTGGACATCTAAATCTCTCGTGTAGATGTGCAAAGTTGGGGTTACCCAAAATCTATGTAAGTTGCTCCAGAGCCGCACACGATAATTCCAAATCGTGTGTAGCCAAATGTGTTAATTGCGGAAAGCCGGACCCTGCTTCTTTGAAGCAATGTCGTGTATATCTCCTTGAGAAGTAAATCCTTGCCGTACAGGCACACGATGTCTCTCATTTTGCAAAGCTATGTACTTGGTATTGGCGTGCCCGCCGCTGCCTGGAACGTCCTATGCCTCGATCTTAAAAAAGAGACCTGCCACTCCTGGCCCCTACAGTCCTACGAGCACGCTCTTTACCGCACCCATTTGGAACCCTTCTGTTGTTTTTTTCCACTGTCCCTCCCAGGGTACAGCTTGGGGCACAAACGATTCCAACCCAGCCCCTGCTAAACCCAGGGCTCCGACCCCTGACCCCACAAAACCCTTTCAAGTAAAGTAAAAACTGCCACGCACCTCCACCGAGTCGTTAGACACACATAGTGCTATACCCCTGAAGTTGGTCGCCGTGAAGCAGTGTTTCTTGGTTCTTGAAGCTGCTTCCGTAATGGGGACAGCACCAAGGGAGATTTGGCTATACGCCCACACAGAGTAATAGGTTGGATAACTTGCAGCGGCTGATCCCCCACCTGCGAAAGTTTCCGAGGCGGAGGTAGAAAAAGACTCCCATGGTGAACCCAACCTCTCCAGATAAGTTCTTGAAGGCAAAAGCGCCTTCAGCCCATTATCCGACCAACAGGGCCAGGAGATCTGCCTCCGAGAAACGTAGGGCTATTTTCTTGAGGGTCTATTCTTCGAAGACGGCCCCTGCATCTCCTTTGAGCCTTGCCTGAATGGCATATTACCTTAATGGAATTGCCCTAGTCTCCTGCCAACTCAGAGGAGCTGCGGAGTCTCGTCTCCTCCCGTTTTCTTCTAGCTATCTTTCTGCAGGAGACCATGCTGGATGCGTATCCCATGCCATCCTTTTCTAGGTGTAAGAGTTTGCCACCCCAAAGCTATTGAATGGGGGCGAAGCAGGAGTATATGCCATTTAACCCTGCCAATGATATCTCCGTTCTTCTCTTTGCTTTTAATACTTCCTTTCAGGCAGTAGCTGTGCAGCTTCACTTGGAGAGGAGGTATATATTATTTCAGCGTATGTTTCACCCTCAGTTGACCCTTACGCGGGGAACTTTCACCACGTTGTGGCAGGGTTGGCAATGCCCTTTCTCCTACTCAGGGATCTGAACAGTAGACACAGCCTTTGGGGAGACTACTCGATCAATCCCAGTGATCAGGTCCTTGACGAGCTGTATATGTGTGTCCTATATGTGGTTGAGTTTACGCATTACTGACCGAGAACCGCTTCATTTTCCTGTATTTATCTAGTTTCGCGGTGTCCGGATGCACAGCCTGATTTTAATTGGGCGCGGTGGTCCGCATTTCAGGAAATGAATGATTTCTCTCTCCTAGTCGACGAGTTTACGTCACTAGATGTGTTATTCTCCTGCAACCTCATCGTCCTCTCCATAAGTACTATTGCTATAACCTACATGAGCTATAAGCGCCGCTCCAACGATTTCACTGTCGGTGAATTATGAGGAGCTCGGGCTGGGTTGCGGTATGTTTCAAAGCATACCCACCGCTCCTCCTAGTGAGCATACTTGTCTTCACTAACTTTGAATACCCCACTAGCAGAGGTCTGGAATCGAGTCAAAAAGATTTGGGGCAAGTTCTCGCAGACCCATCCTACCCCCCATTATCCCGGAGCGACGGAGCTAAGTTCCTCCTTCTTGCATTTTTCGCTTTTCGGTTTTGTTTTAGGTTTTATTTTTGTTTTGATTTGTTTGTTCGATTTGGTTTTTGTAATTTTAAAATAGTTGTAGGGCGAAATTTTAATTAGGGCAACTTATGCCCGTGCTTTCAGTAGCAAATTGTGCGCTACTTAATTAAAAGCGAATCAAACTTAACAAATAATATACAAATGGGAAATAATATATATATGGATAGATAGATAGATATATTTATGTATATATATTGATATAGATAATGTACAGAGTAGATCGCAAAAAAGTATGCCACATTTTACCCTTTGAGGGGCCAAATTTTGAGAACAAATATACTTCTATTTGGGCAAAACTTTATTTATTGAAAAAAAATCTAGCCTTTTGTATTAAAAATAAACCTTCATTAAGATGATATTGCAGTATAATTTTGAAAATTTATAATTAATTAATTAATTATTAAGGTGATACTCATAATGTACAACCACCCAAATTTCTAAAATAATATTTTATTCACCCCCCTCCAAAAAAACCCGAAATAGCTCTTTCAAATTTCCTTTCAACTTCATTTAATCTATTAACTTTGCTTTAATCATTTAATCTATATTCATTTTTTATGATTATTTGTATTTAAGAAAATCTAGAAAACTTCTTTCATCGTGCAAATACAGCATTGGCAATCTGTTCTTACTTTTTTTTCTTTTGAGCTGCACAAACCATATCGGTAAACATGTAGACGAGCGGCGCGGCCGGAAAAAATTATTTTGTGTAAATATTATCGTTCACCCGTGTCATTCTTGACGTCATACTCAACCCCTATTATAATTCGCAAAACGATTAAAGGCGCTGACATGATGTAGTTAAAGCATTCATCTCTGTAAACGTCAGAACATTATAAAAATTAGGATTATATACTGGGGGCCCCCCCCAGAGGCCCCCCAATTTAATGAAACTCAGGATCATCGTAGTGCAGTCCACGCATCGTGTTTAATCCCCACAAGCCGTCCCCTATAAATGTACTCCAAAAACGTGAAACATTTTGGAACACGAACGAAATAGTACATCTTATCAACTGGGCCGCTCGTCTACATATTTACCACCATATCTTGTTCCTCTTTGCGGTTGATGAGTCGATTCTTTCTTCCTAATTTCAAATGGCACCTGAGGCTTATACTCCCTTATTTTGAATGAGAGACCTTTTTGATTTCGTTTTGAGACATAAGCTGGTGAAACAAGTCCATCTACTATTGCCAAACGAAATTTTTTCATATTCATCTTTCTTTTCAGGTAATATATCCTTGGAGATTATAAAGGCGTTTACAACGGCAGCATCGAGGAAATTAAAAAAAAAAAATTAATTCCCATGAGAAAATTATCTCAAGAAAACATTTCATTTCATCATTGATAAATGAGACAAACTGCTTTCCTGACTGGTGATCATATAGATTTGTATGGAAAACAATATGTTCTATAATTTCGTGTGAAAAAAGTTAAGAAAGACCTTGCAAGGCAATGGTTTCTCTAGTTTCTTCAATTCATCAAGCGCAAAATTATCTAAAATGGACCAACATAATTCTACAATAAAAATTTTTCAAGTAAACATAAATTTCAAATTATATTTCTAATTAAAAATGTAGAAAGACTTATATTTGAATGTTTTAATATTGTGTGGAAAAATAAGATGGATATTTTTAGATTCGTGTCGTTAACAACCATACAGAAATTATGAAGTGGTACAAATAACGTACCACTCTAATTTTTCGAATAACGTCTTCTTGTGTATGATTTACCATATAATATCACCAAATACTTTAATCCTATCTAAACAAATAAAATACATCTAAAAAATTCTATTTATTCAAGGAAACACTTAAATTTTAAATTACCTTAATTTTGAATCCAAAAAGACAATACACCCTGCGGCACCGGTTCTAACACAATGAAGTCCAATAATTTTTGGCAACCAAAGTACTAGTAGTTGCCAAATGCATCCTGAAGCCTCAACCAGTTCTCTCCTAAAGGTGGTACAGATTTTGTGCTGCTGCGCGCTTCGAGAAACGCATTTTTTGTCGCTGGTCTATTTTTTGAACCGTCATGCATGAAATGTAGCCATTCAGGTGGTCCATAAATCGAACTACCATGCTTCAAAGGGTTAATATTTTTTTCCATAATTTGAGATATTTTCAAACGATTTTTTTAGGAACAAAATAGTTCTGCTCCAAACCTTAAATGGGTTTCCAGGCAAACACCATAGTATTTAACCAGCATGCCTTCGAATTAATTGCTATACTAAAGCTTATTTGCAGACAATTTGGTTAGTGAGGAAACAATGTCTCTGATATTATTTAATAATTAAAAAAACTATTGATCTCAGGAAGCCGCGAGACTTTTACGGGACCGCCTGATCCGTTGGGGTCCCTTACTCATCGTCGCACTCTCTGATTGTCACTAGACCTACGGCTCCAAGGAGCTTTGCGCACAGCTGTGAGGCCGCCGAGACTACCCCCCCTTCCGCTGGTGCGCCAATGAAATCTCCATCCACCTTATGGCGGCCTTCGGCGACCCGATTTCAACGAGTCAGTATAAATACTTCGAGAAAAGCTTTGATAAATGAGTACCATACAGCTCTTCTTAGTTAGCAGTCACGTAGTCTCGTACGCCCTTCCCCGCCTTCCAACGGCTTCCAGCTTGGAACGCGACGCGTCATTTCTACTCGGCCTTGCTCGTACCTAAGGCCAGAGTTCCCGCCGGCAGAAGAGAGACACAGACAGGCATCTGTCACTCGGTTATCGAGTTCCTTCAACGAGTAGAGTACTCCCTCACTTATTTGTCAGCGAGGTTAAAGAAGAAGGAATCTTGCAAGTTCAACTTTACAGCGCCGCGTTTACTCGTCCTATTCAAGCCTCCAGTCAATTTGCCTTTCCTATAGTCTCTCCTATAATTGCACTTTCCCATTTTCTCTGGAAGCAATCACCGTGCATTGTCTCTCAGACTCTCGTAGCCGTCGAGTCATTTGTATTCCCCCCCCCCTCCCCCCCTGTTTGGTACCTCGGGTATCATTTTATTTATTGTCATTTATTTTCTTGTGATATTAGTATTCTGTTAGTATATAGTAAATCTATATATAGTTTTTAACCATTAGTTTCTCTAATCCAAGAACCTCTAAGAAATGATTATTTAGGCTAACTGCACTCGACTTTGCTTATTCAAACTTCGCACTGGGATCTGTATCCCTACGAAATTTATATTATATTCTAGTGTCAGGTGTGGGGTAACCTATTGACATCTATATCATATTCTAGTGTCATCTTTTTTAGGCTGATCCGCAGTATCTGATCTCATTTCTTTTAGATCTGTGACAGATTCTAAGGGGTGTTATTCTTGTATATTAGATGTTCGGGTTTTCCTCTTCTGTGTGCATATTTTGTGTTTAATTTTGTGACCGTGTAAAACTTTACCCTTTCTAGGCCTCATAACACGTCTGCCGTATTGTAAAGGAATTAATCTTATTTCTCTTTTTTATATTGTGTTGTCGTTTTCTTCGTGCATAATGGACAACACAGGCTCTCACTAAATTCCGGAGTGAATATTTTGAGTACTATTGAGAATTCGCGCCGTGCGAAATAATTATCGCTGTCTTCGTCTTTTTTTTTCAGTGAAATATCGTAGGTCCGCCAAAGCCTACCAGGACTTTTCCCTATGCGTCTAAATTATTCCCCCACTTTTTGCAAGGAGAGTCGCTTTGGATCAATGGCAAGGACCTCTTAGCTTATATCCAACAGAAGGAAAGGACCGAAAAAGAAGAAAGAAGACCAAGATATAGAGAAGAGAAAGAAAGAAAAGAAATAAGGGAAAGAGAAGAGAAGGAATGAGAAGAAAGGGAAAGAATCCGCCTTTATGAACTTGTAATGAGTAGGACCAGGAACGAGACGCTGTCCACCAGCTAGAAGTCCGAAGCTCCTCCTACCGCGTCTGTTAAGCTTCCGGTTTTCAAGAAAGGCGAAGATCTCGGAGCCTTCCTAATCCACTTCGAAAAAATCTTCAAAATCAACCATTGGAACATCGTGCAGATGGAGTGGCTCAATTGTTGCCCTTGCTAAATTCCCAACTCCTAGATATATTCATATCACTTCCCTCAAGGGCAACAATTGATTATTCAACCTTAAGATCGTAGTTACTGGTGGCATATAACATGACCCCAGATGTTTACCGATCTAAATTCAGACATGCACGCCTTCAGCCAGGCTAAACATACCGTCAGTTTGAGCACACCCTCCCGAGTCACAGCAACATTTGGCTCGATGGTTCTAAAATCAGCATTACTACGATGCCCTCGTTGACTTGTTTCTGAGAGACCAGTTGTTGGCTGCACTCAAAGCTTAAGTCAGATCTTTTGTAAAAGACCGGCGGTGCCTCACATTCAAGGAGTGCACAGAAGAGGCCAAACCACTTCCCCACCCCCATATTATTCAAATATTTCTATTATTTTCCTTTTTACAACGAAGACACCCAAAACTAATTAATCCAGTTTTTACTTTAAAAACAAAAACATATTTCTCATTCCATAATTGCTAAAAGCACTGCATTTTTATAATTTGAATATTGCCACCTCTGCCGCTTTCCATTTGCCATATTGTTAATTTATAAGTATCTGATAACTTCTCTAAAAAAATCTTACGTTTGTATATATTTATACAAACATCAAGAGCTTTGTCTAACATTACCCCTACTGTGTAAAAAAATTTTAAAATTAGTTCGTTTGTGTGTGACGGACAATGTGTTCAGAGCTGAAGATTGTTTTTATAGGCAGAAATATAGCATGAGTATAGACAATCTCCTTTACCCGATATTATGCAATCTGTTTATGAGGGAGTTTGAAAAGCACCTCCTTCCTCCCATTTTTCACAATCCCATAGCTGCTTCCGCTTTGTAGGCGATATATGTGCCACATGGCATATTAATGATAACAGATTTGATTCTCACTTTGAAAATTTGAATAAGATCCCCTCAACTATTAAATTGCAAGTAGAAAGGGAACTGAAACCAACTAATTCTAATGCCTATATTCATTATTTCTCGTATCACGATGTATCCGTTAAAAGTTCTGTAGTTTCTTCCATGTTCCTGAGAGCATATCGCATGTGTGATCCTTGTTTCTTGCAAAACGAAATTAATACAATCATTCAAACAATCATTGAAGTGCAATATCCCATTTGGTTCATAGAAAAGTGTTACTATAAAGCCAGAACCATCTATTACTCCCCAGCTAATTATAAGGAAAACAGATGTGACAAATATTATGCTACCTTTCCAAACTCCCTCCAGTTAATTAATTTATCCCAAAATTAATTTATCCCAAAATAGATCGATCGATAAAGAACAGGGAGTTTACTTTATTCCATGCAAATCATGTATTGAATTATATATCGGTAAAAGCAGCAGATTTTCCAAGAAAATGAATGAATACAAATGCGATATGCGACGTGGTTCCCTATCCTCGAATTTATATCTACATATGTCCAACGAAAATCATCAAATTGAGATCGATAATGCTAAAATAGTTTATAATTCTCACAATTATATACATCGACGGTTAATTGAATCGGCACTTATAAGAGAAATTCCCAACTTTAATACTTCCGACGGCCAATTCAATACTTCCGTTTCTCAAAAATACCCCCCGTAAGGGGCGCGGCGATTTGCCATCCTGGCCGCCGTGCTGACGGGATCCAGCGCTCCGTCCGGCCCCAGCTTAGCCTCTCTTCCTTCCTTCAGAAAGCCCGATTTCTCCCCTACCTCGACGCTTTTCATACAACCTCTCCCACAACTTTCTCTGGTCAGCCTCTAATTTCACAGGGTAGAATGCTGACCTTCTTCTCAGCCAATCGTCCCGGATCGGGGCTGAGGGGGGAGGGGACAATGTCCCCTAACCCCTGAGCTCCGGTCTGGGGTGGTTGGCTTTTAACAACCTGCTTCATCCCCACCCATACCTTCCTCACATCCCTTTTCCTCTCGTCTTCAAAATCTATCCGTTTTACGCCGTGTTCAAGGTGGAGCCGCCATGCGGAAGGACTGCTAGGCCACCAGGCGGGAGGGGTGGTCCCAAATGGCGGCGCCTGGCTCTGCCGGGCCTGTAAGCACCTCTTGCAGTGCGGGCTACTGCAAGAGGTGGTGAGCGATTGCGTCCCGTAAAACAAATAGGGTCACCATGCCCAATGATGAAACAAAAAAACATCTCCCCTTAATTCCCCCTATAACAACAACGGAGCCGCCCTCGTGCAGCTCCACAGAAAAGATGGAGGTCCCCCCCCCTGTGCTTGCGCAGGGGACCCTCCATACCTCTTCAACCGAAGAGGAGGCTTACTCCTCTCCTACGCCTACGGGTGTAGGGGACTCCCCCTCACCCCCTTCTCTCGAGGTGCTTTCGGGCACCTCCCTATCTCCAGCGGCAGTCCCTCCTATGCTTTCTAAGGGGACTGCCAAGAAAGCCAGCAGGCAGCCCATTGCCGACCGCCCCTCGTACAAGCGGCTCGGTAGGGCAAACCCCCTTAGGGGGGAGAGGGAAGCCAGGCCCCTTCGGTCGCTTCCCTCAAAAGACCTGCTGGCAAAAATATTAAACCTTGCCGGGGTCAAGGCCTGTGCCTCCCCACTAAAGACTTATGACGCTGCCAAGGGGACCTGCGATGTCCTGGGAGGGGATGGCCAACTGGAGGCCCCTCCTGTGATAGACATGGTCCTTGAGGAAAACCAGCCTCAGACGGTAGGGCCTTCCATGGGGGGGAATCCGGGCTTGGCGCCAAGCACCGAACCCGAATCCGCCCCTATGCAAGGTCCTCGTCAAACGGCTGTGGATTCTCAGGCAGGACAAGGAGGGTAGGGATCTCCTCAGGATGAATCCCCTGCGCCCACCGGGACCTTCTCCATTCCAGAGAAGAACCTGGCTGAGGCCGGTCCATCTGGCCTGGGGGCTTCTACCGGCGGGGGTGAAAAGCGGGTTCATTCCCCGCCCTCCTCTCCTAAAAAGAAGAAAAAGACAAGAAAGACGAAAAAGACTCGGGGCTCCTCTCCATCCGCGGGGGCTGCGGGGACGGATGGGTCTGCTGCCACTTTGGTAGGCGACCAAGCCAAGATCGGCACATCCGCCCCCTCTACCCCCTCGTGTGCGGAGCCCCTGACTAAGACCAAGAGTGCACAGGGCGGAGCCTCGATGACATCGGGGCCCCTCATTTAGAGGTTACCTGGCGTTTTCGAGCCCGCTGGCTTCAAACGCTTCCTCGTTATTCGCTCCACTGATGGCACCATGTTGTCCAAGGGCAACATGATCCATCAGAGGAGAGGATTAGCTAGTGCAATTGGTAGAGAGCCGAAGGTAACCCGTTTCTCGGACGGGAGCCTTCTGGCGAATGCGGCGAATCCCGCCGAGGCGGCCAAGATAAGTGCTCTTCGGACACTTCATGGTACCCCGGTGAGTGTGACGCCGCACTCTACCATGAACTTTGTAAAAGGAGTAGTTTATGCGAGGGAACTCGTTGACTACTCCATAGAAGACATCACCCTAGAGCTGGCCGACCATGGGGCGGTCAAGGTCGAACGTGTGATGAGAAAACAGGGAGGGGCCTCGAGACCCACCCCTACACTCTTCGTCACGTTCGACTGTGACAAGCTCCCTGAGTCGGTGCGTGCCGGTTGGTACCGCTACCGCGTGAAGGCATTCGTGCCACTGCCGCGGCGGTGCTATTACTGTCACCGCTTCGGCCACACGAATCGATCATGTAGACGTGCAAAATCGGGGTCACCCGAAGTCTGTGTAAATTGCTCCAAGGTCGCACACGATAAGTCCAAATCGTGTGTGGCCAAGTGTGTCAATTGCGGAGAGCCGCACCCTGCTTCTTCGAAGCAATGTGGTGCATATCTCCTTGAGAAAGAAATCCTGGCCGTTCAGGCCCAGGATCGACTCTCATTCCGCGAGGCTAAGGACTTGGTCCTGGCGCGCCCGGCTCTGCCTGGGACGTCCTATGCCTCAATAGTTAGAAAAGCACCCTCTGCTCCTGGCCCATCCAGGCCAACGAGCACGGTTGTTTCCGCGCCCATTCGGAGCCCTTCTGCGGGCTCTACTACACCCGGGCGCTCCCCTGGTAGAGCTGGCGGCAAAAAGGGTTCACACCCAGCCCCGGCTAATACCAGGGCTCCCCCCTCTTCCCCCAGCGTGACCGTTTCCCGTAAGGCGAAACGGCCACGCGCCTCCACCGAGTCGTTAGACTCACAGGAGGCAACACCCCTGAAGATGGTCGCTAGGCCATCTTCCGGGGTTCCTAAAGCTGTTCCCCGAAAGGAGGACAGCAACAAAGGAGCTTCGGCCCCTTCGCCCACGCCCCGAGGTGGAGCGAGTGGCTCGGAGACAGTGGTTCCTCGAAAAGAGGGCCCCCCGCCTCCCAAGCCGCAACGCCCGCCTAAGGTTTCGAGGCGGAGGGAGGAAAAGACTCGCATGGCGAGCCCAACCTCCCCCAATAAGTCCTCGAAGGCGACAGCGCCTTCAGCGCTTTGTCCGGCCAACAGCGCCCGGGGTTCTGCCCCCGGGAAGCGTACGGCCATTCCCGTGAGGGTCTTCAATTCGAAGAGGGCCCCCGC
This sequence comes from Ceratothoa steindachneri, assembly GCA_963969495.1. Lineage (NCBI taxonomy): Eukaryota > Metazoa > Arthropoda > Malacostraca > Isopoda > Cymothoidae > Ceratothoa > Ceratothoa steindachneri. Next base: position 194,976,115 of record OZ018323.1, on the reverse strand, counting down.
GTCTTCTCCGAGCTAGGCCTGGAGGGCATATTCCTTCAATGGAATTGCCGTGGACTCCGGCCCAACTGGGAGGAGCTGCGGAGGCTCGTCTCGTCCTGTTCCCCGTTAGCTATTTTTTTGCAGGAGACCATGCTAGGCGCGTGCCCGCTGCCTGCCCTCCCGGGGTATAAGGGTCTTGCGACCCCACCACCGCGGGATGGCCGGGCTGGGGGATGCGCGGTTTACACCCGGCATGATGTCTCCGTTCTTCCTTTCTCTTTAGATACCTCCTTTCAGGCAGTAGCTGTGCAGCTGCACCTGGATAGGAGGTATACTATCATTTCTGCGTACATTCCACCGTCAGCTGACTTCGACGCGGGGGACTTCCGCCGCGTCGTGGCACGGTTGCCGAGGCCCTATCTCTTGCTTGGAGATCTGAACGGCAGGCATCCTCTCTGGGGAGATTACTCCATAAATCCCAGGGGACAAGTCCTTGCCGATCTGATCGAAGAGCTTGAGATGGGTGTCCTAAACGTGGATGAGTTTACGCATCACTGTCCGAGAACCGCTTCATTTTCTTGCCTTGACCTATCTTTGTGCTCTTCGGATGCACAGCCTGATTTTGATTGGGGGGTGGTCGATGACCTCCATGGTAGTGATCACTTTCCCATTCAAATATCATTTTCAGGGCAACTGCCGCCTGAGAGACCACCTCGGTGGTGCTTGGCGCGGGCGCGGTGGCCTGCATTTCAGGAAATGACTGAATTCTCTATCTCAGTCGAGGAGTTTAGGTCGGTAGATGAGGCCGTTGAGTTCTTCTCCGGCAACCTCATCGCCGTAGGCCTGACTACTATTCCTAGGACGTATGGCCGTTTTGCACGCCGACCACTCCCATGGTGGTCGGCCGAGTGTGAGACGGCCCTCAAACAGAAGCGTTATGCCTACATGCGCTATAAGCACCGCCCGAACGATTTCACTGTCGCTGAATTTCGTCGGCTAGGGCTAGGTTCCGGTATATTTCGAAGCACGCCCGCCGCCCTTCTTGGCGGGCATACGTGTCTTGACTTAACGGGAAGACCCCTTTAGCTGAGGTGTGGAAGCGAGTCAAAAGGATTCGGGGCAAGTTCTCGCAGGACCCCCCTCCCGTTCTCCAGGAGAATGGGACCGCAATCTCGGACCCCGCGTCCGTGGCGGAATCCTTAGCGACCGCTTTTTCCGCATTCTCTAGCCGTGATGCTGCTCCGCCAGCATTCAATGCACGTCGTGATGTCGCGGAAGGCCGCCGGCTGGACTTAACCTCCAGAGGCGGAGAACCCTTCAACAACAAGTTTACTGTGAGTGAGTTGCGTTCCGCTCTCGCTTCGTGCGCGGACACCGCCCATGGTCCGGACGATGTCCCGTACGCCATGCTTCGACACCTGGGTGAGCGAGGCATGGCCTTTCTGTTAGATTTGTTCAACAGGATCTGGGTGGAAGGTCTTCTCCCAGACTCATGGCGAATCGCTACTGTGCTCGCCTTTCGCAAGCCGGGGAGAGATCACTCTACTCCGACCGGTTTCCGCCCAATCTCTCTAACCTCTTGCGTGTGCAAGTTGATGGAGAAATTGGTAAATGTTAGATTAGCCTATTTCCTGGACAGCGGAGGCCATCTGTCTTCTGCACAGTGCGGCTTCCGTAAGTTCCACTCCACGTCGGATGCTCTGCTCCGACTGGAAAGTGCCGTCTGCGAGGCTTTCCTTCGTAGACAGCACTACGCCACGGTGTTTTTTGATCTGGAGAAGGCCTATGATACCGCATGGCGATACGGTATCATGGAGACTCTCCACACGATGGGGGTGAGGGGACGCCTCCCAATTTTTTTTATATCTGAATTTTGGCGAGATCGTCGATTCCGCGTACGGGTGGGGGGAGCCCTCTCCAGCCCAAAGGAGCAGGAAGAGGGTGTCCCGCAGGGAAGTGTCCTCAGTGTCACACTCTTTGCCCTGAGCATCAACGGCATCACCTCGGTGCTGCCGGAAGATGTTCTCGCTACGCTCCCCCGTAAGGGGCGCGGCGATTTGCCATCTTGGCCGCCGTGCTGACGGGATCCAGCGCCCCGTCCGGCCCCAGCTTAGCCTCTCTTCCTTCCTTCAGATAGCCTGTATTCCTATCCTACCTCGTCGCTTTTCATACAACCTCTCCCACAACTTTCTCTGGTCAGCCTCTAATTTCACAGGGTAGAAGCTGACCTTCTTCTCAGCCAATCGTCCCGGATCGGGGCTGAGGGGGGAGGGGACAATGTCCCCTAACCCCTGAGCTCCGGTCTGGGGTGGTTGGCTTTTAACAACCTGCTTCATCCCCACCCATACCTTCCTCACATCCCTTTTCCTCTCGTCTTCAAAATCTATCCGTTTTACGCCGTGTTCAAGGTGGAGCCGCCATGCCGAAGGACTGCCAGGCCACCAGGCGGGAGGGGTGGTCCCAAATGGCGGCGCCTGGCTCTGCCGGGCCTGTAAGCACCTCTTGCAGTGCGGGCTACTGCAAGAGGTGGTGAGCGATTGCGTCCCGTAAAACAAAGAGGGTCACCATGCCCAATGATGAAAAAAACAAACATCTCCCCTTAATTCCCCCTATAACAACAACGGAGCCGCCCTCGTGCAGCTCCACAGAAAAGATGGAGGTCCCCCCCCCCTGTGCTTGCGCAGGGGACCCTCCATACCTCTTTAACCGGAGAGGAGGCTTACTCCTCTCCTACGCCTACGGGTGTAGGGGACTCCCCCTCACCCCCTTCTCTGGAGGTGCTTTCGGGCACCTCCCTATCTCCAGCGGCAGTCCCTCCTATGCTTTCTAAGGGGACTGCCAAGAAAGCCAGCAGGCAGCCCATTGCCGACCGCCCCTCGTACAAGCGGCTCGGTAGGGCAAACCCCCTTAGGGGGGAGAGGGAAGCCAGGCCCCTTCGGTCGCTTCCCTCAAAAGACCTGCTGGCAAAAATATTAAACCTTGCCGGGGTCAAGGCCTGTGCCTCCCCACTAAAGACTTATGACGCTGCCAAGGGGACCTGCGATGTCCTGGGAGGGGATGGCCAACTGGAGGCCCCTCCTGTGATAGACATGGTCCTTGAGGAAAACCAGCCTCAGAAGGTAGGGCCTTCCATGGGGGAGAATCCGGGCTTGGCGCCAAGCACCGAACCCGAATCGGCCCCTATGCAAGGTCCTCATCAAACGGCTGTGGATTCTCAGGCAGGACAAGGAGGGGAGGGATCTCCTCCGGATGAATCCCCTGCGCCCACCGGGACCTTCTCCATTCCAGAGAAGAACCTGGCTGAGGCCGGTCCATCTGGCCTGGGGGCTTCTACCGGCGGGGGTGAAAAGCGGGTTCATTCCCCGCCCTCCTCTCCTAAAAAGAAGAAAAAGACAAGAAAGACGAAAAAGACTCGGGGCTCCTCTCCATCCGCGGGGGCTGCGGGGACGGATGGGTCTGCTGCCACTTTGGTAGGCGACCAAGCCAAGATCGGCACATCCGCCCCCTCTACCCCCTCGTGTGCGGAGCCCCTGACTAAGACCAAGAGTGCACAGGGCGGAGCCTCGATGACATCGGGGCCCCTCATTTAGAGGTTACCTGGCGTTTTCGAGCCCGCTGGCTTCAAACGCTTCCTCGTTATTCGCTCCACTGATGGCACCATGTTGTCCAAGGGCAACATGATCCATCAGAGGAGAGGATTAGCTAGTGCAATTGGTAGAGAGCCGAAGGTAACCCGTTTCTCGGACGGGAGCCTTCTGGCGAATGCGGCGAATCCCGCCGAGGCGGCCAAGATAAGTGCTCTTCGGACACTTCATGGTACCCCGGTGAGTGTGACGCCGCACTCTACCATGAACTTTGTAAAAGGAGTAGTTTATGCGAGGGAACTCGTTGACTACTCCATAGAAGACATCACCCTAGAGCTGGCCGACCATGGGGCGGTCAAGGTCGAACGTGTGATGAGAAAACAGGGAGGGGCCTCGAGACCCACCCCTACACTCTTCGTCACGTTCGACTGTGACAAGCTCCCTGAGTCGGTGCGTGCCGGTTGGTACCGCTACCGCGTGAAGGCATTCGTGCCACTGCCGCGGCGGTGCTATTACTGTCACCGCTTCGGCCACACGAATCGATCATGTAGACGTGCAAAATCGGGGTCACCCGAAGTCTGTGTAAATTGCTCCAAGGTCGCACACGATAAGTCCAAATCGTGTGTGGCCAAGTGTGTCAATTGCGGAGAGCCGCACCCTGCTTCTTCGAAGCAATGTGGTGCATATCTCCTTGAGAAAGAAATCCTGGCCGTTCAGGCCCAGGATCGACTCTCATTCCGCGAGGCTAAGGACTTGGTCCTGGCGCGCCCGGCTCTGCCTGGGACGTCCTATGCCTCAATAGTTAGAAAAGCACCCTCTGCTCCTGGCCCATCCAGGCCAACGAGCACGGTTGTTTCCGCGCCCATTCGGAGCCCTTCTGCGGGCTCTACTACACCCGGGCGCTCCCCTGGTAGAGCTGGCGGCAAAAAGGGTTCACACCCAGCCCCGGCTAATACCAGGGCTCCCCCCTCTTCCCCCAGCGTGACCGTTTCCCGTAAGGCGAAACGGCCACGCGCCTCCACCGAGTCGTTAGACTCACAGGAGGCAACACCCCTGAAGATGGTCGCTAGGCCATCTTCCGGGGTTCCTAAAGCTGTTCCCCGAAAGGAGGACAGCAACAAAGGAGCTTCGGCCCCTTCGCCCACGCCCCGAGGTGGAGCGAGTGGCTCGGAGACAGTGGTTCCTCGAAAAGAGGGCCCCCCGCCTCCCAAGCCGCAACGCCCGCCTAAGGTTTCGAGGCGGAGGGAGGAAAAGACTCGCATGGCGAGCCCAACCTCCCCCAATAAGTCCTCGAAGGCGACAGCGCCTTCAGCGCTTTGTCCGGCCAACAGCGCCCGGGGTTCTGCCCCCGGGAAGCGTACGGCCATTCCCGTGAGGGTCTTCAATTCGAAGAGGGCCCCCGCGTCTTCTCCGAGCTAGGCCTGGAGGGCATATTCCTTCAATGGAATTGCCGTGGACTCCGGCCCAACTGGGAGGAGCTGCGGAGGCTCGTCTCGTCCTGTTCCCCGTTAGCTATTTTTTTGCAGGAGACCATGCTAGGCGCGTGCCCGCTGCCTGCCCTCCCGGGGTATAAGGGTCTTGCGACCCCACCACCGCGGGATGGCCGGGCTGGGGGATGCGCGGTTTACACCCGGCATGATGTCTCCGTTCTTCCTTTCTCTTTAGATACCTCCTTTCAGGCAGTAGCTGTGCAGCTGCACCTGGATAGGAGGTATACTATCATTTCTGCGTACATTCCACCGTCAGCTGACTTCGACGCGGGGGACTTCCGCCGCGTCGTGGCACGGTTGCCGAGGCCCTATCTCTTGCTTGGAGATCTGAACGGCAGGCATCCTCTCTGGGGAGATTACTCCATAAATCCCAGGGGACAAGTCCTTGCCGATCTGATCGAAGAGCTTGAGATGGGTGTCCTAAACGTGGATGAGTTTACGCATCACTGTCCGAGAACCGCTTCATTTTCTTGCCTTGACCTATCTTTGTGCTCTTCGGATGCACAGCCTGATTTTGATTGGGGGGTGGTCGATGACCTCCATGGTAGTGATCACTTTCCCATTCAAATATCATTTTCAGGGCAACTGCCGCCTGAGAGACCACCTCGGTGGTGCTTGGCGCGGGCGCGGTGGCCTGCATTTCAGGAAATGACTGAATTCTCTATCTCAGTCGAGGAGTTTAGGTCGGTAGATGAGGCCGTTGAGTTCTTCTCCGGCAACCTCATCGCCGTAGGCCTGACTACTATTCCTAGGACGTATGGCCGTTTTGCACGCCGACCACTCCCATGGTGGTCGGCCGAGTGTGAGACGGCCCTCAAACAGAAGCGTTATGCCTACATGCGCTATAAGCACCGCCCGAACGATTTCACTGTCGCTGAATTTCGTCGGCTAGGGCTAGGTTCCGGTATATTTCGAAGCACGCCCGCCGCCCTTCTTGGCGGGCATACGTGTCTTGACTTAACGGGAAGACCCCTTTAGCTGAGGTGTGGAAGCGAGTCAAAAGGATTCGGGGCAAGTTCTCGCAGGACCCCCCTCCCGTTCTCCAGGAGAATGGGACCGCAATCTCGGACCCCGCGTCCGTGGCGGAATCCTTAGCGACCGCTTTTTCCGCATTCTCTAGCCGTGATGCTGCTCCGCCAGCATTCAATGCACGTCGTGATGTCGCGGAAGGCCGCCGGCTGGACTTAACCTCCAGAGGCGGAGAACCCTTCAACAACAAGTTTACTGTGAGTGAGTTGCGTTCCGCTCTCGCTTCGTGCGCGGACACCGCCCATGGTCCGGACGATGTCCCGTACGCCATGCTTCGACACCTGGGTGAGCGAGGCATGGCCTTTCTGTTAGATTTGTTCAACAGGATCTGGGTGGAAGGTCTTCTCCCAGACTCATGGCGAATCGCTACTGTGCTCGCCTTTCGCAAGCCGGGGAGAGATCACTCTACTCCGACCGGTTTCCGCCCAATCTCTCTAACCTCTTGCGTGTGCAAGTTGATGGAGAAATTGGTAAATGTTAGATTAGCCTATTTCCTGGACAGCGGAGGCCATCTGTCTTCTGCACAGTGCGGCTTCCGTAAGTTCCACTCCACGTCGGATGCTCTGCTCCGACTGGAAAGTGCCGTCTGCGAGGCTTTCCTTCGTAGACAGCACTACGCCACGGTGTTTTTTGATCTGGAGAAGGCCTATGATACCGCATGGCGATACGGTATCATGGAGACTCTCCACACGATGGGGGTGAGGGGACGCCTCCCAATTTTTTTTATATCTGAATTTTGGCGAGATCGTCGATTCCGCGTACGGGTGGGGGGAGCCCTCTCCAGCCCAAAGGAGCAGGAAGAGGGTGTCCCGCAGGGAAGTGTCCTCAGTGTCACACTCTTTGCCCTGAGCATCAACGGCATCACCTCGGTGCTGCCGGAAGATGTTCTCGCTACGCTCCCCCGTAAGGGGCGCGGCGATTTGCCATCTTGGCCGCCGTGCTGACGGGATCCAGCGCCCCGTCCGGCCCCAGCTTAGCCTCTCTTCCTTCCTTCAGATAGCCTGTATTCCTATCCTACCTCGTCGCTTTTCATACAACCTCTCCCACAACTTTCTCTGGTCAGCCTCTAATTTCACAGGGTAGAAGCTGACCTTCTTCTCAGCCAATCGTCCCGGATCGGGGCTGAGGGGGGAGGGGACAATGTCCCCTAACCCCTGAGCTCCGGTCTGGGGTGGTTGGCTTTTAACAACCTGCTTCATCCCCACCCATACCTTCCTCACATCCCTTTTCCTCTCGTCTTCAAAATCTATCCGTTTTACGCCGTGTTCAAGGTGGAGCCGCCATGCCGAAGGACTGCCAGGCCACCAGGCGGGAGGGGTGGTCCCAAATGGCGGCGCCTGGCTCTGCCGGGCCTGTAAGCACCTCTTGCAGTGCGGGCTACTGCAAGAGGTGGTGAGCGATTGCGTCCCGTAAAACAAAGAGGGTCACCATGCCCAATGATGAAAAAAACAAACATCTCCCCTTAATTCCCCCTATAACAACAACGGAGCCGCCCTCGTGCAGCTCCACAGAAAAGATGGAGGTCCCCCCCCCCTGTGCTTGCGCAGGGGACCCTCCATACCTCTTTAACCGGAGAGGAGGCTTACTCCTCTCCTACGCCTACGGGTGTAGGGGACTCCCCCTCACCCCCTTCTCTGGAGGTGCTTTCGGGCACCTCCCTATCTCCAGCGGCAGTCCCTCCTATGCTTTCTAAGGGGACTGCCAAGAAAGCCAGCAGGCAGCCCATTGCCGACCGCCCCTCGTACAAGCGGCTCGGTAGGGCAAACCCCCTTAGGGGGGAGAGGGAAGCCAGGCCCCTTCGGTCGCTTCCCTCAAAAGACCTGCTGGCAAAAATATTAAACCTTGCCGGGGTCAAGGCCTGTGCCTCCCCACTAAAGACTTATGACGCTGCCAAGGGGACCTGCGATGTCCTGGGAGGGGATGGCCAACTGGAGGCCCCTCCTGTGATAGACATGGTCCTTGAGGAAAACCAGCCTCAGAAGGTAGGGCCTTCCATGGGGGAGAATCCGGGCTTGGCGCCAAGCACCGAACCCGAATCGGCCCCTATGCAAGGTCCTCATCAAACGGCTGTGGATTCTCAGGCAGGACAAGGAGGGGAGGGATCTCCTCCGGATGAATCCCCTGCGCCCACCGGGACCTTCTCCATTCCAGAGAAGAACCTGGCTGAGGCCGGTCCATCTGGCCTGGGGGCTTCTACCGGCGGGGGTGAAAAGCGGGTTCATTCCCCGCCCTCCTCTCCTAAAAAGAAGAAAAAGACAAGAAAGACGAAAAAGACTCGGGGCTCCTCTCCATCCGCGGGGGCTGCGGGGACGGATGGGTCTGCTGCCACTTTGGTAGGCGACCAAGCCAAGATCGGCACATCCGCCCCCTCTACCCCCTCATGTGCGGAGCCCCTGACTAAGACCAAGAGTGCACAGGGCGGAGCCTCGATGACATCGGGGCCCCTCATTTAGAGGTTACCTGGCGTTTTCGAGCCCGCTGGCTTCAAACGCTTCCTCGTTATTCGCTCCACTGATGGCACCATGTTGTCCAAGGGCAACATGATCCATCAGAGGAGAGGATTAGCTAGTGCAATTGGTAGAGAGCCGAAGGTAACCCGTTTCTCGGACGGGAGCCTTCTGGCGAATGCGGCGAATCCCGCCGAGGCGGCCAAGATAAGTGCTCTTCGGACACTTCATGGTACCCCGGTGAGTGTGACGCCGCACTCTACCATGAACTTTGTAAAAGGAGTAGTTTATGCGAGGGAACTCGTTGACTACTCCATAGAAGACATCACCCTAGAGCTGGCCGACCATGGGGCGGTCAAGGTCGAACGTGTGATGAGAAAACAGGGAGGGGCCTCGAGACCCACCCCTACACTCTTCGTCACGTTCGACTGTGACAAGCTCCCTGAGTAGGTGCGTGCCGGTTGGTACCGCTACCGCGTAAAGGCATTCGTGCCACTGCCGCGGCGGTGCTATTACTGTCACCGCTTCGGCCACACGAATCGATCATGTAGACGTGCAAAATCGGGGTCACCCGAAGTCTGTGTAAATTGCTCCAAGGTCGCACACGATAAGTCCAAATCGTGTGTGGCCAAGTGTGTCAATTGCGGAGAGCCGCACCCTGCTTCTTCGAAGCAATGTGGTGCATATCTCCTTGAGAAAGAAATCCTGGCCATTCAGGCCCAGGATCGACTCTCATTCCGCGAGGCTAAGGACTTGGTCCTGGCACGCCCGGCTCTGCCTGGGACGTCATATGCCTCAATAGTTAGAAAAGCACCCTCTGCTCCTGGCCCATCTAGGCCAATGAGTACAGTTGTTTCCGCGCCCATTCGGAGCCCTTCTGCGGGCTCTACTACACCCGGGCGCTCCCCTGGTAGAGCTGGCGGCAAAAAGGGTTCACATCCAGCCCCGGCTAATACCAGGGCTTCCCCCTCTTCCCCCAGCGTGACCGTTTCCCGTAAGGCGAAACGGCCACGCGCCTCCACAGAGTCGTTAGACTCACAGGAAGCAACACCCCTGAAGATGGTCGCTAGGCCATCTTCCGGGGTTCCTAAAGCTGTTCCCCGAAAGGAGGACAGCAACAAAAGAGCTTCGGACCCTTCGCCCACGCCCCGAGGTGGAGCGAGTGGCTCGGAGACGGTGGTTCCTCGAAAAGAGGGCCCCCCGTCTCCCAAGCCGCAACGCCCGCCTAAGGTTTCGAGGCGGAGGGAGGAAAAGACTCGCATGGCGAGCCCAACCTCCCCCAATAAGTCCTCGAAGGCGACAGCGCCTTCAGCGCTTTGTCCGGCCAACAGCGCCCGGGGTTCTGCCCCCGGGAAGCGTACGGCCATTCCCGTGAGGGTCTTCAATTCGAGGAGGGCCCCCGCGTCTCCTCCGAGCTAGGCCTGGAGGGCATATTCCTTCAATGGAATTGCCGTGGACTCCGGCCCAACTGGGAGGAGCTGCGGAGGCTCGTCTCGTCCCGTTCCCCGTTAGCTATTTTTTTGCAGGAGACCATGCTAGGCGCGTGCCCGCTGCTTGCCCTCCCGGGGTATAAGGGTCTTGCGACCCCACCACCGCGGGATGGCCGGGCTGGGGGATGCGCGGTTTACACCCGGCATGATGTCTCCGTTCTTCCTTTCTCTTTAGATACCTCCTTTCAGGCAGTGGCTGTGCAGCTGCACCTGGATAGGAGGTATACTATCATTTCTGCGTACATTCCACCGTCAGCTGACTTCGACGCGGGGGACTTCCGCCGCGTCGTGGCACGGTTGCCGAGGCCCTATCTCTTGCTTGGAGATCTGAACGGCAGGCATCCCCTCTGGGGAGATTACTCCATAAATCCCAGGGGACAAGTCCTTGCCGATCTGATCGAAGAGCTTGAGATGGGTGTCCTAAACGTGGATGAGTTTACGCATCACTGTCCGAGAACCGCTTCATTTTCTTGCCTTGACCTATCTTTGTGCTCTTCAGATGCACAGCCTGATTTTGATTGGGGGGTGGTCGATGACCTCCATGGTTGTGATCACTTTCCCATTCAAATATCATTTTCAGGGCAACTGCCGCCTGAGAGACCACCTCGGTGGTGCTTGGCGCGGGCGCGGTAGCTTGCATTTCAGGAAATGACTGAATTCTCTATCTCAGTCGAGGAGTTTAGGTCGGTAGATGAGGCCGTTGAGTTCTTCTCCGGCAACCTCATCGCCGTAGGCCTGACTACTATTCCTAGGACGTCTGGCCGTTTTGCACGCTGACCACTCCCATGGTGGTCGGCCGAGTGTGAGACGGCCCTCAAACAGAAGCGTTATGCCTACATGCGCTATAAGCGCCGCCCGAACGATTTCACTGTCGCTGAATTTCGTCGGGCTAGGGCTAGGTTCCGGTATATTTCGAAGCACGCCCGCCGCTCTTCTTGGCGGGCATACGTGTCTTGACTTAACGGGAAGACCCCTTTAGCTGAGGTGTGGAAGCGAGTCAAAAGGATTCGGGGCAAGTTCTCGCAGGACCCCCCTCCCGTTCTCCAGGAGAATGGGACCGCAATCTCGGACCCCGCGTCCGTGGCGGAATCCTTAGCGACCGCTTTTTCCGCATTCTCTAGCCGTGATGCTGCTCCGCCAGCATTCAATGCACGTCGTGATGTCGCGGAAGGCCGCCGGCTGGACTTTACCTCCAGAGGCGGAGAACCCTTCAACGACAAGTTTACTGTGAGTGAGTTGCGTTCCGCTCTCGCTTCGTGCGCGGACACCGCCCATGGTCCGGACGATGTCCCGTACGCCATGCTTCGACACCTTGGTGAGCGAGGCATGGCCTTTCTGTTAGATTTTTTAAACAGGATCTGGGTGGAAGGTCTTCTCCCAGACTCCTGGCGAATCGCTACTGTGCTCGCCTTTCGCAAGCCGGGGAGAGATCACTCTACTCCGACCGGTTTCCGCCCAATCTCTCTAACCTCTTGCGTGTGCAAGTTGATGGAGAAATTGGTAAATGTTAGATTAGCCTATTTCCTGGACAGCGGAGGCCATCTGTCTTCTGCACAGTGCGGCTTCCGTAAGTTCCACTCCACGTCGGATGCTCTGCTCCGACTGGAAAGTGCCGTCTGCGAGGCTTTCCTTCGTAGACAGCACTACGCCACGGTGTTTTTTGATCTGGAGAAGGCCTATGATACCGCATAGCGATACGGTATCATGGAGACTCTCCACACGATGGGGGCGAGGGGACGCCTCCCAATTTTTATATCTGAATTTTTGCGAGATCGTCGATTCCGCGTACGGGTGGGGGGAGCCCTCTCCGGCCCAAAGGAGCATGAAGAGGGTGTCCCGCAGGGAAGTGTCCTCAGTGTCACACTCTTTGCCCTGAGCATCAACTGCATCACCTCGGTGCTGCCGGAAGATGTTCTCGCTACGCTCTACGTGGACGACCTTTCGATCTCTTTTGGCGCGGTCCAGATGCCAACTCTGGAGCGTCGACTCCAACAGGCATTGAACCGCGTCTCTCACTATGCCGAAGCGCACAGGTTTCGGTTTTCTTTGGCCAAGACTAAGGTGGTGCACTTCTGCCGCCATCCACGGCTTCACCCCGACCCAGATTTGTTTCTTAATGGGGTGCGCCTGGATGTGGTTGAGTCGCACCGTTTCCTTGGTCTTGTATTCGACCGACGCCTCACCTGGGAGGCTCATATTCGCAGCCTTAGGGTCTCTTGTACCCGCGCCATGGACATTCTCCGTTCCGTGACGTTCAGCGCTTGGGGCGCTGATAGGGCTACCGCCTTACTTTTTTATCGATCCTTTGTTCGCTCGAAGCTCGACTACGGATGCGAGTTTTATGCATCCGCAGCCGAGCGTTTATTGCGGAAGGTGGATTCGATCCACCACACCGGCCTTCGCCTTGCGACCGGTGCCTTCCGCACTTCCCCCATTGAGAGCCTGTTGGTCGATGCTGGGGAGATGCCACTCGCTCTGCGCCGCGTGCAGTGCATCACTCGCCTGTACGCGCGAGCCCGGCGCCTCCCTCAGTCGCCAACAGCTCTCACTGCATCCGCAGCTGATATCGATGGTGCCTATGCCGCCGAGAGACGCCAGTCATACCCTAAGCCCTTTGGGTTTAGGGCCAGGAAACTCCTTCGAGAGGTAGATATAGCTCTCGGGCCGGTGGCGCCCCTGGTTCTGCCCAGGACGCCACCCTGGAGGGTACCACATTTGGCTATTTGTCGCCACGCCTCTGCTCCCAAAGCTTGTACTGCGCCGGGAGTATTGCGTTCGACCTTTTTGGAGCACACATCGTGTCACGCTGGTACCGTGCCAGTGTATACGGATGGCTCCAAGTCCCAAGAGGGGGTCGGCTTCCACGCCGTATCCCCTCTGTTTGAAGTCAGCGGGGCTCTACCAGGCGCTGCGTCTGTCTTCACGGCCGAGCTGGTGGCAATACACCACTCGGTACGGGAGATTACGCGACGTGCCCGGTTCGGAGACCGGATTGTGATCTATAGCGACTCACAAAGCGCCCTGAGTGCTCTCGGGGCATTGGAATCTCCGCATCCCCTGGTTCGCGATATCCGTGACGCCACGGTTTTGGCGAGCCGGGCAGATGTCGAGATTATCTTCTGCTGGGTTCCTGGACATGTAGGAATTGCGGGGAATGAGCGCGCCGATGAGGGCGCCAAAGAGTCCGCGAGGACTCTGCGACCGGACCAGCGTTTCGCTCTTCCTCACACCGACTACATGGCAGGAATACGGGCAGCTCTTCGGACTGCTTGGCAAAGAAGATGGGAGACGGTCGAAGGGAACTTAAAGTTGCGTGCCATTGCGCCGCGACTGTTCCCATGGACCTATCCCCCAATGCCGCGGCGGCTTCAGGTTGCTTTCTGTCGTCTCCGAATCGGACACACTCGTGTGACGCATCGCTATCTGATGGAGCGCTCGCCTGCGCCCTATTGCAACGACTGCGTCGTCCCCCAGACTGTTCGGCACATTCTTGTCGAATGTCCCAGTCTGGGTGATCTTCGCGCACGACACCTGTCCCGGTACCGGGATGGGCGGGGTCGCTACCGCCTGTCCCTTGTTCTCGGGATGAGTGCGTGTACTTTGACTGGTGGACTTATTGACTTTTTGGGGGAGGCCGGCCTTCTCCCTTTTATTTAACGCGATTTAATTGTTGTTGTTGTTTTTGTAATTGTTTTGTTATTGCTTTGTTATTGTTATTGTTATTCCTTTTTATTGTTTTCTGTTTAATTTTTTAAAGTAGCCTAAATTAGGCTGTTTGTTTACGGCAACTTATGCCTTAGTCGGCAGTCGCCAGATAGCCCCTTAATTAAAAAAAAAAAAAAAAAATCTCGCTACGCTCTACGTGGACGACCTTTCGATCTCTTTTGGCGCGGCCCAGATGCCAACTCTGGAGCGCCGACTCCAACAGGCATTGAACCGCGTCTCTCGCTATGCCGAAGCGCACAGGTTTCTGTTTTCTTTGGCCAAGACTAAGGTGGTGCACTTCTGCCGCCATCCACGGCTTCACCCCGACCCAGATTTGTTTCTTAATGGGGTGCGCCTGGATGTGGTTGAGTCTCACCGTTTCCTTGGTCTTGTATTCGACCGACGCCTCACCTGAGAGGCTCACATTCGCAGCCTTAGGGTCTCTTGTACCCGCGCCATGGACATTCTCCGTTCCGTGACGTTCAGCGCTTGGGGCGCTGATAGGGCTATCGCCTTACTTTTTTATCGATCCTTTGTTCGCTCGAAGCTCGACTACGGATGCGAGTTTTATGCATCCGCAGCCGAGCGTTTATTGCGGAAGGTGGATTCGATCCACCACACCGGCCTTCGCCTTGCGACCGGTGCCTTCCGCACTTCCCCCATTGAGAGCCTGTTGGTCGATGCTGGGGAGATGCCACTCGCTCTGCGCAACGTGCAGTGCATCACTCGCCTGTACGCGCGAGCCTGGCGCCTCCCTCAGTCGCCAACAGCTCTCACTGCATCCGCAGCTGATCTCGATGGTGCCTATGCCGCCGAGAGACGCCCGTCATACCCTAAGCCCTTTGGGTTTAGGGCCAGGAAACTCCTTCGAGAGGTAGATATAGCTCTCGGGCCGGTGGCGCCCCTGGTTCTGCCCAGGACGCCACCCTGGAGGGTACCACATTTGGCTATTTGTCGCCACGCCTCTGCTCCCAAAGCTTGTACTGCGCCGGGAGTATTGCGTTCGACATTTTTGGAGCACACATCGTGTCACGCTGGTACCGTGCCAGTGTATACGGATGGCTCCAAGTCCCAAGAGGGGGTCAGCTTCCACGCCGTATCCCCTCTGTTTGAAGTCAGCGGGGCTCTACCAGGCGCTGCGTCTGTCTTCACGGCTGAGCTGGTGGCAATACACCACTCGGTACGGGAGATTACGCGACGTGCCCGGTTCGGAGACCGGATTGTGATTTATAGCGACTCACAAAGCGCCCTGAGTGCTCTCGGGGCATTGGAATCTCCGCATCCCCTGGTTCGCGAAATCCGTGACGCCACGGTTTTGGCGAGCCGGGCAGATGTCGAGATTATCTTCTGCTGGGTTCCTGGACATGTAGGAATTGCGGGGAATGAGCGCGCCGATGAGGGCGCCAAAGAGTCCGCGAGGACTCTGCGACCGGACCAGCGTTTCGCTCTTCCTCACACTGACTACATGGCAGGAATACGGGCAGCTCTTCGGACTGCTTGGCAAAGAAGATGGGAGACGGTCGAGGGGAACTTAAAGTTGCGTGCCATTGCGCCGCGACTGTTCCCATGGACCTATCCCCCAATGCCGCGGCGGCTTCAGGTTGCTTTCTGTCGTCTTCGAATCGGACACACTCGTGTGACGCATCGTTACTTGGTGGAGCGCTCGCATGTGCCCTATTGCAACGACTGCGTCGTCCCCCAGACTGTTCGGCACATTCTTGTCGAATGTCCCAGTCTGGGTGATCTTCGCGCACGATACCTGTCTCGGTACCGGGATGGGGGGGGTCGCTACCGCCTGTCCCTTGTACTCGGGACGAGTGCGTGCACCATGACTGGTGGACTTATTGACTTTTTGGGGGAGGCCGGCCTTCTCCCCTTTATTTAAGGTTCCTTTTTTTTGTTATTGTTTTGTTTTAGGTTGCACTCTCCTGCACCGGGGTGAGGGGGACCTCCCCCCGCTGCCGGAGATTGCTTCGATTGTTAAGTTTTTCCAATTTATATTGATTGTTAAGTTTTCATATTTTAACTTTAAAGTAGCCTAATTCTAGGCTGTCGTGTTTTTCGGCGACTTATGCCCAAGTGGGTAGTTGCCAGATGGGCTCTATAAAAAAAAAAAAAAATCTCAAAAATACCTACACATTCTCGCATCTTCCACTGATTTGTGTGTTTGTACGTTAAGCAACTTCTGTATCTCACTTGTTCACTAGCGACTGACAATGACGGATGTCTCCGTCGAAACCTGTTTTCGCATATAAAATTTGTCCTATTACTGTGGGTTTTATCCCCATAGTTACACGTACGTTACTGTACTTTTTTGGATATATATATATATATATATATATATATATATATATATATATATATATATATATATATATATATATATATATATATATATATATATATATATATAAGCTCTCTTAAAGTTGACTCATATAGTAGTTGGCAAAGGTCGGCCCCAGGGGCGATCTCATAGCTACTCCATCGACTCGTGTGTATAGATTTCCGTCTGGTGTCCTGAACAGAGCTTCTGATGTGTATGAATGCGGCATATTTGTAAAAGAATACTGTGACATCCTTCCGTGATTTGGAGACCACGTGCGTTTGTATCCCGCGATGGGAAACGTAACTTCCCGTTCGGGAACATTCGCTAATTTTCGACTTCTGAGCGCATTGTGGAAATATTCCCTAACCCTGCGAACTCGTCTCAAGCCTCTTTCCCCTCGGGTGACGAGGCGAGAAAGGGCTGCTGTGTCTCGCACCTTGCTGTTAAATGATGAATCGACTTCGCCTCCGGATTAAGATGTCTGTAGCTTGTGACTCCTTTCTCCAAATTTGGAAAGAACAATTTCTGGAATTTATATTTACAAAAAAGTATTTCGAAATAGATTATAATTTTACATTATTCATTTAGCTAATATTTGTCATCATTTTACCCTTTTGATCGAAAAGCCAAGCTTCAGAGACTGAAACTCACTTCCTACATGAACAGGATGCACAAGAGCACAATTTCGGATTCGGGGAAGGAATGCACTTTTCTTTCTTATCATTTTGAAATGCTGACTTTTTAATAAACCTGCAATAATTTTAATGGAAGAATAATTATTACTATCACATAAGTTTTAAAACGAATGGAAAAAAATATAAATTAGTCCAAAACCTTTGGCCATGACTGAATACCGAAGATAATGGTTTCATTTGAAGATAGTATAGTTGCCAGTGGTCATTAGATGATGGTTATCTAGCTTGCCACTAATCTATAAATGTCAAGTTCTACCGGGTTGAAGATGTATAGTAGACGGCACTGCCACGTTTAACATTTTCCTAAGAAATACTTGTAATGACCTTTCTGGAAACTATGAAGAAGAAGGAGGGGTTGTTTTTATATTGGTCATTACCACTCATCAATGTTTATTAGGAGTTTGTAGCAAATATCTTTTGTTTTTTGCGCCAGTTTACAAGGCACAATTTCATTATATTCTAACAAGCAACCATCAACGATGAAATGAGTTTGTCAGGAGGGGTATAGTGTGTGGCAAGTGGTGAAGTTAAGGGAAGTCAAAATAATGCTCTGCTAAGTTTTAGTTTCCTTTTTTAAAAATATGAAGCGAAAGCTAACGATGGCAACAACTTATGAGGAGTAAAGGAGGCGCACATCTCAGAAGAATTTTGCGCCTGAACATCAGCGTCAGCAGCATTCAACACAATCAGGGTATATTTTCCAAGCATTTTCGTATAAGAAATCGATCCTTAACGGCAAATCGGTTGAAAAGGCAAGATGATCATGTTCAATTTTGCTACGCAGCATTTTCTGCATCCAAATTCATCTCTACTTCTCAGAAACTGGGAATTTTGAGCTTTTACACATCAGTTAGATTCACTCCGAAGGGAGTAGTTATTCTATATCGGCATGGATACTGATTTACCATTTTGTAAAAAGATCGTTTGCAAAATGAACAAGCCGGTGCGGTATCCAACATAGGGGAGTGCAAAAAGAGCCAGCAAGCGGTCCGAAGTTGGTCGCTCCCGGTGAGAGCGGCTCGATAGGGCAAATCCCCTTATGAGGCAAAAGATAGCAGGAACAATCAGTCCGTGCCTCGTAACGTCCTACAGTCCTATATTCTCAGGATACATGGGACAGCATACCTGCACCCTTCTTTTTCCCGATGGATGCGTTTGCTGGCTATATACAAGTCAAAATATAGCTTGAATGGGATCTGTGATGTCTTGGAGGTGAAGTTGGTCACATGGAGGATACCCCTGAAATGGACATGGTTCCGGAGGTGACCGAGCTCCAGAGGGCTGGATCTACCATGGAGACGAACTTAGGCTCGGTGCCAACACTGTTACTTCTCCCCAGACAGCTCAGGTCCTAGAGGACTCACCAGGAGAGGAGGCTCCTCCCTCCCAGGCTTGTTCCATTTTGACAGCCAAGACATTCTATATTTCTAGAGAAGGATCTTGCTGAGGTCAGTCTATTAGCCCTAAGGGCTTCTTACAACGATGGAGAGAAGAGGTTAAATTACCTATCCGTGTCTCCTAAAAACAAAAGAAATAAGAAAAAAGAGTAAGAAGTCAAAGTGTTCCTCTCTCTCATAGGGAGCTCTAGGGATGGACGGGTCAGCTGCCGTATCAGCCAGCGAGCAGGCCAAGATTGGCATTTCCGGGCCCGATGCTCGCACGGGTGAGGAGGCGCAGCCAAAAGGAGTGAAGGAGTACTTTACGCGAAGGAACTCGTGGACTACTCCAAAGATGACATCAACTTAGAACTGGCCGACCATGAAGCGATCAAAGTCAAACGTGTGATGAGAAAACAGGGAGAAGCCTTGAGATCTACCCCTAAACTCTTTATCACGTTCGACTGTGACAGGGTTCTTGAGTCGGGCCGTATCGTTTGGTATCGCTACCGCGTAAAGGCCTTCCTGCCGCAGCCATGTAGCTGGTACAGCTGCCACAGATTCACCAGAAGAATGACTCCTGTAGCACGACAGGGGTCGGGGATACCCAAAGTCTGTGTTAGTTGCTCCAAAAACGCGCATGATAAGTACAAATCATGTATGTGAACTGTTTCTATTGCGGAGAGCCTTATCCTTCTCCTTTGAAGCAAGGTGGATCGTATTTCCTGGAGAACGGCATCGTGGCAGTTCCGGCTATTGATCCTCGCTCATTTCGCGAGGATAAGGACTTGATCCTTTCGCACCCGGCTCTGTCTGGGATGCCTTGTGCCTCTATATTATAAAAGACTCCCTATGCATCTAGCCCCTCCGGGCTTACGAGCAGGGTCGTTTCGCCGCCCATTCTGAACCCGTATGATAGTAATACTCACCCTATGTGCTCCCCACGTAGAGTTGGCGGGACATAGGTTTCACACCCATCATCCTCATAAAACAAGGCTTCCCCTCTCCTCCAGGGTGACCGTTTAACGCACGTGAACCGGCTGAACGCCTCCTCCGAGACGTTAGACTTACAGGAGGTGACACCCACGAAGTTGTTCGTGAGGCCATCTTCCGGTTTTCCTAAACCTGCCCTTGATAAGAGGACAGCAAAAAAGAGCTATGGATCGTACGCCCAGACCCAGTGGTAGGCTAGGTGACTCGAAGACGGTGATCCTTCAAAGTATGGACCCCGTTACGAAAACGATCCTCCTGCCTAAGGTTTCGAGGCAGAGGGAGGAAAAGACTTGCATGGCAAGTCCAACCTCCCACGATAAATCCTTAATTGGATTATTCGGCGAAAATCGCCTGAACTTTTTTCCCCAGGAAGCGTACGGACATTGCAGTTGGGTCTTCTCTTCGAAGAGTGCTTCCGCATCTTCTCTGAGCTAGGCCTAGAGGGTATGTTCCCTCAATGGAATTTACGCGTAAGCTGGGGCAACAAGGAGAAGCTGCGGAGACTCCTCTCCTTCTGTTTTCTATTAGCTTTCTTTTTGAAGAGTTCACGCCGTGCGCGTGCTCCTGACTAAGCTCTGGGTGTATAAGTGTTTGGCGACCACATCACCACGAGATGAGGATCTTGCAGGACGATACGCTACTTACACCTGACATTATGTCCCTGTTATTCTCTTTACCCTAAATACCTCTTTTATGGTAGTAGCAGTGCAGCTGCTCCTGGAAAGGAGATACACTGTTATTCGGGCTTTCTCCGTATTCCCTAGGTGGGTTGCTGTCTGCTCCGCCAGCATTCAATCTGCTTGGTGTTGTCGCAGAATGCCACCAACTGGATTTTACCTGCAGAAAAGGATAATCATTCAATGACAGGTTTAAATTGAGTCACTTGCGTTCAGCTCTCGCTTCCTGAGTGGACAACACCCCTGCTCCAGCCAATGTGTCCTACTCCATATTTAGACACCTGGGTGAGCAAAGCATGGCATTTCTTTTAGATTGGTTCAAAGTAATCGGGGTATTAGTATCCTCCCAGGTTCTTGGCGAATCGCTACTGTGCTTTTTTATTCACACGGGTGAGATATCACTCTACCCCAGCCGGTTTCCGCCAAATCTATCTAACATTCTTTACGTGCAAGTTGATGTAGAAATTGGTAAATGTTAGACTAGACTTTTTCTGTTCTAAGTGTCTAGCTCTCTCCCGCACTGTGCTGACGAGAGTGGAGGCCAGCTGTTTTCCTCACACAGTGGCTTCAGCAAGTTTCAAACTAAGTTGGTTGGTCTGCTCCAAATCCAAATCCCCCCTGCAAGGCCTTCTTTTTTAGACATCACTAGGACACGGTTTTCTTTCGATCTGACGAAAGCCTATAATACCTCATGGTGATACGGTATCGTGGATAATCTTCATGTGATGGGGGCAGGGGGATGCCTCCCAATCTTTCTGTCTTAGTTTTGCGTGATAGTTGATTCTGTATACGAGCAGTGTGGTTGAGAGCCTTCTCTTGTCCAATGGATGAGGAATCTAGTGTCCCGCCTGGAAGAGTCCTCAGTGTCACACGTTGCGGGAAGATGTTCTTGCTAAGTTTCTCGTAGACGACCGGCACTGGTCGCCAGGCGTAGGCCGGAGTGGTGGATCGAGTCCACCTATCGGAAAACTTGCTCGATTACTGATGCATAAAACTAGCATCCTTAGTCGAGCTTCGAACGAACAAAGGATCGATCAAAATGTAAGTCACTAGCTTGACCAGCAGGAGCCCCCAGGCCAATTGTACCGGCCTTAGCAAGATCCTTCTCGGAAATGAAGAAGGGCATGGCTGTCACAGGGGCACCAGCTGGGGAAGGAGATCCATCTTCTCCTTGTAAGCCCTTGGGCGCCCGCGCCCTCTGAGGCGAAGCTTTCACAAGGGCGGACTCGGGTTCTGTGCTTCGCATGGAGCACATTTTCGATCCCATGAATGATCCTACCGTCTGTGCCTGGGTCAACTCAGGGACCATGTTCTTCTCAGGAGGGGGAACTTCCGTGTGTCCCCCCCCAAGAAATCACTGGTCCTTTCCGAGGGACCATAATTCTTGTCTTGGCAGGCCAGTCCGGCATCCATCGGAAAAGAGACAGAGACAGCTATACTTACCCCCTGAAAGCTGTTTGCGCACACACGTATGATATTAGGGGGTAGGGCCTACTGGTACCTGCCATTCCTAGGCCCCCTAAGATGGTCGGACCTATAGAGCCACTCTCGGTCAATTATGAGCCACCTGCCTACTTTCTTGGCACTTCCCCTAGAAAGTAATTTAAAGGTACTCGTTTCGATGATGTCTTCCTTGAGCATGCCTACTACTTCAGAAAGAATAAATTTAGAGTCAGACGTTTTGAATTTGCATGAATTCGGAATGACTGGTCTGCTTTTGGATGATAAGTCGATGAAAACTCTTAACAGGATCCATAATAATCGAAATCAGAGAACACACTCGAGGTCAAGTTGATGACCTACAAAGTTTAGCTTAAAAGAGGAATGTTTACTTAGGAAGGGGAATCCTAAAATAATGTCAGCACAACATTCAGATAAAACAAGAAAGCTTACTGGCAGGTACTCACGGCTTCCGACTTTTATTTGTAGAGGCCATAGATATAGTGCCTTCATAAGGTTTAAGATGCAAATTAAAGGAGTTTGCAACATCTTTCGAAATGAAGTTCTCGTAACTGCCGGTATCTAAAAGAACCATGACAACACAGCCATTCACCTCCCCTTTTAGAGATGACCTTTTCAAAATTGATTCCACACTAGCGAGAACGGGATTTGTGGTTAATGCTGAGACTTTATTTTTAAATTACTTACATACCTTTAAAAAATGTCTTCTCTTCTTTCATTTATAGCGAGTAACGTCTCTTGCCGGACAGCGAGCACGGTTCTGGTGCGAGTAATTTCCGCAATAATAACATTGTTTATGTTTTCTAAGCGAAGGAGCTGCCGCGCAATTTGAACCCTCTGGATTAGGATTAGAGCAGTCGACTTCAGTGCCCATCTCATGCGATTCTACTGAAGGTACAGGATCAGAAGTGAATGATGCATAGGCCTACGAATCCCTTGTGGCAATCTCTAACGCTCTTGCTTGATCACCAGCTGAAATTAATGTAAGAGTTTTGTTTTCTAGAAGTCTCGTTTGGATTTTTGATGATGAAAGCCCAGTGATAAAAGCATCTCGAATATATTAGTTTCTATACGTTTCATCATTCTTAGCCTCAAAATTGCAATCCAAGCTGAGTGTCTGAAGAGGACATACATATTCATCAATCCTTTCGCCATATGATTGTTTACGAGTCACGTGCTTGTGTCGCGCCACAACCTCATTCGCATGTTGAATGAAAGCCCTTTTAATAGCAACAAGAGCATCATCCAAAGTAGTACATTTGGAAATTATCTCGAAATTTTCAGAAAAAAACTGTATTGGCTAGAAAACCCAAATACGAATAGTTTGTTCCTTCATTTGACGCTTTGTACTCGGAAAAGACAAAAAACTAGTGTTTAAATATACGATTGGGGCGAAGACCACGTCCCATTCTTCCTCCTGAAATAAACTAAGGTAGCACAAAGGTTAAGGAAGGTTCCAAAGTTCGACTTTATTTAACTGAAATAAACAATTACAGAAAATAGGTATACAAAGAAAATAATACATGTAACTAACACACTGTCACTTAAGAACACACAAATATAGGCACATGTACATTTCACCAACAAAGAATCAATAGTAGAGGAACTGCAAAATTTTCTTTTCAATACATTATGCACACCATCACACATTACGTCACACTGTTTTAATTTTATTTAATATTTAACCTAAAGAAAAAAAACAGGTTAGTTATGAACTTAATTAATTATAACAATAAATTCTAACAACTTTTTTTAATTATTTTTCAAGATTACGTGTGTGATAGAAAAACTTCCGTCAAACAAAATTTAAGGTTTTTGTTTCCAGGAAGAGCGGTTAAAACCTCCTTTTCATTGTGTGCAGCTGTGTCGAGATTGAAATGAAAAGATTCGAGATCTTTGTTCTCCCGTGCGAGAACCACAACAAGTCCGACATGTTAGAGTAGTTCAAATTCAGCCGGATGACCGTCTACAGAGTCACGGCAAAGCTGAAAATGGGGAAGGCCTCAGAAATCGACTTTGTTTAGGCAGACTGAAAGTTGTTAGCCATTTTGCTGTGACAAAGGTCTTTGAAAGTGATCCAAAGCTCATAATAACTGGGTTTGCGAATGAAATAAATCTCGGTGGCCACAGTGTTCCAGGGTCATTAAAGAGGAGATCGGTGAGAACTTCGGGTAAGTGGAAAGGCCTTTGCTTAACGACCGTATGTAAGAATAACGTTAGGTTCTTTGTAGTCAGCTTCTCAACGACTTGAAGAGTAATGAAAATCGAATTCTCATTTTTTCTTGATCAAAAAAACAAAATTTACAGTCAATTCGGGCATCAACAAGCAGGATGACTGCGTAATAAGCTTCGCATAGGACATTCCCGAGGGCCGCTACGTTTCTATGACCAAGCAGCGGACCTTCGTGATGACGCTTGGCGTCGTGGCTTCGAATGGCGAGAAGATGCAACCGTTGTGGTTCGCGGCTAATTACATGGACATCTTGGCCAAGAATGTCCTGCCATGGGTGAGAAAGATCAGAAAGAAGGCGGTCTATTTTTTTTCAGCAGGATGGGTGGTGTCCCGGCACACACGGCCAGGACCGTGCAATAGAGGATGGGGTAGAACATGAACTTCTGGTGGAAGGAATTTCGGGTGCTGCAATCGCTTGACATTAATCTCATCGACTACAACATGTGGTCGCATGTTGAGAGCAATTCCTGCAAGGTCAACCTCAGCAACATCGACGAGCAGAAGTCCTCCGTCAACCTCCCGTGGCTATTATGAAGAAGCATTTTGTCCTCAATTTGTGCATGGCCTTCAGCTCTCGCCTGGAGCGCGTGCTCCAATATAAACATATCGGGTGGCCCACTCCAAATTACGCATTTAAAAAAAAAAATATGTCAGTAACCTCCTTCCTATTCATGACAATTTCCATATGCAAGATGGTTTTAATCTTCCCTTTCCGAAGCCAAAAGAAATGGAATTTAGATACCTTCTCTAGTATTCTAACTCTTCACAAAAATAACAACATGGGTAAAAAAAACGAATATCGAGTGTAAAGAAATAAATAATCAAAAATTTAACTTACCTACAGTAAATGATCGATCCGACCACCCCTTGATAAAACACTAATCTAAGTCTTTTTTACACCCACACAAACTATTTTTTACTTAATTACTACAATTTCTTGCCAAGATGCACGTATTTTACTTTTCAATTCTGGTTCAGCGAATTTTTCTCTCCGACTAGTGTAAATCTTTTCTTTTAGTAACTCCCAAATTGACTAATCCATGGGGGTACAATCTGAACTTTGCTGCGGCTACTCATTTTTTGTTATTAATCTTGGCTTATTGCTAATTAGAAATGACTCTGCAACTTGGCTGGTTTGCGAAGGTGCTCTATCTTGATACAGGCGACGAGAATCAGGCAACAACTTTGTTTTCAGGAGTTAAATGTAATTAGCAGAATTCACTTTTGTCTTTTCAGTATCAATAAAATGAATATCTGTTGTTCCATTCCAATAGACCTCTGCAGATATAATAACCTTTTGGAAAAGTCCTGAAGTTTCATGAAACAATCTGTTTATCGGAATGTCACACTTTTTACCACGCCCGTAGCCAACATCAATTTGGCCATTTCGCGGAATTTCTAAAGTGAAATCTTTTTTATCCGTGAAGACAATATTTGTAACATCAGCAACAGAAAAGGTATCAAGTAACTGTCTACATCTTTTTTTTATTTTATCCTTAACAGTACGACTTTGTCTAGAAGATACTATTCTTTTGAAGGCTGTGGGCTTTTGTGTCTCAATTATTCGTTGTAAAGAACTCCTTCAAATTTTAGCAATTGTTCTCTGCGATAAATGACTTCTTGGCTTATCTTTCTGAGAGCAGATGTTATTGTTAATGTAATTCAAAATTTCCCGGTTCTGAAGCTGTTTTAAATCAACCGCTTTATGGTTTTCTGTTAGCGCTTCCCGTTTCGCAAATCTTTCTTAAGACTCTTTCCACAGCGCGTCTTTTCCACATTTTTTCCAGTAAATTCTCACAATACTCTTCCAGTTTTCCATCTCTTTTCATAGTAATAAGCTTTAGTGAGAATGCGATCTTCTTCTGACTACGTCATTATTGGTACTGAGTAACTGTAAATAAAAATATCCATAATGACATGTTCATTCCTGTATACTTTGTTAGGAACGTGAAAATTCCTGTATAATTTTGAACAATAAAATAATTTTGTATCTCGATATTCGTTTTTTTTTACCAATGTTGTTATTTTGGTAAACCTGAAGATCGGCGGCGCGACCAATGGGATGCAAAATATTTTGTCACTGTTCCAATATGTTTCACCTTTTTTGAGTAAATTCAAGGGGACTGCTCGTGGGGGACATATCACTGCGGCCCCCCTTTCTACGATGATCCTGAGTTCCAATCAATTAGGAGGGTTCTGGGGGGCATAGAGCCTCCAGTGTATAATAATAATTGTTTATAGAATAATGTTCGAACGTTTTTATTTAACTAAACCCGCATGAATATTCATGCGCGGGTGAACGAAACATAAACGCAACTTAGTGTCGTTTCTGCTGAAAAGAATACACTTTTTCGGGCGCGCCGCCGATCTTCAGGTTTACCCTTATTTTTGTGAAGTGCAAGAAAACTAGAAAAGTTATCTAAATTCCGTATTTTTGCATTCGAAAAAAAAGATTAATGGTATCTTGCTTATGAAAAGTGTCACGAATAGGAAGGAGGCTACTGTGATATTAATTTTAATAGATGCATCATTAGAAGGGGGTGGGGGGGACACTGGATATCATCATCATTATCACTAACTCTATAATTTAAGAAGGGGATTTATTTGAGTATTTGATTAATAATTTCATCTTAGTTTGGTTATGACATGTTTTTTTATTCAAGTTATTTCCAATAATTTTTTCATAATATCAAAAAATAAAATGGTGAAGTTCAGAAATATAAGTATCGAAATTTTGTGAATTTTTAAAACTCGAAGAATTACAAATGGTGAAGTTCAGATAATTTATTTTTATATATCTTCTATAACTATATTTTAGCAACGTGATATTTTGAAAGGGGGGGGGGGGAATTTAGTTCAAAGTTCCCTTTTAAAATTATTATAATTGGCGAAGTTCACAAAATTTCGAAAAATTTAACCATGGCTGCTTTTTTTTAGATTAGATTTTAAATTTTAATCTTAGTATCAAAGCGCAAGCTTCGATACTAAGATCGCCTGGTATTTATATGATAAAACAATAAAAATGTGTCAAAACTGCATCAATACTATCATTATTGTATTTATTGAGAGCGTCGTACATAAGAGTGTAACAGGACTTTTGCATTACCTGGTATTTAGCTCGAAGTTAAGTACGACGACTTTTGGCATTTGTGGTACTGATAAGATTGGAGTTATTGTTTAAAACAAAAGTTATGTTAGAGAAATATTTAATTCCCGAGATTAAATAAATTTCTTTAACTTTTTGTCAGGGAAAATTATTCCATGTCTAATTTTATGCGATAAAAATTTTGTTCTCCTATATCGCATCATTATATTTTTTGTTTATTAAGCAAAAAGCCATTATTTATCAGTCAAATCAAATTAAAAAGAAATCTGATTTTACTATCATTTACTAATTTCTGGAATTATTTTCCTTCGTCTAGGTTGAACGCGTCCTAAATTGGTAGAACAAAATCGTCATTTTAAATTTCTAGATCTCTCCAAATTAGTAGACCCAAACAAGTCTTTTTTAACGTAACCGTATTTCGATTATGACCGTGTATGTTACATACTTCTCAAGTAGGTTTTTGTCCTGTAATATCTTATACTTAGTTGATACATATATAATTGGGATGCAGATGTTCAGAAAGAGCGAATGAACATGACAAACCTGAATGATAAAAAGCTTATCGTGTTCTAGCTCTGAATGCATTGGTGTAAGATTACCCTATGTGCACTTTTGTTTTAATCGTTTCCAAGCTATTGCTAAACTTTGTTTGACAGAGGTTTCAAGTAAGGGCAACATGAAACATATACAAATATACATGACAAAAGTTAATAGAAATCTATGACTGTCTGACAAACAAGATAAACTTATATTATTGAGGTCGCTTCGTTTTCGTGATCAAGGAGAAAGGAAAATAGTAAAATTAAACTTTGGATCGTATTTAATAATAATTTAAGGCAAAAATAAATAAAAATTGTCCGGGGGCATTTATATATTTATAAAGGCCTGGATTTTTTATCACAATAATTTAGTATCAATATACAAAAATAAATAGAATAAAATCAAACAAGTTTATACATATGTCACATTTTCATGCGGCTCGTTTATTTTGAACCGTTCAACGGATGCAACGTCTTTTATAAAATAAATCATTTATATAGTTTATACCATTAGTTTTGTTGTGGCAGGTCACGTAGTAAATGGTGTAAGGGGGTAATATCATTCCAAATATATTGCTTCCATTTGTCTCTTTCATTCTCTTGCCAAACAACCTGACAAACGATTGTTTCTGTCGGTTTTACAATTAAAACCATACACATTTCTTCTAACACTTTCCTAATTTGTTATTTGAAATAAAAACCGAAATAGCGATATTATAATTTATGCAGCTTTGTGTGTAGGGTTTTACGACGAATTTTCCATCATTTTTTAGTTTTTTTACTTATATGTCGCAAAATCAGATATTATTTGTTGGTTATAGAACCAATATTCTTGATACACGCACATCTTCAAACGGAACATCACCTTCAAAAAATAAAGGATATATCCAAAATTTCAAAAACAAGGTATGCTGACCAAAAGTCGCGTGCTCTCACTGGTTCTGATTTATGACCTTACGACCTGCAAACCTTTAATAATTCCCGGAGTAACCTTGAAAGGACCGTGTCAATTATATCGTTCGAAAGAGAATGTAAAACAACATAAGTGTTTCAAATTTTGTTAGAATCAGCGGAATATTTATGATGTTATTGCCAAATAATTCACCAGCTAAACTTGGAAGGAGTTTGGTAATTATATCATTCGGACGAAAATATAAAACAACATAAGGGTTTTAAATTTCGTTAGAATCGGCCGAATAGTTACAATGTAATTACCATAACCCTAAAATAGCAAAACGAAGACTGACATACCGATCGACCCACGACCGACTGACATTGTCAGGTATAGAGTTGCCCGCGACGAGACTTGCATGCGACTAAAAATATTAAGCCGCCTGAGAAAATCCGAGGCTATATTAATGAAAACAATGAAAACAATGGGGAGAATTGTGCCATTGTTTAAATGTAATTTTTATTAGACGCTTAAATCTCCTATATGTAAAATCCAGGTTGACTAAAAAACCTCACAGTGAACATATGTTCTGTAGGAATAAAGAAACGTCAGTGCAGAGTGAAGAAATTATTATTTAAAGCATAATATTTTTTGGTCGTAGATTATACTTATTGAACTTAATTTAAAAATGCAAAGAAAAACTTTTGCCAAATTGGAGGTAAAAATCTTCCATAATTCACTAAACAATAAATATTGAAAGTCGTCGTGGTCGTCGTCGGCCGCGACACATCTCCGAGTTCATTTCAGGTCATTTTAGTCGCGTTCTAGTCTTTCGGTCGGTCGGTACCCGTTTTGCTCTTTTTGTTTCGGTAATAACATTGATACTGTTCGGCCGATTCTAACGAAGTTTGAAACCCTAACGTTGTTTTATATTTTCGTTAGAATGATATAGTTGACAAGGTCTTCTCAAGGTAGCCGGTGAATTATTTGGCAATAACATCATAACTATTCGGGCGATTCTAACAAAACTTTAAACCCTTATGTTGTTTCATATTTTTTTCGAATGCTATGATTGTCATAGTCCTCCCAAGGTTACTCCTGAAATTATTGAAAGTGTGGAAGGTCGTAAGGTCATAAATCAGAATAAGTGAGAGCAGACGACTTTTGGTCAGCAGAACTTGTTTGTCTTCTCCTCACCTGGGGCGTATCATTAGTGCTAGCGAAGATGATGGGCTTTCTGATGGTAAATAAGTGAAAACTTTTACTGAAAAGTCTATTTCCTGCAAAAGTCACACTAGATTGCATGTGGTTGTGGAGGGTCGGACTAGCAGCTTTCAGCCTTTTTACAGCCTGCTCCCAACATCATTATCCAATCGCTCCTAGACTTTTCTATGTTATATGGGATAAAATGGAATAGGAAGGATAAAAAATAAGGACTGAAATTAAACGCTGTCGTGGAATTGTTTAAGGATGGACAACGACTTGCCAACCTGAAGCCCACACACTATTGCTCCAAGTCTTTGTTTTGTAGAGCATAATTTGTGCCATGCTGCTAACTTTAACAAGGAGGTACATCGTTCTGACGAGAATCCAATCCTTTAGCTTTCGCCTCTCAAGTCGTAGGTGTGAATCTATTTGGCCTCACCTTTCTTCCCGAGCCTGACTGACAGGAAATTTAGGCTCCATAGTTTTACCTCTCCTAGCTTTTGACACAAAGGGAGCACCCTGATGGTGGCCGCAGGACAAGGTTGCATGTAGGCAGCTAAGAGTCAAAAGGTATATATTGAGCAGTCCCATTTTATTTGATTCACCTTGTAGATTGAAATCAATAAATTAAAAGTTTGTTGTTAAATTCCAACTTTTGATTATATAAAATTTATAAAGGAAGGGCCTAATAAATCAGGGAAAAGACAAAATTTCCCCTTACTTTTTTATATCAATAGTGTTAACGACTGACAGACAAATGAGTCTCTTATAATAGTGATTATTATTGACTTGCTAATAGTAAACATTATAATTATTGATTAATTGGATTTCAGCAATTGACTCGTTAAAATGGAATAGAATTTTAATTAAAAATATTATTAATATTAATCAAATAATAATAATAAAAACATGATTTAATTCAATTTTAAGATCACTATTCAAAATTATTTCGCTTTTGCAAAGTGCACAAAGAAAAAAAAGTGGAATTTCTAATTATTATATTTAATTATCTTCTTCTGGTGATTGAGGATTTAAAATCCATTTTTTCCACATCATTAATTCGGTTCTTCGATTGCCTGGTATCTCTTTACCTGCATTCATCCTCTGATTTCTATCGGAGTCTTTCGCTATGAGAGGAATATTCAGGCAGGAGCATCTTAGACTCCCTTATTTGTGTATCCTTTTTAATATTTATAACTTTACTCCCATTTTTGTACTTTAAATGTCCTTTTCTTTTATTTTTTGAGCCATTTTTTGGTCTTTTTCCGTTTTTCTTTTTGTTAAATACACATTTCTTCTATCATTTTTATATTTTTGTTTTAAATGTCATTTCTTCTACATTGTGTTCTAATTTTCTCTATCTTTTTTTCCATTTTGGGTAATTTAAATGTATTTTTCCTATATTCTTTGTTCCATTTTTGTTTTTTTAAATGTCCTTTTTCTATCCTTTTTCGAATTTTTTATTATTTAAATATAATTTTTTTCTATTCTTTACGATTTTTGGTCCTATAAATGTCCATTTCTTCTATCCCTGGTTCCATTTTTGATCCGTAAATGTCGTTTTCTCCTATCTTTTGTTTAAATTTTTGGGCTTTGAAATGTCAATTCCTTTTGTCCATTTATAGACTTTTAAATGCACATTTCTTCTATCCATTTTGTTGTCGTTTAAATGTCTTTATCTCTCCTTTGTTCCATTTGTTGGGCTTTTAAATTTCATTTTCTTGAATCCTTCTTTCATTTGGGTACTTTTAAATGTCCATTTATTCTATCTTTTATTCCAATTTTTGGTCTTTTAAATGTCTTTTTTTATCCTTTGTTCAATTTTATGGTCTTTAAAGTGTCCTTTTCTTCTATTTTTTGTTCGTTGAATTGTTTATTTTTCCATTCTTTGTTCCATTTTTCTTTTAAATGGTCCTTTCTTCTATCCTAGGTTCCATTTTTCTTCTGTTGTTTGCCTGATTAAGTGTCATTTCGCATTGTTTCACCTTTTTAAAGGCACCTTTTAATTGAACTAAATTTTAAAAATGCTTTACGAATTAAAATGTAATCCCGCCTCCAAATTTGAGATTTAATTTATTTTGCCTTTAACAAGGTAAAAGATTTTTTCTCTCTTGCCCCTAACCAGAATTACCCCTACATAGCCTTTCAATAGACCAGTAGTTTTCAACCGGGTTTCCGAGGCACAGTTGAGTGCCGCGAGAACCAACTAAGGTGGTCGCTGGAGCGATGAAGAAACCATTTTTAAAATGGCTAAATTGCCAAAATGATCGATTTCAAACTTTGAGAAAACTATAACGATACTTGAAAGTATTTTGAAACTATATTATGTGCATTATGCAACATAAAAATAACGAACAGAGAAAGATTCCAGAGAGCAAATGAAGAAATGAGAATTGCCTTGTTAACTACATATCCCTCCCAATATTAAAGAAATATGTGATTCTCACCAAAATTTCAATTTCTCATCAAACTTTTAAAGGGGAGATTTATTTATTTTCATTTTTTTATGTCTTATTTCGATTAAATTAGGTGAAATATTAATCATGGTTAATTTTGAAGTGCTTTCCACGTAAATAATTAAGTATTTTACACAATTCTTTTAATTTTGGAGTGCCATAGCTGCTTCTAGATAGCAATTAGGGTTCCACTATCATAAAAAGGTTAAACATTTCCTGAATTAGACTTCCCTTGTATGTCTATTCATCATAATTGTGTCCTGTGTTTTTTTTACACGATTTGCCTTGTGTTAAATTTACCTGGAAGGTTTATTGTAAATTTGTGGTTGAACTGCTTTAATTTGACATTTGCAATGATTTACTTTTAGAAGAATCTTTATTTTTGTTCTTACACAGAATCACTTTTTATTTTCTTTTACTTGAACTGTCTCGCGTTGCCTTTTACCAGAATTTACTCGTGTTGCTTTTTGCCCAAATTGCCTTGTGTTGCTCTTTACCAAAACTGCCTCGTGTTGCCTTTTACCAGAACTGCTTCCTGTTGCCTTTTACTAGAATTGCTTCAATTTTCCTTCTAATGGAATTTACTTTAAAAGGGAGGAAAAAATAACCAGCGTCAGTCATCTAGAGCTTCTAGATTGATTGATAAAGATCTGTAACAAAAAGGAAAAAGAGGAAAAAATAAAAGAAAGGAAAAGTGAGAAAAATAGCGAAAGAGTAAAATATAGTAGAAAGGAAGAAGGAGGATGGGGAAGATGAAAATAGAGAGAGAAATCGGAAAAGGAGGAACATAGGAAATAAAGATAGGAAGGGGAATGGAAAGATTCAGAACGACCGAAGACAAAGAGAAAAAGTAGTCACAAGATAACATTTGAATTGTCATGTGCGGATTAATGCCATAAAAAAAACAGCAAACGTGGAATCCAACGCACAGGTAGCACAAAAAGCGGGTTTTCTATTAAATTCATAATTTTAGCTTCCAAAGCTTTTCTTCTACTTTATATTTTCCTCTTTTTTTCTCCCCCTGACACCAAACTTCGTTGCGAAATGGATCCAAAAGTGCAATTTGACATCTGACTGTTCACGCGCTTTTATTTTGCTCAACTTCATTACTTTTTTTATGCAACATTCGACCCATCTTTCCGCTTTTGCCCTCGTCGGTTTTCCCTTGACTCAATAAATACCACGATGGCCACTCGGCAGAAATGACCCATGATAAATGTATATGTTAAAAGTTTCTAAAAAAATGGTTTTGTTGGACCTATGTTAATTTGTTTGTAACCTTTCTTTTGCCACTCATTGTTAAGGTCACATCGTCGCAGCAAGTAAACAAAGGGTATAATTTATTTTTGAATGTTTAATGCCCCCTTTCAAATTTGTTGGGGCTAGGCGTGGAAAAGAGAGTGGGAGAATTAAAAGAGATGCAAAGAGACGCCTCTAAAGAGAGCAGCCATTGGGCACTGAGGCCCGGAGGGCAGGTCACTGCTCTAGGTTTCACTTGTAACATCAACAGGTGGCAGTTATTCTGCGCATGCTTCGAAACGTGGATTTCCTCGGTTAAGTGTCAGGTTTAATAAGGTTTCTGGTATCCTCGCTTGTGTGTTGGATTGAATAATGCTTTGGATTTCCAGGTTTAGGTATCAGGCTGAATAAGCTTTTAGATTTCCTCGCTTAGGTGTTGGGTTGAATAAGGCTTAGGATTTCCTCGCTTAGGTGTCAGCTTGATTAAGGTTTTCGAGTTTCTCGCTTGTGTGTTGGATTGAATAATGCTTTGGATTTCCTCGCTTAGGTGTCGGGCTGAATAAGCTTATAGATTTCCTCGCTTAGGTGTCGGGTTGAATAAGGCTTAGGATTTCCTCGCTTAGGTGTCAGCTTGATTAAGGTTTTCGAGTTTCTCGCTTGTGTGTTGGATTGAATAATGCTTTGGATTTCCTCGCTTAGGTGTCGGGCTGAATAAGCTTATAGATTTCCTCGCTTAGGTGTCGGGTTGAATAAGGCTTGGGATTTCTTCGCTTAGGTGTCGGGTTGAATAAGACTTGGAATTTCCTCGCTTAGGTGTCAGGTTAAATTAAGCTTTAGATTTCCTCGCTTGTGTGTTGGATTGAATAATGCTTTGGATTTCATCCCTTAGATGTCGTGTTTATTAAGGCTTTGGATTTCCACGCTTAAGTATCCGTTTGAATAAAGATAAAATAAAGAGTAATTATGAACCGGGGTATTGTGGACGGCAAAGCAAAACCCTAGTCTAGACTTGAACCATATGCGATTATGGAGCATATTGAGCCTTGTCTATTTTAAATCACTTAACAACTAGTAGGCCGTCTAGTACTCAAGAATTGTAACGGAGTTTGGATTATAAGTGCCGTTGGATTCACCCGTCTAGAAGTGAATATGGCCAACATGCTTTCAGCGTGTACCCGTCGGGCATCTGGTAAGTTGTTCTCCACATACCCCAACTTAGAAATGTGTTTCTTATCAGGTCTTTGTTGCCACCGTGTCATCTGAGATCATGGTGATACGATAATTAGTTAAGAGCCTAGGAGATACGGAGACGCCCGAATAATTCGAATAATTAGTCTGGGATAAATCTTATGGGTAATAGAGGCACCCCTCTAGATGCTATTACGGAGAGGCACTCTGACAAGAACTCCAAATATAAAGAGAAGAATCACTGGGAGGCTTACAAGGTGTAGCTTCAAAACGATATTATAAAAACCATCTTTGTTCCTCCAAACTCAAGAGACCTGTTGCAATTGATCACCTGTTTAGTAAAATGTAGAATGAATCAGGCGGCTTCTGGCACGGCAGGAGGGAGTAAAGGGAAGGGAAGTGAGGATTAAGATATATAATCTTGTATCCACCAGTAGAGAAATTATAAAGTTAATTCGTCGAAGGAATTCCTTGTATGTCGTCAGGATTGCGCTTAATTGGTGCTGTATCTGTCCTGTAGCGAGTGTTGCTTCGAAACACAGCTGGCAGAGAATTCCTAATTTTTTTTATTATGGGAAGAATCGCATTGTACACTTGGATGATATTTGCTAGCGATGAGAACTGTCTAGATCTCTCTTATTCAGGGAATGATTTGGGGAAAATGGATTCCTTAGAGAACGAGCGCGTCGTGTTTGATGATAAGATGCTCAGTCCTTTCGATAGGTAGAAGATAAAGAATTAAGGCATTTTTGGAAAAATTCCATTTAATAGCTTTCTATTTACATGTTAATTTTATCTTTTCCAGTTATTATTTTATCTTTTTCGGATGATTGCAATATCTTATTGCTTTAATTATATTGCTTTTAAGAAAATATAGCCTTACTTTTGGATTTATCTTATTCACATCTGATGGGTGACCAGAATGCCAAGGGTACCTCCCTTTCATCCCCTCCGTATACCATCCAACAATGGTGTTAGGGCTAAATTTGTTGATTTTAAATGACTCATTTTTTCCAGAAAATTTTTAGGTATCGGTGAACAGTTAACTGCATTGGATATCCTAAAAAGTAAAGTTATAGTTTAGAAAACGTTAGCTGACATGTAGGATTGGAAGCCATATGAATATTGAAGAAGAGTTATTTGCATCCTGATGATTCGCGCCAGGTATCACAATGCTGACATCATGATTGGTGCTCAATGCTCTGTTAACACTGGTAAAGCTGTAAGACGTGTCATAGACAGATTAATCGGAGACTACGGAGCCATGACTAGCAGAAAGGTACAGAGCAGGCGCTCGGACTGCGTCCCTATGCTTGAATTTATCCAACAACTGGATGACAAGAGATCCCGGCTATGGCAATAGAGAGAGAGGGAGAGAGTGGTTTTGGAGTTGCCATCATGAAACTGACCCTTAATAAGGAGCTTCGGTACCACCCTGTACAAGAGGCCAAAAAGACAAATTTTGACAGCCAAGGCCAAGAGAGGACCACTGGACGAAGACAAAGAAGCTCCGGAACAAGCCAAAGCATCATGTTGAGTCGAGGACGATTTGGATGTTCTCAGATAAAAAGACCTCCTCCCAAAACCAGTTTCACAACACCTAGAACAACAGATGGCTTGCCCATAATCCATGCGACGTCACGCGTATCATGCATACCAAATTCCCTCAAACTGTGATGGTCTGTGGAAGTTTCTGCAGTAAAGGGAGGCCATTTTACTCCACATCTTTGAGCAGGACCTTTGGCTCAACTTGGGTGGCTATGAGGAGCTGCTGCAGATTGTGGTCAAATCATTTCTTGAGAGAGTTGTTAGTAGAATGCCATACCTAGGGAAGTAGTCAAAATTGGTTGTCGAAGAATTTCTACGACTTCACCAGCCCCACACTTTCTGGCCTCCTAGAGACAGCATTTTTAATTCCTTGAATTACTATGTGTGAAATGCAATGGGAAAGGAAATCGCCCGCTGTGCCTGCAACCCGAAGTCAAGCTAGTGTCCAAGATCTAGGATATCTTCGAAGATCTCCAAATAGACGCATTTAAAGAACGCATGCGCCACGCCAGGTTCTGGAACCGTCTTGAAGCCGTGGTGGAAGTTGAGGGCAGCTACTTGGAGTAAAAAGTTATCTTTCAGCCATACTCTAGTTTATTTTTTATTTTTTTTAAATACATTTATTTTGGCTGGGATATTGCTTGTATTTTTGTTTATGCAAAACTCTAAATTTCACAAAAACACCCTGTCTTAAAGTCTTTACTAACATGGAGTAACCCAGTAAATTTCAGGAATTTACTCAGATTTACTGAGTTATCCATGTTAGTCTTTACACATTTTCCATTCCCAAACAATGGGTGCCATTACCTAACCACAACCACAAAAACCTCGTTCTTTATGAGTAGCTTCTCTAGTAACCGCGGTATTTACAATTTTGTGATCGTCACAGTGCTTCAATAATGACAAGTCTATGTTTGCTATCCGTGTAACTGAAGGTTTGGGGTAGCGAGACATAAATGCTTAATTAGGCAGTTGCCAATAAAAAGGAGTCTAAATCAATAAACAAGTGAAATTAACCCATCATGATAAGGATAATGATTTTTTTTCGAACGCATGCAACAGATTCTACATTCTAACAAGAGCTCCAAAATATGATGAATTTGATGGGATGCACAAGACTTAGAGACTAAATTTTCTGTCTCGAAGTAAAAGAAGAAAATTAATTGTATCTAAGAGGGATTTGTTTCCATTTGTCCTTCACCCATATTTGCACCAAATCCCGTGACACAACATATCCCAATTAAAAATTATAAATTTTTGGAATTTGAATTTTGGCTCTCAGACGCGAAAGTACACTTCAATTAAATCGAAAAAAAACATTAGAATTTGAGAATGTCTTTTCCCCTCCCAAAAAAAAGTTTAAATTTCTGAATGAACAAAATAAAAATTCAAAGTACAAAAAATTTCGATCGAATGAAAATGAAATTTAGCTCAATGAGAGAAGTCAGAATCGACCAAGGCGATGTTTAAATGCTCTTTGCGATCCATTTTACTCTATGACCGAATTAAACCGAATGCGAAGGAGCTAATTCTAAAGTAATTCAAACCGACCTTTCCTCTCAGTTTCATAAACGGAATTAGATGAGAACAAAAAAAGTTAAGGTTAGTGTTGGATTTATACCCACCCGAGAATTTTGTGGGCGCTTTGTAATAAATATCTCTATTTAAAATAAATACGCAAATGCTTACTTAGCTTATGCTAGCTAAGCATTTTCATTAGTTAATTTGGGCAAATTTCTAATTATGACGTTATAGCAAAAAATAGATTGGCCACCATTTTCGCCATCTTGTCGGTTATGTATTGTTTTAATCCATCGTAAGAATCGGTTACGTAGAGGTTTATGTAGGGTTTTTTTTGTAAAACACCTAAAATATTTCTTTTTTAATTAAGATGCTATAATTTTGTACATAATTCAAAATATTTCTTTTCTAATTAGGTTGCTATAATTGTGTACCAACATGATTCGTCACTAATTTCACTCATTCAAGGTCTAGTCTAGTCTAACTTAAAAACGCCTAACTTCAGGTTGGTTTTACGAATCGCATCATAGTGTATTATATATCATTTTGAAGGGATTTTTTGTAATTAAAATACCAAGCAATGGCTTCGCCAATCCCCCCTACGGGGGAGCTTGCGTTTCACTACTAAGATTAAAATTTAAAATCTAAAAATGAGCAACCATGGTTTAATTTTTATAAATTTCTGAACTTTTCCAATTATAATAATTTAAAAAAGGAACTCTAAATTAAATTTCCCCCCTTTCAAATTATCATGTTGCTAAAATATATAGTTATAGAAGATATATAAAAATAAATTTGGGTTTTAAAAATTTACAAAATTTTGATACTTATATTTATTTCTGAACTTCACCATTTGTTTTTTTGATATTATAAAAGAATTATTAGAAATAACTTTGATAAAAAAATAAATCATACCAAACTAAGATGAAATTATTATTCAAATACTCAAAAAAATCCCCTCCTAAATTATAGAGTTAGTGATGATGATGATGATGATAATTAATTTTTAAATAACTAGTTTTAAAGAAAATATAGTAATAATTGAGTTTATGGGGGCACGCTAGGAGGCCCTATTCCTCGGCTACAATTTAGGGCTTATGACGTCAGACGGTATCTTCGAATGTGGCAAATCACGGCGTTGTATTTATTTTGTTATTTGTTTTGGGGCATCTATTCTTTATTATTTAGTAAGTGCCTGCACTTCAACTCAATCATAATTAGTAATGTAATGAATTTGGTAACACTACAGTCTAGGAGCGCTATTTCTGCGATACAATTTAGGCTTTATTGCATCAGATGGTAGCCCAATCTAGATATGGCCAATCTAGGCGTTTTATTCGTTGTTATTTTGTCTTTCGGCTTTATTATTTATTATTTATTAAATGCCTGCACTTCTACTCAATTATATTATTTAGTAATGCTTTGATGTTTTTAATGTTTAGTAATGTATTACGACAAATAAAATATAAAAGACACGGAGGCTAGCCTCCTCCAAAAAGTCATATAGTCCGTAAGTATGTGTGCACGAACTAGTCCTGAGTACGAGGGACAAGCGGTATCGACCCAAGTCCTATCGGCACCGGGATAGGTAACGTGCGCGAAGATCACCCAGACTAGGACATTCAACAGAAACCTGCCGAACACTCTCGGAAAAGACGTAGTGGTCACAGTAAGGCGTAGGCGAGCCCTCCATCAAGTGGCGGTGCGTAAAGTGAGTGTGACCAATTCGGAGACGAGAGAGAGGAACCTGAAGCCTATGTGAATATTTGCGGCGAAATGTTACGCAACTTAAAGTTCTCCCATCTTTCTTTGTGAAGCAGCCCGTAGAAGTGCCCGTATTCCTGCTATGTAATCAGTGTGAAAAAGAGCGAAACGTTCGGCATTTTGGGAGCACACTTTGTTTCCAGGTCATATTCTCTCTGTTTGAAATCCTAGAGTCTCTGCCAGGTGCTGCATCTGTCTTTATGGCTGAGCTTGCCTCAATATACTCTTCGGTACGGGAGATAAGGCATAGTGACCGGCTAGATCAGAGGATTGTGATCTATATATAGTGAATCAGAAAGGGCCCTGAGTGTTCTCGTGGCTTTAGAATATCCGCATACCCTGGTTCGCGATAGACGTGACGCCACGGTTTTTTCAAGCCGGGTGGATGTTAAGATTATTTTCTTTTGTGTTCTTGGACATACGGGAATTGCGGAGAATGAGCGTGCTTATAAGGATGCAAAGGAGTCCCGAGGACTAAGCGGTCAGACCACCGTTTCTCTCTTTCTTGCACCGATTATACGGCTGGAAACCGGGCAGCTCTCCGGGCTCTTTGGAAAAAAAGATGCGATACGGCCGAGGGGAGATTTAAGTTAAGTGCCATTGTGCCACGAGTCTTCGTATGGACATACGCCTAAATGCTGCGACGGGTTGAGCTTGCCTTCTGTCGTCTCCAAATGGAACGACCGAGCAGGCACAACGATTTGATGGAGCGCTCAAGGAAACTTATTGTGTCCAGGTCTGGGTGATCTTTCCTAACGTTACTTGTTCCGGGACTGGGACAGGCGGGGTCGCTAACGCTTGCCCCTTGTACTCGGGAGTGGTTTGTACACACATACTTGAGGACTACATGACTTTTTAGAAGACGCTAGCCTCCTTATCTTTTTTTATTTGTTATAGTTCGTTTGTTTAAGTTCATGTCTTGTCTTAGCTTTTGTTCCTTGGGTATCTGTGTTATGAGATATTTACATTTTTTGTTTTGTTTTGAATTTAGCCTAGACTTAGGCTGTAGTCTGAGGACAGCGACTTCTGCCCTAGTAGGTAGTTGCTAAGTGGCCTCTTAATTTTTTTTAAAAATCCCCCGTGTCGGAGTGGACTAACGGTGAAATATACGCAGGCATAACTATATCTCCTGTCTAGGTGCATCTGCACAGCTACTGCCTGAAAGGAGGTATTTAAAACAATGAGAAGAACGTAGACATCATGAGGGGTGTAAATGGCCCATCCTCCTGCCCAGCTCCCATCGCTTGGTGGAGGGGTCGAAAAACCCTTATACCCAGGAAGGGTGGGCAGGAGGCACGCGCCGACTTAGAACTCCTGCAAAAGGATAGCTAAGGAAAAACGTGACAAGACAAGCCTCCGCAGCTCCTCCCAGTTGGCCCAGAGTCCACAGCAATTCCATCAAGAAATATGCCATCTAGGCCTAGCTCAGAGGAGAAGCGGGGGCCATCTCCTCTCCTGATGCAGAAATGACGGCGCTGTTGGTCAAACTGTGCGTTGAAGCCGCTTTCTCCTTCGAGGAGATATCGGGGCAGGTTGGAATCACCATGCGAGTCTTTTCCTCCCTCCGCACCCAGAAATCTTAGGCAGAAGGGGGGCGGCTTTGGAATCCGTGGTTCGTACTTTAAAGAATCCACCATATTTGAGTCACCCAGGAATGCACTTGATGTGAGCGTAAAGAGCCGAACCCCTCTTGCTGCTATTCTCCTTTCGGGGAGCAGCTTTAGAAACTCCGGTAGTTGGTCTCACGATCAACTTCTGGGGTGTTATCCTGTCAGTCTAACAACGAGGATTTTTCCCGGGCTTGGGTGTGAACCAGGGGAGCGCACGGGGTCAGGTATACCCCAAAGAATGTTTCCGAATTGGCGCAGAAACGACCGTGCTCGGAGACCTAGAGGGGCCAGGAGCAGAGAGTGTATTTTTTAAATTTAGGCATAAGGATTGGCAGGCAGCGATGGGCGCGCTATGATCAAGTACTTAGCCTCGTGAAATGAGATACAATAGTGGGCCTAGAATCCCACTTAATCTTCTTCTCCCCGTAAGAGGCGCGGCGATTTGACTTCCTGGCCGCCGTATTGACGGAACTTAGCATTCCTTCCAGCCAGCCCCAGATTAGGCTCTTCTCCTTCTTTCAGATACCTTGTCTACTTGTCCAGTTTCCTAGCTTTCTCTACAACCTCTACCGAAACTTTCTCTGGTCGGCCTCTAATTAGACAGGGAAGACGCACACCAGTTTCCTCTCACCCAACTATCTCGGATCGGGGCTGAGGGGGGAGAGGAAAACGTTCTCTCACCCCTGCGTCCGTTCTGGGGTGGTGGGTTTTTAACAATTTGCTTCATCCCCACACACACCTTCCTCACATCGTCTTTCTTTCTTTTTCAATCTCTTTCGAATTTTACGCTGTGCATGCCGATGGTCTCAAATGGTGGAAGCTGGTTTTGCCGGCCCCCATTTGCCTCTTGCAGAGTGGGCTACTGCGTGAGGTGATGAGAGTGTGCATGCGGTGAATTACATAGGGTCACCATGACCAATGATGAGTAGATAATAACGAAAATATCTATCCATTTACCTTCTATCATCATCAGAGCCACCTTCAGCAGCTCCACTGAGAAATGGGAGGTCCCCCCCAGTGCTGTCTCAGGGGACCCTCCAACTTTATTTTACCAGGGAGAATGCTTACTCCTCTCCTTTGACTACGGGTGAAGGGGACTCATCTCATTCTGTCACTATTTCCGGGGAAATTCGCCCCTTTACTTTCCAAGGGGACTGCCAAGAAACCAGGCAGGCGGCCCATCATTGATCGCTCCCGGGGGGAGCGGTTCGATTGGGTGAAGATCTTGAAGGTAGCTAGGGATAGCAGAGCACGACGCCCAGTACGCCATAATGTCCAACCAGCCTGCGTGAGTAGTTTGAAAGAGGTCAGTCGATTTGCCTCCCTTTCTTCCTTGACGGATGCCGGTTTGCCGGCATTAGAAGGTGAAAAAGGAACCTCGTATGGGATCCGTGATGTCTCGAGGGGGGATGGCCACATGGATGAACCCCTGAGATGGAAATGGTCCCTAAGGGTGATCCAGCCCTAGATGGTAGGATCTTCCATTGCGTCGAACCCTGGCTCGTTGCCAAGCACAAAACCCGTGTCCACCCCTATACAAGCTCCTCCTCGGACGGCTCCCGTGTGAGAGCCAAGCCCTTCTTCATTTCAGAGTAAAATCTTGCTAAGGCCGGTCCATTTGGCCTAACGGCTCTTTCCGGTGGAGGGGCGAAGCGGTTTAATTCCTCACCCTCCTCTCCTAATAAGAAAAGAATATAGAAAAAGGCTCGAGGATCCTCTCACTCAGCAAGAACCACGGGTACGGACGGAGCCCGATGCCGTTTCGGTCTGAGACGAAGCCAAGATAAGCATGTCTGGCTCTAGGGCCCTCCCGGGTGGGGAGTCCAGACTAAGAGTAGAAGTGCGCAGAGCAGAGCCTTGATTTCGTCAGGGCACCTCGTTCAGACGTTACCTGGCGTTTTCGATCACGCTGGCTCGAACGCTTCCTCGTAATTCGCTCCACTGATGG
The DNA here is from genome assembly GCA_963969495.1 of Ceratothoa steindachneri. Lineage (NCBI taxonomy): Eukaryota > Metazoa > Arthropoda > Malacostraca > Isopoda > Cymothoidae > Ceratothoa > Ceratothoa steindachneri. The sequence continues at coordinate 194,933,613 of OZ018323.1, read as the reverse complement.
CAGCATGTTTGTTAAGGGCATCATGTTCCATCAGAGAAGAGCTTTAGCTAGTCTGATTGGTAGAGAGCCAAAGGAGATCTCGTTTCTGGCGAATCAGTCGAATCCCTCAGAGGTGGCTTAAGTAGTGCCCTTCGGACACTTGATGGCACGCCGGTGAGCGTGACGCCGCACTCTAGAGTAGTTTATGCGATGGGACTCGTGGAGTACTCCATAGATGACATCAATTTAGAGCTAGCCGACGATGAAGCGGGCAAGTTCTAACGTGTAATGAGAAAACAGCGAAGAGCCTCGAGACCTACCACTACACTCTTCGCCACGTTCAACATTGACAAGCTCCCTAAGTAGGTACGTGCCGAGGTGTAGCGCTACCGCGTGAAGGTATTCAGGCCACTGCCGCATAGCTGTTACTACTGCCAATTATTTGGCAATACTAATCTTTTCTGAAGATGTGCAATGCCGAGGTTACTCGAAGTAAGTTTAAGTTGTTCCAAGACCACATACGATAAGTCCAAATCGTCTGTGGCTAAGTGTTTCAATTGAAGAGAGCCACACTCCACTGTTTCGAAACAATGTGGTGCGTATCTCCTTAAGAAGGAAATCCTGACCTTTCAGGCCTAGGATCGTCTTTCATTTCGCGAGGACTAAAAACTTGGTCCTGGCGCGCCTGCCACTGCATGAGACCCCTTGTATCAATGTTAAAAAAGGACACCCTGTGCTCCTGGTTCCTCCATGCTTACAAGCACGGTCGTTTCCATGCTAATTCAGAACCCTTCTGCGGTTTATACCCGTTTGCGGATCCCCTGACTATGACGAAGACCAAAAGTGCACAGGATGGAGCCTCGATAACATCGGGGCCCCTCATTCAGAAGTTACCTGGTGTTTTCGAGCCCGCTGGCTTCAAACGCTTCCACGTTATTTGCTTTACTGATTGCACCATGTTGGCCAAGGGCAACATGATCCATCAGAGGAGAGGATTAGCTAGTGCAATTGGTAGAGAGCCGAAGGTGACCCGTTTCTCGGACAGGAGCCTCCTGCGAATGCGGCAAATCCTGCCGAGGCGGCCAAGATAAGTGCTCTTCGGACACTTCATGGCACCCTGGTGATTAGGACGCCCACTCAACCATAAACTTTGTGAAAGACGTAGTTTATGCAAGGGAACTCGTTTACTACTCCATAGAGGACATCACACTAGAGCTGGCTGACCATGGGGCGGTCAAGGTTGAACGCGTGATGAAAAAACAGGGAGGGGCCTCGAGACCCACCCCTACACTCTTCGTCACGTTCGACTGTGACAAGCTCCCTGAGTCGGTGCGTGCCGGTTGGTACCGCTACCGCGTGAAGGCATACGTGCCACTGCCGCGGCGGTGCTATTACTGTCACCGCTTCGGCCATACGAATCGTTCTTGTAGACGTGGAAAGTCAGGGTCTCCCGAAGTCTGTGTAAATTACTCCAAGGCCGCACACGATAAGTCTAAATCGTGTGTGGCCAGGAGTATCAATTACGGAGAGCCGGACTCCGCTTCTTCGAATCAATGTGGTGCATACCTCCTTGAGGAAGAAATCCTGGCCGTTCAGGCCCAAGATCGACTCTCATTTTCGCGAGGCTAAGTACTTGGTCCTGGCGCACCCGGCTCTGCCTGGGACGTCTTATGCCTCAATAGTTAGAAAGGCCCTCTTTGCTTCTGGCCCATCCAGGCCAACGAGTAAGTTTGTTTTCGCGCCGATTCGGAGCCGTTCTGTGGGCTCTACTCAACCCGAGAGCTTCCCTGGTAAAGCTGGCGGCAAAAAGGGTTCATACCCAGCGACGGCTAAAACCAGAGCTCCCCCGTCTCCCGCCAGCGTGACCGTTTCCCGCAAGGCGAAACGGCCACGCGCCTCCACCGATTCGTTAGACTCTCAGAAGGAAACACCCCTGAAAAGTTGGTCGCCAGGTCATCTTCCGTGGTTCCTAAAGCTGTCCCCCGAAAGGAGGACAGCAACAAAGGAGCTTTGGCTGCTTCACCCACGCCTAGTGGTGGACCGATTGACTCGGAGACTGGTTCCTCGAAAAGAGGGCCCACCGCCTCGAAAGCCTTGACGCCCGCCTTTGGCTTCGAGGCGGAGGGAGGAAAAGTCTCGCATGGCGAGCCCAACCTCCTACAATAAGTCCTCGAAGGCGACAGCGCCTTCAGCGCTTTGTCCGGCCAACAGCGCCCGGGGTTCTGCCTCCCGGAAGCGTACGGCCATTCACCTTAGGGTCTTCTGTTCGAAGAATACCCTCGCATCTCTTCCGAGCTAGGCCTGGAGGGCATATTCCTTCAATGGAATTTCTGTGGACTCCGGGCCAACTGGGAAGCGCTGCGGAGGCTCGTCTCGTCCCGTTGCCCATTAGCTATTTTTCTGCAGGAGACCAAGCTAGGCGCGTGCCCCCTACCCACCCTCCCGGAGTATAAGGGTCTTGCGACCCCACCACTGCGTGATGGCCGGGCCGGGGGATGCGCGGTTTACACCCGGCATGATGTCTCTGTTCTTTCTTTCACTTTAGATACCTCCTTTCAGGCAGTGGCTGTGCAGCTTCACCTGGATAGGAGGTATATTATCATATCTGCCTACATTCTACCGTCAGTTGACTTCGATGCGGGGGACTTGCGCCGCGTCGTGGCACAGTTGCCGAGGCTATTTCTTTTACTTGGAGATCTGAATGGCAGGCATCCTCTCTGGGAAGACTACTCAATAAATCCCAGGGGCCAAGTTCTTGCCGATCTGATCGAAGAGCTTGTAATAGGTGTCCTAAACGTGGATGAGTTTAAGCATCAGTGTCCGAAAACCGCTTCATTTTTTTGCCTTGACCTATCTTTGTGCTCTTCGGATGCACAGCTTGATTTTTATTGGGGGGTGGTCGATGACCTCCATGGTAGTGATTACCTTCCCATTCAAATATCATTTTCAGGGCAATGAAAATGTGCAGCTGCACCTGGATAAGAGGTATACTGTTACTTCCGCGTACATTCCACCGTCAGCCGACTTCGACACGGGGGACTTCCACTGCATTGTGTCTCGGTGCCAATAGGTCTTTCTTCTGCTCAGATATCTGAACGGTAGACACCTCATCTCGGTAGACTTCTGGACCAATCCCAGCGGCCAAGTCCCTGCCGACCTCATCGATGAGTTGGAGATAGGTGGGGGGAGGCAGGCCTACTCCCGATTCCGGAGAGCGGTTCCTTCTTGCCTTTTTTATCCTACTTAGTTGTTATTTAGATATTGTTAGTTGTTTTTTTAATATAACCTACTAATAGGCTGGGTCAAGTACGGCGACCTATGCTCAAGTAGGCAGTCGCCAGATGGGCTCCTAACATTAAAAAAACAACCCCTTACCACGTTATATGAAAGATGGTTAATGGAGCCAAGCAATTCAATGACGAATCTTAGTTCAACTTATTCAGATTGAATGGAAGGATAAGATGTTTTTTCGCCCCAGACCTGGTGAAATACTGTCCGTCAATTTTAATATATAAGTTTGAACTTTGGCAGAGGAAGTTTTATGGTCTAGCTCGTGATTTCCTTAAAATGTACTGTGCAACATGTCTCTTACGTGGAGAGTGAATGCATAAGTGTAATCGGAATGGCTGTGACATCATGCTTGGCCGCATCTGTGCACCTACAAAGTCATACTTGCAATTTTAAAGTATGATTTGAAACGCTTTCACAAGCCAACATTGGGAAGACCTTCCTGGATGAAAAATACCTCTATGTTATCAAATGGCCTTCACAGACTCCTGAATGAATCTCATTGTAACTGTTTGGAAGACGCTTGGAGAGAGGTCTTATGGGGAGGTGGTGCCCGTTATGGCAGGTCTATTAACTGGTTACCAAGTTATAGTTGACGGGATAAGGCGGTTAGGATGGCCCTTGCCCATCCAAGTACTAACCTTCACCAATGTTGCTTAACCTTGACGCAGCGCTGTTGGGGTATACAAATTACGGGCGCTGACCTTGGGCCGACTCTAATTGTTGGGCAAATACTCTTTTTGCTTGGTTTTAGTGAAGTAGGATGGGTAAGAGGATCGGTTGGATTATTCTTATGAAAGTACTCTTGGAAGGCGTAAGTAAGTAAGTAAGTAGAAAAGGTGTGGAAGGTGAGATAAAATAGATCACCCAGCCCCTCCCACTCCGATCATCCTAAGATGAACAGATGGAGTGGAAGGGCACCAGGCCCTCCCAGTCTCCCCTCTCCCTCTAGATTCCTGTTGGACTTCTGGACAGGAGAGAGGGAGACGAGGAGAAGGACAGGGAGAGGAAGAGGAAAGAGAAAGGGGGATAGCAAAGTTTGAAGTAGTGTGGAAGATTAAAAAGGACCGAGATGGTCAGTGGACCTACAGCTTTACGTGCAATCCGAACCACGGTGTGTACTATATCCTGTCTATTCATTCAATCTCTAGTGCTCCTGTCCCACGTATGCTGTGTTAAGCCCAGTGTGAAGGATAGAAGAAAATGTAGATGGAAAAGAAGGAAGTAGAAGATGTGCAGTTGAATGCAAAGTATACGTGGAGGTCACGCTAATCTCTGGCATTTAGAAATGTTATAGTTTAGAATTCAAATGAATAGTAATAGTTGCCTGAGTATCAGGTTAAATCCTTTAAGTTCGTTATATGTCAGTTTTTAAATCTGTGTTATTGTTGATGTGTGTGGCGTTCAAACCGTTGTTAACTTTGCTTTCCTTCACTGGTAAAAGTTTTCTCCTTTCTATTTTATTATACCTGTTTCTTATCTAACCTTTTATGTCTCTTTTATTGTTTCTAGCTTTTTCTAACTCTGTTTACTTACTCTCTCTGTTTGTTCACATCACGTGAACACTTCGTCCTCTTCTTCGTTGATCTTTGAAGTAAAAGTGGGGCAATCTCTACGTGATCTCCTTTCTTGTCTCTGAGTGATCATGGCCATTACTTCCTCTCCTATCTCGCGTTGCGTGGTTTGGACGAGTTTCTTGGCCCTTTTCTCTATAATCTTGTTGATTGGCTTAATTCTTGCTTCGCGATGCAAATCTTGCTGTCTCCTTCTGTCTATTCTTCTTTAGTTCGTGATTAACAGAACTGCCTTGTTCTGTATTCGTTGTAGTACGATAACATAACTTTTTGAGATTGTATACAATGGTATCACTAGGATTAAGGCTTAATAAATTTTCTTCTTGTTTTTCCTTTTAAGTGCTCTGAGTCTAAATTGTAGCCCGAATCTCTTTCCTCCTTTTTCTACTCTTCATAATTGTCAATCCTAGCACTGTAGCTTCCTTTGCGTATTCGTATCTGTTTCCTTCGATCGCAATGTCACTAAGTTTTTTCCTGTGTATTGGTACGATTTTAAATTTATTCCTGTTGGTGCTGATCTTCCACTGTTTTTCATAAGCGTTAATCCGTCGTATTTCTTCTGCTGTCAGTCTTGCTTGCATATCAGGGTTCCTATAAAGGCAGACGACAATTTGTGTGATGTCATATGCGAACTGTATATTTAGTCACCCGTATGTAGCTGGTGGAGGAATGTCCGAGGTATATACAGAGTATAGTGTTGGAGTCAGACGTTCTTCTTGCGGAAGGCCAGCCTCCATCGTGAATTTATCTCCATGGTAATTTCCCATTTTGATAAATGCGTTACGTTCGGTTATGTAGTTGCAAAGTAGTCTCTCCATCTTGCTCTCTAGGTGTAACTGCAATATCTTATATTGCAAGTCCTTTCGTCCATACTTCGTCAAAAGCTTTGGACACATTCCTGCAGACTATATCAACGCTAGCCTTCTCTCTTTTTTTTCTTTTGCTATTTTTTCTGTTATGACCGCGATGGCCATCTCCGTGCTTCTTTTCTTTCTGAAGCCAAATTGAAACTTATTTAGAAGGTTATTAGCTTCCAGATGCTCATTTAGGCAAGTGTTCATAATTTTCTCGAACACCTTCCCAATGAAGTCGAGTAGAGATATAGGCCTATAACTCTCCACGCGTGTAGTAAGCTTGCCAATTTTAGGTATGAAAATAATTTTGGCTACTTTAAGTTCTTTTGCGAAGTATCCGGTATTAAGGCTGGCATTAAATCCTGAAGTAATTCCCAGCAATATTTTTTCCGTCGCTTGCTCGTAGTGCCTCTTAGTGAGCTCTGATTAACCTGGTGCCCTCTGCTTAAACTGTGCCATTGTGTTTTTCAATTCTTGCACGGTAGTTCTTGCATCATTACCGTTTAAGGTCTCTCTTGCTGCAATTATATTTTTGTAAGGGATTATCCTGTCCGCTCTAGTTCGAGTTGTCTTATGATGTTCCGTTCGAAGTTGCTGTTGAAGTTTTGATTTTCCTCTTTACTAATGTTAAAAATGTTCTTCCAGTCTTCTTTGAATACTTTTTATATTGCGTCGATATCTTCTATCTTATTGCTTTGATTATCCTTCAGGGTCATCTTCTTGTCCCCTGATTTTCCTTTCATTTGTTTTATTGTTTTCCAAAATTCTCTCGCGGGTGCGTCTTCGTCAATCTTCTGGATTGTTTCATTCCATTGTGGATAACTTTGTAGGTCTTGGGCAGACAAAATTTGATTGAATATTTGTTGGGTTTTCGAGGCAGGCCTACTAAGGTATAAGAATATTTTGGATTATCTTTCCGTCTACCGCACCGTCTGCCTGACCGACTCTCTTTTTCCTCTCCCTTTGATTCTTGACTCTCTTGACGCTCCCGACTCCCCCTTTCTACTCTACACAGAGCTGTATATACTATTGAACAAAACCCGTCTGCGTGGCTTGCTGTTGACAAATGACACCGTTTGGGCGGAGCTTACTCTACAGGATGTTTATTTGTGTGAGCACGGTGATAGAGAAACATTTATCTTCAAATTTCGAGCATACAATCTTGCGTTTCACACACCCCTGAAAATAGAGGTCCGCCCGCTGTTTCCCGTCTTCAGCTCCGTGTCAATGACTCCACTTGCTTAGAGGTTTGATAGTGCAGATCTGGTGTTTCCCAGACGGTTGCTTATCGCGATAAGTGTATAAGTGTATATACGTGTGTGTATATTTCTTTGAGTGTGTCGGTGTGTGATATTTCGTTCTGCAGGCAGCCCTTTATAGAATTGTACATATTGTTTACTTGAGCATAGTATTTCTCTAACAAAAATGTTACATATATATTTTTTAATGACAAACTGTTATATATTTCAGATTACATGCCTAGGCATAATTATTTACGTACCCATTACAAGCATTCATAGGATTTATGAAACTCATCTGTGAGGCCTCATTGTAATTCCTATTTTGCCTTGCACTGTGGCACCACAGTCTAAATCGAGGAATCCAAAAATAGTTTAGTAAATTCTCCCTTTAGCCGCAAAAACACCCATAAAGCGTTACTCATACGATCGTCTAAGATTCCTGCACGTTTGTGGGGAGATTTTATTCCGTTGTACCTCAACAAACCTTTCCAATTCAACAATATTCCAAGTGACTTTCTTGTTCTCACAGTTCCACATATGTCCAGCGGGGTTCAAAACCTGGGTTTGAGAAATTACTTTAGGTGAGTAAATGGTGCTGTGCTAGATAGTTCCTAGTAGAATTTCTGGTCTCTTTGATGTCGTTTGGCTTGTTGAAAGCCATGTATGCGCTGATAGTCTTTATAATTCATAGACACATCCATCAGATTTAATGCGTCAGTACTAGCATGAAGGCAACAGTTCCACAAAATAATCAATCCTCCCCTGGATTTGACAGTGGCAACGCTGTTCTTTTCTTATGAGGGCTTCGCCAGTTCTCCGTCAGAAGTATTGTTCGTCCATTCTAGTATAGACCTCGCTATTATTTTATCTAATTTAGCTTGGCTCTCTCTCAGATGCTCTTTAGTGTACAACAAAATGGTTGTTTTATGAGCTATCTGTAACGAAGGTTTCCATCTAGGAACACGTCCATGAATATCTTCGGAGTGTAAATATCTTTGATGAAGTCATAGGCTTGTTAATGTTTTATCATTGAGCGAACAACTCTAAGGTTCAATACATTTTGTCGACCTTGAAATGGGTTACAAGGTGTGATGGGTAATTTTTCGCCTTTGGCCAATCTAAATTAAGTGCATATCTGTTGTCGGGCGTTGGTTTTCTCTTCTTCCTATCATACTTGACTCGATTATGCATCGTTTGTAAAAGAATCAATACGATGAGTGAATTCAATACTACCAAAAAATTAAAAAGGCGAGCTATGCTGCTTAGGATTCATGCCGAGAGCTACAATGCGATGATCTCCGAGTGCTTAGCTGTCGATCTAAGAATGGTGAAAGGATCAGAAAATATTTGGATAAGTCAGGCTGTGATTACGAGGGTATGGCGGTCGGAAAAAATCATTCTAAGAGTTCTGGTACGAAAAGAACCCCGGAATTTGTTACGGTGATCCAAGTTATTATTGAAATTGATCTCAGCAATTCAATAAAGTTCATGCCCAGGGAAAAGGGAGTATCAATGTCTCTCATCAGGCATTTAATGCACGAGGACATCCACTACCTCTGATACAAGATGAACGCTGTCCAGCCTCTGCCGCAAAAGTTGAAGAAACCGCGGATAGAACGTGCTACGAAGCTTGTGGACAAAGTGAAGCATCCCCTCAAGCCTGACATGCTTTGTTTCTTCTCAGACGAGAAGAATTTCTGACAGGACCAGGTGGTGAACTCGTGAACAATCAGGTTTCCGGTCCACATCATGGCGTTTGAGGTGCTTACCAGTGTTGATAACGTTATGCACCCGTATTTTCTTTCCAGAGGGCTACATCAAGTGACTGAAAAATTGGATTTTATCCTGGATCCAGGTGGTGGCAGTTGAAAGGCCTTAAGTGTGAGAGCAGGACTCTGCAATATGCTACGAAAGGTGGATACCCCAATTTTGGCTGTCAGACAATTTCTGAGAAAACATCACACCCAACATCTGGCATCCAAACACCACAGACTACAACCGCCTAAACTGCAATCCGCTAGACTCTGATATGTGGAGCGTAGTTGAGAGAGAATCCAACTCATCATCGACCACAGTTTTCACACAGTTAAAAAAACAGGGCTATTGAGAAGGCCTGAAGCAGGTATCTATTTCACTTATAGGCTTTGGTTGAGGCTGACGACGATTTTATCAAATAAAATGAATAGTGCAATCCTACAAATCTTTAATATGTAATTTTGTTCGTAAATATAGCTGCATAAATGAACTCTGTTATTTTATTTTAGATTGAAGTTAAGCAACGAATCACTCATCGCCCACTTTATTTACTGTAAAGCCATTAGATTTACATTTCACAATAATATTCATTACATAAGAAATCCGAATATTTACAATGGAGGAATTTTCTATTGATCAATAATAGGCCTTGTGTAGTTTACCAAATGGTTTATTGCACAATCTGAATGATATGTGTTCTTCAGCATTGCCCGTTGAAAATGTGTCCTCGGCGAATTCTTGACAACGAACGACAAATCTCGCATTTAAATTATCAGCTAACCATCCTTCTCTAACGTTCTAGTTTATGTACTCTAGAATCGTTTTCCAAACGATCAAAATCTTTCGGAGTCCGGGTTTATATATAAAAAATGCCTTTGTAATCATTATGACAAAAAAGCTATCCAGGATGCTGATACTTTTTGCATTGGAATATTTTTTTAATCTTACATGAAACCACCAGCATTTATTTACCATAATCTCCTGTTCTAAATGATTTAAATATACCATACAAGGAACCGAATATACAAATAGGGCCCTACATTAGCCTTCGTATCTGACTATGCCTATACTTATTCCAGCATCAAATGTAGTGTATATATAAATAAATAGGGAGCCAGTAATGACCTCAGGACCGAATTCTATGGGACCATATTTTGAGCATTATTCAAGTACAACGATTAATAGTCGTAAAAATATGGAAGATTCTTCTATTATTCTTAATATCTTATCACATCACTAGCGTCTTTAGTCTGATGTTGGAGAAAATATAGCATTAAATGAATCTTGAAACACCTTTGAATGTCAATTACCTTAATATCGAGAATTTCATTATAAAACCGTTTTATTCCCTCTTAGTTTGATATTAAATGGCAAAAGAAAAATGCGACATCTTCCTTCTAATTCCGCTAAAAATAAACGAAGAACAAAAATCACGGAAAGGTCAAAAATAACGAATCAAGTTATGAAAGTCTTTTACTCTCGTGTTTGTTTGGAGACTTAAAAAAATACATCTCAGATTTAAACTCACTCAACTGGATTTTAGTGTGAAAAGAATATTTTCATGGAAAGCGTCTGAAATATATATAAAATTTTGAGCTTTTCTCTCTCTCTGTCTCTCCTTTATTTCCTTTTGTTTTACTCTTTATCTCTATCTGTCTTTATTTCTCTCTTTTTAAAGATGATCTGGCTGACTGGGTTGAGTGTAACTCTTTGACAATGGCTAAGGACACTGATGCGTCCCCACCCCCTCCCTTTTATGCACCCATTTTCTACAAAGCGTATCACCCACCTTCTTATTTTCTTTACCCGCAAGAAGATGTATGGGGTGAGTGGAGCAACACGTCTGTTGCAACTGAAACCAGGGGAACAGGCACGGCGTCTTGGTCCTATTGCCGGCGTATAATTGTAATAGGTGATCACACTCACTCGACTCCTTAGTGACTCGTGTATCTCTATTCCTTTTTATTACGTAACCTACTCCACCCCCTTCGATCTTTTTCTCTTACTATCCAGAGATGTTCATTTTGTAAATGGCTTTTATCCGTAAATCAACCCTATATGGATTATAGGCACCATAACAAAGATGTTCTGGTAGCTCAACGCACGTTTTGCTTCGTATCCTGACCTAGTCGTGTTGTAGAATATATCGTGCGGTCTCTATCTGCTGCTAGGATCGAAAGCACGATGACTAGAGGAGGTTTTAGGTGTGGGTCGTGCTGCATTTCGGACTCTCTTAAGCTCTTACAGTGCACATATGAGGTGGCTACTGCGACTCTACCCTGTATGGATTAAAGCGCAAAGTCAAAATCACCATAAAGGTGGATCGGGCTGGCAAGGCCAATCTTAGTTTAAATCTGCATTACCAATATGTCTAAACCTATGAGGACATTTTCCTTTACCTCCCAACAGATTGGGTGGTCATATTATATTTTTTCCATGCGTCCTTTTACCTTTTTACAATCATTATACTTGCATTAATAAAGAATAGTGGGTATCCACGTCCTAAATAACAGCCGCCAACCAAGCGCTGCCTCGCCCTCCTTTCCTTTTTAACCTAGGTAAAGGTTAGAGTGAGATGAATAAAATCACTTCTTCATTTAACCAGTGGAGCAGCTCCCCTCCTCCTGCTTGAGCAAATACTTTTCTGAACAGGTAGCAGCCCCCTCTGTTTTCTCATTGGGCCCTCAAAATTTCTTCTAGCGAAAATGCCGCTACACCCATCCGAGCAAGCGAAAACACCAGAAAACTCTATATACAATGAAGGAGGCCTGCGTTTTCCCCCAAATCTATTAAGTCTCAATTAGCTGTGCATGAACCCTTCATCAGTATAAAACTATCAGTAGAGACCCTTCTCCTCTCGGTACTGGAACAGATAGCGTACGAATAGATGCCTCAGATTTGGAAATTCAATAGAGGTAGATGGCCTGACGCTGATACCGCCAAGGATTCCCCGTCCCCGCTCCAGATGACAGCGTTTACCAACTAGCTACAAACACTCGATTGGATAGAACCCTGAGCCAAAGTCCCAACCTGTGCAAGATCCCACCGAGGCGGCACAGACGCCTGAGTCCTCAAAAGAAGAGGAGGAACCTTCTTCCTCTTTTGCCTCTAGGAAGTCCAATCCTTTCCCTATTTCAAAGAAAGATATTGTTGAGTTTGTGGCTCCTCCCTTATCGGGGCCCCTTTCGAGGTGGAAAAGAAGTGCCTTCCAGACAGTTGATGGCTCACATGTCAGGGGAGCACATAAATCTACAAGGAATTTCCTCCGGCCCAGTACTTTCCATGCCTCTTATTTTAAGAAACCAACGTTGCTCCTTCCCCCTTCTAAGCATAGAGGCTCCCACGCCTATTCGGCACTATTCTGTGGGTTTAATTTCTGCAACCCGGGTGCTCCCAAGGTAGTGCTAGTGGTTTCTTCTGCTCACTCTACGAGCTGCTTAAACCCAAGGCTACTCACTCCACCACCCAACGCTATTCCTTCTCGTAAAGAGACGCCACTGCGCGCTCCATTATGTCGTCAGTGTCAGAAGAGGCATACCCCACGAAGGTTATCTCGAGACTTTCCCAGTGCCTTTTTACACTGCTTGCAGATATAAGGGCACCAACAAGGGTTTACTATATATCTCGTACCAATCCTATCCCTTGGAGAATCGAGATCCTCCAAAAGAGGAGGGCCCCCCCGAACCTCAAGCTTCCCCGCCCGCCATATGATTTAAGGCAGATGGATGAGAGGACACAGAGCGAGACCAACCTCTCCTATTAATCTTTGCATGGCAGCGGCATCATCTGAGTCTTACTCAACTAAAGAACACGGAATTCTACCACAGAGAAGGCTACGCCAATCCTTACGATGAACCTTTCCTCGAAGATGGACCCCGTAGATCCTTCGAGTTAGGCCAGGTAGGAATTTTCATCCAGTGGAATTACTTTGGCCTCTGGGCTAACTAGGAGGAGGTCTAAGAGGGTCGTCTCTTCCAGTTTCCTGGGCATGCGTCCCCCATGCCCAGCATTTATAGGTATAAGGATTGTGCAGTCCCACCACCATGGGACGGGAGTTGGGCATGCGGTTGCGCGATTTACTCCAGAAATGGTGTCTTCCTTTTCTTCTTTTTGCATTAAATATCTCACTTTCTATATGACCTCTCGAACAACTTTCTCTGATCAGCCTAAGATGCAGCCGGCATGCTGATAGGCTGCCTGTCCACCGGGTGGGAGGAGTGGAGTCTAATGAAGGCAGCCAGCAGATAGATCTTGGGGGCATAATCCTTCAATGGAATTACTGCGGACTGCAAGCGAACTATGAGGAGCTACAGATGCTCGCCTCCTCCCGTTTCCCTTAGCTATTTCTCTGCAGGAGACCATTTTGGACGCGTGCTCCCTGCCAACCTTGCCGGAGCATGAGGGATTTATGACCCCAGCACAACGGGATAGGCCCAGGCACGAAAGTACGCCATTTACAACAGGAATGATGTCTTCGTTCTTCACTTTGCTTTAAATACCTCATTTCAGGCAGTAGCAGTACATGCAGCCTGACTAGGAGGTATAGTTATTTCTCCGTACATTCCACCGTCAGCCGACTTCGAGGCGGGGAACTTCAACCGCGCCGTGGCACGGTTGCCAATGACATTTCTCTTTCTCGGACATTTGAACGGTAGACACTCGTTCTTGGAAGACTTCTCGATTAATTCCAGGATTCAGGTGATTGCTGACCTGATCAACAACCTGGAGATAGGTGTCTTAAATGTGGATTCGTATACGATCACCGATCGTGAACCACTTCATTTTCCTGTCTTAAGATATCCTTGTGGTATCCGGATGTCGAGCCTGATTTTTGGAGGTAACCTTTCCCATTCAAATATATTTTCTGGACCGTTCCGCCCGGAAAGCACCCCATCCCCCAGTGATGCCTGGCGCGGGCCCTGTGGTCCTCAATTCAGGAAATGACTGATTCATCTGTCACAGTTGAGGAGTTGAGGTTAGTGGATGGGTCGGTTGTTTTTTTTATTTAGGAGCCTATCTGTCCACTGCCTACTTGGGTCATAAGTCGCCGTACTCACCAGAGCCTACTAAGAGGTCTATATTAAAAAAATAAATAACGATATATAAATATATAACGATCAAAAAACAAAGGCTAAAAAACAAAAACAAAAAAAACGAAGAAAAAATTAAAACAAAGGAAAAAGGAAACAAGGTAGCGGGCTCTAACGTCTGGACTAGGCCAGCCTTCTCCCGGAGCAGGAAGCTGCAACCTACAAAAAACAACCAAATAGAGTATAGGAGGTCCACAAGTTGGTGTGCACGTAGCCGTTCAGAGTACAAGGGACAAGTGGTACCCTGCCACTCCTCCTGGTACCGAGAGAGGTAACGTCCATGGAGATCACCCGAGCTAGGACATTCAACAAGAATTTACCGACCATTCTGGGGAGCAAGGCAGTCTTCACAGTATGGCGCAGGCGAGCGCTCCATCAATTGGACACACTGGCGTGCGCGCCATTTGATGGACCGTTCGTCTGTAACTTATTGCTACGCCTGCGTTGTTCACCTAATTGTTCGGCACATTTGCAAGTTATCCTTCCTGGTCCTAAGACGAACTGGGTCGCTACCACTTTTCCCTTCTACGCGAAACTCGTTCGTGTACACAGACTTATGGACTTTACAACTTTTTGGAAGAGGCTGACCACCTCCACTTTATTTGTCATTCTTTGTTGTAGGTCGCATATTCCTTGGCGGGGGTAAGGCGGGTCTACCCCCAGGGCGAAGCATGTTTCCTTATTGCTTTTGTTGTTTTAGCAAATTTTCTAGCTTTTGTTCCTGTTTTTCTTTGTTATTTTCATATTTTTCATGTCTTTAATCTAGCCTAGTATTAGGCTCTATCGTAATTACGGCTACTTTTGGCCAAGTAGTTAGTCTTCAGATGTACTCTTAAAGTTAAAACAAAACACTCAGGCGACGGCGGTGCGGCGGACTTTCGTCGCATCGTTACACGGTTGCTGAGGCCTTATTTACTCCTCGATGATTTGAACCGTAGGCATCCGTTCTGGATTTGGCCCCAGGGTGATTCACGAAACTCGCCAAGGGTTAGATCCTTGCCCAGCTGATTGAAGAATAGGAGATGGTTGTCATAAATGTGGATGAGTTTATGCATCACTGTCTTTGAAATGAATCCTTTTCTTCTCTCGCACTCCTCAACGCACAATATTATGCTCTTTCTCACTCTAACTACATGGCAGGACTCAGTTCAGCCATTCGGGCTGCATGGCAAAGAAGATGAGAGACGGCTAATGCTACTTTATAGCTACTGAGCATTACGAAGCCTCTTCTCTCATGGATTTACCCTCAATACCGCGACGGCTTCATTTAATGTCACCCCTGAATCGGCTGCATTCACAGGACACAACACCGTTTGCATGATCTTCCAGACTTTCCAGCACATTCTTATCAAATGTTGCAGTCTGGGGATTTTCGTCCGCGCTACTTGTGCGGCTACCGAGACGATTAAGATTGCTATCACTTGTTCCTTTTCCTAGGGTCACGGTTTGTAAACCGTGCGTAATAGTGTAGTATTTTTGAGAGTGGGCGACTTTGGGTGTTTGCTTGATCCTCTGAGCACGCATTATCTTTTGTTAGTTGTTTTGATATTTAGTCTTTTTTTCTTGTTATAAGATGGTTGAATATTTTTTGTTTTTTAACTTTTTAACCTAACTGTAGACTAAAATATATAAGAACGATTTGAAATTGAACCAACTATTTTTTCCCAGCACGAAGGTTTCATTGTCAAACCCCTTTATATAATAAAAACTAATTCAAATTTGAAATGACAAAGCATAATAATTTTTAGCAAAAAAGGAATGTCAAACTAAACATATCCGAAAAACTTAAAATTCCGGTCAGTGCAGTGAGTAATGCTATCAATAGTTTGAAGAGGCATGTCTCAAAGGGTAGACAACTGACATGACGGCTCATAAAGGCCTCAAAGTCATAGAATAATTTCATCAGAGTTACGTCTATCCGAAACCGATGCCTTACGGCTCCAGAAATAGTTCACGAATTAGTCTAAGGTCGCTGGAACAAACGGTTGGCCTTTAAGATAATAGACTTTTAATTCAAATGACGGCAAGAGAAACCTGTTCTGAGATATTGTAACAGAGCAAAGAAGCTATATTTGTGGCTAAAAAATATTAAAATTGTCCGCTCATTGAGTGAAGAATGGTTCTTTGTACCGATAACCCAAAATGTGAATTTTTTATATTCTGAACGTATATGATGAGGAGGGGGGGGAGTGTAGTGCCCTTCTGTGTATTTTGCCAAAGGTGAAGCATGGCGGAGATAGTGTGATAGATTGGGACTCTTTTGCGGAGAATGATTGGGATATCTTTATAAACTATCAAATAAATTAGACCAACTTGGTTATCATACAATTTGCAGAGAGATGCTCTTGCATCTGCAATATGTCCTATGGGTCAAACCTTTAGTTTTCAGCAGGACAATGATCTTGAACACATACAGACTTCTTCGTAGTTTTTGGTAGAAAAAATAACAAGAAAAAACAGCTAAGAGTCATATATTGGACACTACAGTCTCTTGGGAGCAATTCTATTGAACCCTTGTGGACAGACGAGTTAGAGAGAATCAACCAAAAAATGCACAAATGCTATGTGACTGTTTCGTTGAATATGGGAATCTAATTAAGAATATTTGGTTTCTTTGGCAAATAGAAGGGCAAGAATATGCTTTGTAGTTATCAAAACAAAAGTCGAATATTTTTATGTCAAAATTTCATTAATATTGTTCTCTAAATATGTATTTTTTGTTATGTTCATCTTTACATTAAAGTTGATTTAGAGCAACTCTCCGGTTCTCATTAAATTTCCTTCTCATTTAATTACAATTTTTTAGGATGGAGGTAGGTATTCTCGTCAGTTAGTTTATGTATATTGACGGAATAAAAATAAATAAGATGATCACTTAATCTACCAGAAACTGGTAGGTAAAAGGAAAGCAATATCTGTGTAAAGTGGGGGAAGAAGTATGCTTACACGCAATTATCTATTAAAGTTATAAGTTGCTCGTCACCTATTTATATGGTGAGTTTATAGGTTAAAAATTTATTGTAGTATGCTGATTGGTTATTTGTTTACGGAAGGTGGTAACCATCTTTGGGTTGACGATGGTTTTTGGGCGAAGGCGGTTCAGGTCTTACCGTCGAGTTTGGTCCGACTCCAAAGGTTCTTAATGAATAATCCCCTCGTCGGCTAGGTTCGAAAGGTAACTTCGCTATCAATTAGTAAAAGGAAGGAAGGCCCCGGAAGAAAATTTGCGGGTTTTGTCGGCTTTAATCTCTGCTTAGAACTACTTCAGGTCGGGCAAGCCAAATCGGAGAGTCTTGGCTCTCAGTGTTAAGTTTCAGGGCTTCGTGCAAGTCTTCTTCCTCGGTAGATTGTTTGGGCTATGGACGAATGGACCGAGGACGAGGAAAGAACTCGTGCTCGCGAATAATAATAATGCCACAAATGTACAATTCAGAGAGGAGAATCAACAATAATCCAGGGTACTTCTGTCCGTCATATTTACCCGAACGTCAATTAAGGGGTCGTGACTTCTCTGCCCTTAATCTGAAAGAGAGGCGGAGCTTATCTGGTCAAATGTGTTCATGCGTACTTTAAGATTGCAGGACCGAGTCAAAGGTGGTGTGCGTGTTCAGTATGGACAGGTGTGTATTAAGAGTATATTTGCATTTGGCCGCATAATCGTGACTTATCAAACCGTCATTCACTGCAAGGTTGATTCCGCCGTTTCAAAGTTTCACGTAAAATCTGTCTGGTCAGATGAGATTCCGTCCTAAATTTGCCCAGCTGTTTGTGTTATCTGTTTTCAGACATTTAAACTGACATGTTTCCTCAAGTATGTATGTTTTTACATTTGCGTTTGAACTATAACAATTTCGCTTGCATTGTTACAATATTCTCTGGGTTTTTTTATAGATATTAAACTGCATTTTAACATTATTTACAAGTATTTTTCTTTATTCTACATTAGTCCATTGCTACTACATGGCATATTATGTTAAATATGTGTCCCCAAATTCAAGTTTCATAGGGTGAACAGGGTGCTCATTTGTCAGGTTCCTCGTTGGGGCTACTCCACTTTGCCATTTGGGCGCCACAAAACTCACCGTGTCAATTTACGCACTATTACTGATGAAGTGCTAACTTACATTGTCTCGAGGTAAACAATTTGTTGCATCAATAGTTAACATTTCAGGCTCTTTTAAATAGTCCCTATGATTATACTATAAGTTATAATAATAATAATTGGTATATACTTTTTGTTACGCAAGGAGAGTATTATGTACAAAATAGTGAGGCGTACGGATAAGGTGCCTCTTTCTCTTTTATTATGATGGGCTTTGGCAATAAAATTATCGCGTCCATTTTCTTCATTACCCTGTTTTACCATGAAACCGTTTCTAAAAATAATAGAATGACTGATCTTTAGCGAAGGTAACCCTTCTCCCTGATTGCGCAAAAGTGTCCGGCTTATCCTTGTTCTCTCCGTTACCTGGAGAGGTTTTTCATCGATTTCTCTCAATGTCATTTTCTCTGTTTCATCTTCTTTGTGACGTGAAGTACAAAAGTTCGTTTTCCTATCTCTTTCATAAGTGTTCGGGTGTCGCTGATTACTAAGTTCATTGTCATTATACGAGGGAGGAAGCTTCGCCGGTTTCAACCTGTCTACTGAGACAGTATCTTGTTTGCCATTAGGGAACTCCAACCTATAGACCTTGTCGTAGCGCTCTACCACCGGCAAAGGGCGAGCATATGGCGCTTCTAACGGTTTACGAACAGGATTGATTTGGACAAACACATGCGTTGCCCCACGAAAAGCTTCGGGCATCTAAGGCTTGGGTACGGAGTGCATGTTTCCTTCCGTTACCTGTGTGAAGTTGACTTGTGCAATGGTTGTGGCTAATTCATTTTTGAATTTTGAATCGGTTTTTGACGATGATTTAGTATTATTAAATGAATCTTGTGTATCATCGTTCAATTCGAGCTCACGAGCCTTGGGTTGTAGTCGCGCAAGTTCATTCAGTGGGGCTGCAATCGCGGCAAAATTTGGAATCATCCTTCGATAGTATCCCAACATGCCAGAGTATCGTCGCAGTACTTTATAGTCTTAGCAGTTAGGCAAAGTCCCGTGGGCGAAATATGATGCCCTAGAAAATTAATCTCTTCTTTTGCTAATTCACATTCCTCCAGAGATATCCGTAGACTGTTTTCGACCAGAATTTTGAAAACTTGATCTAAATGATCCAAATGGTCGTCCAGATTGTGCGAAAATCTCAGGATGTCTTCTATATATACATTAATAAACTCTAATCCCCGAAACAAGTTATCCATGTGAGGTTGGAATGTGCAGCTTGCATTTATGAGGCCAAAGGGCAATTTTATATACTCCTATAATCTAAACGGAGTTTATTGGTTACCAGTTTATGGTAGCATGCCGATTGGTTTCTTATTTACGAAAGGCCGTCACCACCTTTGGGGTGACGATGTGTGTCGTGCGAAGGCAGTTAAGGACCTACCGTCGAGTTTGGTCTGACTCCAAATTTTCCTAATAGATCATCCCCTCGTAAGCTAGGTTCAAAATTTAACTTGATTATTATTCTATAGAAGGAAGGACTCGAAAGGTAAATGGCGGTTTTTGTAGGTTTTAATCTAAGCTTACGACCACCTTAGCTGGCTATCTCTGTAAAGTTTGTGTTTCTTGTAAGTCTCCTTCTGCGTTAGATTGTTGGGGCTATAGACACAGTGGTGGATTAAACCTATAAACAAATTAAGCACGTGCTTAGGGCATCAAGGGAAGGAAGGGTACCTCAGGATTTTTTAATAGCCAAATTTACCAATTAAATTGTTAAATTGATTAAATTGATAGCCATTTTCAAAATATAATGAAAAATGAATAAGTTGCTTTTATAAAGCGTTTTCTCCAGTGACATGTTTATTTTGCAAATTAAAGTACACTGTACTCGCGATTGGAAGTTATATAAGTTTTGAACAAGTCTAGCACACAATTGAAACCGCAAGTGGTGGGTAATACTAGTATGTTTTTAGTTTTGTTACCAACTGTCACTGGTGTTAATTGCATGTGTATTCATTAGCTCATTCTTACTTTAAGTTGCTCAATGAGTATTCTTTTTGCACACTCACCACTGACTGTTTAAACACGAAAAGAAAATAGCATTATAGGGATATTTTAAAATCGCTAAGGAGCCGAAGTTTTCCTATATATTTTTTTATTTTGCAAGTTAGAATATGTACACAAAGCTAAAATTAAATTTTTGTTGTATGATTTACAAAATTCGTAAAGATTTTTATTTTATGGCTACTTTTGTAAAATTTTCCCCCAAATCACATAAAAATGCCTATTTTATTAGTTGGATGTTTTTTTCTCAAAACTTTGAATGATATCGTAAAACACATCGACAAATTTGTAGAACTTGAAAAGACGAATCGAAGGCATTTTTAATCATTGCTGTACGAACAATACTTGGTGCTGTTTAGCCACCTAAATATAACGAAATTTCAATTAATATTTTTCAGGCGTCTTTTTTTCTGTAACTGGTAATGTGTACTCCAGCATTGAGGAAGTTCCCCTTCCTTTATAACTTTTGTTTTTAAAATAGAGTGCTAAAATTTGGTAGACCTATAGAGAATTGTAAGAAAACCGATTTTAATCTTATGAATATTTTCTGATATCGCGATACAAAACGAAATATCCCCACCCTCCGACCCCGGCTTTTAGGTGGTATTTTAAAATCGCTACGGTCCCGGGAAAATCATAGAGAAATGATTAATTGTTTATTCGATTCTTCTTTTTAAGTTCTACAAACTTTAGCATTTCCATTAAGATATCACCTATACACTATCGCAAAGTTGATGAGGAATTAAACCACACTTACTGGGGACATATTTATTCCAGAACAATTTCGGTGTATCACACATCCTTGTCAACAGGCAACTGAATAGAAAATTACAGAGAACTCCCTATACACCTCTGACCAGGTAACATGAGCTTTGTCTATTTGGTCAGATGTGTATATGGAATTCTCTTCCATTTTCTTCTCAGTTGCCAGTTGACAAGGGTGTGTGATACACCGAAACTGTTCTGGAATAAATATGTCTCCAGTAAGTGTGGTTTAATTCCTCATATCACCTATATATAGTTTTTCTTTTTTAGTGTGTTTTTTAGTTTTTATGAAAGAATGACAAAACTTCCAATTTTTGTGTTTGAGTTTTTTTCTCAAAAAATAAAGGTGATATCTATATTTACTCTAAGAAACTTGTAGAGCTTGGATAGACGATTCTGAAACAAAATTTGTTTTTATTAATTAAAGCACAAGATACAGAAGCAAGTTGGGAATAAAATTGTCCGTATTGTTCTCCCTTTGCTATGTGTAGCTGTATGGATTGCCGCATAATAATTCAAACAAAATAATCTTATTTCTGTATTCACCAGGCCTTAAGAACCAAGATGAAACGGATTCAGTTAAATAGTGCACAAAAAGAAAAAACTATCAAACAAGAAACAAGAGCATATATGGAATTAGAGCGCAAGACTGCAAAGATCACTGATTTGTTCACACAAGTTCCATAACATAATATGCAGATTCCAGGTCAAAACTAACCTACATCATCAGCAGTGGACATAAATACGGCAAATACCACTTTTTACTTCAGAATCAAAATATAAGGTGTTACAAGCATGTTCATCTAGCACATGTCTTATAACTAATCTCACTTTGCCTGTAAATTCTCTTCATGCGGATACCTCTAATGCAAATGTTGAAAAAGTTACTTTACAATAAATCCGAATGCTCAAAAATGACTGAAAATGGAAGTTTAGTGGATCATGACGATGGTGTATAAATTATTCTGTCTGTAAAAGACGAATAAAATCCCAATTTAGCAAAAGATCTAGGGTTGTGGCTTGATTTATCTGTTGATGATGTGGCATTTGGAATCGCTTGTGGACCCAGTAACTGCCAACACCACAATAGGCCATTTGACAAGACTTACCGGAAGTTTGGTAGTGGCAAACCAGTATGATAGAAACTTTTTATTGGGCTATAAGCCAATAGTGAGAAAGACAAGAGAGAGTGGTTACTGTATTCACCATCAACTGGATCAGTTTATTGTTTTTTTTTGTAAACTGTTTGTTCATAAAAAATTCTCCAGTTTTGTTACCAGAGAAGGGTTCAGTGACTGGCAAAATACTATTGTAATTCATAAGCATGAGAAAAGCCTTACTCACTGAAACTCATTGCAAACATATTTAACTCACAGACAAGATGTGGGGTTAAAGTCACAGTCGGAGAAAAAAGTCAGGAAGAGTGTGAATACTAGAAAAATGTCTTAGGCGTATCATAGCTGTTATTTGTACGTTAGCTGAACGTGGCTTGGCTTTTGGAGGAACAGAAGAATGGTTTGGATCAGTGAAAAATAGGAATTTTTTAAGACTGCTTAAATTCATAAGCTAGTTTGATCAATTTTTAGCAGTCTATATTAAGAAATGTGGAAATTCTAGCAAAGGCAATGCTTCTTACCTGTCAAAAAACCACCTGAGAGAAACTTATTCAACTAATGGCACAAAGGCTCTATGTTTTCATTGTCGACGAAGCTAAATCTTATGTTAATTTTAGTTTGTCCGTTGATTCAACATCAGATTTATCACAAAGTGCGCACTTAAGTGTTTGACTTAGGTACTTAAAAAATAGACAGCTTATTGAACGCTTTTTAACATTTCTGGAAATAGAATGCCGCACCGGCGAGGAAATGGTAAACCAGGCGTTGCAATAATTATGTGAAGCTTGCAGGCTAAATCTTTCAAAATGTATCCGTCAGTTTTATGATAATGCTGCTAACAAATCTGGTAGTTATAAGGGGCTGCAGCAAAATATTTTTAAAACAAAGTTTACTATATAGGTACCCTGTGAAGCTCATTTACTAGATATGTGTGGCCGAAGTGATGTTAACTGCTATAAAGAGGCTGTTATTTTCTTTTTGACAATAAAATTAATCAATACTTTTTATTCAGCCTCAACCAACCGGTGGAAAATTCTTAAAGATCGAATTAAAAATGAAGTTTTTTGAAATCCTTTGTTGATACAAGATGGGAGGCACATGCTATGACAACAGCAGCAATTTTGAGATCTTTCCTGGAAATTTTACAAGCGTTATAATATAATATAGCCTAAGACCAGTCACAAAAGAGAAACGCTAGGAAAAGAAGAAGAAAATCAAATGATATTGCAGATAGGATGGAAGAGCTAGAATCGTTTTTATGTTGAATTTTTGAAATAATATTTTGCAGAATATTCACAGAGTAAGCAAAGCTTTACAAAATAAGGATGTTAACTTAAAAACATAGGCAGATCTGTATTTATCGTTAGCTGACCAACTGTGCACTTCACGAGATGAATTTGAAAAATATGAAAAGGATGCATAGGAAATGTTACTAGATGTTGATTACAAGGCAGCTACAACTCGCAGACGTATCAGAAAAAAGGTAATCAATGAGGGAGATACGCTAAAAGTATATCTGAATGCAAGAGATAAATTAATTATCACCACTTTTTCCACAATTGTTGATAAACTTGCAACTGAGATGTAAAGAACAGGAGAAATATACAAAGAAATAGCAAATATTTTTTTAAGTGGTGTACCATATAATGTTACTCCATCCTCTACTAACTATCTAAAGCTAATTGATGCTTACCCAGAGGACTTCAACAGTAATTTCTCAGTTGAGCCTCATCAGTTTGATTTATATGTGTGCCTTACTAAGTTCAGTCCAATAGAAAATGTAAAAACAAGATTCTATGATGCTGAACTCTATAAAATAATTGCCGAAGAAAATATTGAGTGTGCCTTTCCAAATGTAATAATTGCCTTCCGTTTATTTTTACATTAATGGTCACAAACTACTCTGCTGAGCGTTAATTTTCACGGTTGAAATATATTAAAAATCCCCTTAGAACAACTATTCCTCAAGGCAGGCTGGATGTCTCATCTCTATTATGTATAAAAGCAGATGTGTTACGTAAGATTGGTTATGAGGATCAGATCCAAGACTTTGCAAGGAAAAAATAAAGGAGAAAATTATTTGACTATGAATAAAATGGAACAAACAGAAATAGATCTTATTTTCCTTCTTACTGTGAGTTTTAATTTAGAATTTTCGATAAATAAAACTTTATATTATGGTGTATTATTGTTTATATTTTGAATTACATACAAATTTATGGGGCCCCCAAATTTTTTAAGTTCCTAGGGCCTCTATGGACGAATGGATCGAAGACGAGGAACAGACTCGTGACGCGAATAATAATAATGCTACAAATGTACTAATCAGAAAGGAGAACAAATATCATCGAGTCTTTCTGTCCGTCTTATTTATACCATCATCAATTAAGGGGTGGGGTATGACTTTTCTTCCCTTAATCTGAACGTGAGGTGGAGCCCATCGGGCCAAAGTGTTTTTGTTCGTTCTTTTGTAAGACTGCTGGGTGGAGTCGAGGGGTGTGTGTATGCTCAATGTGGACACATGTGTATTAAGAGTGTATTTGCATTTAGCCGCCTGATTGTGGCTTTATCAAACCGGATTTCATAGAAAAGTTGATACCGCCGTTTCACAGGTTCACGTAAAATCTGGCTGTTTAGATGAGATTCCGTCCTAAATTTGCCCAGCTGTCTGTGTTATCTGTCTCCAGACCTTTCAGCTCGGATCTGTTACCTAATGTATGTATGTTTGTATATTCGCGTGGGAAACCCAACGATTTCCCTTGCATTGTTACAATATTCTGGTGTCGTTTTTTCTTAATACATATTCACTTGTGGTTTAACATTATTTACAAGTATTTTGTTTTATTCTACATTAGTTTATTGCTACTAAATGGCACATTATTTTAGTGTTCAATATCTGTGCCCAAATTCAAGATTTCATAAGGCCAACAGGGCGCTCATTTGTGAGGTTCCTCGTTGGGTCGACTACACTTAAAAATGATATATTAGTTGATTATTTTTTTTTTTAATTTAATGTGCATGAATACATATGGTTATAGGTACTGATGATGTTAATTATTTTCGCATTGGTAGGTATAAGTTAAAACGGAAAATGATTACGTGGACATGGAATAGTCTTCAAGGTAAACTAACTCTTGTGGGAGGAATTTCTTTTGTTCTCTCGTGGAGTTGTACCGCTTTGTTTTGTTCATTAATTCAGCTCACGGACGCTTTGTCCAAAACTGAAATTAGATGTTTGCATCGCAGCGGTGTAAGACAAACAAAATTTTCAAATTCCAATTTTCTCTGCAAACTATTTAAATTAAGAAAATTGGATTTTATTTACCTTTCATCGTTTAAGTGGCCTTATATCTCGGATAATTATAATTTCATGTATTGACCTAGTGTTTAGTTTGTATTTCGTGTAGTAAACTGTGTAAAGAGAATGGAATCCAGTGCGCGTGGTATAATGGTTTAACTTTAGATGTGTGACTTTAGATTTCAGGGAAAGATTTCTCAGAATAGTTTGCAATAATAGAATTATTCCTAAGACCCCGAAATTTTGCTGTAACTAGTAGTAGTGCTTCTACAACTACTACTTTTACTTTAATTCTTTTTCTTTCATTCATCATTTTCCTCCTTTGACGACGGAGCTTCTTTTAACGCTCAGAGCCTCCTTTTGTGAATAAGTCCCCATAACTCGCAAATGGACTAATCTGTACCTTTGCTTTTCATTTAAGGGCGGAAGAGTCATCGATCTCGAGACTGGATTTAAATCGTTTATTAAATACGACCTATTAAATTCGCATTATGCATCTGTAGTTCCGTTTTATTAAACATAAGCCGAAATATTAGTAGACTCGGCTTTAGTTATTGTTCGCGTGGGATTACTCTTTCAGAGTCATAATTCTGCTAGAAAGCGCTCCTCTAGAGGTCAATTGGTCCTAAGGGTCGAAGGATGTGATTAGAGATCTCTGCGGAGGGATATAAATGCCTACCTTCATAAGACAACAGAGCGACACCAGACTGGTTCGTTAAGCCCGTTATTCCCAAACCCTCTTTTGGGTGAATGGTACTGGTGGTTAGATAATAAGAAAAGCCTCTTACTACAGATTGGAGAAGTGGGATTGATTTGATACTTATGTGGCTGTTAAACAGAGAGAGGAAAAACTTTATTTTTACTTTAGTTTGGACTACGATTGCTACATTACCTATCAATTTCAGGAATCATCTTGTGTGTCTTGTGGTTTCGAATCTTAATATATAAATTGACGTAAAATGGACGTAATTGGCGCTCCAATCTGACTAACCACGCCCAATTTGGCTTAAATTCGGTCATGATTAAAGGTGGGTTTCAAAATTCTTACCCCGTAAGAGGCAAGGCGATTTGCTTTCATGGCCGTCGTGCTGGCGGAAATCAGCGCCCCGTCCGTCGAGGTTTACCCTTTTCGCCTTGTTCCTGAAATCCTGTCTTCTTGCCCTGATTCTTCACTTTCAATACAATGTCTCCCACAGCTTTCTCTGGACGGCTCTAATTTCACAAGGTAGATGCCGACCAGCTTCTTCTCACCCAACCATCCCGGATCGGGGTTGAGAGGGAAGGGGACAACGCCCCCTCATCCCTTACCTCTGATTTGGGGTGGTGGGTTTTAAAAAACCTGCCCCGTAAGGGGCGCGGCGATTTGCCATCCTGGCCGCCGTGCTGACGGGATCCAGCGCCCCGTCCGGCCCCAGCTTAGCCTCTCTTCCTTCCTTCAGATAGCCTGAATTCCTATCCTACCTCGTCGCTTTTCATACAACCTCTCCCACAACTTTCTATGGTCAGCCTCTAATTTCACAGGGTAGAAGCTGACCTTCTTCTCAGCCAATCGTCCCGGATCGGGGCTGAGGGGGGAGGGGACAATGTCCCCTAACCCCTGAGCTCCGGTCTGGGGTGGTTGGCTTTTAACAACCTGCTTCATCCCCACCCATACCTTCCTCACATCCCTTTTCCTCTCGTCTTCAAAATCTATCCGTTTTACGCCGTGTTCAAGGTGGAGCCGCCATGCCGAAGGACTGCCAGGCCACCAGGCGGGAGGGGTGGTCCCAAATGGCGGCGCCTGGCTCTGCCGGGCCTGTAAGCACCTCTTGCAGTGCGGGCTACTGCAAGAGGTGGTGAGCGATTGCGTCCCGTAAAACAAAGAGGGTCACCATGCCCAATGATGAAAAAAAAAAACATCTCCCCTTAATTCCCCCTATAACAACAACGGAGCCGCCCTCGTGCAGCTCCACAGAAAAGATGGAGGTCCCCCCCCCCCTGTGCTTGCGCAGGGGACCCTCCATACCTCTTTAACCGGAGAGGAGGCTTACTCCTCTCCTACGCCTACGGGTGTAGGGGACTCCCCCTCACCCCCTTCTCTGGAGGTGCTTTCGGGCACCTCCCTATCTCCAGCGGCAGTCCCTCCTATGCTTTCTAAGGGGACTGCCAAGAAAGCCAGCAGGCCACCCTTAGCCAGCCGCTCCACATCAAAGCGGCTCGGTAGGGCAAACCCCCTTAGGGGGGAGAGGGAAGCCAGGCCCCTTCGGTCGCTTCCCTCAAAAGACCTGCTGGCAAAAATATTAAACCTTGCCGGGGTCAAGGCCTGTGCCTCCCCACTAAAGACTTATGACGCTGCCAAGGGGACCTGCGATGTCCTGGGAGGGGATGGCCAATTGGAGGCCCCTCCTGTGATAGACATGGTCCTTGAGGAAAACCAGCCTCAGAAGGTAGGGCCTTCCATGGGGGGGAATCCGGGCTTGGCGCCAAGCACCGAACCCGAATCGGCCCCTATGCAAGGTCCTCATCAAACGGCTGTGGATTCTCAGGCAGGACAAGGAGGGGAGGGATCTCCTCCGGATGAATCCCCTGCGCCCACCGGGACCTTCTCCATTTCAGAGAAGGACCTGGCTGAGGCCGGTCCATCTGGCCTAGGGGCTTCTACCGGCGGGGGTGAAAAGCGGGTTCATTCCCCGCCCTCCTCTCCTAAAAAGAAGAAAAAGACAAGAAAGACGAAAAAGACTCGGGGCTCCTCTCCATCCGCGGGGGCTGCGGGGACGGATGGGTCTGCTGCCACTTTGGTAGGCGACCAAGCCAAGATTGGCACATCCGGCCCCTCTACCCCCTCGTGTGCGGAGCCCCTGACTAAGACCAAGAGTGCACAGGGCGGAGCCTCGATGACATCGGGGCCCCTCATTCAGAGGTTACCTGGCGTTTTCGAGCCCGCTGGCTTCAAACGCTTCCTCGTTATTCGCTCCACTGATGGCACCATGTTGTCCAAGGGCAACATGATCCATCAGAGGAGAGGATTAGCTAGTGCAATTGGTAGAGAGCCGAAGGTAACCCGTTTCTCGGACGGGAGCCTTCTGGCGAATGCGGCGAATCCCGCCGAGGCGGCCAAGATAAGTGCTCTTCGGACACTTCATGGCACCCCGGTGAGTGTGACGCCGCACTCTACCATGAACTTTGTAAAAGGAGTAGTTTATGCGAGGGAACTCGTTGACTACTCCATAGAAGACATCACCCTAGAGCTGGCCGACCATGGGGCGGTCAAGGTCGAACGTGTGATGAGAAAACAGGGAGGGGCCTCGAGACCCACCCCTACACTCTTCGTCACGTTCGACTGTGACAAGCTCCCTGAGTCGGTGCGTGCCGGTTGGTACCGCTACCGCGTGAAGGCATTCGTGCCACTGCCGCGGCGGTGCTATTACTGTCACCGCTTTGGCCACACGAATCGATCATGTAGACGTGCAAAATCGGGGTCACCCGAAGTCTGTGTAAATTGCTCCAAGGTCGCACACGATAAGTCCAAATCGTGTGTGGCCAAGTGTGTCAATTGCGGAGAGCCGAACCCTGCTTCTTCGAAGCAATGTGGTGCATATCTCCTTGAGAAAGAAATCCTGGCCATTCAGGCCCAGGATCGACTCTCATTCCGCGAGGCTAAGGACTTGGTCCTGGCGCGCCCGGCTCTGCCTGGGACGTCATATGCCTCAATAGTTAGAAAAGCACCCTCTGCTCCTGGCCCATCCAGGCCAACGAGCACGGTTGTTTCCGCGCCCATTCGGAGCCGTTCTGCGGGCTCTACTA
Source organism: Ceratothoa steindachneri (assembly GCA_963969495.1). Taxonomy (NCBI): domain Eukaryota; kingdom Metazoa; phylum Arthropoda; class Malacostraca; order Isopoda; family Cymothoidae; genus Ceratothoa; species Ceratothoa steindachneri. The sequence goes on along the minus strand of OZ018323.1, from coordinate 194,904,759 downwards.
CACCCGGGCGCTCCCCTGGTAGAGCTGGCGGCAAAAAGGGTTCACACCCAGCCCCGGCTAATACCAGGGCTCCCCCCTCTTCCCCCAGCGTGACCGTTTCCCGTAAGGCGAAACGGCCACGCGCCTCCACAGAGTCGTTAGACTCACAGGAGGCAACACCCCTGAAGATGGTCGCTAGGCCATCTTCCGGGGTTCCTAAAGCTGTTCCCCGAAAGGAGGACAGCAACAAAGGAGCTTCGGCCCCTTCGCCCACGCCCCGAGGTGGAGCGAGTGGCTCGGAGACGGTGGTTCCTCGAAAAGAGGGCCCCCCGCCTCCCAAGCCACAACGCCCGCCTAAGGTTTCGAGGCGGAGAGAGGAAAAGACTCGCATGGCGAGCCCAACCTCCCCCAATAAGTCCTCGAAGGCGACAGCGCCTTCAGCGCTTTGTCCGGCCAACAGCGCCCGGGGTTCTGCCCCCGGGAAGCGTACGGCCATTCCCGTGAGGGTCTTCAATTCGAGGAGGGCCCCCGCGTCTCCTCCGAGCTAGGCCTGGAGGGCATATTCCTTCAATGGAATTGCCGTGGACTCCGGGCCAACTGGGAGGAGCTGCGGAGGCTCGTCTCGTCCCGTTCCCCGTTGGCTATTTTTTTGCAGGAGACCATGCTAGGCGCGTGCCCGCTGCTTGCCCTCCTGGGGTATAAGGGTCTTGCGACCCCACCACCGCGGGATGGCCGGGCTGGGGGATGCGCGGTTTACACCCGGCATGATGTCTCCGTTCTTCCTTTCTCTTTAGATACCTCCTTACAGGCAGTGGCTGTGCAGCTGCACCTGGATAGGAGGTATACTATCATTTCTGCGTACATTCCACCGTCAGCTGACTTCGACGCGGGGGACTTCCGCCGCGTCGTGGCACGGTTGCCGAGGCCCTATCTCTTGCTTGGAGATCTGAACGGCAGGCATCCTCTCTGGGGAGATTACTCCATAAATCCCAGGGGACAAGTCCTTGCCGATCTGATCGAAGAGCTTGAGATGGGTGTCCTAAACGTGGATGAGTTTACGCATCACTGTCCGAGAACCGCTTCATTTTCTTGCCTTGACCTATCTTTGTGCTCTTCAGATGCACAGCCTGATTTTGATTGGGGGGTGGTCGATGACCTCCATGGTAGTGATCACTTTCCCATTCAAATATCATTTTCAGGGCAACTGCCGCCTGAGAGACCACCTCGGTGGTGCTTGGCGCGGGCGCGGTGGCCTGCATTTCAGGAAATGACTGAATTCTCTATCTCAGTCGAGGAGTTTAGGTCGGTAGATGAGGCCGTTGAGTTTTTCTCCGGCAACCTCATCGCCGTAGGCCTGACTACTATTCCTAGGACGTCTGGCCGTTTTGCACGCCGACCACTCCCATGGTGGTCGGCCGAGTGTGAGACGGCCCTCAAACAGAAGCGTTATGCCTACATGCGCTATAAGCGCCGCCCGAACGATTTCACTGTCGCTGAATTTCGTCGGGCTAGGGCTAGGTTCCGGTATATTTCGAAGCACGCCCGCCGCTCTTCTTGGCGGGCATACGTGTCTTCACTTAACGGGAAGACCCCTTTAGCTGAGGTGTGGAAGCGAGTCAAAAGGATTCGGGGCAAGTTCTCGCAGGACCCCCCTCCCGTTCTCCAGGAGAATGGACCGCAATCTCGGACCCCGCGTCCGTGGCGGAATCCTTAGCGACCGCTTTTTCCGCATTCTCTAGCCGTGATGCTGCTCCGCCAGCATTCAATGCACGTCGTGATGTCGCGGAAGGCCGCCGGCTGGACTTTACCTCCAGAGGCGGAGAACCCTTCAACGACAAGTTTACTGTGAGTGAGTTGCGTTCCGCTCTCGCTTCGTGCGCGGACACCGCCCATGGTCCGGACGATGTCCCGTACGCCATGCTTCGACACCTGGGTGAGCGAGGCATGGCCTTTCTGTTAGATTTGTTCAACAGGATCTGGGTGGAAGGTCTTCTCCCAGACTCCTGGCGAATCGCTACTGTGCTCGCCTTTCGCAAGCCGGGGAGAGATCACTCTACTCCGACCGGTTTCCGCCCAATCTCTCTAACCTCTTGCGTGTGCAAGTTGATGGAGAAATTGGTAAATGTTAGATTAGCCTATTTCCTGGACAGCGGAGGCCATCTGTCTTCTGCACAGTGCGGCTTCCGTAAGTTCCACTCCACGTCGGATGCTCTGCTCCGACTGGAAAGTGCCGTCTGCGAGGCTTTCCTTCGTAGACAGCACTACGCCACGGTGTTTTTTGATCTGGAGAAGGCCTATGATACCGCATGGCGATACGGTATCATGGAGACTCTCCACACGATGGGGGCGAGGGGACGCCTCCCAATTTTTATATCTGAATTTTTGCGAGATCGTCGATTCCGCGTACGGGTGGGGGGAGCCCTCTCCGGCCCAAAGGAGCAGGAAGAGGGTGTCCCGCAGGGAAGTGTCCTCAGTGTCACACTCTTTGCCCTGAGCATCAACGGCATCACCTCGGTGCTGCCGGAAGATGTTCTCGCTACGCTCTACGTGGACGACCTTTCGATCTCTTTTGGCGCGGCCCAGATGCAAACTCTGGAGCGTCGACTCCAACAGGCATTGAACCGCGTCTCTCACTATGCCGAAGCGCACAGGTTTCGGTTTTCTTTGGCCAAGACTAAGGTGGTGCACTTCTGCCGCCATCCACGGCTTCACCCCGACCCAGATTTGTTTCTTAATGGGGTGCGCCTGGATGTGGTTGAGTCGCACCGTTTCCTTGGTCTTGTATTCGACCGACGCCTCACCTGGGAGGCTCATATTCGCAGCCTTAGGGTCTCTTGTACCCGCGCCATGGACATTCTCCGTTCCGTGACGTTCAGCGCTTGGGGCGCTGATAGGGCTACCGCCTTACTTTTTTATCGATCCTTTGTTTGCTCGAAGCTCGACTACGGATGCGAGTTTTATGCATCCGCAGCCGAGCGTTTATTGCGGAAGGTGGATTCGATCCACCACACCGGCCTTCGCCTTGCGACCGGTGCCTTCCGCACTTCCCCCATTGAGAGCCTGTTGGTCGATGCTGGGGAGATGCCACTCGCTCTGCGCCGCGTGCAGTGCATCACTCGCCTGTACGCGTGAGCCCGGCGCCTCCCTCAGTCGCCAACAGCTCTCACTGCATCCGCAGCTGATCTCGATGGTGCCTATGCCGCCGAGAGACGCCAGTCATACCCTAAGCCCTTTGGGTTTAGGGCCAGGAAACTCCTTCGAGAAGTAGATATAGCTCTCGGGCCGGTGGCGCCCCTGGTTCTGCCCAGGACGCCACCCTGGAGGGTACCACATTTGGCTATTTGTCGCCACGCCTCTGCTCCCAAAGCTTGTACTGCGCCGGGAGTATTGCGTTCGACCTTTTTGGAGCACACATCGTGTCACGCTGGTACCGTGCCAGTGTATACGGATGGCTCCAAGTCCCAAGAGGGGGTCGGCTTCCACGCCGTATCCCCTCTGTTTGAAGTCAGCGGGGCTCTACCAGGCGCTGCGTCTGTCTTCACGGCCGAGCTGGTGGCAATACACCACTCGGTACGGGAGATTACGCAACGTGCCCGGTTCGGAGACCGGATTGTGATCTATAGCGACTCACAAAGCGCCCTGAGTGCTCTCAGGGCATTGGAATCTCCGCATCCCCTGGTTCGCGATATCCGTGACGCCACGGTTTTGGCGAGCCGGGCAGATGTCGAGATTATCTTCTGCTGGGTTCCTGGACATGTAGGAATTGCGGGGAATGAGCGCGCCGATGAGGGCGCCAAAGAGTCCGCGAGGACTCTGCGACCGGACCAGCGTTTCGCTCTTCCTCACACCGACTACATGGCAGGAATACGGGCAGCTCTTCGGACTGCTTGGCAAAGAAGATGGGAGACGGTCGAAGGGAACTTAAAGTTGCGTGCCATTGCGCCGCGACTGTTCCCATGGACCTATCCCCCAATGCCGCGGCGGCTTCAGGTTGCTTTCTGTCGTCTCCGAATCGGACACACTCGTGTGACGCATCGCTATCTGATGGAGCGCTCGCCTGCGCCCTATTGCAACGACTGCGTCGTCCCCCAGACTGTTCGGCACATTCTTGTCGAATGTCCCAGTCTGGGTGATCTTCGCGCACGACACCTGTCCCGGTACCGGGATGGGCGGGGTCGCTACCGCCTGTCCCTTGTTCTCGGGATGAGTGCGTGTACTTTGACTGGTGGACTTATTGACTTTTTGGGGGAGGCCGGCCTTCTCCCTTTTATTTAACGCGATTTAATTGTTGTTGTTGTTTTTGTAATTGTTTTGTTATTGCTTTGTTATTGTTATTGTTATTCCTTTTTAGTGTTTTCTGTTTAATTTTTTAAAGTAGCCTAAATTAGGCTGTTTGTTTACGGCAACTTATGCCTTAGTCGGCAGTCGCCAGATAGCCCCTTAATTAAAAAAAAAAAAAAAAAAATTTAAAAACCTGCTTCACCCCCACCTTCACCTTCCTCATGTAACCTTTCGCTCTCATGTCACTGTCTATCAATTTTACGCCCAGCACGAGGTGAAGCGGCCATGCCGAAGCGTTTCTTGGCCACTGGGTAAAGGTGTGCTCCAAAATAGCAGCAGCTGGGTTTTCCGGCCCCGTGTTCACCGCTCGCAGAGCGGGCTACTACGTTGGGTGATTAATACAAAATAGGGTCACCATGGCCGATGATGAAATAAACACTCTCCCCTTCCACTCACCATTGTCAGAGCCACCATCAGGAAGCTCCAAAGGGGAAAAGGAGGTCTCCCCCTCTGTTTTATCATGGGACTCCCCATCACCCCCTACTCACGAGGTGCCCTTGGGTGACTCCCTCTCATCAGCGGCAGTCTTTCAATTACTTTTTCAGGGGACTGCCAGGAAAATAGGAAGGAGGCCCATAACTGCTCGCTCCCGGTGGGAGTAGCTCGATAGGGCCAACCACTTTAGGGGAGCAAGGGATTGCAGGGCCCGTCCCGTGCAACCCTAATGTCTTGCTTGCGTGCGTGAATAGTTGGCAGGGGGTCAGTGTACCTGCTCCACTTTCTTTCCTGACAAATGCCGGCTCGCTGGCCCAACACGAGAAAAAAGGCACCTCAAATGGGATCCGTGATGCTTTGGGGGGAATGGTCAAATCGAGGCCACCACTGAGATGGACATGCTCCCTGAGGTTACCCAGCCTTAGTCGGTAGAATCTTCCATTATAGTGCCAAGAACATAACCTAAGTCTGCGCCTGTGCAAGCTTATCCTCAGATGCCTCGGTCTCTAGAGGATCCACAGGGAGACAAGGTGCCTCCTACACCGGTTGGCACGCAAGGGAGTGTGAAGCTGAACTCTAACATGAACTTTCTAAACAGAGAAGTTTATCGGGGGGAACTCGTCGACTACTCAATAGATGACATTAAATTAAAGCTCGCTGACTAATGAGCGGTCAAGTTCGAACGTGTGATGAGAAAACAGGGATTGGCCCCGAGACCTACCCCTAAACTATTCTTTACGTTCGACTGTGAAAGGCAGCTTGAGTCGGTACATGCCAGTTGGTATCGCTACATAGTGTAGGCGTTGGTGCCACTGCTGCAGAGGTGAAACGAATACCAACGCTTTGGCAACATGAATCGCTTCTGTTGACGTGTAAAGTCGTAGTTACCAGAAGTCTGTGTAAGTTGCTCCAAGGCCCCACATATATCCAAATCGTATGTGGTCAAGTGTGTCAATTCCGGAGAGCCACAAGCCGCTTTTTGAAGCAATGTGGTGCATATATCGTTGAGAAGGAAATCCTGGCCGTTCAAGTCCAGGATCGTCTCTCATTTCGTGAGGCTAAGGACCTGGTCTTGGTGCACCTGGTGCCGCTTGGGACGTCTTAGGCCTCGGTCGTTTCCGCGCCCATTCGGAACTCTTTTGCAGGTTTAAACCCATCCTAGGGGCTTCCCTGGTAGAGCTGGCGGTATTAAGGGTTCACACCCAGCCCCGGCTAAATCCAAAGCCACCCCCCTCCCACGTGACCGTTTACCGTAACTAAACTGCCGCACGCCTCCAGCGAGTCCTTACACTCACAGGAGGAAACACCACTGAAGTTGGCCGTGGACCATCTTCTGGGGCTCCGTAAGCTGCATCCCGAAAGGGGCACAACACTAAATGAGCTTCGGCTGATACGCCCACACTCAATAGTAGGCTGGGTGGCTCAAAGAAGGTGGATCTTACAGAAGATGCACCCCCAAAAGCCTAAGGTTTCGAGGTTGAGGGAGGAAAAGACTCGCATTGCCAACCCGACCTCTCCCGATAAGTCCTCGAAGGCGACAGCCCCTTCAGCGCATTGTCTGGCCAAAGGCGCCCGGAATTCGTCATTTACACTTAGCACTATATCTCCGTCCTACTCTTTGCTTTAGATACATCCTTTTAGGCAGTAGCTGTGCAACTGTACCCGGCGAGGAGGCAGTGGCGGAGCTAGGGAAGAGGGGGGGCTTTGGGGGGTTAAGTCTGGGATGTTTTTTTCAAATCCCCTGGATCATTTTTAATTGATTTATTTTGTCAATCATTTTGCCGGCTGCAAAACCATTCTCATCAATTACAATATGTGCAAAACGTAAAAAAACGGCATGCTCGCATGTTATAACTACCTGTAAACTTGGTATGGTCCAGGTCGGTCTCGAGTTTATCCGCAGTCTGACCGAAGCCGCGTGTGTGTAGGTCTGGTCCCAAGCCACTCACGCCTTGTGCGGTAGGCGCTTTGCCATAATTCAGGGGATCGGTGAACAGTAGCTCTCGCCTCGCTCATTCAGTGAGAGAGGCAGACGAAGTGTGATCATCACATTCTCAAATCTAACGTTTATCTGGTAGGAAGTGGTCACGTGTTACGTGTTATGCCCTTGTGAGATTTTTACAAAGATGAATGAATTTTTTTAGCGAAAGAAAGGTGATAATATGTTGCCACTGTGTTTTATTACGTCATTGAGTAGTCTTATTAGCTTTGTTTTATGGAAAATAAATAGAGTAATAGGCTAAGCCCAACAAGTTTCCACAAACCTATTATAATGAATTCCAAACAGGATCTATTAAAAAAAAGGCAAAAAAACAACTCGGGTAAGAGAGAACAACTAAAGACAATTTCAAGTTGATATCATGTGGCATATAACATTTGATTATTTTAATTTGCTCTTGTGGATGTATAGATGTAACACAAAGAGGGATAGATGACACAGGGAGAGAGAGAGGGAGGCAAGAATGAGGACAGCACAGATAGGGAACAAGAACCAGGTAAGAAAATAGCTGCGAACGAGAGTGATAATAGTGTGAGCTCTTAGTGTGGTTCATGGCAGAAATACAGCATATTTGAAACAAGGATTACAATTTCCTATTGTAACTTTAAGAACATTTTATTTTATTAATTAAACAACATAATATTTAACTATATTTATGTAATTTTAGCTAATGTTTGCATTTTAGTACTAAGAGGAAGAGATGACATCGAGAGAGACAGAAGCTAGAATCAGGACACCACAGAGGTGGAAAATGAACCGAGTAAGAAATAGTCAAGACAAGACCTGCCTGCCAGTGACTCGTTTTTATTTGACCTTGGAAACTTGATTTAAAATTAAGCTTGGGTGCTGACAATACACAGTACACTGCAAAAATTCCGGTAACACTTCAGATTCGGGGCGCACGGTAGATGGCGCTGTTAGTCAGCTACAATTTTGGGCTACAGCATATCTCTTATGGCGTCAGACGGTAGCGTCAACTGTGAACAATATCGGCGTAATATTCTTTTGTATATGAGTATATACTGGGGGGCTGCGTCCCCCAGACCCATCCCAATTGATTGAAAATCAGGATCATCGTAGGGTGGTCCCCCTGCAGTGATATCTCCCCCACGAGCAGTCCCCTTGAATTTACTGGGGTAGGGGGGGTTCTCCCCAACAGCTTTTTACTGACAGAAAAACCTAACCTAATAACAAACAATTCTTACTTTTATAGGTTTTTGGATTAATTTATGCGCCTCTAGATAATCTAAAAGTTTTTCGCGATCATACAAAGTAAAGCCGAATTCGAATAACAAAGAAGCACATGGAGAGCACGAAAACACAATAACGAAAGAAAAACATTTGCAAAACGGGTCCTATTTATAAGCTATGATTTTGCCAGTAAGAAGCTGTTATCGTTCGCAGTAAACAAAAAATACGAAAACAAAATAAAAAACAATAAAAGACATCAAGAAACCTTACCTAACTTAGAAAAAAACTATAAACGAGCAAAGCGCAGATATCTAGTAAATAATAGACTAAAAGTTAAAAATCTCCAAAACAACAAAAAAATATAACGCAGTGATTGTCACATCTGACGCTACCGTCTGACTTCATAAGAGATATGCTGTAGCCCAAATTTGTAGCTAACTAACAGCGCCATCTACCCTGCGCCTCGAATCTGAAGTATTACCAAAATCCCTGCAGCTTCAATAGCCCTGCAGTTTATTCAGTAAGAGGGAATAAATTAGGTGCATGTGTCTCAAAGGGAAGTTGATTCATGTGTGTTACTTTTGGTAACCTTAGTTCTTCAAGTGAGTTGTGGTTTGAAGCTTATAATTCTGAGTATTTAAATCTCTGGTGCAAGTTGCAGCAAACGGTTTAGAAAGGTGGTTCTCAAGCAAGGGAGTGCGGCGATTTGCCTTCCTGGCCGCCGTGCTGATCGGACTCAGCGCACCGTCCGGGCCCAGCTTAACCTCTCTCCTTATTTCTGACAGCCAGTATTTTCTACGCTACTTCCTCACTTTCCCTACAACCTCTTCCACAACTTTCTCTGGTCGACCACTAACTTCACAGGCTAGATGCCGATCAGTTTCCTCTCACCCAACTATCCCGGATTGGGGCTGAGAGAGGAAGGGGGGGGGGAACTTTCCATCAACGTTGAGCTTCGATCTGAGCTGGTGAGTTTTAAACAACCTGCTTAATCCCATCCACACCTTCCTCACCTTCCCTTTCTTTCTCCTTTGAATCTCTATCGTATTTATGCCGGACCCAGGGTGGAGCCGCCATTTCGAGAGGCTGCCTGGCCACTAGCCAGTAGGAGTGGCCCCAAATGGCGGCGGTTGGCTCTACGGACCCTTACTCACCTCTCGCAGAGTGGGCTACTGCGTGGAGTGACTAGCGTTTGGATCTTGTATTTAAAACAGGGTCCCTATGCTCAATGATGAAATAAAAAAATATCCCCCTTACCATCCCCTCCACCATCGTGGGAGTCGCCCTCGGGCAGCTTTCCTGAAAAAAGAAGGTCCCTCCCCTCTTGTGCTTTCGCAGGGGACCCTCCAAAACTTCAAACGGAAAGGAGCCTTATTACTCACCTTTGCTTACGGGTGTAGGCGACTCCCCCTCACCCACTTCTCTGGAGATGCCCTCGGAGCCTCTCTTTTTCCAACAGCAGACCTCCCATTTACTTTCAAAGGGGAGGGCCTAGAAAGGCAGGCAGCCCATAATTCACCGCTCTCGCTGGGAGCGAAACGATAGGGCCACCCTCTTTGGGGTAGGGGGAGAGAGGGCCAGTCGGCCTATTCCCTCCAAACAGTTACGGGCTCGATTTCTGAGCTTGGAGGGGGTAACTGTACGTGCCTCCCTCTCTTCCCCGACCAAAGACGCTGTAAGCAATGGGACTTGTGATGTCCTGGGGCGATGGCCACATGAAGCCCTCCCCCCCTGAAATGGATATGGTGCCTGAGGCCACCCAGATTAAGACGGCTGGACCTTCCATGGGAACCAACCTGGGCTCGGTGCTAACAACCAAACCTGAGTCCGCCTCAGTGCAAGGTCCTCCTCAGAAGGCTCGGGTCTCCAAGACTGTGCAAGCAGAAGAAAGATCTCTTCCTCCGGCTGGTGCCCCTGTGAAAATTCAAGACCTTCTCCATCTCGAAGAAGGATCTTGCTAAGGCCGGTCCATCTGGCCTAGGGGATCCTGCAGTTGGGGAGGGGAGAAGCGGGTTCATTCCCCGCCCTCCTCTCCCAAAAGAAAAAGAACAAGAAAAAGACAAAGAAGACTTGGGGTTCCTCTCCTTCCACGGGGGCCGCTGCCGATTCAATAAGCGACCGAGCAAAGATCGTCACATCCAACCAGGTTGCTCCTACGTGTGGGGCGTCCTATACGAAGACCAAAACTACGCAGAGTGGAGTCTCGATTAAATCGGGGTCCTAATTCAGAGGCAACCTGGCATTTTCGAGCCCGCTGACTTAAAGCGCTTCAACGTTATTCACTCCACTAATGACAGCATGTTGGTTAAGGGCAACATGATGCATCAGAGGAGAGCTCTAGCTAGTGTGGTTGGTAGAGAGCCGAAAATGACCCGTTTCTCGAATGGGAGGCTTTAGGTGAATTCTCTCAAATCCCTCCGAGGCGGCCATGGTAATTGCTCTTCTGACACTTGATGGCACGTCTGTGATTGTGACGCCGCATCCTATCATGAACATCGTAAAAGGATTAGTTCATACAAGGAAATTCGTGGACTACTCCTTCGATGACATTACCTTAGAGCTGGCCGACCATGGGGTGGTCAAAGTTGAGCGTATGAAGTGAAAACAGGAAAGGGCCTCCAGACTCACTCCTACAATCTTTGTCGCGTTTGACTGTAACACGCTCACTGAGTAAGTGCTTGCCGGTTTCAATCGATACAACGTGAAGGCATTCCTACCAATGCCGCGGAGGTGCTATTACAGTCACCGCTTCGGTCATACTAATCGCTCCTGTTGGCGTGCAGAGTCGGGGTTACCCAAAGTCTGTGTAAGTTATTTCAAGGCACCACAAGATAAGTCCAAATCGTATTTTTCCAAGTGTGTCACTTGCGGAGACCCAAGTCTCGCTTCCTCGAAGAAATGTTTTGCGTATCTCATTGAGAAGGAAATCCGGGCTGTTCAGGCTCTGAATCGTCTCTCATTTGACGAGGCTAAGTACTTGGTCCTGATGCACTCGGCGCTTCTCGGGACGTCTTATGCCTCAATGTTGAGAAAGACACCCTCTGCTCTTGGCCTCTCCAGGTCTACGAGCACGGTCATTTTTGCGCCCATTCGAAACTCTTCTGCGGGTTCTACCTACCCCAGGTGCTTCCATGGTAAAGCTCGCGGCAAGCCGGTTCACACCCAGCACCGGATAAAACCAGAGCTCCCCGCCCTCCCCGCAGCGTTACCATTTCGCGTATGGAGAAAGGGGTGCGTGCCTCCACCAAGTCGTTATACACACAGGAGGCAACACCCCTGAACAGTGTCCTGAGTCCATCTTCATGGGTTCCTAATGCTGCTTCCCAAAAGAAGGACAGCACTAAAGGAGCTTCGGGTCCTTTACCCACACCCAATGGTAGGCTGGGTGACTCGGAGACGGCGATCCTCCAAAAGAGCCCCCCCGCCGCATCCGAAGACACCCCGCTTGCCTAAGGTTTTGAGATAGAGGGAGGAAAAGAATCAGATTGCGAGCCTAACCTCCTACGATAAGTCTACGAAGGTGATAACGCCTTCAGCGCATTTTCCGACCAACAGCGCCCGAAGTTCTGCCTCCGGGAAGTGTACGGCCATTTCCGTGAGGGCCTTCTCTTCAAAGAGAGCCCCCGCATCTCCTTTGAGCTAGTCCTGGAGGGCAAACTCCTTAAAGGATTTGACGTGGGCTCCGGGCCAACTGGGTCGTCTAGTCCCGTCCCCCGTTAGCTACCTTTTTGCAGGAGACCAGACAGGGCGCGTGCCTCCTGCCAACCCAGGGTAAAACGGTTTGGCGAATCCACCACCGAGGGAGGGTGGCCGGGCGGGAAGTTGTGCGATTTATACCGGGCATGATGTCTCCGTTCTTCTCTTTGCTTTAGATACCTCTTTTAAGGCAGTAGCTGCACTTGGATAGGAGTTACAGTGTTATTTCTGCGTACATTCCACCGTCAGCCGACTTCAATCCGGGGGACTTCCTCCGCGTCGTGGGACGGCTGCTAAGGCCCTTCCTCTTGCTCGCAGATCTGAACGATAGACACCTCTCCTGCGGAGACTACCCTATTAATTCCCGGGGTTAAGTCCTTGCAGACCTGATCGACGACTTGGTGTTAGATGTCGTAAATTTGCAGGAGTTTACGCATTACTGGCCGAGAACCGCCTCATTTTACTGTCTCAATCTATTTTGTGCTGTCCGAATGCACAGGCTGATTTTGGCTAGGGAGTAGTCGATGACCTCTATGTTAGCGATCAGTTTCCCATTCAATATATCATTTTCTAGGCTGCTGCTGCCCGAGAGCCCGCCCCGGTCTTTCTTAGAGCGGGCGCGGTGGTTCCAGTTTCAGGTAATGACTGATTTCTCTTTCTCATTAAATGAGTTTAGGTCGGTAGGTGAGGCCGTTGAGTTTTTCTCTGGCAACCTCATTGCCGTGGGCCTAAATACTCTTCCTAGAACGTCTGGCCGTTTTACACGAAGACCATTCTAATGGTGCTCAGCAGAATGTGAGAAGGCCCTCAAACATAAGCGTTATGCCTACATGCGCTATAAGCGCAGCCCGAACGATTTCACTCGCAGTGAATTTCGTCTAGGTAGCGATAGGTTCCTGTATATTCCGAAGCACGTTTACCACTCTTCTTGGCAGGCATACGCGTCTTCACTTAACGAGAATACCTATCTAGCAGAGGTGTGGAAGTGAGTCAAAAAGATTAGGAGCAAGTTCTGGTGGGATTCTCCTTCCGTTCTCTACGTGAATGGAACCGCAATCTCTGATCCGGCGTTCGTGCCGGAATCCTTTACGACCGATTTCTCCACCTTTCCCTAGCCGGGATGCTGCTCAGCCAGCATTCACTGCGCGTCGTTATGTCACGGAAGGGCCGCCAACTAGACGAAAAACTACAGAGGTGGAGAACCCTTCAACGATAGGTTTACTCTGAGGGAATTGCGTTCCGCTCTTACAACCTGCGCGGACACCACCCTTGCTTTGGATGAGGTCCCGTACACCATGCTTTAACGCCTGGGTGAGCGAAGCATGGCCTTTCTGTTAGATTTGTTTAACAGGATCAGGATAGAGGGTATCTTTATGCATTTGCTACTGTGTTCACTTTTCGCAAACGAGAGATTGATCAGTCTACCCCAGGCCAGTTTCCGCCCAATCTCTCTAACTTGTTAAATGTTAGATTTGCCCTTTATCTTGACAGCGCAAGCCATCTGTCTTGTATACAATGCGGCTTCTGTAAGTTTCACTTCACGTCGGATGCTCTACTCCGACTGGAAAATGCCGTCTCCGAGGCCTTCCTTCGTAGACAGCACTATGCCGCATGGCGATACGGTATCATTTACACTCTCCACACGAAGGGGGTGAGGGAACGCCTCCCAATCTTTTTATCTGAATTAATGCAAGATCGTCGATTCCGATTATGGGTGGGAGGAGCCCTCTTGGGCCAAATGGAGCAGAAAGAGGGTGTTCCACAGGAAAGTGTTCTCAGTGTAACACTCTTTGACCTAAGCATCAACGGTATCACCTCGCTGATACCGGAAGATGTTCTCGCTACGCTCTCCGTGGATGACCTTTCGATCTCTTTTGGCCCGCCCATGATGCCAACCATGGAGCGTCGACTCTAATAGGCATTAAACCGCGTCTCTCGCTATGCCAAAGTGCACAGGCTTCGGCTTTATCTGGCTAAGACTAAGGTGGTACATTTCTGCCTCTATCCACGGCTCCGCCCTGACCCAAACTTATTTCTCATTAGTGTGCGCCTTGAAGGGGTTGACTTGCACCGTATTCTCGGTCTTTTATTTGACCGACGCCAAAACTGAAGGGCTCATATTCACAACTTTAGGTTCTATTGTACCCGCGCCATGGATATTCTTCCTTCCCTGTCATTCCGCTTCGGGGCGCTGATAAGGCTACTCCCTTAATTATCTATCCATCCTTTGTTCGTTCTAAACTCGACTACGGATGTGAGTTTTATGCATCCGCATCTGAGCGTGTATTGCGGAAAGTGGACTCAATACACAATACTAGCCTTCGCCTGGCGACCGGTGCCTTTCGTCCTTTCCCCATTGAGAGTTACTTATCAATGCTGGGGAGATGCAACTCGCTCTGTTACGTACACAGTGCATTATTCGCCTGTCTGCGCGAGCCCGGCGCCTACCCTAGTCGCCAACAGCTCTGACTACATCCTCAGCTGATCTAGACGGTGCCTAGGGGGGCTGAGAGACGCCAGTCATAACCCTAACCCTTTGGGCCGGAGGAGCCTCTGGTTCTGCCCAGGACGTCACATTGGATGGTACCACCTTTGGCTTTTACAGCGCCGAGAGTCTTGCGTTTGACCTTTTTAAAGCACACTTTCTGGCCTGCTGGAGCCGTGCTAGTTTATACAAATGGCTCCAAGTCCGAAGAGAGGGCCGATTTCCACGCCGTATTTCTTCTGTTTGAAGTCAGCGGGGTTCTGTCAGGCGCTGATTCTGTCTTCACAGGCGAGCTAGTTGCAATACATCACTTGGTACGGGAGATTACGCGGCATGCCCTGTTCGGAGACCGGATTGTGATTTATAGCGACTCACAAAGCGCCCTAATTGCTCTCAGCGCATTGGAATCTACACATCCCTTGGTTCGCGATATGCCTGACGCCACGGTTTTAGCGAGCCGAGCGGATGTCTAGATTATCTTCTGCAGGGTTCCTGGAGAAATTGGGGGAAATGAGTGCACCGATGAGGGCTCTAAAGAGTCCGCGAGGGCTGGGCGACCAGACCAGCGCTTTGCTCTTCCACACACCGATTACATGGCAGGGATACAGGGAGCTCTCTGGGCTGCCTGGCAAAGAAGAACTTAAAGTTGCGTGCCATTGCGCCGCCACTCTTCCCATGGACCTATCCCCCAATGACGCGACGGCTTCAAGTTGCTTTCCGTCGTCTCCGAATTGGGCACACTCGCAGGGCGCACCCTTATTTGATGGAGCGCTTACCTGCCCCCTACTTTGAAGACTGCTTTGTCTTCCATACTGTTCTGCACAATCTTGTTGAATGTCCCAGTCTCAGCGATCTTAGCGCACGTTACCTTTCCCGGTATCTGGAAGATCGGGGGCACTCACGCTCGACCCTTTTACTCGTGACGAGTTCGTACACACTGACTTGTGAACTTTACTTCTTTTCCGAGACAGCCGGCCCCCTTCTCTTTATTTAACTGCTGTTGTTTTTTTTGCAGGTTGTATGTTTCTGCGCTGGTGGGGAGGCTGGAGCGCGCCTCCTTCTTGCTTTTTTTTCTTGTTTATGTTATTTTTTTATCCCATGTCCTATTTAGCCTTGTTATTTATTAGTAGGCTGTGTCGTGTACGGCGACTTATGCCCAAGTAGGTAGTCGCCAGATGGGCTATAAAAGAAAAATCTCCAGCAAGCACCAACTAAGAATTGTCAGTGAATAGTGGTTATTATACAGTGGAACTGAACTCAAATTGATGTCATATCATTTTAAAACACACTTACAATAGTTTGTATATTTAACTTTGAAAGTAAACTTATGCTGTTTGAGGTTAATTTTTGTTGACTCATGCAAGAAATGTAGTAATAATAGTAATGGTAACCGCAATTAGCTTACCTGGTGATATTGTGGTTCCCGCCATCCACAACATGCACACATTCAAATGTGGCTCTAATTACCCCTTCGGGGTAAACTAGGTAAGTCTTTTTTACCTTTTTTCACTCCAAAACAAAGTTGAGTACAAATGTGCGAATAACTTTTTTTCTCTGTGTACAGTATATTAGTGTGTCAAATCAAGTTTTCTATTTTTGAACAATAATATATATTTATGTGGTTCTGGTTGATCTTTGCGTGTTTGCAGGAAGGGGGAGAGACGACAAAGACAGAACCAACCAAGAATGAGAACAGCACAGAGGTGGAACAAGACCAAGGTAAAAATGCAGATACGATTGTGACCTTTTAGGTCATATGTACTACATTTTTTCTGATTATTCAGATAGGTCAGGTGGAATGACAGGAAATGATCCAGGGATATCAGAAATAGTTCAAAATGACACAAGTGAAGAACGGGATTTACAGCTAGGAGCAGAAGGTTGCCCTCAAGCAGTGATTTAGGTACATCAGAAAGTGATCCGAGACATGTTGTCCTCCCACAGTATTTCCTGAGCCAGTTTCCATGGCAACAGAGAGTTTTAATAAGAACTGGTTTCAACAGTTTAATTGGTTGGAATACTCTATAGCCAGGAATTCCTCTTTCTGCTTTTCATGTCACCTCTTTGGGAGGCAGAACATTCGTTTAAAAAAGGATGCCCTCTGGGGTTCTGGGTTTTCAAATTGGAAAATAGCTTTGGATACCTTCAGGGAGCATGAAAAGGCCACCATCCATGTGTCATCTATAGTTTTTTGTCAAAGTTTTAAGACCATTCACACGCAAGGAGAGGTTCTTTAGCATCACCATTCAACAAGCGCAGCTGAAATTTTAGAGGCGGCAATACCTTCACAAAAATTTATCCATAACCAGCTTCGTTGGCAAACAAGGCATACCATTTCTTGGACACAATAAACATGAGTCCAGCAAGAACCAGGGCAATTTTATAGCGTGTATGAAACTGGTGAGGAAATTTGATCCTTTTTTGAAAATTACACCTCCCGATATCATACGACGTACCTGTCTTATTTCTCACAGGATCACATGATCACCAGTACTTCAAAAGAAATAACTGCAAACATATATGATGAGATTAAAGCAACAGTAATGTATGCTGTAATGGATGATGAGGCCAGAGATGGGCATACAGAGCAGCTTGTTGTGCGTGTCCGTTACCTATCACCTGGCCACATCAAAGAAAGCTTGCCTTGGGATGAAAAGGGTCCTGAAGTTTGATGTTCAGAGTATAATAATACTATTGAGGTACTCCTACAGAAACACGACTTGATTCTCTGCTTTGTATCGATCAATCATATGATGGGGCATCCATCATGAGTGGAACAGGGAGGGAGGGGAGGCGTATAGGCCGTATTCAGAAAGCAAGACCTCGAAGCAGTTTATGTTCACTGCTATGCCCATGAGTTTAACCTTGTCCTATGCCACACATGAAAGTCCATACCAACAGCTTCATCCTTCTTTAAACTTTCGGAGAATGAGTATATCTTTTACAACACTTCTTTGGTGAGCCACAACCAGTTCAAAGAACTGCAGAAAGAATACGGATTACTTCCATCTAAGCTTTTCCAACTGTCGACAAAAAGGTGGGCTTTCCAAATTCCATCATTCAAGCTGTTCTAAGAAACTTGTCTGCCATTTAAGGTAGCCTTTGAGCGATGTCCAAGCTCTTCAAATCCAAGAATGTCTACATGTTGGTTATATTTCTACAACTTCTTGGCATAACTGAGGGCTTGCACTGGTATCTGCAAGGGCCAAACCTGGACTTTGGCAATGCAGTTCAGTACAAGACGTCAGTTGTTGAAACATTAGCAGATCTGGGCAGAGATGCAGCTGCTAAAGATCTTTCCAAAGAACCATGGATGTATGTAAAGAATGCAACATTGAGATTCCTGTTGCACCCAGGCAGAAACAGAGTAAATTTGATGAGTTTGTTGTTGAGTCCAACTGTGGCTCATTATAAAATCCAACCAGCTCAGCTGATTTAAGGTGTCAAGTTTTTTATCTATGCCTTGAAAGAATGCTGGAGGAACTCTGAATTCGTTTTTCGGGGGTTAGGGAACAAAGCATGTCAGATATTAAGGCTTGCAACCCAATGTCAGAATCATTTCTTGCAGAAGATGAAATCAACTTTTTGGCAAACATTACGAAGTAGTCCCGAGTCCAGAATAACTTCTTATTCCCAAAACTTTTCTGAAGAGAAGAATGATGAAAGATGAAATCCATGACATAGATACAGTCTTCAAATTACTTGATGTTGATATGTTCCCACCCATGCATGCCGTGTTAAAAGCTGAACTGACCATTCTTGTCAGCCATTGCAGCATGGAGAGTTTCTTCAGTGCCCCACGTCGTCTCCACGCATGGTTAAGAAGAACCATGGGACATCAAAGGCTGAACGATTCGGAAGTAATGATCATTGAAAAGGAGTACCTAAATGATATAAATCCAGACAAAGTAATTGCTAGATTTGCACGTGTGAAGCCACGCTGGCACAAATTCATATTGCCACCCTGAAAAAGCGGGATCCCAGTAAAGTGCAGACCCCATGATATTGTGCAGACTTAGAGATTTAATAATATTCAGACCAACTCCCAATGCAGGTTACACTTAATTAGTTTGTTCTGGTTAGTTACTTGTTTAGTATATTTATTCAGAGCCCCATTAGCTTTAGCAGCAGGTTGCTTTAGCTATTCTTCCTGGGGTCTTTTTAAATCTTGGTTTAGACCTTATTTTTTTTTATTCTGTCTTACTTCTGAACTGAATCAGTGTTACTTTAGCTTATAGTCCATGTTCATATCAAGTTTTTGCCCTGCTAACTGCTGATTTATTACTGGCTTTGATCTAATTCTGTCCTGAATGAGTCCTAGTTTAGTTATTATGTCCTGAATGAGTCCTGCTTTAGTCCTGAGTTATAACTGGTTTGGATCTACTTCTTTTCTGAATGAATCCTGGGTAAATTCTGAGTTATAACTGGTTTTTAATTAAATCTGTCCTGAATGAGTCGTGGTTTAGTCCTGGGTTATACTTGGTCTTGATTTAATTCCGTCCTAGATGAGTCCGGGTTTAGTACTGGGTTATAACTGTTTTGATTTAATTCTATCCTGAATGAGTCCCGGTTTATTCCTGAATTGACTGGTTTTGATCTAATTCTATCCTGAATAAGTCCTGTTTTAGTCCTGGGTTATAACTGGTTTTGATTTAATTCTGTCCTGAATTAGTCATGGGTTATAACTGGTCTTGATCTAATTCTGTCCTGGATGAATCCTGGTTTAGTCTTGGGTCATAACTGTTTTGATTTAATTCTGTCCCGAATGAGTCCTTGCTTATTCCTGGTTTAACTGGTTTTGATTTAATTCTGTCCTGAATGGGTCCTGTGTTAGTCCTGGGACCTGGTTTGGAGTATCCGATTATTAAATATTGAGTTCATGATTTTTGCTGTAATTCTAACTCTAATAAGACTTCTGTGAGACTTGGATCAGTCCTGGATTAAATCCTTGCATTTGGAATAAACATTGATTTTACATCTTACATATTCTAGTCTGTTTTACACTACACCAATTAAAATATTATTATTTTTTATTTATAGTTGTAAATAAGGATTAGATGTAAAGTTACTCTTATACCTATATGGCATAAGCACCAAATTTTTTATCCTGAGTAATATAAGTGTCATCAAGACTAAATTTTAATATTAATGGTTATCCATTATTACATTAAAATTAGAACATATTAATAAAGTATTAATAATAAAGAAAACAGGCAGATTAAATTTCAATATAGGTAAAGGCAAGATTAAGTTCATTTTCTCACCACACTAATAAATTAAATATTTTATTACTTTTTTGGTGTACCAAATCACCCTTGAAATGATGAATTATTTTATTTGATGACTGTCTTAGCTTCGACCCTGATAGGAGGTATACTAATTTTTCTGCGTACATTCCACCGTCAGCCGACTTCGAAGCGGGGGACGTCCGCCACGTTGTGGCACGGTTGCCAAAGCTCTTTCTCTTGTTCGGGGATCTGAACCGTAGACACCCCCTATGGACAGACGAATCGATCAATTACAGTGGTCAACTGCTTGCTGACCTGTTCGTCGAGCTGTAAAATGGTGGCCTAAATGTGGATGAGTTTACGTATTACGGCCCGAGAACCGCTTCACTTTCCTCCTTCAATCTATCTTTGTGCTCTCCCGATGCATAGCCTAATTTTCGGTAGGGGTAATCGATTTAATTCATGGTAATTATCACTTTTTCTTTAAATTATCATTTTCTGGGCCGCTGACGCCTGAGAGCCTGCCCAGTTGGTGCTTGACTCAAGCATGGTGTCCGCAATTTCAGGAAATGACTGATTTTTCTGTCTCAGTTGATGAGATTATGTCGGTAGATGAGGTTGTTGAGTTCTTCTCCGGTAACCTCATCGCCATTGGCCTAACTAATATACCTAGACCGTCTAGCTGTATTACACGCGGACCGCTTCTATGGTGATCAGCCAAATGTGAGAAGGCCCTCATCAATCAGAAGCAGTATAAGTGCAGCTCGGACGATCACACTGTCAGTGAATTTTGTCAAACTAGTACGTTTTAGCGGTATGTTTGTTTCACAGTACGCCCGCCGCTCTTCTTAGCAGGCATACATGTCTTCACCTAACGAGAAGACAACTCTAACAGAGGTGTGAAAGCGAATCAAAATGATTCTCGCAGGACGACCAATCTTTTCGCCAGGAGAATTGAACCTCAATCTTGGACTCTGCGTACGTGGCAAAGTCCTTCACCATTGCTTTCTCCACATTCTATACCTGGTTGCTGCTCCGCAGTTATTCAATGAGTGTCGCGATGTCGCGTAATAACGCCGACTGGAATTTACCTTCAGTAGCGGAGAACTATTCAACGACATGTTTACATTGAGTGAATTGTGTTCCGTTCTCACTTCATGCACAGACACCACCCTTGGTCTTTGCGATGTCCCGTACGCAACGCTTCAACAGCTGAGTGAGCGAGGCATAGCTTTCTGTTAGATTTATTCAAAAGGATGTGGGTACAGGGTATCCTCACAGACTTCTGGCGAATCGCTACTGTGCTTTAATTTTGCAAAACGGCGAGAGATCACTCTAACTCGGCTGGTTTCCGCCCAATCTCTCTAAACTCTTGCGTGTATCGGTTGATGGATAAATTGGTGAATGTTAGATTAACCTTTTTCTGGACGGCGGAACCACCTGTCTTCTGCACAGTGCGGCTTCGGCAAGTTCCACTCCACGTTGGATTCTCTTCTGCGACTGGAAAATGCCGTGTGCAAGGCTCTCCTTCGCAGACAGCTCCACACTTAGGTGTTTTTAGATGTGAAGAATGCCTATGATGCGAAATTTCGATACGGTATCATAGGGAAACTCTACACAGGATTGGGGCGAGGGGACGCCTGCCAATCTTTATATCTGAATTTTAAAGAGATCGGCAATTCCGCGTAAGGGTGGGGGGAGCCCTCTCCGGCCCAATGGAGGAGGATGAGGGGATCCTGCAATGAAGTGTCATCTTTGCCTTGGGCATCAACGGCATCACTTCAGTGCTGCCGTAAGATGTTCCCGCTACGCTCTTCCTGGACGAACTTTTGAACTCTTTTGCCGCTGCCTAGATGCAAACTCTGGAGCGTCGACTCCATGGGCATTTAAACGCTTGGGCAATGATAGGGATACTGCCTTACTTATTTATCGATCCTTTGTTTGTTCTATTTTCGTTTGCGGAAGCGAGTTTTATTCATTCGCAGCCGAGCTTACATTGCTGAAAGTGGACTCGATCCACCACACAGGCATACACCTGGCGACCAGTGCCTTTCGCTCGTCCTCAAATGAGAGCCTACTTGTCGATGCCTGGAAGATGCCACTCGCTTTGCGTGGTGGATAGTGAATCATTCGCCTGTACGTGCGAGCCTGGCTCCCCCCTAAACACACTGACATCTCTAACTGCATCTGCAGCTGATCTCGACGATGCCTATACAGCCGAGAGACGTCAGTCATACCCTATGCCCTCTAAATTTATGGCTAGAAAAGTCTCTTGACAGTTCGGTATAGCTCTAGAGCCAGTGGCGCCCCTAATTCTGCCCAGGACGCCGCCATGAAGAGTAGCACCTTTAACTATTTGACGCCAAGCCTCTGCTCCCAAAGATTCAATAGCGCAGGGAGTATCACGTTCGGCATTTCTGTAGAACACTTTGTGTCACACTGGAACTGTGCCAGTGTATACGGATGGCTCCAAGTCCCAAGAGTTGGTGTTTTCCAAGCCTTATACCCTCTGTTTTAAGTCAGCGTGGTTCAGCAAGGCACTGCTTCTGTCTTCACGGCCGACTGGTTGTAATACACCGCTCAGTACTGGAGACAACGTGACATGCCCGGTTTGGAGACCGGATTGTAATCTATAGTGACTCATAAAGTACCCTGAGTGTTCTCTGGGCATTGGAATATCCACCTCCTCTGGTTTGCGATATTTGTGATGCCACGTTTTTTCCGAGCCGGGAGGATGTCGAGCTTATCCTCTGCTGAGTTACTGGATATGTAGGAATTGCGGGGAATGAGGGCGCCAAAGAGTTCGCGAGGACTAAGAGACCAAACCAGCGTTTCTCTGATCCCCACACTGATTAGATGGCAGGAATATGGGCAGCTCTTCGGGCGGATTGGCAAAGAGGATGGGAGAAGGTCGAGGGAACTCAAAGTTACGTGTCATTGCGCCGAGACTGTAGCCATTGACTGAACCCCTAATACCACACTGGCATCGGGGTTTTTTTCTGTCGTCTTCTAATTGGACACACTCGCAGGACGCA
This sequence comes from Ceratothoa steindachneri, assembly GCA_963969495.1. Classification (NCBI taxonomy): domain Eukaryota; kingdom Metazoa; phylum Arthropoda; class Malacostraca; order Isopoda; family Cymothoidae; genus Ceratothoa; species Ceratothoa steindachneri. The sequence goes on along the minus strand of OZ018323.1, from coordinate 194,882,370 downwards.
CCACCATTTGATGGAACGATCGCTTGCGTCATTTGGCGACCACTCCGTTGTCCTCCTGAGTGTTTAGCACATTATTGTTGAATGTCCTAGTCTTGGCGATCTTCACGTACGTTACCTGTCCCACAACCGGGACGAGATGGGTCGCTACCGCTTGTCCCTTGTACTCGGGACCTCTTCGTGCACAATGATTGGCGGACTTTCAACTTTTTGGAGAATGTTGGCTTCCTCCACTTTATTTGAATGTCTGTTGTTGGTTGCATGTTCCTGCGCTAAGGGAAAGGAAGGCCTACCTACCCCCAACGCCGGAGCCCGCTTCCCCTCTTCCCTTTTGATTTTTTTCTTGTCTTTTTTAGCCTATGCCATTTTTTATTGTTGTTTTTTGTTATTTACATATTATTTGTTTTTTAATATTGCCAATCAAATCAGCTAAAAAAAAATGGTTTCTATATATTCCAGGATTTAAAGGTCTTGTCCATTACTGTACTCATTATTCATCTCTCGCCTTGCGCTTACTCGCATTTTTCCTCGTTTGTATTGTTATTCCTTTTCCCTTATATTCCGATAACTGAATGAACCCACCTTTTGAAGAATAAATGTGTAAACACGTAATAATAGCCGCCTTGGAACTCATGTGAGATAATTTCAATTTTGAGGATCTCGAGGGTTAAAGAAAAAAAGTTGAGTGGGTTTAAAATTTGTTTTGTGTTTTGTTTCGTTTTGTTTTAACTCACCTCAAAAGACTGGGATCAATGTGGAACACAAACTTCATTCTGACTAATAGGTTATTGAAGTAAAACCGGCAGATAATTGTAGGTCATTGCTGCAGGACTAGTTGATACTGACTTGTAAGTCATTCGATTAAGACAAGAGGATAATGAAAGATTAATAGAAAGACAATTCTTAGATATTGATTTTAAGTCTATTGAAGTGGAACTTATGATTAGTGACTGGTAAGTAAAGTTGAACTAGTGATGGAACAATCTGTGCTTGAGAATATAATGGTTAATAAAAAGTATGAAAAAATGTTTTATGTGGAGCATATAAGTAAAGGTTGAAAATAATTCGTATATCGTTTTTTCCTAGTGGGATTTATATAAGGTGCCGTTAAGGTGTGTGAGAGAGTGAAATTCGGATGTTTTATAAGCTTTTCCCAGGGGTTCGGGTTAAAATCGTGTTGAAACATTCTTAGGGAAGTGAATTATATTTTAACAGCAGAATGTCTATAACTTGTTTTCGTTTGTGGACCTCAGCAGATAACTTTTAAAATACAAAAGTTATTTTTATTTCATGAAATATTTAAAAAATGATGAAAAGATATTTTAAACTCGTAGGATGAGAGGTCACATTTTGTAATTTCTCCAAAGCACCATAAATAAAACCACATTTTGTTCAAGGTTAAAGCCATCATTTATTTCCTCCGAAAGGTACAAACATTAGATTTTAGACGCATGTAACAAGTATCTTTAGGTATATTATACGATTTTAAATTATTTCATCTCAATAAACCTAGAATTAAACAAAAAATAGGTTACATTGTATCTGTGAGTTAAACGCTATTATTCGCATCTATGTGGGGAAAGGTGACTCTCTTCTGCAGCGCTCGGCCGCCTCTTAATTCTCCCCACGAATGTTTAAGAAAGTCACTCAATATTTACCAATATTTATTTAGAAAAGATATAATAACCCAAGCATGGCTGGGAAATTGGTTCAGCCAATATAAATTGGTCTCTTTAATTGGTTAGGGGGCAAATGCAGAGTTAAGAGCAAGATGGTGATCGTCAAGCGAGTTGATTTGCAAGATCTTGGAACTTGGTGCTGTGAAATTACCTCCTAACGACAAAAGAAATCGCTGAAGCTAACCAATGAAATAGACAAAGTGAATAACAGTAATGGTAACAACATGTTAATTAATGAATGATATTGGAGCTAAAAAAATTTATTTGCTTGGTGAAATCTAGATATGGCTGATAAGGGAATACCCTCTGCTAACTGTTAGTGAGATATCCGCACTCACGCGATGAGAATTCTCGCATTTCGTAACGGAGAAGATTCGTGTAGGCGTTTTTTCAAGTTGTTTCATCAATGCTGGAGACTGAGATTATCGCATCGGAGTGGGGCATCAGTTAGGATAGTCTCGCTCCATTTTGATTCTTAACAGAATGGCCATAATTTACAGCCGGGAATAATCGAAGAGAGTTGCGCGCACTTCTGATCCTTGCAACCCAATTAATAAATTTAAATAATAAACGGTGTTTCATCTAGAACCTCTATTTTTGTTTAATGCCAACCAGTGACTTAGAGCAGATTTAATTCAAGGTCCTACTTGAGAGAAAGTACATTTGTATAGAGTTTAAGGAATTTTGGTTTTAACCCTTAGAAGGAAAGTCTTGGAGCAAAGTAAAATCTTGGGATGTCATCTCTTCATAAAGAGCTGAGAAATGGCTAAATTAGGGCGGTCTCAAACTCCAAGAAACTCGTGAGTGGCACATGGCGAGTTAAAGTCCATCAGATGATTGATTGAATCTATTATGTGGCGGATAGGGATTTAAAGATGATTGATTGAATCTATTACGCGGCGGATGGTGATTTAAAGATGATTGATTGAATCTATTGGGTGGCGGATGGTGATTTAAAGATGATTGATTGAATCTATTATGCGGCAGATGGTGATTTAAAGATGATTGATTGAATTTTTTATGTAGGGGGCTGGAGTGTTTAAATGCGGCAACACGGTACCTCAATTTCAGGGTGAAGATGACCAATTGAAAACGCTTATCCATTCCCACATCTATCTATTACCCAAACCTACCCATTATCCACATTTACACATTACTCACATTGCCCATTACCCAATTTAGCTATTACACCAACTAAATATCTACCTACGCCTACCCTTTAGCCAAACTTATCCATTACCTACACTAACACATTACCCTAACCTACCTATTACATACACTTACACTTTACTCACACTTAAGCATTACCAACAGTTGCATATTACCCGTATTTACACATTACAAATACTTACCATTTATCTATACTTACCCATTAACCCACTTGCCTCACATTATTGCACTTCTCCTTTACCCCTTTTTAGACCTTTACCTTCACTTACCCCCGTAATGGCACATTTCTCCTCCCACAAAATAGAAAAGAATAAGACTAAGAGGACTAAAGGTACCTCTCACTCTGTGGCGGCTGCGGGGAAGGACAGGTCTATTGCCGCTTCAGCAAGCGACCAGGCCACAATTGGCATGGTGGGCCCGAGGCGCCCCTGGGTAGGAGCTCCTAGATCAATATTAAAGTCGCAAGATTGTTCAAGGCTAAGATGATTAACACTATAAATTAAGTTTGAACCGAGGGATAATTAATTAAGTAATGATTTTACAATTATGCAAGTTCTAGATCAAAGGGGATCCTTGAGATTCAACGCGGTAAAGGTGGGATGAGCGTGATGAAGCAGGGGTTAAATCCCTTTTGCCTTGATGTGCAGCGAGTAGGACCAGGTAGGTAAGTTCGACCTTGTAGGCATCTCGCGGAACGCTCAATTCAACTTCGGTAACTGAAGTTGGAGCCTCTTATCCTTAAGAGGCTAACGGATGGTGGTTTGGGGATGATTTTTCCTATCCTCAAAATTCAAAGGCGTGGTTACAAGGGTTGAAGCGCGCCTAACTATCTCCTCAAACAACACTGAATGACGACTAGCTCTTCCTTGGCTTTTCGACAATCACTCAATTCTTCTCTGTACGAAAATGTAGTTGATTCCCTCTTGACTAACGAAGAAGTTACGGCGGCTTCAGACACAATCAGCATGTGAACTTCGAAGTCTAGAATATATACTCCGAAATTACCTAGACTGGGAGAGAGATTCATCGCTAACAGAATTCCTTAATTGCCTTGGGTCGCGATAAGACCCATAGCAAGAAGACGCGATACCCTATTAATGGTCTTTCCATTGTGCTTATTTTCGTAGTATATTGGGCAGACGAATTTAGAGCCTTCAACAGTGAACTGGGAAAGTCAGTGGTAGGGGGAAATTCCTTCTCTCTCTCCTTATTCTTCCACATGATGACCTCCTTGGTAGTCATTACTTGCCCATTCAAATAGCATTTTCTGGACCGCTACCGCCTGAAAGATCACCCTAATGGTGCTTGATGCGAGCGTGGTGGTCCGTATTTCAGGAATTGACCAATTTATTTGTCCCAGTCAAGGAATTCTGGTCTTTTTAGAAGCCGTTGAGTTTTTCTCAGGCTTACTCATCGCCGTGGCCGTTTTCCAAGGCCACCGTTCCGTGAGAATTGCCCAAGTGCAGGTTAGCTCTCAAACAGAAGCGTTTTGCTTACATAGGTTATAAGCGCCGCCAAAATGATTTCACTGTCGGTGAATTTCGGCCAGCTAGTGTTAGATTCCAGTATGTTTCGAAGTTCATCTGCCTCTCTTTCTGGCGTACATACGTGCCTTCACTTAAGGAGAAGAACCCTCTTGCAGAAGGTTGGAAGCGAATCAAAAAGATTCCGAAAAGTTCTCACAGAATCCCCTCTAGTTATCCAGGAGAATGGGACCGTAATCTAGGACGCCTCATCAGTGACCAGGTCTTTCGTGAGCCCTAGCTCCCATTCTCTTGCCGGGATGCCACATATTCGGCATTCAATGCTTGTCGTGATGTCGATTAAAGCCACAGAATACATTTTTACTGGAGTAGGAAAACCTAACAACGACAAGTTTACATTGAGTGAGTTGCGTTCCATTCTCAATTCGTGTGCGGACACCGACCCTGTTCTGAAGGATTTACCTTATGCCAACCTTAGACACCTAGCTGAGCAAGTTATGACCATTCTCTTAAATTTCTTCAATAGGATATAGACAAACGGTATATTCGCAAGCCGGGGAGAGATCACTCACTCCAACCGATTTCTGCCCAATCTCTCCAAACTCTTTCGTGTGCAAATTGATGGAGAAATTGGTAAATATTAGACTAGTCTTTTTCCTGGACCTTACGTCGGATACTCTGCTCCAATTGGAAAATTCCGTGGCGAGTCCTTTCATCGTAGACAGCACTTTGCCACGGTGTTATTCTATATGGAGAATGTATATGAAACCGTATTGCAATACTATTGCATGGAGACTCTCCACACGATGAGGCGAGGGGACCGCTCCCAATCTTTATATCTGAGTTTTTTCGAGATCGTATATTCCGATTACGGATGGGGGGTCAATGGAGCAGGAAAAGGGTGTCCCATAGGAAAGGGGCCTCAGTGACGCACTCTTTGTCATCAGCATCAAAGGTATACCTCGATGCTGTCAGAAGATGTTCACGATAGGCTCTATATGGACGAAATTTTGATCTCTTTTTGCTGCGGCCAAGATGCCAATTCTTGAGTGTCGACTCCAACAGGCCTTTACTCGCATCTCTTTCTATGCAGAAGCATACAGGTTTCAGTTTTCCTTCGCTAACAATTAGGTGGTGCAGTTTGGACGCCATTGATGGCTCCACCCCGGCCCGGACTTAATCTTAAACGGATTCGCATAGAAGTGATGGATTTGCACCGTTTCTTTGGTCTTGTTTTTAAACAAAGTCTCAATTGAGAGGTTCATATTTGCATCCTAAGGTTCTCTTGTACCTAAGCCATGTAAATTCTTCGTTTCGCGACATTCAGCACCTTGTGTGTTGATAGAGCTACTGCCTTGTTTTTTTGTCGATTGTGTGTTCGTTTGAAGCTTAACTACGGATACGAGTTTTCTGCACCCACAGCTAACCATGTATTGCGGGAGGTTGCTTCGATATACAACACAGGTCTCCGCTTGGCGCCAGGTGCCTTCCGCTCGTTCCCTATTGACAACCTACTTGTGAATCTGGGGAGATGTCACTCGATCTGCGCCGCATACAGTGCAGTATGCACAGTCATACTCTAACCACTTTGGGCTTAGCAAGGCCGGACTTACCTATACGCCAATTACTGCATGACGTAGGGCCCTAACCACTGAGGGGCCCAAAAAACCTGATAGACCCAACCTATAATGGGCCCTCACATTATGGGAAATGCTTGTACCCTTAAGATTGTCAAGTTCCCAATTATTACAATTATAATATTGTGTTTTTAAATGCTGATGAAACTATAACTTCCGTCTAAACTTCTACTATCACCCTAAACCGTAATATATCATTTCATACCTTTCTTTCTGGGAAAGGCGGTCACGAGGTAAGACTGAGGGGACCCAAGGTCTCGTCCAGTAGTCATCCCATCAACAAAAATTATTTATTGTGTTTCAGTCAACAGCTGGGATTGGTATCTAAGAAGTTTTAAAATATTTATATTTTTGAGGATTAACAAATCAATATTTGTTTTATGAAATTATTGTTATTAGCCTACTTGTTTAATGGGTAACACTTCGTAAATTCCTAACTATTGCACCCAAGCCTAACCTAATTAGACTATTCGCTAACCTAACTCAATTACGAACCTAACATAACAAGGTTAGCTGGTTAAGGTTGTTATGCTGTTTAGATTAGGTTAAGCTGAATTGGGTTAGGTTAGTTAGGCTAGGCTGGGGTTGTGTAGACTTCTTCATCATTTAATTTACCTAGACTAATTGAAAGGTAGCTTAGGTTAAAACAAGTAAATGTGTTAATTTTAAACGAAGCGACTATAAGTCATCAATTTTTGTACACTTACGCTACTCAATGTTGTCCGTAATTATCCAGACTGTACTTACACTATTTAAGGAACAAAGTTAAATATTAAAGTATTTTATACAAATAGCAGAAGTATTTTAAATAAAAATAGAACTCTAATTTTATATAATTGTGGAGATTTAGATATTGTATGTATTACTGATACTGTGTGAGTGAGTTTAATGAGGATAATATCAGTGAGTTTGGAATTAATGGATATAATTTATTCAAGTATGGAAAATAAAATAAAGAGAGATGAGGTATATTTAGGTCGTAGAATGACCCTTGGTTTTGATCACTATACTCTTTGACACCCTTTTAGTATCGGTATGCTTTAAGGGGCGTGAGTTACTTCTATGATGAAGTAGGCTTTGTTCTAAGAGTGCTATTCAGTGGTTTTGTTCTTAAGGAAGAGCTATTTTTAAACACATAAGGATAAGAGGAAACACCAGAATCTACCAAAATAAACGTGTATTTTAAACGAAACACTTAACTATTACAAATCAACAGTGAACACATTCCTATCTTTGGCATAAAAGATCTTTCAATGACAAAAGGTAAACAAATAGGCTTCCCGTAAACATACCAATTGCCGATTAGTATTTTTTTTTATCGCGACTCTATTTGATTAGCGTTAAACATTAAATTAACGTACTCTCGTCTACAAACACATATGACCTAGGTTCAAGAACAGTGGTTTCTACTCTCCTTTAAAACGTGGGACGTACTAAACTTCTACTATCGCAATAGGAATATAAATAATATTTTTAACTTACAAGTAGGTATTAGGGATTGCGGGATGTCGCTGGAGTACTTATCTCTCGCTTTGAAGTGTTGCGGCCGCTGGTTGAATTTTCGTGGACGGATTGCTTGTCACCTGTGACGGGGGCTGATTCTTCAACGTAATTAAAGAACGGGAGCTCGTTGGGGCTATGTTCTTCTCCTCTCACTCTTACGGAGCTTGAGATGTGAGAGTCGCTCGAGTGTGAGCGGCTTTACTTTTCTTCAGTCGGACTTCTTGTCAGACTGAAAAGGCTTCTTCGGTATGGCCCCGATATAAAGCTTGACTATTTAGGTTAATACGGCCCTGAAAGGGGAGATCGATTTTCTCAATCTGATCCTATCGTTTCTCACGGAAATAATCTTGTATGGCTGAAGGATCGATCTTCACGAACTAACCCTTCTTCTGGCGTATCGACTTTTAATCTTCTTGTCTGGCTGAAAGATCGATCTTCACGAACTAATCTTTCTTCTGGCGAATCGACTACTAATAATCTTCTTGTCTGGCCGATGGATCGATCTTCACGAACTAATCCTCCTCTGGCGTATCGACTTCTGATCATCTCCTTGTCTTTCTTTGCGGGGTTTATTTATAGGCGGATTGCAGCCCCATCTAAAGGGGGAAGTGACCAGGCCACAGAGGCAAAGGGGGGGGGGAGAATGGTGAGTTAGCATCTGGGGAGAGCAAGAATTCCTGAGGTGGCACTGGGGTGCCCAAGTCAGCTCGCAAATTAGATGCTCGTAACCGCACCGCTCCTGGCGTGCCTTCTGACTCGCACCGCTTTTTTTTCCATAACCACAGGTTTATGGGTCTCGTAGGTAATTGGATCGTTAGAGCGTCGTTTAAGGGCCTTAGGTGGTCGCCTTAAAACAGATGTTAGCTCCAACTGCCCACAGCGGAGGGGAGATCACACATGGTAAGCAGCTTCGCCGGCTAACTTTCCCACGCTTCTCCTCATGAGGGGGGGGGGGCTTTAATGTACCTATACTCCTCCAGGATGCTTAATGTAGCCATTTCTCCACAATTTATTTACATCAAAGATATATAGTACCTAATTTAGATACAAGATATTAAAGTAAATTCAAGTAATGTAAAACCTATATTGTTAAATCCTAAATGCAAGAATAACGTCAAACTAAAATTAGGCTGCTTTTATAGATCACCACGCACTAATAATTTTGATAGTCTTATTAACAATGAAATTTAGGAAATATGTATGAGAGAGAAAAGCCAAGTTCTTATTCTTGGAGACTTATATATGCCAAATAGAAATTGGGGTTCTACAACAAGAAATGAGGAGAATATACTTGTTAAATGAATTAATGACAACTTTCTTGAAATATTAGTAAATTCACCTACTAGAAAGGACAATATACTTATTAGACCTAGTAATAACTAATATTTTAATGAATCTTCAGGGTCTAAATATATGAGAATCCTTAGAAAATACTTATCATAATTTTATAAGATTTTATATTGACTTAAAAAATTGCAGTTTGTAATCTAGAAAAAACTAATCTAAATAGAGTATGTCAAATTTAGAGAAATGATTAATCATATAATCTAGAATAACTTATTTCATGGTAAGGATTGTTATGAAATGTGGGAGATTTTTAAAAGTATTTTATATATATAAAATTCAGTTTGACTGTTACGAATCATTAAACAAGAGATAGTCCTTTACCTAGAAAAAACACATCTAATTTCAGATTCGCGGCATTGGTTCACTTCACCTAGATCATGTTTGTCAAACCTTTTAAAATATTTCGTAGATATACGAAATAGTGTTGCTGTGGCATATCTAGATTCGACTAAAGCATTTGACAAAGTTTCACACAATTTTTTATTTTTTAAATTAAATGAAATAGGTATAAATGGGGTTGTATTGTTTGCATTTTTAATTTTGCAGGTTAGTCTGAACATTTCTACAGTGCCTTGATAGTTCATCATGACGAAACACGAAAGTGGAGCTGAAAAAGGGAAGAACAAGCAGAGGGAGAAGGAAATCATCGACAAGCTTCCCAAGGTTAGTAGTTTCCTCCATACATCCACTGCATTGTCAAATACAGGGCCCAGGTGTGAAACCTCACAATTTGTGAACATAGAGCCTAGATCTTCACAGACTGAACTTTTGATGCGTGAGACTCTCAGTGATAAAAGTTCCTTAACCTCTTTAACCTCTTAATCTTCCAGTCACTCCTGTGCTTTCAGAAGCTCTTTCTGCTTTTAAACCAGATACTAATCTGAAATAATACAAGAACAAGATCTTTGCATTTCTAAATTGGATTAACCAGAATATATTACTGCACAAGGCGGTTCAAAGTCTGATGATCCTAGATATTGGTAAAGATTCCTCACTGCTTCTGACATTAATTACTGGTTACCAAGGAGTCAAAATGATTGGCAAAATCACAGTGATAATTTTGTAGCTTCAGAGAGAAAAGTGGGAAACAGAATTCGTCGTTTCAAGATGGAAAATCTGGATCGCAGGAAACCAAACAATAAGAAGTTTGACAAGACTGGATACTGTATTTCCCATTGAATGGTAAACTATACTGTTTCTTCTCTAAATTATTTTCAAAATATCACTCACACTTTGTCACTAGTGGTTCCAATGACTGGAGTAACTATGACCAGATATTGAAATTCCATGCAAACAGTGCAGAACTCACTCTCTGTTCAGTCCTGGTTATTACGATCCAAAGAGAAAGAATACTTCGACGCAAAGCTTTGTAACCAGCTGAAAGAAGACAGAAACTTGTACCAAGCAGTATTCTGTAGGACCATTAAAGTCATAGAGTTCTTGGTTCAACGTGGACTACCATACTATCGAAATGTAAATTACATGGGAATTTTGGAATTGATGGCAAAGTTTGAACCTTTTCTTGCAGAACATATTTTTCGTTAGGAAAACAAAGGAAATCGGACAACAAACTATCTTTCTTCAAGAACTTGCAATAAACCTATTGAATAGATGTGTGAAAATGTATTGTTAAAAATATGTGATAAAGTATGTCTCGAATCAATACCTGATGTTATCAAATAACTATCGTTGTACTACATATATAAAAGTAGATGTACTGCAGAGAGATTTTGGAAGTTTCTTCCCATTCGCAACCATTCAGGTGAAAATCTTTAAATGATGTACTGAAAACTCTCTTATGACTGCAGAGGTCAAATTTACGATAATACTGCAAATATATCAGTGAAATATGCTGGTTTACAGGTAATAATAAAGGAAAAAAATCAATTAGCAGATTACATTCCATGTGCTGCATATTTTTTAAATCTAGTTAAGAATGCCAGTGTCAACTCTTGCCTGGATGCTTACAATTTCTCTAGGGTTGTGCAGGAATTAAATGCCTATTCATTTGGATCAACAAACGCTGGAATTTACTAACAAATGGATTGTTACCTAATGAAAATGGCATTTTCATTATCAATCAATGAAAGCACTGCACATAAATTAATCTAACATCTTTGCTATGTTAAATGAAATCGGAGACAATGAAGAAGTAAAAAGAGATGCTCAAATTTCTGCCTCATTTTTTTGCCTAGAAAATTTGCGTTCTCTAAAATGTATTTATGTGTGTTCTTTGGAAAAATATCCTATAACGCTTTCAGAAAGCTAGTAACCTTCTCCAAAGCACAAATATTGATATCAACATGGCTGTATCATTGTTTCTATCACTTGAAAGTTTTGTTGTTGAGCTTCGTGATCAATTTGATGAACTAGAGGATGAAGCAAAGTATCACATGGAAAGTGTTAAAAAAGTTGATTTCAACTTGTTCAACCTGATTATTTTGCTAAACCTGATGCAGATCTTTATGGTGTACAAAAAATTCTCTGTACAGAATTTTGTTGTGATAATTGACAAGTTACTTGCAAGTTTATCTCAAAGTCAACAAGCATATCACCAGATATCTGACAACTTTGCCTTTATCAAGTCATTGAGGGAGAATGATGCTACGCAGCTGAGATTTGATGTATCCAGCTTAGGGGAAAATATATCAATGACTCGGAATCCCACTGCAAGGATGAATGTGTAACTTTCTCAGTATTTCTAACCCATCTGAAGTTGGATCGTGATTCTCTGTTCTTTTGGAATACTTGAAGAAGAATGCAGTTGTATAGTCAAAATTTGCCAATGTTTTAAGTGCTCTGCGATTATTCTTAACATTGCCAGTCACAGTCTGTGAAAGTTAACGTTCATTGTGCAAACTCTGATAAAAACCAGATTCCGTTCGTTCAACAATTACACAAAAACGAATGAATTCATTATATATGATGTCAATTGAAAATAATGAGCCTCCTCTATGACATTTGAAACCATCATTAAACGTGGAATTTAACAAACCAACCTTTTTAATTTTTTATGTTCACAAGTCTATTTAACTTTTGTTTATTGCCAAAGGCCTAAAAAAAATAAGGCTACATAAATCTCTCTTGCAAAGTCCTTGCCCGAACTTGGTATTGAGGCGGACGAGGTAAACGGTGAAGACATCACTATAACTGAGGAGTTGCTCCCCTACAAACTTTTTTGCAGAAAAGGGGTTTCTTCTTGGGAATTTTCGAACACGACTTCGGCTAGCTCCATCTCTGTGATTGAATTGCTCCACTGTGCTTTCTAAGGGATCCTTCCAAGAATCTATTAGTTGATATGGAGTTTCTTCTATATCTAGGGGCGAGTTGATTTTCCTTTTAACCCTCTCCTTTGAAGTCGCTATTAGATGAATCATCATTTGTAACAGTGATAGCTCCTCTTTGCTGTACGCAGGGGCCTAGAAAATAAACAGTGAACATACGGCCAAAGATTGACTACTCTCTTTGGAAGCAGCTCAAAAGGGGAAGCTCCCTTAGAGGAACTATTTTTTATGGTAGGGAACGTTGTGTCAAGCCTACCACTGTAATTGACCATAACTTCCTGACAATGTTAGGAGCCGGCGTACGTGCCCCCCGTTATTTCCCAATGGACCTCGGCTAAACGGTCACAATGAAGCTCATTACAAGTAATAGGCCCCAAGACACATTGGCTGTGCTCTCCTACACTTTGGGGAGATGGTCTCTTGAATGCTACTCTGGAGGTGGAAATGGTGCCTGAAGCATCGTCATTCAAAGGGGCAATAATAGACTATGTGAGATACCACAAGACAAACCCCGCCCCTGTACAAGATCCTGCTGAGGCAGCACGGGCCAACGAGAACTAAAGATGAGAGAAGGGACCTCCAGCATTTCGGAGAAGGATATTGCTGAGGCTGGCTCGTCCGGCTTTGGGACCCTTTTTGGAGTAGGGCAAAAAAAGCTCACTCTCTACCCCCTTACCCGCCCCTTCCCAAAGAATAGCAAAAACAAGACAAAGAAGACCAAGAGTTTCTCTTTTCCCGGGTGGGATTCCTTGGACGAATGGATCCTTTGCTGTTGCAGCAGGTTATCAAACTATGAGTGCCTTTTCCTGCCCCGGGCTGCATTTAAGCGACGAAACCAAAACAATGTCATAGACTAAAGTTGCCAGTAGAGTTAGTGAAGACTTAGTGATGTAAGCGCCCTTCATCGAGATATCGCTCTGTCTCTTCGAACACGACGGTTTCAAAAAATTCTTCATTGTTCGTTCCACTGGTGGGACCTTGTCCAAGGGAGAGAGACTCCATCAGCCACAGGCACTTGTTATGGTTCTAGGTAGAGAACTGAAGGTATACCGCTTTCTCGGAGAGGACCTTATAGGTGAATGCTGCTGAACCTGTCCAAAAGACAATGGTAAGTGCTTTTAAGACACTCGATAGCTCGCCTGTGTAGGTGAGAAAATATCATCGAACAGATGACCGAACAAGAAGTTTTCAAGTTCGAATATGTGATGAGAAAATAGGGGTGGTGGGAGCAGAAGAAGCATTCCGACAGTCACCGTCACGTTCAATAGTAAAAGGCTAGTTTATATCGCAACCGTTTCAAGGTCATTGTTCCATTGCGCGACGGTGTTACCAGTACAACCGCTTAGTTCATACAAATGGAAATGACGGACGTACCAGTTAACCCAGTAAGGTGCGGGCGATTTGCCTTCCTGGATGCCGTGCTGACGGGACTCAGCGCCCCATCCGGCCCCAGCTTAGCCTCTTCTCCTTCTTTCAGACAGCCTATATTTCTCCCCTATTTCCGCACTTCCTCTACAACCTCTCCCACAACTTTCTCTGGTCGGTCTCTATTTTCACAGACTAAATGCTGACCTGCTTCTCAGCCAACTATCTCGGATCGGGGCTGAGCGGGGAGGCGACAATGTTCCATAACACCTGAGCTCAGGTTTGGGATGATGGGTTTTTAACAACCTGCTTTATCCCGACCCATACCTTACTCACAGCCCCTTTCCTTCTCAATTAACTATCTATTTTTTACACCGTGCCCAAGGTGGAGCCGCCATGCTGAAGGGCTACCAGGTCACCAGGCGGGAGGGGTGGCCTTAAATGGCGGCACCTGGCTCTGTCAGCCCTGTACGCACCCCTTGCATAGCCTGGTAGTGCAAGAGGAGATGAGCGTCTTAATCTCGTAAGAAAATTAGGGTCACTATGCCCAATGATGAGGCAACTAAGAATCTCCCCTCAAATCACCCTTGTCCATCGTCGGAGCCACCTTCGGGCAGCACAAGAGAAAAAAAATGGAGGTTCCCTCCCCTAAGCTCTTGCAAGGAACCCTAACGGCGACACTGGCCCAAGTGGACAGTCACCAGATGGTCTCCTAAAAAAAACAATAAAAACGCAGGGAACCCTTAAAATCTCTTAAACCGTAGAGGAGGCGTACTCCTCTCATTCGCCTACGTGTGTAAGGTACCCCCCCCCCTCACTCTCTTGTCTGGAGGTGCCTTCGGGCACCTCCCCATTTCAAGTGAAAGTCCCCCCTTTACTTTCCATTGGAGCGGCTCGGTAGGGCAAACCTCCTTAAGGATGAAGAGGGAAGCCAGGCCCCTTCGGTCTCTTTCCTCAAAAGACCTGCTGGCTAGAATATTAAATCTGTTGGGGGTCAAGGCCTGTGCCTCCACAGACTCGACTTGTGACACCAGTGCCAATGAGGCCTATGATGTCCTAAGTGGGATGGCCGACTGGAGGCAGCCTTTTCCCCGAGATAGACATGGTCCTTGAGGCAACCCAGCATCAGACGGTAGGGGCCTCCATGGGAGCAAATCCGGGCTCGGTGCCAATTACCGAACTCAAATCCGCTTCTATGCAAGGTCCTCCTCAAACGGCTAGGGTTTCCCAGGCAGTACAAGGAAGGGTGGGATCTCCTTCTCCAACCGGAGGCCACTGCAACTGCCAGGACCTTCTCCATCCGGAAAAGGACCTTGCTGAGGCCGGTCCATCCGGATTGGGGGTTCCTGCCAGTGGAGGGGAGAAGCGGGTTCATTTCCATCCCTCCTCTCCTAAAAAGAAAAAACAAAACAATAATAAAAAGACTCAGGGCTTCTGTCCATCCGCGGGTGCTGAGGGGACGAACGGGTCTGCTCCCACTTCGGTAAGCGACTAAGCCAGGATCGGCACATCCAGCCTCTCTGCCCCGCGGATGCAGAACCTATAACTAAGAGCAAAAGTGCTTATGCGCAGAGCAGAGCCTCGATTACATCGGGGCCCCTCATTCAGAGATTAAACGGGGTTTTCGAGCCCGTGGGCTTCAAACGCTTCCTCGTTATTCGCTCCACTGATAGCACCATGTTGGCTAATGGCAACATGATCCATCAGAGGAGAGCTTTAGCTAGTGTGATTGTTAGATAGCTGAAGCTGACCCCTTTTTCGGAAGGGAGCTCTTTGGCGAATGCGTCTAATCCCTTCGAGGCAGCCATGATTAGTGCATTTCGGACACTTGATGGCATGTGTGTGTGACGCCGCACTCTAACATGAACTTCGTGAAAGGAGTAGTTTATGCAAAGGAACTCGTGGACTTCTCTATACAGGACATCATCTTAGAGCTGACTGACCATGCGGCAGTCAAGGTCGAACGTGTGATGAGAAAATAGGGAGGGGGCTCGAGACCCACCTATACATTTTTCGTCACGGTGGACTGTGACAAGCTCCCTGAGTCGGTGCGTGCCGGTTGTTATCGCTACTGCGTGAAGGCATTTGGGCCACTGCCGAGGAGGTCATAGTACTGCCACCGCTTAGGCCGTAAGTTGCTTCAAGGCCACAAACGATAAGTCCAAATCGTGTGTGGCCAAGTGTGTGAATTAGGAAAGCCGCACCACGCTTATTCGAAGCAATGTGGTGCGTATCTCCTTGAGTATGAAATCCTAGCCGTTCAGGCTCAGGATTGACTCTCATTTCGCGAGCCTAAGGACTTGGTCCTGGCGCGCGTGGCGATACCGTGGACGTCCTATGCCTCAATGTTGCAAAAGACACCCTCTGCTCCTGGCCTCTTTGAGCGTACGAGTACTGTCATTTCCGTGCTCATTCGGAACCCTTCTGCGGGTTCTACCCACTCTAGGCGCCCCCCTGGTAAAGAAGGCGGCACAAAGTGTTCACACCCAGCCCCGGCTAAAACTATGGCTCTCCCATTTCACCCAGTGTGACCGTTTTCCGTAAAGCAAAACGGTCACCCTTCCACAGAGTCGATAGACTCACAGCAGGCGACACCCTGAATTTGTTCGCCAGGCGATCTTCCGGAGCTCCTAAAGCTGCCTCCCGAAAGGAGGACAGCAAGAAAGGAGCTTCGGCTCCTTCACCCACGCCCAGTGGTGGGCTAAGTGGCTCAGAGACGGTGGATAGTAGAAAAGAGGGCCACCTTCTTACGAAGCCGCAACACCCGCCTAAGGTTTCGAGGCGGAGGGAGGAAAAGACTAGCATGGCGAGCCCAACCTCTCTTAATAAATCCTCGAAGGAGACAGCACCTTCAGCGCATTGTCCGGCCAACAGCGCCCGGGTTTCTGTCTCCGGGAAGATCATGGCCATTCCCATTAGGTTCTATTCCTCAAAGAGGCTCCCGCATCTCCTTTGAGCTAGGCTTGGGGGCATATTGTTTTAATGGAATTGCTGCAGACTCTACGCCAATTGGGAGGAACTGCATAGGCTCCTCCAGTGGTCCCCGTTAGCTATATTTTTCCACACCATGCTGGGCGCATGCCCCATGCGCGCCCTCCCTGGGTATAATGGTTTTGCGACCCCACCACCACGGGATGGGGGCCAAAGGGGATGATGTGCCATTCACACTATGCATGATGTCTCCGTTCTTCTCGTCACTTCAAATACGTCCTTTCAGGCAGAAGCTGTGCAAATGCACCTTGATAGGAGGCATACTGTTGTTTCCGCATACATTCCACCGTCAGCCGACTTCAACGCGGGGGACTTCTGCTAAGTCGTGGCACGGTTACCGAGAACCTTTCTCTTGCTCGGAGATCTAGACGGTAGAGATACCCTCTGAGGAGATTACTCTATCAATCCTCGGGCTCAAGTCTTTGCCGACCTGATCGACGAGCTTGAGATGGGTGTCCTAAATGTGGAAGAGTTTACGCATCACTGCCCGAGAACCGCTTCATTTTCCTGCCTTAATCTATCTTTGTGCTCTCCAGATGCAAAGCCCGATTTTGATTGGGAAGTGGTCGATGACCTCCAAGGTAGTGATCCGAAAGCCAACCGTGGTTGTGCTTGGCGTGGGCGCGGTGGTCTGCATTTCAGGAAATGACTGAATTCTCTATCTCAGTCGAGGAGTTTAGGTCGGTAGATGAGGCAGTTGAGTTCTTCTCCGGCAACCTCATCCCTGCGGGCCTAGTTACTCTTCTTTGAAGGTCTGAGAGATTTACATGCTGACAACTCCTATGGTGGTCAGCCGAGTGTAATACGGCTATCAAGTAGAAACGATATGCCTATATGCGATATAAGCGCGGCCCGAACGATTTCACTTTCGGTGAATTTCATCGCGCTAGGGGTAAGATCCGGTATATTTCAAAGCATGACTGCTGCTCTTCTTGGCAAGGACACGTGTCTTTACTTAGGGAGAAGACCCATCTAGCAGATGTGTGGAAGCGAGTCAAAAGGATTCGGGGCAAGTTCTTGCAGGACGCCCCTCCCATTCTCCAGGAGAATTGGAACGCAATCTCAGATCCTGCTTCCGTGGCGAAATCCTTTGCGAGTGCTTTCTCTGCATTCTCTAGCCGGGATGCTGCTCCGCCAGCATTTAATGCTCGTCGTGATTTCGCGGAAGGCAGCCGGCTAGACTTTACCTCTAGAGGCAGAGAACCCTTCAACGACAGGTTTACTCTGAGGCAGTTGCGTTCCGCTATTTTTTCGTGCGCGGACACTGCCCATAGTCCGGACGATGTCCCGTACGCCATGCTTCGACACCTGGATGAGCGAGGATTGGTTTTTCTGTTAGTTTTGTTCAACAGGATCTGGGTGGAGGGTCGTCTTAAGGATTCCTGGTGAATCGCTCTTGTGCAAGACTTCACAAAACGGGGAGAGATCACTCTACTCCGGTCAGTTTCAGCCAAATCTCTCTAATCTCTTGCGTAGGCAAGTTGATGAAGAAATTGCTAAATGTTAGATTACCCTTTTTTCTAGACAGCGAAGGCCATCTCTCTTCTGAACAGTGCGGCTTCCACAAGTTCCTCTCCACGTCTGATGCTCTGCTCCGTCTGGAAAAAGCCGTCTGCGAGGCCTTCCTTCATAGGCAGCACTACGCTATGCTGTTTTACGATCTGGAGAAGGCCTATGTTCCCGCATGGCGATACGGTATCATAGAGCCTCTCCCCACGCTGGGGGCAAAGGGACGCCTTCCAATGTTTATATCTGAATTTTTGCGAGATCGTCGATTACGAGTACGAGTGGGGGAGCCCTTTCCAACCCGATGGGGACAAAGAGGGTGTCCCGCAGGAAAGTTTCCTCAGTGTCACATTCTTCACTATCAGCCTTAACGGCATCACCTCGGTGCTGCTGGTAAATGTTCTTGCTACACTCTACGTGGACGACCTATTGATCTCTTTGGCGCGGCCCAGATGCCAACTCTGAAGCGTCAACTTCGACAGGCATTGTACCGCGTCTCTCATTATGCCTAAGCGCAGAGGTTTTGGTTTTTCCTGGGCAGGACTAAGGTGGTGCAATTCTGCTGCCATCTGCTTCTCTACCCTGAACCTCGACTTGCTTCTTAATGAGGTACCCCTGGAAGTGCCTGAATCGCACCGTTTCCTTGGTCTTGTTTTTGATCGACTTCTCACTTTGGAGGCTCATATTCGCAGCCTTAGGGCCTCTTGTACCCGCGCAATGGATATTCTCCGTTCCGTGACGTTCAGCGCTTCGGACGCTGATAGGGCTACTGCCTTACTTTTTTATCTATCATTTGTTCGTTCGAACCTCGAATGCAGACGCGAGTTTTATGTCTTTGCAGCCCAGCGTGTATTGGGGAACCTGGACTCAACCCACCACCTCATTAAGAACCTACTAGTCGATACTGGGGAGATACCACTCGTTCTACGCCGTGCAAGTGCATTATTCACATGTACGCGCGAGCTGAGCGCCTTCCCCAGTTGCCAACAGCTCTTACTGTATCCGCAGCTAATTTCGGCGGTGCCTATGCCACCGAGAGACGCCAGTCATACTTTACGCCCTTTGGGTTTAGGGCTAGCAAAGTCTTTCGAGAGATAGGTATAGCTCTGGAGCTGGTTGCCTTCCTGGTTCAGCCCAGAACACCTCCCTGGTGGCTACTACCTATGGCTATTTGTCGCCACGCCTCTGTTCCTAAAGCTTGTACAGAGCCAGGAGTATTCTGTTTGACCTTTTTGAAGCACACCTCGTGTCACGTTGGATCCGTGCCAGTGTATACGGATGGCTCTAAGTCCCAAGAGGGGATCGACTTCCACGCCGTATCCCCTTTGTTTTAAGTCAGGGGGGGTTCTACCAGGCGCTGCCTTTGTCTTTACGGCCGAGCTGGCTGCAATACACCACTCGATACGTGAGATTACGCAACGTGCCCGTTTCGGAGATTGGATTGTGATCTATAGCGGCTCACAAAACGCCCTGAGTGCTCTCTGAGCATTGGAATCTCCACTTCATCTGGTTTACAATATCCATGATGCCAGCCGTGCAGATGTCGAGATTATCTTCTGCTGGATTCCTGGACATGTAAGAATTATGGCGAATGAGCGCGCCAATGAGAGCGACAAAAAGTCCGCGAGGACTCTGCGCCCGGACCAGCGTTTGCCTCTTCCTCACACCGACGCCATGGCAGGAATACGGGCAGCTCTTCGGGCTGCTTGTCAAAGAAGATGGAAATCTATCGTTCGGAACTTGAAGTTGTGTATGATTGCACTGCAACTGTTTCCATAGACCTACCCCTGAATGCCGTAAGGCTTCAGATTACTTTCTGTCGTCTCCGAGTTGGGCACACTCGCGGGACGCAACGCCATTTGATGGAGTGCTCGCCAGCGCCCTACTGTGAAGATTGCGTTGTCGCCCAGCCTGTTCGCACATTCTTGTTGAATGTCCCATTCTGGGTGATCTTCGCGCACGTTACCTGTCCCTGTGCAGGGATGGGCGGTGTCCCTATTGCCTGTTCCTTGTACTCGGGACGAGTTTGTGCACATTGAATGGTGGACCTATAGACTTTTGGAGAGAGACCAGACTTCTCCCCTTTATTTAACTTAGTGTTTTGTTGTTTTCTTTATAGGTCGCACGTTCCATCGTCGGTGGGACCTCCCCACGACGCCGAAATATACCTCCTCCTTGTTGCCCTTTTCCCTTTTTATTGTTGTTTTTTATATTCATATTTTAAAGTAACTTGTGCTAGGCTGTAGTGAGTGCGGCGACTTGTGCCCAAGTGTTTAGTAAACAGACAGGCTCTTAAAATAAAAAACACAAGGAAAACGTACCAAGTTAATTCAGTCTGGAATTACTTAAAAAATCAGTATTATTCAATTCAAAGTCTATAAATTTAGGCAAGTTGCACCCTGCCTCTTTGAATCAATGTAGCCTTTAAGACTGTGGACCGTGTCTCTTTCAGACAGTCTAAAGAATTAGTCCTGTTATTGCCTGTGTAACCCAGGACATTATATGCTTCTCAAGGAAAGCGCCATCTCCATATCTACAAGTTTGGACGCTTCCACGCTAATTCTTAACACCTCTAAGACCCTCAAAGGGCTGTTTGACTATTAAAGCTGACGCATCAAAGGGCTAACATTAAACTTGGCACAAACCAGTGATCCCCTCCTCCAACAGCCTTGAAAGGGCACTCCGATTTGCTTCCTTGGCCACCGTGCTGACGGAAGTCAGCGCCTCCTACGGGCCCAACTAAGCATCTTTTCCTTCTTTCTGACATCCTCTCTCCTTAACCTGCTTTTTCACTTTATATACAACCCCTTCCACAACTTTTTATTGTCGGCCTCTAATTTCACAGGGTAGACACCGAACAGCCTCCTCTCACCTAACCATACCGGATCGGGGCTGAGTGGAGAAGGGTCAACGCCTCCTCATCCTTGAGCTCCGATTTAGGATGGTCGGTTTTTAACAGCCTGCTTCACCTCTGACTTCACATTCTTTCCATTTCCACTAATTAGCCTGACGCGACGCTCTCACATGAACTTCTGGAAAGGAGAGGTTTATGGCAGTGAACTCGTGGAGTGCTCCATAGATGACATCACCTTAGAGATGGCCGACAATGGAGTGGTCAATGTAGAAAGTGTGATGAGAAAACAGGGAAGGGTCCCGAGACCCACCCCTACACTCCTCATTAGGTTCGAATGTGAGATGCTCGCATAATCGGTGCGTGATTGTTGGCATCGCTACTGCGTGGAAGCATTCGTACCACTGCCACGGATATTCTACTACTGCTACCACTTCGGCCATACGAATCACTCCTGTCGACGTGCAAAGTTGGGCTTACCTGAAGTCTGTGTAAGTAACTCCAAGCCCACATACGATAAGTAAAAATCCCGTGTGGCCAAATCAGTCAATTGCTTCTTCGGAGCATTGCGGTGCGTACTTCCTTAAGAAGGAAATCACGGACGTTCAAGCCACATATCGTCTCTCATTTCGTGAATCTAAAGACTTGGTCCTAGCACTCTTGACGCTCCATGGAACGTCCTATGACTCAATTTTCAAAAAGACACCCTCTGATCCTGGCCCTGCAGGCCTACGAGCACAGTCGCTTAGGAGCCAAGTCAGAGCCCTTTGAGCGTTGTACCCACCCCGGGCGCTCCCGGGTTAAATGCGTGGCACAAATGGTTCACACCGTCCCAACCTAAAATTAGGGATCCTTCCACTTTTCCCACCGTAACTGTTTCCCGTTAGCAGAAACAGAAGCGCGCCTCCACCGATTAGTTAGACTCACAGGAAGCAATGCCCCTTACGTTGGTAGTAAAGCCATTTCTTGGATTTCTAAACCTGCCCCAGAAAGAAGAAGAACATTAAAAGAGCTTTGGTTCTTACGCACTCACCGAGTGCTATGGTGGGTGGCTCGAATGTGGTAGATCCTCCAAAGAAAGGAGCTCTGCCTCGAAGGCCATCTCGCATGCCTAATGTTTCTAATCATTAGGATGAAAAGACTCGCATGGCGATCTAAACCTCCCAGATAATTCATCGGGAGCAATAGCGCCTTCGGTGATTTGTCTGGCCAACAACGACCGGAGTTATTCCTCTGAGAAGCATAAGGCCATTCGAAGAGGGCCCCTGTATCTCCTCTAATTTCTTCAATTGAATTACCGCAGAATCCGGCCCAACTGGAAGAAGCTTCAGAGGCTCATTTCGTATTGTTTTTCCTTAAAGATCCAGGAATAATGGTCGGCGCGTAACCCCTGCAGACCCTCCCAGGGTATGAGGATTTTGCTACCCCACCACTATCTGCTGGGGGCAGGGAAGGAGGATGCACCGTCCTTCGCTTTGTTTGAATGCCTCCTTTCACTAAGTAGCTGTGCGCCTGCACCTGGATATGAGGTATACTGTTATTTCTTCCCTTAAGCGGGGCGGTAATTTGCCCTTCTCGCCGCCGTGCTGACGGTACTCAGCGCTCCGTCCGGCTTAAATTTGGCATCTTATTCTTCTTTCTGACACCCTGTCTTCGTACCCTGATTCCTCATTTTCATACAACTTCTCCCACAACTTTATTTGGTCGGCCTCTAATTTCACAGGGTAGACGCCGATTAGCTTGCTTTCATCCAACCATCCCGGATCGGGGATGATTGGGGAGGGGACAACGCCCCTGCACTCCTGAGCTCAGGTTTGGGATGGTCTGTTTTTAACAACCTACCTCATCCCCAAATTCACCTTCTTTACATACCCTCTTTTTCTCCTTCCACTATCTATCATTTTTTACGCTGTGCCTAAGGTGCAGCCGCTATGCCGATTGGTTGCCAGGTCACTAGGAGAAATGAGTGGCCTCAAATGGCGGCAGCTGGTTCAACCGGCCCTGTATTCACCCCTCGCACAGCCAGCTACTGCGTGGTGTAATGTGCGTTTGCATCCCATACTATAAAATGAGTCACCATGTAAAAAAAATAATACTACCTCATTACTTTTCCCTCGACCATCATCTGCGCCACCGTCAGGCAGCTCCAACGAAAATAATTGAGGTCCCCCCCCTCTGTGCTTGCAAAGTGAACCCTCAAAATTCTTTAAACGGAGATGAGATTTACTCCTCTATTTTGCATACGGTGACAGGGGACTCCCCCTTAACCCATTCGCTGGAGTAGCCCTTTGGCGACTTGATTCTTCTAACGGCAGTCACCCATTTTGCCCTCCAAAGGGAGAACCAAGAAGGCACGCAGGCGGCCCATAATTGATCGCTCCCGGTGGGAGCCGCGTGATAGGGGGTCGAGGGAAGACAGGGCCCATCGGCCTATGACCTCCAAAGACCTGCGAGTGCGTATAATGAGTTATATGGGTTCACTGTACCTGCTCCCCTCTCTACTCCAAAGGATGCCGGTCGGTTCGCTGGCCTATTGCAAGACGACCAAAGGTTTAGGTTTTGTGATGTCTCGGGGGAAGGGAATGGCCACATGGAGGCCGCCCTTGAGATAAACATGGTCACTGAGATAACCCAGCACCAGATGATAGGATCTTCGATAAGGTCGAACCCGGGCTCGGTGCAACGGACAGAACCCGCGTCCGACGCCATGCAAGCTCCTCTTAAGAAGGTTCGAGTCAACGACGCCTCAAAAAAAGGAGTAGTCTCCTTAAAACTACCTGGTGCTGTGTGACGGTCAGGACCTTTTCTATTTCAGAGAAGTATCTTGCTGAGTCCGGCCCATCAGGCCTAGGTGCTTCTACCGGCCGACGAAAGAAGCAGATTCATTCTACGGACTCCTCTCCTAAAAAAAGAAAAGTTACAAAAGACTAAAATGACAACGGGCTTCTCTCCCAGCACTGGAGCCGTGGGACGAACGGGTCTGTTGACATGTAAGTAATTGACCAAGCCAAAATCAGCACATCTGGCACCGTTACTACCCTGGGAGAAGACTCGAAGGCGAAGACTAGAGGGTTGCAGAGCACGGCCACGATTCCGTCGTGGCCCCTCACTCAGATCACCTTAGAGCTGCCCGACTATCGGGAGGTCAAGGTGGAACGTGTGATGAGAAAACAGGGAGGGGCCTCGAGACCTAACCCTACACTCTTCGTCACGTTCGACTGTGCCGAGCTGAGTCGTTGTGTGACGGTTGTTATCGCTATCACGTGATGGCCTTTGTGCCATTGCCGCGGAGGCGCTACTACATTGCTACTTCGGCCATGTTAATCGTTTGTGCAGGCGCGCAAAATGGGGTTATCCAAATTATGTGTAAGTTGACC
This sequence comes from Ceratothoa steindachneri, assembly GCA_963969495.1. Taxonomy (NCBI): domain Eukaryota; kingdom Metazoa; phylum Arthropoda; class Malacostraca; order Isopoda; family Cymothoidae; genus Ceratothoa; species Ceratothoa steindachneri. The sequence continues at coordinate 194,858,179 of OZ018323.1, read as the reverse complement.
TAAGGCTGCACACTATGAGTAGAAATCGAGTGTGGGCAAGTGTGTCAATTGCGGAGAGGCACACCCCGCTTCTTCGAGACAATGTGGTACGTATCTCCTTGACAAGGAAATCCTAGCCGTTAAGACGTTCAAGCAGAGGATCTTCTATCATCTCACGAAGCTACAGATTTGGTCCTGGTGCGCATGGTACTGCCTGGTAAATCCTATGCGAGCACGGTCGTTTCCGCACCCATTCGGAACTTTTTTGCGGGTTCTGCGGGAGCGCCTTTCCCGGGCGCTCCCGCCAGCGGAGATATGCCAGGCACTGCGTCTACCTTCACGGCCGGGCTGGTTTCAATACACCGCTCGATTCGGAATATTACGTGACGTGCCCGGTTCCGAGACCAGATTGTAATTTATAGCGACTCACAAAGAGCCCTGATTGCTCTCGGAGAAGTAGCATCTCCGCATACCCTGGTTCGCGATATCCGTGACGTCACAGTTTAGGCAAGCCGGCTAGATGTCGAGATTATCTTTTGCCTGGTTTTTAAACATGTAGGAATTGCGGGGAATGAATGTGCCGATGATGGTGCCAAATAGTCCCTGAGGACTTGGCGACCAGTCCAGCGTTTCACTCTTCCTCACACCGATTACATGGCAGGAATACGGGCTCCAAGTCTCAGGAAGTGTTTGGCTTCCACGCCTTATATCCCGTATTAAGAAGACCCCAGCTTAGACTTTTCTCCTTCCTTCAAAACACTTGTTTCCTAGCTTTTCATACAACCTCTCTCACAACTTCAATGGTCAGCCTCTAATTTCACAGGGTAGATGCTGACCTTCTTAAGTCAACCGTCCCGGATGGGAGCTGAGGGGGGAGGGGACAATGTTCCCTAACCCCTGAGCTCCGGTGTGGGGTGGTTGGTTGGTTTTTAACAACCTGCTTTATCCCCACCCATACCTTTCTCACATCCCTTTTCCTCTCCTCTTCACAATTTATATATTTTTTACGCCGTGTTCAAGGTGGAGCCGCCTTGCCGATGGACTGCCAGGCCACCAGGCCGGAGGGGTGAGGCTTAAATGGCGGCACCTGGCTCTGCCGGGCTTGTAAGCACCTCTCGCAGTAATGGCTACTGCTCGAGGTGATGCACGATTGCAGAGCGTATCAAAAAGAGGGTCACCATGCCCAATGATGAGTATAAAAAATCCCCAACCCCCAACTTCCCCTATTACATCGACGGAGATACCCTGGGGCAGCTCCAGCAAAAAATGGAGGTCCCCCTCCTGTGCTTGCTCAGGGGACCCTCCATATATCTCTACCCGGAAAGGAGGCTTACTCCTTTCTTTCGCTTACGGGTGTAGGGGACTCCCCCTCACCCCCTTCTCTGGAGGTGCTTTCGGGCACCTCCCTTTTACCAGCGGCAGTCGCCTTTGTTATTTCCAAGGGGACTACCAAGAAAGAGAGCAGGCAGCCCTTAGCCAGCCGCTCCACTTTGAAGCGGCTCGGTAGGGCAAACCCCCTTAGGGGGGAGAGGGAAGCCAGGCCCCTTCGTTCGCTTCCCTCAAAAGACCTGCTGGCAAGAATACTGAACCTTGCCGGAGTCGAAGCCCATGCCTCCCCAAAGAAGACTAGTGACGATACTGCCAACGGGACCTGCGATGTCTTGAGGGTGATGGCCAACTGGAGGCCCCCCTGAGATAGACATGGTCCTTGAGTGAACCTAGCCTCAGACGGTAGGGCCTTCCATGGGGGGGAATCCTGGCTCAACGCCAAGCACCGAACCCGAATCGGCCTTCATGCAAGGCCCTCCTCAAACGCCTCTGGTTTCCTAAGCAGTACAAGGAGGGGAGGAATCTCCTCCGAACAGTGCCCCCACGACTAACAGGACCTTCTCCAATTCAGAGAATGACCTGGCTGAGGCCGGTCCATCTGGCCTGGGGGCTTCTTCCGGCGGAGGTGAGAAGCAGGTTCATTCCCCGCCCTCCTCTCCAAAAAAGAAAAAGAAAAAGACTTAAAAGACAAAAAAGACTCGAGGCTCCTCTCCATCCGCGGGGGCTGCGGGGACGGATGGGTCTGCTGCCACTCTGGCAAGTGACCAAGCCAAGATCGGCAAACGTGCCCCCTCTGCCCCCCCCCCCGGTTGCGAAGCCCCTGACTAAGACTAATACCAAGAGTGCACAGGACGGAGCCTCGATGACATTCATGCCCCCGATTCAGAGGTTACCTGGCGTTTTCGAGCCCGCTGGCTTAAAACACTTCCTTGTTATCCACTCCACTGATGGCGCCATGTTGTCCAAGGGCAACATGATCCATCAGAGGAGAGGATTAGCTAGTGCAATTGGTAGAGAGCCGAAGGTGACCCGTTTCTCGGACGGGAGCCTTCTGGCGAACGCGGCGAATCCCGCCGAGGCGGCCAAGATAAGTGCTCTTCGGACACTTCCTGGCACCACGGTGAGTGTGACACCGCACTGTACCATCAACTTTGTGAAAGGAGTAGTTTATGCGAGGGAACTCGTTGACTACTCCATTGAGGACATCACCCTAGAGCTGGCCGACCATGGGACGGTCAAGGTCGAACGTGTGAGGAGAAAACAGGGAGGGGCCTCGAGACCCACCCCTAAACTCTTCGTCACGTTCGACTGTGACAAGCTTCCTGAGTCGGCGCGTGCCGGTTGGTACCGCTACCGCGTGAAGGCATTCGTGCCACTGCCGCGGCGGTGCTATTACTGTCAACGCTTCGGCCATACGAATCGCTGATGTAGACGTGCCAAGTCGGGGTCACCCAAAGTCTGTGTAAATAGCTCCAAGGTCGCACACGACAAGTCCAAATCGTGTGTGGCCAAGTGTGCCAATTGCCGAGAGCCGCATCCCGCTTCTTCAAAGCAATGAGGTGCATATCTCCTTGAGAAAGAAATCCTGGCCGTTCAGGCCCAGGATCGACTCTCATTTCGCGAGGCTAAGGAGTTGGTCCTGGTGCGCCCGGCTCTGCCTGGGACGTCTTGTGCCTCAATAGTTAGAAAGGCACCCTCTGCTCCTGGCCCATCCAGGCCAACGAGCACGGTTGTTCCCGCGCCCATTCGGAGCCCTTCTGCGGGCTCTACCCAACCTGGGCGCTCCTCTGGTAAAGCTGGCGGCAAAACGGGGTTCATACAAAGCCCGGCTAAAACCAGGGCTCCCCCCTCTTCCCCCAGCGTGACCGTTTCTTGTAAGGCGAAACGGCCACGCGCCTCCACCGAGGCGTTAGATTCTTAGGAGGCAACACCCCTGAAGATGGTCGCTAGGCCATCTTCGGGGGTTACTAAAGCTGTCCCCCGAAAGGAGGACAGCAACAAAAGAGCTTCGGCTTCTTCGCCCACGCCCCGAGGTGGAGTGAGTTGCTCGGAGATGGTGGTTGCTCGAAAAGAGGGCCCCCCGCCTCTAAAGCCGCAACGCCCTCCTAAGGTTTCGAGGCGGAGAAAGGAAAAAACTCGCATGGCGAGCCCAACCTCCCCCAATAAGTCTTTAAAGGCAACAGCGCCTTCAGCGCTTTGTCCGGCCAACAGCGCCCGGGGTTCTGCCCCCGGGAAGCGTACAGCCATTCTCGTGAGGGTATTCTGTTCGAGGAGGGCCCCCGCGTCTCTTCTGAGCTAGGCCTGGAGGGCATTTTCCTTCATTGGAATTGCCGTGGACTTCAGGCTAACTGGGAGGAGCTGCGGAGGCTCGTCACGTCCCGTTCACGTTAGCTATCTTTTTGCAGGAGACCATGCTAGGCGCGTGACCCCTGCCTGCTCTCCCGGTGTATAAGGGTCTTGCGACCCCACCACCGCGGAATGACCGGGCTGGGGGCTGCGCGGTTTAAACCCGGCGTGATGTCTCCCTTCTTCCTTTCTCTTTACATACCTCCTTTCATGCTGTGGCTGTGCAGTTGCACCTGGATAGGAGGTATACTATCATTTCTGCGTACATTCCCCTGTCAGCTGACTTCGACGCAGGGGTCTTCCGCCGCGCGTCGTGGCATGGTTGCCGAGGCCCTATCTCTTGCTTAAAGATCTGAACGGCATGCATCCTCTCTGGGGAGATTATTCCATAAATCCCAGGGAACAAGTCCTTGCCGATCTGATCGAAGAGCTTGAGATGGGTGTCCTAAACTTGAATGAGTTTACGCATCACTGGCCGAGAACTGCTTCAATTTAATGTCTTGACCTCTCTTTGTGCTCTTCGGATGCACAACCTGATTTAGATTGGGAGGTGGTCGATGACCTTTATGGTAGTTATCACTTTCCCATTCAAATATCATTTTCAGGGCAACTGCCGCCTGAGAGAACACCTCGGTGGTGCTTGGCGCGGTGGCCTGCATTTCAGGAAATGACTGAATTCTCTATTTCATCGAGGAGTTTAGGTCGGTAGATAAGGCCGTTGAGTTCTTCTCCGGCAACCTGAAGCCGTGGGCCTGACTACTATTCCTAGGACGTCTGGCCGTTTTGCACGCCGACCACTCCCATGGTGGTCGGCCAAGTGTGAGACGGCCCTCAAACAGAAGCGTTATGCCTACATGCACTATAAGCGCCGCCCGAACGATTTCACTGTCACTGAATTTCGTCGGGCTAGGGCTAGGTTCCGGTATATTTCGAAACACGCCCGCCGCTCTTCTTGGAGGGCATACGTGTCTTCACTTAACGGAAAGACCCCTTTAGCTGAGGTGTGGAAGCGAGTCAAATGGATTCGCGGTAAGTTCTCGCAGGACCCCCCTCCCGTTCTACTGGAGATTTGGACCGCAATCCCGGACCTAGCGTCCGTGGCGGAATCCTTAGCGACCGCTTTTTTTGCATTCTCTAGCCGTCATGCTGCCCTGCCAGCATTCAATGCACGTCGTGATGTCGCGGAAGGCCACCGGCTGGACTTCACCTCCAGAGGCGGAGAACACTTCAACGACAAGTTTACTGTGAGTGAGTTGCATTCCGCTTTCGCTTCGTGCGCGGACACGACCCATGGTCCGGACGATGTCCCGTACGCCATGCTTCGACACTTGGGTGAGCAAGGCATGGCCTTTCTGTTAGATTTGTTCAACAGAATCTGGGTGGAAGGACTTCTCCCAGACTACTAACGAATATTTACTGTGCTCGCATTTCGCAAACCGGGGAGAGATCACTCTACTTCAACCGGTTTTCGCCCAATCTCTCTAACCTCTTGCGTGTGCAAGTTGATAGGGAAATTTGTAAATGTTAGACTAGCCTTTTTCCTGGACCGTGGAGGCCATCTGTCTTCTGCACAGTGCGGCTTCCTCAAGTTCGACTCCACGTCGGATGCTCTGCTCCGACTGGAAAATGCCGTCTGCGAGGTTTTCCTTCGTAGACAGTAACTACGCCACGGTCTTTTTCGATCTGGAGAAGGCCTATGATACCGCATGGCAATACGGTATCATGGAGACTCTCCACACGATGGGGGCGAACGGACGCCTCCCAATGTTTATATCTGAATTTTTGCGAGATCTTCGATTCCGCGTATGGGTGGCGGTGAGCCCTTTCCGGCCCAAAGGAGCAGGAAGAGGGTGTCCCGCAGGGAAGTAGTCTCAGTGTCACTCTCTTTGCCTTGAGCATCAACGGCATCACCTCGGTGCTGCCGGAAGATGTTCTCGCTACGCTCTACGTGGACGACCTTTCGATCTCTTTTGGTGCGGCCCAGATGACAACCATGGAACGTCGACACCAACAGGCATTGAACCGCGTCTCTCGCTATGCCAGAGCGCACAGGTTTTGGTTTTCTTTGGCCAAGACTAAGGTGGTGCACCTTTGCTGCCATCCACGGCTCCACCCCGACCCAGATTTGTTTCTTAATGTGGTGCGTCTGGATGTGGTTGAGTCGCACCGTTTCCTTGGTCTTGTATTCCACCGACGCCTCACCTGGGAGGCTCATATTCGCAGCCTTAGGGTCTCCTGTACCCGCGTTATGGACATTCTCCGTTACGTGACGTTCAGCTCGACTAGGGATGCGAGTTTTATGCATCCGCAGCCAAGCGTTTATTGCGCACGGTGGATTCGATTTACCACACCGGCCTTCGCCTTAAGACCGGTGCCTTCCGCACTTCCCCCATTGAGAGCCTGTTGGTCAATGCTAGGGAGATGCCACTCGCTCTGCGCTGCGTGCAGTGCATCACTCGCCTGTACGCACGAGCCCGGCGCCTCCCTCAGTCGTCAACAGCTCTCACTGCTTCCGCAGCTGATCTCAATGGTGCCTATGCCGCCGTGACACGCCAGTCATACCCTAAGCCCTTTGGTTTTAGGGCCAGGAAACTCCTTCGAGAGGTAGATATAGCTCTCGGGCCGGTAGCGCCCCTGATTCTGCCCAGGAAGCCACCCTGGAGGGTACCACATTTTGCTATTTGTCGCCACGTCTCTGCTCCCAAAGCTTGTACTGCGCCGGGAGTAATGCGTTCAACCTTTTTGGAGCACACATCGAGTCACGCTGGAACCGTGCCAGTGTATACGGATGGCTCCAAGTCCCAAGAGGGGGTCGGCTTCCAAGCCGTATCCCCTCTGTTTAAAGTCAGCGGGGCTTTACCAGGCACTGCGTCTGTCTTTACGGCCAAGCTGGTGGCAATACACCACTCGGTACGGGAGATTACGCGACGTGCCCGGTTCGTAGACCGGATTGTGATCTATAGCGACTTACAAAGTGCCCTGAGTGCTCTCGGAGCGTTGGAATCTCCGCATCCCCTGGTTCGCGATATCCGTGACGCCACGGTTTTGGCGAGCCAGGCAGATGTCGAGATTATCTTCTGCTGGGTTCCTGGACATGTAGGAATTGCGGGGAATGAGTGCACCCATGAGGGCGCCAAAGAGTCCGTGAGGACTCTGTGACTGGCCTAGCGTTTTACTCTTCCTCACACCGACTACATGGCAGGAATACGGGGAGCTCTTCGGACTGCTTGGCAAAGCAGATGGGAGACGGTTGAAGGGAACTTAAAGTTGCGTGCCATTGCGCCGCGACTGTTCCCATGGACCTATCCCCCAATGCCGCTGCGGCTTCAGGTTGATTCTGTCGTCTCCAAATCGAACACACTCGTGTGACGCATCGCTATTTTATGGAGCGCTCGCCTGCGCCCTATTGCAACGACTGCGTCGTCCCCCAGACTGTTCGGCACATTCTTGTCGAATGTCCCATTCTGGGTGATCTTCGCGCACGATACCTGTCCGGGTACCGGAATGGGCGGGGTCACTACCGCCTGTTCCTTCTACTCGGAACAGATTCGTGCACATTGACTTGTGGACTAGTTGACTTCTTGGGGGAGGCCGGCCTTCTCCCTATTATTTAAGAAGGGTTTTTTTTTGTTTTGTTTTTGCATTTGTTTATTTTTGCTTGTTTTTTTTTTCTTTACTTGCACGCTGCGGCGCCGGGGGGAACTCTCCCCGGTGCACCAGCTTGCTTCCTTTCCCCCTTTTTGGGGTGTTGTTTGTTTCTCTTTAATTTTATTTTAAAGTAGCCTAGAACTAGGCCAGTTTTAATACGGCAACTAATGCCCAAGTAGGCAGTGGCAAGATCAGCTTTAAAAAAACCCCCCAAAAAACCGTATTGAGAATATCAGGGCTGTACAAGGAGTTTATGCTGTCCTTAGGGTCAATCTAGTTGCAATATACCACTCTGTACAGGAGATAACGCCTTGTGTCCAGTTCGAAGACCGTATCTTGATCTATATTGACTCACAAAGTGTCCTAAGTGCTATTAAGGTCATTAGATTCTCTGCACTTCCTAGTATGAGGTATCTGTGATGCTATGATTGCCGCACGGCGAGCGGATGTCGAGCTTGTCTTCTGCTGGCTTACTGAACATTTAGTAAATTCAGAGAAGTAGCTTTTTTAATGAGCGCACTAAACAGTCCAGGGGTACTGGACGACCAGAACAGCGCTTCCCTCTTACTCACTACATTACACGAATCAAGTCAGTCCTCTGGGCTGCATGACAAACAAGATGGGAGAGACCCGATAGACACTTAAAGATGCGTGCCTTCTCGCCGCCACTGTTCCCGTGGACCTACTCACCTATGCTTCGGCGTCTTCAACTCGGCTTCTATCGTCTTCGAATTGAGCACATTTGCGTGAGGCCCCTTCAATTTGATGCAGCACTCCCGTGCACCTTACTCTCCGTCGGGCACATTCTTTGTCAATGTTACAGACTGTCAGATATGTGCAGATGTTACTTGTCCCTGTACTGAGACGAGCGGGTCATAACCTAACCTAACATAATTCAACGGATGACAAAAGGCTCAGGCGCTTATCAGAGGTCATCCCTCAAAATAAACACCCACCTCATAAACTGCTCTCACACGATTGTGAGCAAACACGGCTTAAAATGGCATCACCATTAAAGCCTGTCGAAAACTTAATCCTGCAGCTGCAATACACATTATCAATATACAATATATATTTATTAAAAAAACCTCCCTTTCTCCATCCACAATTTGTATTCACACGTATGCGTTCAGAATATCACCTCTTAAACGATTTCGACATTTCGATATGTAATTTACCCCATTGCAATATATAAGCCATGGCAAACTACCCTCTCCATATGCTTATCTAAATTGCGTATGAAAACATTTACATTTGGACTTATTTTCCTCTCTGGTAAACCATTCCACTATTATACCAGTCTGTTGTTAAAAAATATATTTTCTCACATCCTTTCTACACCTTTGTTTCTTTAATTTTGAAATGCTGGCTCCTAGTCCTATTTCCTTCGAACACCAAGAATTTGTTAAAATCCAACTTATCTATCACAGAACAAATTTTAAAAAGCCTAATTGTATCTCCTTTCATGCACCTTCGTTAAAATGAGAACATATTTAGCACTAATATTCAACACCTCATCCCCTGACCTAGTCCTATCATAAATTAAACTGTTTGGATTCTCTTCTGTAAATAATGAAGCAAAATGATCATATGTATTTCTACCATTTCCTCATCAGATTCTTTCACAGCCCCTTCAAGATATTCAATAGGCCGTATTTTATCTCTGTTAGATTTTTTATTGGTTTTATAGCTGAAGAGCTTTCTTGGATCTTTATTATTATTTTGAGCTCAATTAATTTCTGCTGCCCTATTGTTTGTCTTAATTATCCTTTTTCGCTCATTACTAGTCAACCAATAATAATTTAGATTTTCAGCAGTACTTTCTCCTTGTAATCTCTGATATTTCCTTTTCTTCTCAAAAATTTCCATATCTATCTCATGATTCCATCATAATGGCTTTCTAGATTCTTTCCTAATGACCTTTGTTGAGATACACTGCTCGTGGACTACGTATAATATAGTCTTAACAGTATTCTACATATCGCAAGTATTCTTACCACTGAATTCTACATCCCAGTTCTGATTCAGGAAGTTTCTAAGTTTTCATAATCATCCTCAGGAAAGTTTAAAGTTAGTAGTCTATCCCTGGTTGTTTTATTAAAAAACTTACTAAAGATTATCCTCAAAACATTCTATAGACTAACAACTAGCTCTTTTCCTTCTTATTATATTTTCCTAATTCACAAAGCTTAAATTAAAGTCAGCTAAATAAACTGTATTTGCTTCACATCCTTTAATTATTTCCTTTATCATTATCTCATATATATCATGAGTCTATCCAATTGGTCTATAAAATCCGGCAAAGTGTAGTTTCCTATTTTTTTTTAGATTTGAAACAAGTATTTCTTATATTAATAATTACCCCTTTACCAGTCCTATCTCTACTTTAACTAATGTACATATAATAACCCTGTAGAACAAATCCATCCACACTCAATAAATTTAATGTCACTAACCCACGATTCTTTTTCACATACTATGGCTATACCTTCAACAATAACATAACTAAATAACTCATCCTTCCTATGTCCAAGACTACGAACATTGTTATAGAAGCAACTCAGCGTTCTTATCTTTAAAGCACATGGTTTAGCATGAATACCTTTACCTCTATCACCTCTACAACTCTTCCCTTTCCCTACCCTCACCCTGTCTATCTTCCATACATTTGTGTTCTCGTAAATTTCCCTGAAGAAATAATAACACGATCATTTTTCTTCTACAACATATCTACCCCATCCCCATCAAAATGCAATCCATTAAGAGCAAACATTTATATCTTACCATAACGCCTATCCCACATATCCTCAAATATTCTATCTTCCATCTCAGGTACTTCTTACATATTCATTCAGCCAAATTGTACGAGACATCTATTCTAATTCAAAATCCATTAGTCCCTTTTACTCAGGAAGCTTCATGTCCACAAACTTGGAGACTGAATTCTTGGAAGAGGATGGCCTCCTCCCTTTTTAAACTCTCTTTGGAGTTGCTTGTATGCTCTAGAGCCGGTAGGTGCTTCCTTTCTTTTCGTGTTGTTGTTTCGTTCCTCTTTCTTTTCTTATTAATTATTTGGTCTGGGTTTGGTTTTGCATTTGTTCTTTTCTTCTTTGGTTTGTGTATTCCTTTTGTTTCACCATTTTTTTAATGTAGCCTCGTAATTCGCTATAAATCATTATTGCGGCGCCTTATGCCTTGGCTCCAGTGGTCAGATGGGCGCGAAAATAAAAAGAAAACTTCACAATCTTTAAGTCTAATTAACATAATTTATTTTCTTTAGACAAATACATTTCTTTGCGTAATAATGGGAGAAAATTAATTGTTTGCTTAATTTGATTCTAGAAATTTTTGGAATCAATGTATTTTTCACTCAGATTAAAGCTGGCACCAATACACACGTCAAACCCCGTCAAAATACAGTACACCATTTTAAAGTGTATCTTTCTTTCAGTCTACGTATTAGGTCATAAATGAATACCAGGTGATAAGCCTGTGGCCTGTAACGTATAAATTCACAAGTCCATGCATGATAAGCTCTATGTATGGCCACGTATAAGCTCACAAGTCCATGATAAGACATGTGGATGTCCACTTGTAAATTCACAAGTCTATGAGGTATTTATTCGACGCGTCAGCTTACTCCGCTTGATTAAGTGTGGAGATTATTAAAATCACCCTCTTCACCAATAGCTTGAGAAATCTATTCGTTTACATTGTTCCTGAAGAGCTGAGGTGATATTGAACTATTGCGAATGTTTTAGAGTTAAAGTGTCCACATTTTTTAAACATTCCACAGAAACTGTAATTTCAAAAGAGTGTTAAACCATCTTCAATGGCTCCAAATCGACGGTTTTTCGTGATGAGTTTACACAAAAAAATTTACAGTGAATTTCTTGTAGTCCAGCAAAGTTACATTAAATCCCTATGAAAGTCTTCATCTGAAGTATTAAACATTATAAAGTTTTATTCAAAAAATCAATTACAAAATATCTTTATTATGTACATACAACTGAATCTTCTGTCTTACAATTACTGGTCTTTGTTTACTGTATCAGATATTTAAAGAAATATTTAAATTTTAGTACACAGTCCACCAATCTACAGAATCTTACTATCCGACATAGTATATCTCATTTACTTTATACTACTTTTGTTTAATTTTTTCAAGCGCATTTCTAGTAAAAAATATTTGTGTGATTTCTGCTGCAAAACTGAGTGTTCTAAAACACGAAGCTACAAGTGTTCCTGGGATTCGGGAGAACCGTTAGAAATATTTGGCACTACAAATACTTTATATATTTAATACAGCGACAGGGGAAGAGAGAATTCCAAGGATAGCTACCATCGAGAAAGAAGGGCTAGCCTCTCAAAAAGAGCGGCAACTCACTCCCCTAGTATAAACTCAGAATCGCGAAGCCAAAGAAGGCAACCATTGATTTGTGGACCGCTTTTTAAACCTCTTTCATCTGAAGCGATGTTCAGACACAGGCTGGAAGGGTCTGGCATCAACCAAATCCCAGTCTTTTGGAACACTGCCTCACTAGTAAAGGAATTATGGCACGAAACGAGGGACCAGTGATGAGGACCTAATAGACAGGAATAGATTTATAGCCTGTATAAACAATAGAAACAAGTAGGAAGCTACTTGATTTCACTAGGTAAAATGAAAATCTAGTATTCCTCATTGTAAAAAAAAAAATAATACCTAAAATGTAATAAAAATAAAGAATTATGACACGAAGCGAGGGACCAGTGATGAGGTCCTAATAGACAGAAATAGATTCATATCCTGTATAAACAATAGAAACAAAGAGGAAGCTGCTTGATTTCACTGGGTAAAATGAAAATCTAGTATTTCTCATTGTAAACCAAAAATAATAATACCTAAAAACTAATAAAAAAATAAAGAATTATGGCACCAAACGAGGGACCAGTGATGAGGGCCTAATAGACAGGAACAGATTCATAGCCTGTATAAACAATAGAAACAAGGAGGAAGGTGCTTGATTTCACTAGGTAGAACGAAAATCTAGTATTTACCATTGTAAACAAAAAAATATTACCTAAAAAGAAATAGAAGCCAAAGAATCAATTCACAAGAACGACTAAAAGAAAACTCAAAGTTTGTTGCTCCTAGACTTTGGAGGTTGTTTGAGTCAAATTTGTGGGCTGTTTGCCCTAAGACACAAAATACTTAGAGTTTTTAGACAAAATAGATTTCGAGAAAACTCCATAAATAGGCATGAACCAGAAAGTTATAAAAGATCAATCCCTAAGGGAAAAATGTCTTATTACACTTTGCTTCTGCTGGAGGTCATTAATCTTGTTAGAATTCTATAAAATCTTAAATAAACTTGCTAATTTCCCTTGATTACACTTTAGGTGGGTTTCTTAAACTATTTTGTTTTTCTTTACCCCTTATGGGCATCCTCTTTTGCTGAACTACAGTCATCTTAAAAAAGTTGTACGCCCACACAATCTCTAGTGACCATAATAGTGTCTTTTCATTATCCTAATTATCCACCTTTCAACACATTTTTACATATCTTACTCTACCTATTCCGTACCTCATGTTTAATTTTGTTGGCGAATAGAGCCTCTTCGGTCGTACTAAAATAAACAAATCATAGCCTTTGGACACAGGAGTTAGGTAGATTTCTCCCTCTTGCAATATTTCTATCTCTTTTGAGACCCACTTTTGCCTTGAAGAAGTGTACATGTTAATTAACACGTACATACAGAGATACATAAAGGCGCATTGAATACGGTCCCAAGAATCCTCCTGCTGTGGTGCTGTTCTAAAAAGGGATTTAGACGAAGAGGAAAAGGAAGTAGACGATCGCCGGAAGAAGGAATTCAGAAAGTTGGCTGGAACCTGCAAATGAGAGAACGGAAGGTTAGAGGCAAGGAACATACGCAGATACCCATCATTAAGAGCCTAAAATCGTTTCAAAGAATTTGGCAGTGAGAAGAAAACTACTATCACTACACTTTCTAAAATTAAATTCCCTCTCGAATGTGGTGTTTTATATACATATGTTTGTATTGATTTGTATTTAATTATTAATGAAATAAAAGATAGTGGAAAGAAGCGAGGTCATCTCAGTGGAAAAAAGATGAGAGTGGGAATACCTGGAAAGAAAGCAAATAGATACTCGTAGCTAAAGAATGCTGAAAGAGTTGAAGAATGGAAATATCTGTACTAATAAATATCGTAACCCATAAATGTAGAGGCGTTAGGAATCGCCGGCGTAGGAACGAGTTCCTTTCTAATTATATGCACATAAAAGGTTTGAATTTAAGATGTATGGTGGCGTAGGTAGTAAAGGTGGCTGGAAAACCATCTCGATTTATCTGGCTGGTTTTAGCTACAATCACTCGTTTGAACTCTTAATATACACCTGACTAAAAAAGTTTGCCCATTTCTCCAATTGCGAAATTCAAGGCTGTGTGTCTGTATCACTTTCACTCATACCAAAACTCAATTCACACACTTAACGGGGTATTTCTCATTTACTACTCTGCATACCACCACATAATTTACTCTGATAACCTATAGGTTCAATTGCTTTCACTCGTGCAATCACATCAGAGGAGGTAGGGTAGGCCCTACAGGCGAGATTATGAAGACGGTTATGGGCGCTGTCGACGACTGTGGATTTAAAACCCGCAGACGCGTCGTGGTGAGGATGCTCCCGAGGTGGGGTCCAAGCCAGGCAGCCCACGTGAGGAACATGTCGCTAAACCGGCGCCTTGCAGACCTCTGTACGGCGGAGGGTGTCTTTTTTGTAGACCTCTACGCCGTATTCTATGGTAGAAAAGACCTCTACCAAAGGGATGGGGTGCACCTCTCCTTTAAGGGCAAGACTTTCCTTGACAACCTCATCCAGGATGTTGTGGAGCGCACCCAAAGGAGTGTCCGGACCATTGGGAAGGTGGACGTACACCAGTACGCCCGAGTCACTCCCCAAACAACCTTTTCGGAGGTTGTCAACCTTCTCGGACAACCAAGAAGCCGGGAAACGGAAGAGTATAGGGGGTCCTACATTCGGGGACTCCCTGAAAGTTCTTCTGTTCAATGCGAGGTCCATCAGGAACAAGTTTCCTGAGCTCCGTGGCCTCGTAGCGACGGAAGAACCCGAAATGGTAGCCATAACAGAATCGTGGTTAAAAACCTCAAACCGAGACTTTGAAAGCGAATTCAAGGTTCCTGGCTACCAACTCTTCCACAAAGATAGGCCAGACAGAGAGGGTGGCGGTGTAATGTTGTATGTCAAAGATACAATCAAATCTACGAACTTCAACATTATATCCGATCACGAGCTTCTAGGCGTTGACCTAGAGATAGGTCCTGTCAGATACACGACCCTGCTTCTTTACAGACCCCCCTTTCCAACCCGTTGAGAAGGACAGGGAACTGTACCAGCTGCTGGGTAAGCTTGTTCAAGGCAGAGTGTGCATCTTTATGGGCAACTTCAACTGACAAGTTGACTGGGAAACCAGAGCAGCCTGTGGCGAGAGCGCGCTACACCTGGAGTTCGCCAACAACGAGTTCATCACTCAATGGGTCAGAGAACCGACGAGAGGAGACAATATCTGCGACTTGGTCTTCACCTCTGAGGATGATATCGTTGATGATCTCTCTGTCGGCGAAGAGCTCGGTGGCAGTGATAACCAGCTAATTATATTTAGCATCAAGATCCCGAAGGTAAGGTCTGTTGCCAGTCAATCAAGGAAACTTGACTTGAGAAGAGCAGACTTTGCAAGCCTTCGTGCTGGGCTGACTGATGTAAAGCTAGCGGTATGGAAAGAGGTTGAGGACTCGTGGAACAATTTCAAAAATAAGTTCATGAGTTTTCAATCAAGTTGCATCCCTCTGAAATGCCTCCGTTGGTCTTCTGTTCAACCAAAGTGGTTTAATCGCTAAATCGGCCAACTGCTTAGGGAGAAGAGAAATGCGTACCGGCGATCGAAGATCTTGGGTGCCTTTGACGAGTACCGGAGGCTAGCCAGAAGAGTGAAGTCCAGCATAAGGGCGGCTAAGCGGTCTGAGGAACTCCAAGTAACGAGACTCTGCAAGGAGAATCCCTAGGAGTTCTTCGACTATGTAAATATCCGTAAACCAATCCATCGTAGGATTGGGCCCTTAGTAGACGAGAAGGGTGCATTAACTCAGTCAGATGCAGAAAATGCTAACCTGCTCAATGACTACTTCTCTTCAGTGTTTACTTAAAGAGTGTGGTCCCATCCCACAGCCCACGGATTCCTACTCAGGGGAAATGCTGGAGGTAATGAACTTCACCGAAGGTGAAATAAAGAAAAAGATCACTGACCTACATACGAATAAGTCCCCCGGACCGGACGGGTTTCTATTCAAGGTGTTGAAGGAAGTGTGCGATGAAGAATCACGACATCTGTGCGCTATCTTAAACATGTCTATCCGGACCGGATGCGTTCCTAGAGACTGGCGTGAGGCAGAGGTGACCCAGATCTTCAAGAAAGGAGACCCCAGTCATCCGTTAAACTACTGACTTATCAATCTGACTTCGATAGTCGGTAAACTGATGGAAAGCATGATGGTGGACAAAATGACGTCTTATTCAGAGTCAAACATGGTACTGAGGAGTTCCCAGCACGGCTTCCGAAGGCACCGTCACGCCTGACGAACCTTGTGGAATTCTTCCACTTAGTGTTCAGTGAGCATGATCGAGACAAGGTGGTGGATGTTGTGTACCTTGACTTCCAAAAGGCCTTTAACAAGGTACCACCCCATTACCTTCTCCAGAAAGTGCGTGCGCAAGGCATAGGCGGCAAGGTAGCAGGTTGGATAGAGAGCTCGCTAAGTGACAGACGGCAACGCGAAGTGGTGAATGGTAAAGCCTCTAAATGGGCGCCCGTATCTAGCGGTGTCCCTCAAGGTTCCGTACTGGGACCACTACTGTTTATTATCTATGTCAACGACATTGGCGGAGACATGGTTGCCAAAATCTCCAAATTTGTTGACGACACCAAGCTTGGTATCAATGTGGCAAAGGAAGGGAACACTGCCAGCCTCCAAGAGGACCTTCAAAGGATTTGGGAGTGGTCGAACACGTTACAAATGCCTTTCAACGTGAACAAGTGTGAAGTAGTGCATATTGGCCACCGAAACCCCAAATCCCAGTACTTCCTTAAGGGAACTGCCCTTGAATCGAGTGACACTGAGAAGGACTTGGGTGTAACTATCACTAGCGACCTCAAGTTCTCGAAACAGTGGATCGAGGCAGAGAAGAAAGCCCAAAGGATGTTAGGCTACATAAAGCACCAGTTTGGATACCGTAACAAGGAGATAGTACTTTGTCTGTACAACTCCCTCGTTTGGCCGCACCTGGAGTATGCCGTACAATTTTGCAGTACTTCGTTTCGAAAGGACATCACAAGGTTGGAACGCGTACAAGCTAGGGCAACCAAACTGATTCCCTCTATCCGACATAAAAGTTATGAAGATAGACTAAGGGAATTAGATCTTTTCTCGCTGGAAACCCGTAGACTGCGTGGTCAGCTAATCGAAGTTTTCAAAATACTTCGAGGGTTCGACAATGTTGACTACCGGGATATTTTCACACTGAGTGAGAACAGAACGCGCAATCACGGCTCCAAACTTGAACTGAAGCGTTACAACCACAATCTCTGTGGAAATTTTTCACTTACAGTATTTGCGGTAAGTGGAACGCACTTCCAGTGAAAGTTGTCAACAGTGAATCTGTTAACCAGTTCAAGTCAAGCCAAGACAAAGTCTTGAAAAGTGGCTGTTTAGGGACTAAAAACAATTGAGCAGCCATGTGTCTACTCGATTGCTAGTCCAAAGGTACCCTCTTTGAATGGACCGTAAGGTCTCCTAGGGTACTTTCTTTCCTTGTAACTCCTTGTAACTGTATGTCTGAATTAATTTGGCCGATAACCTCTAGGTTTAGTTGCCGTCACTTATGTTATCTTTCAATTCACAATCTAGACATGTATAGTCTGATGCTTCTATGTATTTCACTCCAACAACCTGAGGGTTGAGTAGTTTTCAGTCAATCTTAGACCTTAGTTACACTCTCAAAATATAGGTCTGATTTAATTTCACTCATGTTACTTTCGTTTAAACTCTGAAAACCTTTAGTTTCATTTACCTTCATTCACTTTACACCTTTAACCTTTGGGGCTGACTTGATTCACTTATTCCATCATTTAACTTTCGATCTAAATGTGTATGTATAGCGGATTTGCTTTCATTCTTGGTCATAACTCAATCCACATAGTCTTCCCCATAGTGGATGCGGCGATTTATCTTCCTAGTCGCCGTGCTGACGGAATTCAGCGCCCCATCCGCCCCAACTTAGACTCTTGTTCCTTATGACACCCTGGTTCCTTAACCTGCTTCCTCACTTTCTCTACAACCTCCATTGAACCTTACTCTGGCGGGCCTCTAATTCCATAAGGTAGATGCCGCCCAGCTTTCTCTTACCCAACCATCTTGCATCGGGGCTGAGAGGGGAGGAGAGAACGCCCCCTCACCCCTGAGCTGTGGTTTGGGGAGGTGGGTTTTAACAACCTGCTTCATTCCCACCCACACTTTCCTCATATCCACTTTCTTTCTCCTTTCGCTGACTATCAATTTTACGCCGTGTCTAAGTTGAAGCTGCCAGGTCACTAAGCGCAAGTAGTGTTCTTAAATGGTGGCATCGGGTTCTGCTGGCCCCGTATTCACCCCTCGCCAAGTGGGCTACTGCGTGGGGTGATGAGCATTTGTATCCCGTGAAATGTATAAGGTCACTCTGCCCAATGAAAAGTTATTAACCTAAAATAAATCTCCCCATTTACCTCCCCCTATATCATCACCCTAACCGCCTTCGGGCAGCTCCACTGAAAAAATAGAGGTCGCTCCTTGTGCTCTCTCAGGTGACCCTCCGAATTTCTTGTACCTACGGTTGCAGAAGACTCCCCTAAACATCTTCTCTATAGGCGCTTTTGGGTGCCTCCCTCTTTCCAACAGCAGTACCTCCTTTTCTCTCACAAGGGACTGCCACGAAAGCACACTGGCGCTCGAAGATTGACAGCTCGCGGTAGGAGCGGCTCGATAGCGACAACCTATTAAGAGAGGCGAGGAGGGGCAAGGCCCGTCAGGCCATGTTCCCTAACATCCTGCATTGGTGCGTTGAGAGCCTTCAGAGGGTCACGGTACGTGCTCCTTTCACTTCCTCGACGGATGCCGATTCGCCAGCATTAGGTGATAAAGGAACCCCGAATTGGATTTGTTATGTCATGG
Source organism: Ceratothoa steindachneri (assembly GCA_963969495.1). NCBI lineage: Eukaryota > Metazoa > Arthropoda > Malacostraca > Isopoda > Cymothoidae > Ceratothoa > Ceratothoa steindachneri. The sequence goes on along the minus strand of OZ018323.1, from coordinate 194,839,587 downwards.
GTGTGGGGATGGCCTCATGTAAGCTTCCCCATGAGATAGACTTAGTCCCTGAACCGACGCAGTCCCAGATGGTAGAATCTTACATGATGTCTAACATGGGTTCAATGCCAAGCACTGAACCCGAGTCCGCCCCTGTGCAAGGTCCTGCTCAGACGGCTCGGGTCTCCGAGGCCTTTCAAGGAGAGGAGGGATCTTCTCCCTAGGTTGGTATCCCTATGACAGCCAAGACTTTCTCTGTTTCAGAGGAAGATCTTGCTGAGGCCGGGACATCTGGCCTAGGGGCTTTTGCCCTCTGAGGGGAGAATTGGGTTCATTCCCCGCCCTTCTCTCCTAAAGAGCAAAGAAATGGAAAGACAAAAAAGACTTGGGGCTCCCCCACCCCCTCGCGCGGGAGGCACGGGGATGGACGGGGATGCTGTCATTTCAGTATGTGACCAAGCCAAGATCGGGACGTTCGAGTGTGTTGCTCTAACAGTTGAAGAGTTCCATACTAAGCCAAAAATTGGGAAGTGCGTTGCCTCGATTATGTCGAGTCTACTCATTCAGAAGTTACCTGGCATTTTAAAGCCAACTGGCTTCGAATGCTTCCTCTTTATTCACTCAACTGATTGTAGCATGTTGGGTAAGGACACCATGATTCATTAGAGGAGAGCTTTAGCTACCGTGATTGGTAGAGAGCCGAAGGTGAACTGTGTCTCGGACGGGAACGGCAAATGCGATGGAGTGCGCGACCGTTTCTCCTTACGAGAAACAGTCACGCGCCTCCATTGAGTCGTTAGACCCACAGGAGGCAACACCCCTGAAGATGGTCATGAAGCGATCTTCCGGGGTTCCTAAGGCTGAGAAGCCCACATGCCAACTCTAAACCACGCCTCTTTCTATGCCGAAGAGCAGAGGCTTCGGTTTTCCTTGGCCAAGACTAAGCTGGTGCACTACTGTTGCCATCCACTGCTCCACCCTGACCCAGACTTGTTTCTAAATATGGTACGCCTGGAAGTGGTAGACTAGCATTGTTTTCTTGGTCTTGTATTTGACCGACGTCTAAGCTAAGACAATCATATTCGCAGCCTTATGATCTCTTCTACCCACCCAATGTTTATTCTTCGTTCTGTGACTTTTTAGCGCCTGGGGCGCTGATGGGGCGACTGCCTTATTTTTTTATCATTCTTTGTTCGTTCGAAGCCCGAATATGGATGTTAGTTTTATACATCCTCACCCGAGAGTGTATTAAGGAAGATGTACTCGATCCACCAAACTGGCCTTCATCTGGTGCCCGATGCCTTCCACACGTCCCCCATTGAGGGCCTTCTTGTCAATGCTCGTGAGGTGCCACTCGATCTGCGTCGTGAACAGTATATTATTCACCTCTAAACTTGATCCCGGTGCCTTTGTCAGTCGCCAACTATTCTCACTGCATCCGCAGCTGATCTCGACGGTGCCAATGCCGCTGAGAGACTCCAGTCATACCATAAGTCCTTTGGGTTTAGGTATAGGCAATTCCTTCGAGAACTCGGTAATTCTTTCGGCCTGGTGCTTCCTCTGGTTCTCTCCTGGATGCCATCCTGGAGGGTATCCCCTCTGTCTATTTGTCACCAAGCTTCTACTCCCAAAGCTTCTTTAGCGCCGGGAGTTTTGCGTTTGACATATTTGTAGCACACTTCGTGTTATGCTGGATCCATGCCAGTGTATACCGATGGCTCCAAGTCCCCAAAGAGGGTCGGTTTCCACGCCGTGTTCCCTATGTTTAAAGTCAACAAGGCTCTACCATACGCTGCGTCTGACTTCACGCCTGAACTGGTTGTAATGCATCGCTCGGTACTAGACATTTCGCAATCTACTTGGTTCGGAGAATCCATTACGATTTATAGCGACACACAAAAAGCCCCGAGTGCTCTTGAGGCAGTGGAATCATCGCATCACTTGGTTCGCGCTATCCATGACTCCACAGTTTTGGCGAGCCCGGTGGATGTCGAGATTATCTTCCACGCCGTGTTCCCTATGTTTAAAGTCAACAAGGCTCTACCATACGCTGCGTCTGACTTCACGCCCGAACTGGTTGTAATGCACCGCTCGGTACTAGACATTTCGCAATTTACCCGGTTCGGAGAATCCATTATGATTTATAGCGACACACAACAAGCTCCGAGTGCTCTTGAGGCAGTGGAATCATCGCATCACTTGGTTCGCGCTATCCATGACTCCACCGTTTTGGCGAGCCCGGCGGATGTCGAGATTATCTTCTGCTAGCTTCCTGGACATTTAGGAATGAGCGCGCCGATGAGGGCGTCATAGTGGCTGCGGGAACTGGGTGACCAGACCAGCGTTTCGCTCTCCCTCTCACCGATTACATGGTAGGAATATGGGCTGCCCTCTGGGCGGCTTCGCAAAGAAGATGGAAGAGGGTCGAGCGGAACTTAAAGTTACGTACCATTACGCCGCGGCTGTTCCCATGTACTTACCCCCAATGTTGCGACGGCTTCTGTTCCTTATGATTATGACTGCCTTGTCCCCCAGATTGTTCGGCCTATTCTTGTTGAATAGCCCAGTCCGGGTGATCTTTGCTCATGTTACCTGATCCGATACCGGGGCAAGCGGTATGTCTACCGCTCGTCCCTTTTACTCGGGAATGGTTCGTTCACACAGATCTGTTGACTATACGACTTTTTGGAGGAAGTTTTTTTATTTTTCGTCACACGTTGTGACGTCGGGTGGAGGCGGGCCTACCCTCGCCTCCGGAGCGCGCTTCTTTCTTGCCTTTTTGATTTGTTTTCTTGTTTTTGTTATTTCTATTTAGCCTTTGTTCTCTTTATTGTTGTTATTTGTTATTTACATATTGTTATTTATTTTTTGTTATTCTGTTTTTAATATAGCCTACCTGGATGCTGTGTTGTGTACGGTGACTTATGCTCTAGTACTTAGTCGCCAGATGGGCTCCCAAAATAATATAGTTCACATCTGCCCCCAACTACGGCTCCACCCGACACGGACCTGTTTCTGAACAGGCTTCCTCATGGAATTGGTGGATTCACACCGTTTGATTGGTCTTTTTTCTACCATGGCCTTACCTGGGAAAGGTCATATTCACAGTCTTAGGCTGAGAATTACCTTGGGTGAGGATACGGCTGCTGCCCTGGTTTTCCATCCATCCTTTGTTTGTTCGAAGCTTGTCTATGGAGGCGAGTTTTATGCAGTCGCAGCCGATCGGCCATTACTTTAGGTGGACTCAATCCACCACACATGTCTCCGCCTGGCGACCAGTAGCTTCATGATGTCCTCAATCGACTGCCCACTTGTCGATGCTGGAGCGATGCCACTTGCTCTTTGCCGTCTACAGTGTATTATATGCCTGTACGTGCTAGCCCGGTGCCTGCCTCATTCGCCTACGGCTTTCACTACATCCACAGCCGATCTCTATGGTGCCTATGCTGCCGAGAGACTACAGTCGTACCCTAAGCCCTTTGATTTAAGGCTAGGAAACTCCATCGTGAGCTTGGTGTAGCGCTTAGGCCCATGGGGCCTCTGGTTCTGACTAGGATGTCACCCTCTTTGTCGCCACGCGTTCTGTTCTCACAGCTTCCACGGCACAAGGCGCATTGCGGTAGTTCCTTTTGGAGAACAATTCGTCTAACTTTGGATCCGTGCCAGTGTATACGGATGGATCCAAGTCCCAGGAGGGGGATCGGTCTCCGACTTGCATATTTTGATAGAAAATCAAACGACGTTGTTAATGAAATTTAGAAGACTCTAATTAAATTCTATCTATATCTCGTCCCAAAATTCATATTATAAAATGGTCACAATATATGCTTCAATTTCAGCTACAAGGGCCGAATTCCATTCCCCCGCCCCTCTTCTGAAATTTATTAATATACTTGTGAAACTTGCGATTCATCTTATATTGGTTCGACCATTAAGTCAATCCATTGTCGCATCGAGCAGCATTGGGGAAGGTCGACCAGCACGGGGCTCATTTTAAGCAAATCAGACTCCTCGCCCATACGAGATCACTTCAAAATAGGAATTATGAAATTAGTCTGGGTATCTTTAAAATACTTAGACATAGCCCAAATCCCAACGAACTAGGAGTATTAGAATCTCTTTTCATCCTAAAACTTCGACCTAATTAAATATAAATCAAACTGTACCCAATCTTTACATTGTATATTAATTAAATTTTTATTCTTGTATTAAGCAACATATCCTAAATTGCGCTATTCAATTTAAGTATTTTATGAAAAATAGAAATTTTAACCCTTTTCTATCATAATTTCTTAGTGCCAAAACGTTTAAACCCAGAGAAATAAAGATGTTTATATCAATAGCGTGCTTGATTTTCACCATATTTAAACTGCGATTTGGGAGAGGCTCAACAGTTCATATTTATATATGTAAAATTCTAACAGATGGTGCGGTAAGTATATCACAAAATGATACCGTCCGCTTCTTATAGCCACCCTGGGGAATGACCTAGTTGTTACCAGGGAAGATCAACTTTCCGTTAGCCATTTCTTATGACCCCCCAAAAGGTCATTCGAAATAAAAAGCTTAAACTTAAGATTTCTTGCTTTTTTGATGAAAAAAGGGGAATATAACTATGCTATATACTTTTTGACAAATGTGGAAAATTAAAACAGATGGTGCGTTAAGTATATAGTACAGATGGTGCGTTAAGTATATAGTACAGATGGTGCGGTAAGTATATCACAAAATGATACCGTCCGCTTCTTATAGCCACCCTGGGGAATGACCTAGTTGTTACCAGGGAAGATCAACTTTCCGTTAGCCATTTCTTATGACCCCCCAAAAGGTCATTCGAAATAAGAAGCTTAAACTTAAGATTTCTTGCTTTTTTGATGAAAAAAGGGGAATATAACTATGCTATATACTTTTTGACAAATGTGGAAAATTAAAACAGATGGTGCGTTAAGTATATAGTACAGATGGTGCGGTAAGTATATCACAAAATGATACCGTCCGCTTCTTATAGCCACCCTGGGGAATGACCTAGTTGTTACCAGGGAAGATCAACTTTCCGTTAGCCATTTCTTATGACCCCCCAAAAGGTCATTCGAAATAAGAAGCTTAAACTTAAGATTTCTTGCTTTTTTGATGAAAAAAGGGGAATATAACTATGCTATATACTTTTTGACAAATGTGGAAAATTAAAACAGATGGTGCGTTAAGTATATAGTACAGATGGTGCGGTAAGTATATCACAAAATGATACCGTCCGCTTCTTATAGCCACCCTGGGGAATGACCTAGTTGTTACCAGGGAAGATCAACTTTCCGTTAGCCATTTCTTATGACCCCCCAAAAGGTCATTCGAAATAAGAAGCTTAAACTTAAGATTTCTTGCTTTTTTGATGAAAAAAGGGGAATATAACTATGCTATATACTTTTTGACAAATGTGGAAAATTAAAACAGATGGTGCGTTAAGTATATAGTACAGATGGTGCGGTAAGTATATCACAAAATGATACCGTCCGCTTCTTATAGCCACCCTGGGGAATGACCTAGTTGTTACCAGGGAAGATCAACTTTCCGTTAGCCATTTCTTATGACCCCCCAAAAGGTCATTCGAAATAAGAAGCTTAAACTTAAGATTTCTTGCTTTTTTGATGAAAAAAGGGGAATATAACTATGCTATATACTTTTTGACAAATGTGGAAAATTAAAACAGATGGTGCGTTAAGTATATAGTACAGATGGTGCGGTAAGTATATCACAAAATGATACCGTCCGCTTCTTATAGCCACCCTGGGGAATGACCTAGTTGTTACCAGGGAAGATCAACTTTCCGTTAGCCATTTCTTATGACCCCCCAAAAGGTCATTCGAAATAAGAAGCTTAAACTTAAGATTTCTTGCTTTTTTGATGAAAAAAGGGGAATATAACTATGCTATATACTTTTTGACAAATGTGGAAAATTAAAACAGATGGTGCGTTAAGTATATAGTACAAAATGATCCTGCCCGCTTCTTATATTCCCCGTTTTATCATAAAAAAGCCGATCTTAATAAGGTTCCTATTTCGAATGACCTTTTGGGGGGTCACTAGAAATGGTTAGCTGAAAAACTTGATCTTCCCTAATGTCCACTAGGGCGTTCCTCAGGATGTTGTAAGAAGCGGACGGTATTATTGTGTCCTATATACTTTATATTTACCATAATATATATATATATATATATATATATATATATATATATATATATATATATATATATATATATACCATAGGCGTGCGATCATTGGAAGCAATGGAAGCAATGCTTTTCCTATTAATTACGAGTAATAAAAAGAAAAAATATGACTTACGATTTAAATTAGGTATTTACAAAAATAATGAACTCTTCAAAAGTATCCCTGCTAAAAGCATACTTCTAATATTAACGCGAATTATAGTGTAGCTGCTTATTCCCTTCTGAAAACTGTGTATAACTCCTATTTTTAGATAGGGTTAACATATAATGTGCTCTTTTATACTTACAGGTATATATAACTAAAAGTTTGCATTTTCAGGTGTAAAAGTAAGATAATATATTGCAAAATGGAAACAATTTGCCTATTGCTGTCACCCAGAGAGTAAGCGAATTGGAGCGTTATTAAAATTAGCCAACGGATACAAAGGAGAGCCTTCCGGATCCTGCATTAGGCTTCTTTTTTTCCTATGAAGTGGTTATTTGGGGAAAGGACGTCTTGTTATTATAATTACATATTTATTTTACTAAAATTAAATAAAAGACTTAGAATACATTCATATTAAAGTAATCTCTTTATTGTGAAATTATAGTTTCATGACACCTTTATATAAGAAAGAATTTGAATGCATCAACATAGAATAAATAATCTTTATTATACGTAGCTGTCTAATTCCTGCTACATTTTGAAACAAGAAACTGCAGCTTGCTGGCATCTTTGTTAAAATCAGTTCATAGTTTCAACTACCTTATCGGTGCATTAATTAATTAGCTCCTATGGAAATTATTTTTTGGTTAGATTAATTGTTTTTATTTAATTTCTACCCTTCAGATCGATAATGAAATTGAACAACAAAGACATTGTGAAACGTGGCATATGCATATTTGAGAGATTGTTAGTCAATAACTTTCTTTGAAAAGTCACGCAGATAAAGAGAGAATAATTCTAGATTATAGGCCTACTCCAGACATAGCTGTAATAGGGAAAATAAAGCATTGCGTTCGAAAATTTAACAAGTGCAATAAGAAAAGGCAAAGTGGTTAACTGAATCTCCTTGCTTGCCAAAATTATTTTCCTAGCCGTCTTTGTTGTTTAACAACGAAATAAGTATATTTAATTCATCTGGCTTTACCCATTTAAATAATTTGCATAAGGCAATCAAAAGACACGAACTTTCTTCTACTCACATAATATCTGCGATAGACTTAATTAGTTTCGGAAAAACGCGAATTGATTTCTTAATAAACAGCCACGACAAGAGGAATGTGGAAATCTTAAGGAAAATGTTAAAAAGAATAGGGAGATTTTAAAAAAGATTAATCGACATGGTTTGTTTTTTATGCGAGTAGCAATTAGCATTTAGAGGCCACGATGAATCAACAGATTCTGAAACAATGGTAATTATGTTGAGTTGCATAATTTATGTAAGAAACACGATCTGTTACTAACATTGCATTTGGAAGGGAACAGAGTTTTTCCTGGTTTTCAAAATAGAATGAAAAATGATTTAACTAATTGCGTGACCGAAATTTTTTCACTGATTATTAAATGAAAAAGAAGCGTTTTCATTTTGCGGCTATTATTTAGACGAGATTACTGATAACTGTTTTGCAACTTTCTTGTGTTGTGTGGTAGTCCTTAAGTGATGGTAATGTTTGCAAAGAATATATATGGTTTATAAACGTAACCACTGATCGTACGGCCGAATGGTTATCAAAAATCGTGTTTATTAATCGTGTAAAAGAAATTGTTGGTCAAACTTATGATGGCGCAAGTGTTTTGGCAAACGGACTAAATGGACTTCAAAAAAGGGTCACTGTATGTCTCATGGATAAAATTGAGTGCTTTTACAATCGGTTTTTAAAATCCAAGAATACGATATATTATTTTCAAAGCTCGTCTTTTTGATTTGTATTTGCAAAGTCAAGTAAACGTGTGCATCTTTTACATACTAAAATTAAAAAAGCTATTTCAAAAACTTGAACCAACTTGTTGGAACCTTAATCACTCTTTGGTCGAAATTGTTCTTGAGTACCATGAGAAATTTGCTGATTTATTGCAATTCATTATTGACAAATGCAGCAAATGGGACACTGAAAGTAATCGCTACACTCAAGCATGATATTCCATCCAAGAAGTTTTGAATTAAGCTTTCTTTTAAATGTACACATTGGGCAATATTTTCAATTGGACAAATGCAGTATTTGATGTTTTACAGAATAACACATTTGAAATATCCTACTGTATTCGTAAAATAAATTAAATAATCAAAGTCTTAAATGATAAAATGAATGTATTTTCCAAAAATTTGCCCACTGTTGAGGGCATTTATCTTTCTATTAAACGAAAAATAAACGATCCTTTGCAAGACCCCAAAGAAAAGTACAGATAAATATTTTACCAATTTATAGATTTGATATGTATGCTAATTGAAGTGAGATTTCAAAATCTGAATTAGATAGCTTTTTTGGAGCTGCTTGATTCAAGAAAACAAGAAGAAAACATAAAATTTGATGAATCAGCTCTAACATTGCTCAAAAATTCTTATGAAGATTTATGGACTGCCAAAGAGTGAGGAGCGAACTACTAGATTTATATAATGACAGCGAACTGAAGAAAAAACAAGTGCATTAATTGCTTGGCATTTTGTGTAACAGTGGGTTAGATGCAGCTAACTGCAACTAACAAAATTGTGTGAGCTAACATTTACCCTACTGGCAACAAGTGCTACGGTTGAGCATCCCTTTACGTACCAAAGAAGAACTCACAATTACACGTTGAATGCGCAAAGACAAGAAAGATTACGCAGTTTGATCACATCGTTTACGAAAAGGCTCTTTGAAAGAGCATTAAGAATGACAAGTTCTATGAAATATCATCAACTTATTGAAAAAGAGAGGAGAATCGAATTAACATTCAAATAAAATTGGTAAGATTATATTCTTTCAAATATAACCGATTTCCGCTTTTTAGAACTTAGGTTATATATTTATTTCGAAATTTTATTTGTCATTGTTTCTTCAGAAAAGGAGAGTTCCTGTAGATACGACCTTCTGGGAATGACTTATAGCAGGAGAACTAATGCCCATAATTGGTAAGGTGGGGTATTTCCCAGAGGTACTGTCTTGTAGGAGACTCTTACATCATTTCGTTTTACTTTTATTAGTCTATCATTGCTTCCCCAATCAAAAAGGTCCCCCCACACCCTTGATATATATATATATATATATATATATATATATATATATATATATATATATATATATATATATATATATATATATATATATATATATATATATTATATCTCTCATGAGCGGGAGGGAATGATTAAAATAAATCCAGAATAATGCAAGAAAGAGAAAAAGCGATCATTTTTCTTACGAAAAAGTTATTTCCTAATTCTAAAAAATCCGTACTGCAGTTGCTCACTGAGGCAGTGAGCAACCGCTTTGATGTAAATTGAAGAGAACCTTTAATCATTCGGTACTCTTTAATTGAGATCAAATTGGTTGCTTGCTGTCTCAGTGTGTTTGGATCGAATCCCTCCCCAGTACGGATTTTTTCAAATTAGGAAATAACTTTTTCCGAAGAAATACGAGTATTATCCAGTTTTCTCTTTCTTGCGGTATGCTGGACTTATTTCCATCATTCTCTCTCCCTCATGAGAGAGATACTTTGTATATTCGTCGCGCGTTTAACTCAATTTCTCATTTGACTATTGAATACCCAATTAATTTCTCTCTCTTTTTCACAGTCCCGATCGTCCTTGCGAATGGTGCCTTAAAAGCTTCTTTGTCCGGAAGAAATTTTGTTCTTTTGCCTAGCCGAGTGTTAAAGAGTCTCTTTAAAGTTTGAAAGTACTTGGAAACACCATTTCATTTTTCCCTGCAGGACATTGCATTCATATATATATATATATATATATATATATATATATATATATATATATATATATATATATATATATTATTGCCATTTAATCTTCATTATTCTCACTATTGATATGAAAATCAAAACTTTATGATCCCGTATTTATCCAATTTCCTAAATTTCCAAGGTTTCCGGAAACTTTTGGCCGCGGCTGAATGTGAGGATGACCAGGCTGAATATTCATGTCTACTATATCACAAAGGGGCAAGGTGATACTTTCGTTTATGTGAATACATTGAAAAAAGAAATTTAGAGGGAATAAAATAACTGTTATTGGAGCCAGAAAGATATTTCAATTGCTGACATCAAGCGTACAGTTATAAGACATCTTACCAAACTCAGAAAGTGTTTATCCGGTTACATTCCTGATCACGTATTGAATTCTAGAACAACGCAGTTCTGTTCTTTTCTGGATGTCAAGAATTGCAAATGCTTTCAAAATTGCACATTTTAAATCTAAATGCTATTTCTGTCTTCCACATTCTATGTAGTTTGATGGCTTCAGGGGTAATTTTGCTTTATACAAATTTATGTAGGAATAATACCTATAAAAGTTCGCCGACCTCTGCCTTAGGTAATGTACTTTTCACATATTTTCTTTTCCTTACTTTCGGTGCGACACAGTATTCGAATACAGTATTTGAGGTTAACCAGATTTGTCTAGAATCCTTAGTACTAGTACTACTAATTATAATAAAAGAAGGGGAGGAGCAGAAGAAAACAGATCCCCCAGTTTTCAGTACCGTGTCACGGGAGAAGGAAAGCTGATTCCATTTTATTAGGGAATGTCCATCATAAAAGAGAATAGGGGCACATTTTCCCGCCGCAGGAAGGCCTTTTTGCAACCGAAATACATCATTTGCAGACGAATGCTATCTACTTTTTGCCTTGATTTCCTTTCGCTTTAGGCTTCCTTTTACCAGAAATTCAGGGCTTGCATTTAGGATTTTAGAGGGTTATTTATTTGGTTTTCTGTTTATTTCTATTTGGTTATTGTGTCTTCATTTTCTCTTCTGCTGTTTCCGTTTTTGAGGTTAAATTATAAGGGGTCAATTAACTGAGAGAAAAGAACGGTTTTGAAGTACGTCATGGTATGGAAGTTTTTAGCTAGACGGGAGATTTGATTTTATCGATCTTCCTATTTATAATATGCTTCTTTTATCCCCCTATCCCAGCAGTTGCAGGTCGTAAGGTTGAAGTTGTGTGGATAGTTACACACCCTTTTCTATAGACCTTTAAGTGGGGTCGGAGAAACGTAGGAAGAGATATAAAGGGGACAAGAAGTGAGAGAAAGTAGGTTAGGAGGGCAGGGCAGGAGGAAGCATCATGAAAATGTAATAAAACGGCAGAAAACTCATAAATGTTTATTCCATTTTCAGAATGGGTGGATACCTAGAAACAGCAGTCATCTGTGTCGGACGGGATCGATCCTGCTTCCCGAGAACCTCCGAAAATGAATTATCGTTAAGATTTTAATGTTTTTCTCTCGTAAATTCGATATCAACGTTTTTATATCCGTTGTTTGATAAAGGAAGCTAAGTAAAGGTAGACCTGTTAAAAAAAAGGTCTCGATTGTTCGTCTCAAGGAGAGGGATTCTTTATTCATCGCTGATTTCAGTAAACAATAAACCTTTTTTGGATTCATGATTCAATTTCTAGGTAATAGAGAAGGACTATACGACTATTGCCTTTATTTTGTAGGACATTTTCAAAGCTATATTGATTTTTCTACTGTTACCTGAGCTCTTTAATTTGGAGGCAGGTAAGAAAATGGGTTTAAAAGTTCTTGATTTGATTTACAGATTCGGAGGATATTGAAATCGACATAAGTTGGTAGAGTTAATCTTTGTCCATTAATTCATAAAAACTAATAGACTTTAAACCTAAAACGTTAACATTAAATTTTTTTCCTAAACCCCCCCCCAAAATTGGGGGGGGATCTAAAACCACCTCAAAACAGCCAAAAGTGTAAAATATAAAAAGTGAAAACATTATAAAGGGCAAAAAAAATAGAAAACAGAGACAACTTTAAACAAAATTACGGATTAATGATAAATGTCCCATCTATGGAAATTGATTAGGCACCTGCAAGCGGCCTGGAGTGAGCACTTGGTCTGAATTTAAAAAACTCTGTTCGAGACCCAGCCCAAACAATCTTTTTATTCATCATATTTGTCCTTTCTACTCTTGATCAAAATGGATTAAATGATAAATTTCGAAATGTAGGCTTTACTTTTCCATAATTGGATTTCGATAGTTTTATTGCCTGTAAAATATGACATGAACCTATAAATAGAGGCTGGTGGGTAATGCTCTCATTAGAATAGATTATTAGCCCCTATCGACCTACGCAGCACCATTCCACTTGATATCAACTCATAGGAAATAAATTTCCCAAGGCCACATATAGATCGTTCTGGCAATCTGCGATCCTACCAAAATCTTTACACATACAAACACTTACTCCTACTGTGAATAGGAACCAGACACGGTGCAACACTAGGTCACAACATGCCCAAGCACAGAGACACATTAAGGTGCAGGATATCCGGGAGAACCTCGTCCTCTCAGCAGAGTTCATAGTAGCTGCCGTCCTAGAGAGAAGGATGGGGTACCCTATCAGGAAATCTGCACTTTGCGGGTCACAGTGCGAGTGGCATCTCCCCAGCGTCAACAATTAGGGTCTCAATGGGGGAAGTTCAGAAAGAACCAGTCGCCAGGAGAAGGCAGGTTTGGTGTATCGAGTCTACCTTCCGCAATAAACGCTCGGCTGCCGATGCATAAAACTCGCATCCGTATTCGAGCTTCAAACGAGAAAATGATTAATAAAAAGGTAAGGCAGTAACCTTATCAGCGCTCCGGTGCTGAACGTCACGGAACGAAGAGCACCTATGGTGCGGGTATATGAGGTCCTAAGGCTGCGAATATGAACCTATCAGGTGAGGCGTCAGTCTAACGACTCGGTGGAGGCGCGCTGCAGTTTCGCCTTACCGGAATTGGGCACGCTGGGGGGAAGGTGGGGATCCCTGATTTAAGCCGGGTTGGGTGTGAACCCTTTGTGCCGCCAGCTTTACCAGGGAAGCACCCGGGCTGGGTAGAAACAGCAAAAGCGTTTTGAATCCCCGCAAAAATGACCTTCCTTGTAGGCTTGCAGGAGCCATGAGCAGATCGTCTCTTTCAAAAGGGCGCTATAGGATGCCACAGGCAGCTCCGAGCGCACATGTACCAGGACCACGCCCTAAGCCTCGCGAAATGAGAAGATCCTGGACATGAACGGCCAGGATTTTCTTCTCAAGGAGATACGCACCACATTTCTTCGAAGAAACGGGGTGTAGCTCTTTGCAATTGACACAGTTGGCCAAAAACGATTTGGACATATATTGTTCAGCCTTAGAGCCACTTAAACAGAATTTGAGTAACTCCGACTTTGCGCGTCTACAGAAGCGATTTATATGGCCAAGTAGTGGCAGTAATAGCACCTCCGTGGCAATGGCACGAATGCGTTCACCCGGTAGCGATACCAACTATGACGCACCGACTTAAAGAGTTTGTCACATTCAAACGTGACGAAGAGTGTAGGGGTGGGTCTCGAGGCCCTTCCGTGTTTTCTAACCACAGGCTCAAATTTGACTCCTCCTTTGTCGGCCAGCTCTAAGGGGATGTCTTTTATGGAGGAGTCTACGATTTCATGGCATAAACCACTCCTTTCACGTACTTCATAGTTGAGTGCGGTGTGACACTCACAGGCCTGCCCTCAAGTGTCCGAAGGGCTCTAATCAACGCATTCGCCAAAAGGCTCCCGTTCGAGGAATGGGTCACATTCGGCTCTCTATCAATCACACAAGATATAGCTCAATTCTGATGAATTATGTTGCCCTTAGCCAATATGCTGCCATGATTGTAGCTAATAACAAGGAAGCGTTGGAAGCTAGCGGGTTTGAAAACGCCAGGTATCCTCTGAATGAGGGTCCCCAACGTAATCGCGGTTCTTCTGCGCACGTTTGGTCTTGGTCTCGGACCCCTCTACCAATGGATGGATGCTGATCTTACCTTGGTCACTTCCGGAAACGGCAGCAGACCCATCCGTTCCCATGGCTCCCACTGAGAGACAGGCACCCTCAGTCTTTTAAGTCTTGTTCTTCTGTCCTTTCTTTTTAGGAAAGGAAGCGTTGAGGGTGGCCAGATAGCCGCCCTCAGGAAGACATTTCTCTGAAATTGGAAAAGTCTTGGCTGTCCTAGAAGCACCAGCCTGCGGAGGAGATGCCTCCTCTCCTTCTATGGCCTTTGGAGCTCGGGCCGTCTAAGGAGGAACTTGCACTTGGTCGGACTTGGGTTCAGTGATTGGCACAATCCCAGTTTCGACACCATGGAAAGCTTCCTACCATCTGCCTCTTGGTCAGCTCAGGAACCAAGTCCATCTTAAGCGAGGCCTTCATGTGGACAACCCCTTCCCATCCCCCGCAAGAAACCACAGAAGTTCTTCTTTTACGTTATAATACCGGCGAATCGGAAACGTCGAGGAAGAGAGGTGGATTGGTACACTGATCCCCTACAAACTAGCAGCACACGGAACGACGGAGTAAGCCTCCTCTCCGTTATAAGAAATTTGGAGGGTCCGCTGAGAGAACACATGAGGGCGGCAACCTCCTCTTTTTCAGTTGATCTGCCTGAAAGCGGCTCCAGTAATGGTAGAGGGAAAGGTAAAGAGAAAGAAGATTTTTTCATGTACTTATTATTTGGCATGGTGACCCTATGTAATTCACAGGATGCATACGCTCCTTACTACACGCAATAACCTGCTCTGTGAGGGGAGAATACAGGGCTGGCAGGATCAGCTGCCTCCATTTGAGGCCACTAGTCCTAGTGACCTTGCAGCCCATCGACTTGGTGCCTCCACCTTACGCACCGCTTATAAAATGATAGAGAATGAAAGGAGAAATAAAGCGGATGTGAAGAAGGTGAAGGTGGGGGTGAAGCAGATTGTTAAAAATCCACCAATCAAAAACGGAGCTCAGGAGTGAGGGGTCATTTACCTCTGCCTACTCAACCCCGATCCTGGGTGGATGGCTGAGAGAATGCTGGTCGCAGTCTATCTTGTGTAATTAGAGGCCGCCTAGAGAAAGTTGTGGCAGAGGTCGTAAGAAAAGAAGGAGAAGAGAATAGGCTGGCGCTGGATGGGTCACTGAGTCTCGTCAGCACAGCGGACAGGGGTACGTTGTAGGAGAGCGCTCTGCCAAATGGCCTTGCCTTCTGCGAGTTGCCCAATTTTAAGAAGACAGCAAGCGACCATGAGTCACCGCAATATTGAGGCGGTACGCCCATGGGAACAGTCACGGTGCCATGTCACGCAAGTTTAAGTTGTGCTTGGCCATCTCTTATCATATTTGCCGAGTAGCTCGAAAGTCTACCTTGATTAATGCAATGTAGTCGGTGGGAGGAAGCTCGAAACGCTGTACTGATTGCACAGTCTTCGCGGATACTTTAGTGCAATAACTAATATGCGCGCTCGTTCTCCATATTTGTCATATGTTCACCAACTCAGCACAAGAATCTCGACATTCACTCGACTCACAACTTCCGTGGCATCACGGATACCACTAACCAGGATGAATGGAGAATCCAATGCTGCTAGAGCACTAAAGGCCCTTCATGAGTTTCTAACGATCACAATCCATTCTCCGAAAAGAGCAGGTCGCATTATTTCCGATACCCAGTGGAGTATCACAACCTGCTGTTCCTTGAAGACAGACGCAGCGCTGAATAGAGACCCACTGACTTCAAACAGAAGGGTTACGGCGTGGAAGCTGACTGCTTATGGCAATTAGAGCCATCCGTGTACACTGGCACGGATCCAGCATGAGACGGAATGTGCTCAAAAAATGTCTAATGCAATACTCCTGGCATTGTAGAAGCTTTGAGAATATAGTTGTGAAGACAAATAATAAAAGGTGGTACCTTCTAGGTTGGCATCCATTGCAGAAGCAAAGGCGTCACCGGCACGAGAGATACTCCGAGCTTGTAAGAAGTATTTTAGCCATTAACCCAAGAGCGTAGTGTATGACTGGCGTGCCTTCACGACATCGTCACAATCGAGATCGGTTGTGAACACAGGATAGCGAGTGCCTGGCCATACACTGTGCATGGCACAGAGAGAGCGACTAGCATCTTCCCAGCATCGACAAGTAGGCTCTCAATGGGGGCTGTTCGGAAGGCACAGCTCGTCAGAAGGATACCATTGTAGGGGATCGAGTCCATCTTCCAAAATTCCCGGTTGTCTTCGGATGCATATAACACTCATACGAAATTATGTTTCGAAAAAACAAAAGATCTTTAAAAAGTAAGGTATTAGACCTAACGTCACGGAATAAAGAATATCTATGGCACGTGAACAGGAGATGCTAAGGCTGCGAATATGAGCCTCCCATTTGAGGCGTTATTCAAAAACAATACCAAGGAAACGCGAATCCCGTTTAGCAAAAAGTTCTTTTTGGAGGGGAGCCCTGGATGGCCGCAGAAGTGCACCACCTATGTCTTGGCGAAGAAAAACCGAAGCCTGTGCGCTTCGGCATAACGAGATACGCGATTAAATGCCTGTTGGAGTTAAGCCTGCAGAATCAGCATTTTGGGACGTGCCAAAAGAGATTGATAGGTTATCCACGTACAGTGTAGTGAGGACATCTTCTGGCAGCACTGAGGTAATAGCAAAGATGGTCACGACAAAGAATGTGACAGTGAGGATACCTTCTTTCTGGACTCCTTCTCTCTCCTCAAATGGGCAGATGAGAGATAACCCCCACCCTGACGCCGAATCAACGATCTCGCAAAACTTAAGAGATAAAAATTTAAAGAAGTTCCTTCGCCTCCATCATGTGAAGAGAGTCCATCATGCCGCATCCCTATGCGGTATCTTAGGGCCTACTCTAGATCCAATAATGCCATGGTATACTGATGTCTAAAAGGAAGGCCTCCCAAATAGCAAATTCAGTCGCAGCACATTATAATATGTAGAGTGTAACTTATGAAAGCCGTAATGTGCAGAAAAGAGGAGGCTCCGCTGTCCAGGAAAAAGGGTTGAGTAAAGTGAGCAATTACTCCAATACCTTGACCACGCAAGAGGTTAGAGAGATTTGGTGGGAACCGGCAGGGCTAAAGTGATTTCTCTGCGCTTTTGTAAAAGCAAGCACAGTAGCTAGTCGCCAGGATTCTGCAAAGATACTCTTTGCCCAGATCCTGTTTAACATATTTAACAAAACTTCCAGTCCTCGCTCACCAACGTGTCGAAGCATGGAATAGGGAACATCGTCCGGACCAACGGCGGTCTCTGTGCAACAAGCAATAGAGGAACGATACTCACTCTATATACACCTGTCGTTTAAGACTTCTGCATCTCTGGAGGTAATGTTCAGTTGGCGGCCTTCAGTCACATCACGACGTGAATCGAATACTGGTGGTACAGGATCCCAGATAGAGAATACGGAAAATGCTCTCGTGAAGGATTCTGTCACGGAGGCGGTGTCCTAGAATGCGGTCTCATTCTCCTAAGAGCGTTAGAGGGGTCCTGCGAGAACTGGTCCCAAATACTTTTGACCTGCTTCCAAACTTCAGCAAGAGTAGACTTCCAGTTAATTAAAAAGGCGAATACCCGCCAGGATTAGCGGCCTACGTGCTTCAAAACTTCTTGGAACCTAGGAGTCATAGAGGCTGCAGCGGATAGGAAAATATATTCAAAGGTGAAAGTGATCAATACCATGAATGTTTTCGACCACATCTAACCCATAATCATGCTGTCCATCCGGAAAAAAACAGGGATTGTTTCGTTGCAGGAAAATGAAATAGTTCTTGGGCACTGATGCGAACCTCATACAAATTTAAGACACGCATTTCCAACTCATCGATCGGGTCAGCAAGGATCTGATTCTTTGATTAATCGAGTAGTCTATCTACACAAAGTGTATACCCTTAAAACCTTAGAGCAGTATAAAGGGCCTCGGCAACAGTGCCACGACACAGCGGAATTCCCCAGGGTCGAGGTCGGCTAATGGTGGAACGTAGATAGAAATAATAGTATATCTTCTATCCAGGTGCATCTGCACTGCTAATCGTTGAACTATGGTCCTCATAGCAAAGAGAAGAACAGAGATATAATGCTGGTTGTAAATCGCGCATTCTCCTGCCCGGCTCCCATCTCACTGTGTTGAGGTCGGAGAAGACGAGCTTCCGCTGCTTCTCCAAGTTGGCCATTAGTTCGCGTCAATTCAACTTAATGAATAGCCATTCAGGCCCAGATCGGAGATGCTGTGGCCCTCGTCGAAAAGAAGGCACACGCGGTAATGGCCCTCTCCGAGCCAACCAGTACAATCTTAGGTGAGGGCGTTGAGGCCGATTTTTAAAAAAATTTAAGACGCATCTGGCGACTGCTTACGAGGGCGAAAGTCGCCCTAATTACCCTACAGACTAATACTAGGCTAAATTAAAAAACAAGTAAACAATTTTTTTTTTTCATTTAAGGGGCTATCTGGCGACTGCCAACTTAGGCATAAGTCGCCGTAAACAAACAGCCTAGTTCTAGGCTACTTTAAAAAGTTGAACAGGAAACAACAATAAAAAGAAATAACAATAACAAAACAATAACAAAAACAATAACAAAAACAACAAATAAACCTGGTTAAATGAAAGTGAGAAGCCCGGCCTCCCCCCAAAAGTCAACGAGTCCACCAGTCAAAGCGCACGCACTTGTCCCGAGTACAAGGGACAGGCGGTAGCGACCCCACCCACCCGGTACCGGAACAGGTATCGTGCGCGAAGATCACCCAGACTGGGACATTCGACAAGAATGTGCCGAACAGTGTGGGGGACTACGCAGTCGTTGCAATAGGGCGCAGGCGAGCACTCCATGAAATAGCGATGCGTCACACGAGTGTGTCTGATTCGGAGACGACAGAAAGCAACCTGTAGCTGCTGCAGCATTGGCCGATAGGTCCATGGGAACAGTCGCGGCACAATGGCACGCAACTTTAAGTTCCCTTCGACCGTCTCCTATCTTCTTTGCCAAGCATTCCGAAGAGCTCCCCGTATTCCTGCCATGTAGTCGGTGTGAGGAAGAGTAAAACGCTGGTCCGGTCACAGAGTCCTCACGGACTCTTTGGCGCCCTCATCGGCGCACTCATTCCCCGCAATTCCTACATGTCCAGGAACCCAGCAGAAGATAATCTCGACATCTGCGTGGCTCGCCAAATCCGTGGCGTCACGGATATCGCGAACCAGGGGATTAGGAGATTCCAATGCCCCAAGAGCACTCAGAGCGCTTTGTAAGTCGCTATAGATCACAATCCAGTCTACAAACCGGGCACGTCGCGTAATCTCCCGTACCAAGTTGTGTATTGCCACCAGCTCGGCCGTGAAAACAGACGCAGCGCCTGGTAGAGCCCCGCTGACTTCAAACGGAGGGGATACGGCGTGGAAGCTGACCCCCTCTTATGAGATGGAGCCATCCGTATACACTGGCACGGTTATAGCGTGACACGATGTGTGCTCCAAAAATATCACACGTAATACTCCCAGCACCGTACAAGATTTGGGAGCAGAGGCGTGGCGAAAAATAGCCGAATGTGGCACCCTCCAGGGTGGCGTCCTTAGGAGAACCAGGGGCGCCACCGGCCCGAGAGATATATCTACCTCTCGAAGGAGTTTCCTGGCCCTAAACCCAAAGGGCTTAGGGTATGACTGGCGTCTCTCGGCGGCATAGGCACCATCAAGATCAGCTGCGGAAGCAGTGAGAGCTGTTGGTGACTGAGGGAGGCGCCGGGCTCACGCGTGAACAGGCGGGTGATGCAATGCACGTGGCGCAGAGCAAGTGGCATCTCCCCAGCATCGACCAACAGGCTCTCAATGGGGAAAGTGCGGAAGGCACCGGTCGCAAGGCGAAGGCCGGTGTGGTGGATTGAATCCACCTTCCGCAATTAACGCTCAGCTGCAGGTGCATAAAAC
Source organism: Ceratothoa steindachneri (assembly GCA_963969495.1). Taxonomy (NCBI): domain Eukaryota; kingdom Metazoa; phylum Arthropoda; class Malacostraca; order Isopoda; family Cymothoidae; genus Ceratothoa; species Ceratothoa steindachneri. Next base: position 194,819,466 of record OZ018323.1, on the reverse strand, counting down.
TCGCATCCGTAGTCGAGCTTAAAACCAACAAAGAATCGATAAAAAAAGTAGGGCAGTAGTCCTATCAGCGCCTTAAGCGCTGAACGTCACTGAACGGAGAATGTTCATAGCGCGAGGACAGGAGACCCTAAGGCTGCGAATAGAAGCCTCCCAGGTGAGGTGACGGTCGAATACAAGACCAAGGAAACGGTGCGACTCAACCACATCCAGGCGCACCCCATTAAGAAACAAATCTGGATCGGGGTGAAGCCGTGGATGGCGGCAGAAGTGCACCACCATAGTCTTGGCCAAAGAGAACCGAAACCTGTGCGCTTGGGCATAGCGAGAGATGCGGTTCAATGCCTATTGGAGTCGACGCTCCAGAGTTGGCATCTGCCGCGCGCCAAAAGAGAACGAAAGGTCGTCCACGTAGAGCGTCACGAGAACATCTTCCGGCAGCACCGAGCTGATGCCATTGATGCTTAGGGCAAAAGGTGTGACACTGAGGACATTTCCCTGCGAGACACCCTATTCCTGCTCCTTTGGGCAGGAGAGGGCTCCCTCAACCCGTACGGGGAATCGACGATCTCGCAAAAATTCAGATATAAACATTGGGAGGCGTCCCCTCGCCCCCATCGTGTGGAGAGTGTTCATGATGCCCTCTTGCCATGCGGTACCATAGGCCTTCTCCGGAAGGAAAAAGACCGTGGCGTAGGGCTGTCTACGAAAAACAGCCTCGCAGACGGCATTTTCCAGTCGGAGCAGAGCATCCGATATGGAGTGGAACTTGCGGAAGCTGCACTGTGCGGAAGACAGATGGCCTCCGCTGTCCAGGAAAAAGGCTAGTCTAACATTTACCAATTTCTCCATCAACTTGCACACGCAACAGGTTAGAGAGATTGGGCGGAAACTAGGTGGAGTAGAGTGATCTTTTCCCGGTTTGTGAAAGGCGAGCCCCTTCGCGATTTGCCAGGAGTCTGGGAGAAGACCTTCCACCCAGATCCTGTTAAACAAATCTAACAGAAGGCCATGCCTCGCTCACCCAGGTGTCAAAGCATGACATACGGGACATCGTCCGGACCATAGGCGGTGTCCGCGCACGAATCGAGAGCAGAACGTCAACTCACTCACAGTAAACTTGTCTTTGTAGGGTTCTCCGCCTCTGGAGGTAAAGTCAAGCCGGCGGCATTCCGCGACCTCACGACGTGCATTGAATGCTGGCGGAGCAGCATCACGGCTAGAGAATGCATCAAAAGCGGTCGCTAAGGATTCTGCCACGGACGTGGGATCCGATATTGCGGTCCCATTCTCCTGGAGAACGGGAGGGAGGTCCTGCCAGAACTTGAGCCGAATCCTTTTGACTCGCTTCCACACCTCAACGAAAGGGGTATTCCCGTTAAGTGAAGACACGTATGCCCGCCGAGAAGAGCAGCGGGCGTGCTTCGAAATATACCGAAACCTAGCCCTAGCCCGACGAAATTAAGCGACAGTGAAATCGTTCGGGCAGCGCTTATAGCGCATGTAGGCAGAACGCTTCTGTTTGAGGGCCGTCTCAAACTCTGCCAACCACCATGGGAGTGTTCGGCGTGCAAAAACGCCAGACTTCCTAAAAATAGTAGTCAGGTCCACGGCGATGAGGTTGCCGGAGAACTCAACGGCCTCGTCTACCGACCTAAACTCCTCAACTGAGAGAGAATTCAGTCATTTCCTGAAATGCAGGCCACCGCGCCCGCGACAAGCATCACCGAGGTGGGCTCTCAGGCGGCAGTTGCCCTGAAAATGATATTTGAATCGAAAAGTGATCCCTACTATGAAGGTCATCGACCACCTCCCAATCAAAATCAGGTTGTGCATCCGAAGAGCACAAAGATAGGTCAAGGCAAGAAAATAAAGCGGTTCTCAGGCAGTGATGCGTAAACTCATCCACGTTTAGGACACCCATCTCAAGCTCTTTGATCAGATTGGCAAGGACTTGTCCCCTGGGATTTAGGGAGTAATCTCTCCAGAGAGGATGCCTGCCGTTCAGATCTCCAAGCAAGAGATAGGGCCTCGGCAACCGTGCCACGACGCGGCGGAAGTCCCCCGCGTCGAAGTCAGCTGACGGTGGAATGTACGCAGAAATGATAGGATACCTCCTATCTAGGTGACGCTGCACAGCCAGTGCTTAAAAGGAGGTATCTAAAGAGAAAGGAAGAACGGAGACATGCTGGGTGTAAACCGCGCATCCCCCAGCCCGGCCATCCCGCAATGGTGGTGTCGCAAGACCCTTATACCCCGGAAGGGCGGGCCTCGGGCACGCGCCTAGCATGGTCTCCTGCAAAACGATGGCTAACGGGGAATGGGACGAGACGAGCCTCTGCAGCTCCTCCCAGTTGGCCTGGAGTCCACGGCATTTCCATTTAAGGAATATGCCCTCCAGGCCGAGCTTGGAGGAGACGCGGGGGCCCTCCTTGAACGGAAGACCCTCACGAGAATGGCCGTACGCTTCCCGGGGGCAGAACCCCAGGCGCTGCCAACTTCTAGGATTTATTGGGGGAGGTTGGGCTCACCATGCGAGTCTTTTCCTCCCTCCGCCTCAAAACCTTAGGCGGGCGTAGCGGCTTTGGAGGCGGGGGGCCCTTTTTTCCAGGAACCACCATCTCCTTTCGGGGAACAGCTCTAGGAACCCCGGAAGATGGCCTAGCTACCATCTTCAGGGGTGTTGCCTCCTGTGAGTCTAACGACTCGGTAGAGGCGCGTAGCCGTTTCGCCTTACAGGAAACGGTCACGCTGGGGAAAGAGGGGGAAGCCCTGGTTTTAGCCGGGGCTGGGTATGAACCCTTTTTGCCGCCAGCTTTACCAAAGAAGCCCCCGGGTTGGGTAGAGCCCGCAGAAGGGCTTCGAATGGGCGCTGAAACAACCGTGCTCGTTGGCCTGGTTGGGCCAGGAGCAGAGGATGACTTTCTAACTATTTAGGCATATGATGTCCCAGGCAGAGACGGGCGCTCCAGGATTAAGTCCTTAGCATCGCGGAATGAGAGTAGATCCTGGGCCTGAACGGCCAGGATTTCTTTCTCAAGGAGATATGCACCACATTGCTTCGAAGAAGCAGGGTTCGGCTCTCCGGACTTTACACACTTGGCCACACACGATTTGGACTTATCGTGTGTGACCTTGGAGCAATTTACACAGACTTTGGGTAAATTGTCACTTGTCACTGTCGAACGTGATGAAGAGTGTAGGGGTTGGTCTCGAGGCCCCTAAAAGTTTTCTCATCACGCGTTCGACCTTGACCGCCCCATGGTCGGCCAGCTTTAGGGTGATGTTATCAATGAAGTAGTGAACGAGTTCCCTCGCATAAACTACTCCTTTTACAAAGTTCATGGTAGAGTGCGGCGTCATACTCACCGGGGTGCCATGAAGAGCCTGAAGAGCACTTATCTTGGCCACCTCGGCGGGATTCGCCGCATTCGCCAGAAGGCTCCCTTCCGAGAAACGGGTCACCTTCGGCTCTCTACCAATTGCACTAGCTAATCCTCTCCTCTGATGGATCATGTTGCCCTTGGACAACATGGTGCCATCAGTGGAGCGAATCACGAGGAAGCGTTTAAAGCCAGCGGGCTCGAAAACGCCAGGTAACCTCTGAATGAGGGGCCCCGATGTCATCGAGGCTCCGCCCTGTGCATTTTTGGTCTTAGTTAGGGGCTCCGCAACCGGGGGGGCAGAGGGACCGGATGTGCCGATCTTGGCTTGGTCGCATGCCAGAGTGGCAGCAGACCCATCCGTCCCCACAGCCCCCGTGGATGAAGAGGGGCCCCGAGTCTTCTTCGTCTTTTTAGTCTTGGTCTTTTTCTTTTTTGGAGAGGATGGCGGGGAATAAACTTGCTTTTTACCTTCGCCGGTAGAAGCCCCCAGGCCAGATGGACCGGTCTCAGTCAGGTCATTCCTTGAAATAGAGAAGGTCCTGGTAGTCGTGGGGGCCCTGGTCGGAGGAGATCCCTCCCCTCCTTGTACTGCTTCAGAAACCACAGCCGTTTGAGGAGGACCTTGTATAGGGGCGGATTCGGGTTCGGTGCTTGGCGCCGAGCCCAGATTCCCCCCCCCCATGGAAGGCCCTACCGTCTGAGGCTTGGTTTCCTCAAGGACTATGGCTATCTCAGGGGGGGGGGGCCTCCAGTTGGCCATCCTCCTCCCCACAAGACACCGCAGGTCCCGTTGGCAGCATCGTCACTAGTCTTGTGTGGGGAGGCATGGGCCTTGACCCCGGCAAGGTTCATATTCTTGCCAGCAGGTCTTTTGAGGGAAGCGACCGAAGGGGCCTGGCTTCCCTTTCCCCGCTAAGGGGGTTTGCCCTACTGAGCCGCTTCGATGTGGAGCGGCTGCCGAAGGGCTGCTTGCTGGTTTTCTTGGCAGCCCCCTTGGAAAGAACAGAGGGGAATGCCACTGGTAAAAGGAAGGTGCCCGAAAGCACCTCCAGAGAAGGGAATGAGGGGGAGTCCCCTTCACCCGTAGGCGTAGGAGAGGAGTAAGTTGAGGGTTAGGTTTTTTATATTTTCATCATTGTGCATCGTGATCCTTTTGGTGCTACGGGACGCAATAGCTCATCACCTCTTGCAGTTGCCCGCACTGCAAGAGGTGCTTACAGGCGCCGTCATTTCGGACCACTTCTCCCCCTTGGTGGCCTGGCAGTCCATTGGCATGGCGGCTCCACCTTGAACACGGCGTAAAATCAAGGATAGACGTTAAATTGAGGAAAAGGGATGTGAGGAAGGTATGGGTGGGGATGAAGCAGGTTGTTAAAAATCAGCTACCCCAGACCGGAGCTCAGGGGTTAGGGAACATTGTCACCCACCCCCTCAGCCCCGATGCGGGACGGTTGGCTGAGAGGAAGGTCAGCATCTCCCCTGTAAAATTAGAGGCCGACCAGAGAAAGTTGTGGGAGAGGTTGTATGAAAAGCGAGGAAACAAGTCTTTTGAAGGAAGGAGAAGAGGTCTAGCTGGGGTCGGACGGGGTGCTGAGTTCCATCAGCACGGCGGCCAGGACTGCAAATCGCGGCGCCCCTCACGGGGAACAAGTAAACAAAATTAGCAGAAATATAAAAGTAACAAAGTCTAAGAAACAAGCTAAAAAGAACAATAACAAATAAAACAAAATAGAAAACAGGATAAGCAGAGAAGCAAGAAGCAGGACCATCTTCCCTGGCGCAGGGCATACGATCTAGCACAAAGAGAGGCAAATAGGTTGGAGGCATTCAGCTATTCGACGAACGACACGGTGGTGTCACGTTCTATATAGCGTCGGGCCCACGAGTATTCAGCAAGGCTGGCAAGTCCCGGTGAAGGGGTTGTGCCCAATTTATATTCGAGTGCGTTAATCCAAGGTTGGCCAATAAAAGGGGGGAATCGAGATTGCCGTTTCAGCTCAGGAGTTATTGAAAGAAAAAACTCCTGAAAAATTACCTTTAATATACAAGTAAATGATAGAATTATAATTGGTCACGAAAACTAAGCAAACTAATATAATAATAAATAAGTGACCAGTTGTTAATAAAGGCAGGCAAGGAATAAATGGAAATGGCCCGGGAATTGTAACAATCACTTGAAAGATCGTTATTAAACGCGGGTTGAGATAATATTAATTAAATGTGGGGAATTACGGGAGGTTTCGGGGAGTGAATTAAATGGAGGAAAAATCACGGGACTGGGACCTCGGTTTTATCTCAGTGGCGGTGAATTCGATAAAGCCTCGGGAGGACTTCGTAGAGCGGTAGATGAGTGTAGATCAGGTTCCAAGTTGTCCTCCAAATAGGAATCACGAAGTGGGGAGGGGAGTCCGCTTCAGGGACTGGTGTCGGCTTGGGAACCAGATGGGAATCTGCATGGAAGGACTTTTCGGAACTCCTTGCTCTTGTCTCACGGTTGAGGTACACAGACCTTGTAGAGTGGAAGGAATGAGGGGGGAGTTGATCCCGGTTAGCCCTCCGAATTGGGAATAACGAAGGAGAGTAATACGTCTCTGAACAGAGAGATTACGAAGGTAATATCCGCTCAGGGGATCACAGGCGTGGATACGGCGAACCAACGGAGAATGTGACCGACGGACGTCGAGGAGAAACTCTAGCTGACAATCAATGGAGTCGCTCGCATAAATACTGCGGGTTTCTGCGAGTAATGGGGTTAGGGAGAGAGGCGTAGGACACCTGACGTCCCATATGAGACTTGGAATGTAGCCGTGTAAACAGCCCCAAGGCACTGGCCCCTCACAGCCGCTGGGGGGGGGAGGGAAATGATAGATCTCGTTTTCGACTTCCCACTAGGGGATGATAACCGAGCACAATAGAAGGAGCAGGGGGTTCGGCCGAGAGGGTTTCGAACTGATTAAACGTTATGGGGGCCATAAGCTAAAGTGATATGGCCAGACTATGATGCGAATGTTTGCACATTTGGCCTCTCTTGAGCTAACCTCCACACGCCTCCCCTCATAAGAAAAAATTCTTTTAGGCGCGAACAGTCTGATAAAACATTTTCCATCCCTCCAGCCCGGGGAAAGGTATTAGACGGGGAGGGGGGAGAAGTGCGTATCTTCCGTAACAGGCACTAATAAGTGGCCTCAGTGAAAAAAAACATTTTTTTTACATAATACACGTGAGATGTGGAAGTCAATATGAAAAAAGGAAAAAAAAGACAAAGATAACCATTAGCGACAAAATTAATAATCATACATTAATAGAATACATCACTGATGGCAAAGAGAAATTTATAATCGGCAGTGATATATACGAAGGCATTAACGCAAAAAAAATCAATGACAGCGATTATATATATATATATATATATATATATATATATATATATATATATATAAAGCGGAGTCTTTCATATTAGGGCACTGGAATTGTACAATACAAAATTTCAGCTGAGTGAATCAGTCATATTATTGAGTGTCCCTTTTATATAGAATATTCGAAACTGATATTACATTCGGATCAGGCTCTATCGCATTAACCTACCATTATGAGTTTTACTGGTTTTTTAAATGCGACAGAGGTTTGTGGTCAGTCTCTATAATGAATTCTTTACCCGACAAATACATCTTAAACTTTTGGACGCCCCAAACTATAGCGAGATCCTCTAATTCAATAGTCGCGTAGTATTGTTCATGCAACGAGAGTTTTCGACTGGCGTATGCCACAGGGTGACCAATTTCGAAATGATACTGTAGCAAGACACAACCTATTCCATCCTTTGATGCGTCGGTACGAATGCCAAAGGGCTTAGACGGAGTCGGAAGGCACAGAATGGGGGCAGATACTAGCTTCGCTTTAAGCTGCTCGAAGTGGGAAGCAGCCTTAGGACTTCAGGGTAACGGGTCTAGGGATTGCTTTCGCAGGAGGGTATTTATAGGGGAAGCCACGGCGGTGAAATTAGTCATGAAGCGCCTATAGAAGGAGGCGGAACCAAGGAAGGAGCGAAGTTGTTTCTTTGCACAGGGAGGGGGCATCTTAGCGATGCCCACAACCTGCTACTTATGTGGGGTTATTTGGCTATCACCAATATTAAACCCCAAGTAGTGTATCTTGTTATACGCGAAGTGGCATTTTGGCCCGATAGTCAGCCCATGATCATGCAGTCTCATGAGGAGAGCTCGGAGGGAATCCAGGAGTTCATCCCATATACACTTGGCCACGTACTCGTTATCAAAGTAGAACGAAACGTTATGAAGTCCATCGAGGATTCTCCTCATCATGAGGTGGAGTTTCTGCAAGCAGTAACCGAACCGAAGGGCAGACGCCTAAACTGCATTTTGCCTTTCTCGTTTCGAAAGGCCGTATATTTACGCACATTGTCCTTCAGGGGGATTTAGTAATACACCTTACACAGATCGAATTCGGTGATGAATTTGGCATCCTTAAACATGTGCAAGTTCTGATTGAAGAACGGAATTGGTTCGGAATCAAAGGCTGTAATGAAATTTAATTAACGGAAGTAAACACAGAGGGGGAAAGACTCGTCGGGTTTCCGAACCATAAAAACGGGGGAACAATACTCGGAAATTGAGAGTTCGATTATCCCCATCTTTAAAAAAGTTTTCACCTCTGTATTAAAGGCGAAGGTAAACGGGTAAAGAATAAAGTTTTGACCTGACAGACTGTTGAGTTGTTAGTTAAATGTCATGTATAAAATGACGCGCACGCCAAGTATTTCGGAAAATAGTCTCACGAATTCGGCGAGCACGGACGAAAGTTGCACCTTTTGTGAGGGCTCCAACTGTGTGTTTATATCTATTCTGGGGTAGCTTTGATAAGGAAACCGGGAAGGACGCGATGTCGAAACTCGGTGTCTTTTCCATACAGACAATCTCTATTAGATTAAGAGGCTCCCAAGGATACGACGTGCTCAGAGTCTCCTCTTCATCAAGAGCAACGATATTATGGTTGCATGCTCGTCAATGAAATTTCTTGAGCATGTTTCTACCATATAATTTATCGCCAGAGGGGGTTTTAATGAGGTAGTCTACCGTACCTCGAGCATCTAAAATGGAGAAAGGCCCTTTACGTTGGGAAAGAAGTTTATTGGAGCAGGTCTTGAGTAGGAGCGAAACCTCATCTCTGAGATGAAGGCGACGATCTTTCGCTTTCATGTCGAAATATGTACTGTACTTTTCAAGGTTAACGTAACTATTCTTATGTGCGATTTTAGCGCATTCCACGAGTCGATTTCGTAAATCGAGGACATAAGCATAGTACGATTTAACCTCCTCATCGAGGCGGGGGTTGTGAACGAGCTCGTTGAGGATGCTCATAGGACCTCGAAGATTTTGCCCATACAGGAGCTCAAATGGAGCGAACCCAAGGGTCCCATGAGGAATTTTGTGGCAGGCAAATAATATGACGGGAAATTATCGGTGCCAATCCTGGGGCTGAGTGTGGCACAGCTTCTTAAGGACGCGTTTTATCGTTCCGTTTAGCTTCTCACACACCCGTTGGCAGCAGGGTGAAAGGCGGTCGTAAAAATGGGTTTGATTAGGAGAAGATTACCTACATACTCCATTAGTTTTGAAATAAACTGTCTGCCATAATCAGACAGAATCTCGTTAGGGATGCCCACCCGGCTAAAATGGTTATGAGCACCTCAGCGCACGTGATACTGTCTATTTCTTTGAGTGGGACAGCGTCGGGCAATCTGGTAGCAAAATCACCCAGAGTGAGGATATATGAATGCCCGGTATTGGACGATGAATGTATCATGCCAATGAGGTCAATGTCCACTCCAAAAAATGGTTCAGAGACAGTGGGTGTCTTCTCAAGGAAAACCGGGCTGATTCTCCCTTTGGCCCTCGTCTTCTGGCAGATATCACAACAACGACAGAAGTCAGCTATTTCTCTGGCAGCGCTGGGCCAAAAGAAATATTTAAAAATACTCTGCGCGGTCTAATTTGGGCCGAAGTGGCCTGCCACCAGTCCATCGTGCGCGATGTTAAGCACATTGGGGACGCAAACTAATCGAATGAGCAACGAATGAACGTTGGATCCAACCTCTAACGTGCTTGAGTGGAACAGAAGGTCATCCCGAACGAGGTATTTGACCTCTCTGAGACTCCTATCCGGCTCGGGCTGCCCCTTTTGGGCTCTTTACCAGAAAGGGCATTTTCCTAGCTCTTTTTCGCTTAGAAGAGAATTAAATTCGGGCGAATAATAATTTGTCAAGGGTTCGAGGTTTGCAACCTCTTTTCTTACCTGAGCCCTCGTTGCGACAGGCTGGGCAATCGTATTAGGGAAGACCTAGGGACTCTTGCCAATTAGAACCGAGCAGAACTTAATAGGGGCAGAGTCTGCTCCTACCCATCCGGTAACATACGGGCATTCTAGGGGGCAGCGGATTACAGGAAACCGATTAGCGCATCGCAAGTAATAGTAGACCCCGCATATTTCATATGATCGGGGTCTACTGGATGAAGTAATTTTTCAGATACTACGATACAGGTACATCCTGTTTCGCGTACCAGGGTGGAATCACGCACCCATTTTACGTCCCTGCGTAAAATTCAAGCCCACCAGGGGAGCTTTTGTTAAAGAAGAAGTTTACCTGATGTCTTGGGGGTTTATATTCTTGGACAGAAGCCGGAACAGCCGGGTTAATAGGAGGCTGAGATAGAGAGGCATTTATTTGGTGAATTTGTTGCAGGGGGAGAGCGAATTTAAGAATTTTGTGGACAATTTGTTTTCATGTGGCCGGGCACGGCACAAGTAAAACAGACAATAGGCCTCCTGGGATAGTAGTTCTGAGGGAAGTTAAAAAGTGGGGATTTAGAAACCATTTGTTCTTGGGGAAAAAAAGTTGGTTTTGGGAGGATCATTAACCTTGACTCATTGGGATTTATTGTGGTTAGCAGACTTTGGAGGGATTTACCCTAAGGCAACGGCGGACTGGACTTTTTAGGGTCCTTAGCGTACAGCCCACAGCCTCTCTCAAAGATTCTTAAAAGGTAGATGCCTGTCTATCTTAAACGAATGAGCGGATTTCCGACAGCAGCACATAGATCAACTGATTGGCAGGACAATGTCCACTAAAGAGTCGTAGTCGCAATTTATTTGGGCTACATCGAGCCAAAACTGTAGGTTTCGTTGTATGAGGAATCCGAACTGTTGATAGGTCTGGTTAGGTAAGATCCCGGCTTGCCTAAACCTGGCCCGGTAAAAGTCCGGGCAGCTTAATTAATGGGTAGAATAAGTAATGGTTGCCTCACTGGGAAGAAATATGAAAATTTTTCGTAAGTGAGAATTTAAAAGTGAGAGAAGGTGGGGAACACCATGTTCCTCAATATCCCAAGAATTCACCTCGAGGATCTTCTCGAAGTGGGCGAGGTAGACGCAAGAATCCTCGCCATCCTTATACACTGGTAGCTTAACCGACGGATTCTGGTGAAGTTCGTTGCGTGAACTTACGGAAAACATCTCCAATTGGCTTTGGTTTAGCTCCCCTTTATTTACTCTTATTCTTTCTCTTTCATCACTCTCTCTTTTTTCTTTCTCTCTTCTTTATCCACTCTCTTTTTACTTTCTTTCTTCACTCTCTCCTTTTTCTCTTGCGCTTCTTTCTTCCCTTTAGCATCTTTCTTGATCCTGGACGCAAGCGATTAGCGTCGGGCCCACGGGTATTCAACAAGGCCAGCAAGTCCCGGTTAAGGGCTCTTCCCAATTTACAATTTATAATCTAGTGCGTTAATCCATGGTTGGCCAATAAAAGGGGGGAAAAAAGATTGCCGTTTCAGCTCAGGAGTTATGAAAGAAGAAACTCTTACAAAAATAACCTTTAAAATATAAGTAAATAATAGAATTATAATTAGTCATGAAAATAGCAAACTAATATAATGATGAATAAGTGACCAGTTGTTAATACAGGAGGGCAAGGAATAAATATGAATTGCCTGGGAATTATAACGATCACTTAAGAGATCGTTATTAAACACGGGTTAAGATAATATTAATTAAATGCGGCGAATTACGGGGGTTTTCGGGGAGTGAATTAAATGGAGTAAAAATCATGGGGCTGGGACCTCGGTTTTACCTCAGCAGCGGTGAATTCGATGAAGCATCGGCAGGACTTCGTAGAGCAGAAGATGAGCGTAGATCAGGTTTCAAGTTGTACTCCAAATAGGACAACCGCACGGTATTGGTGTGTAGGTCCATAGGAACAGTCGCAGCACAATGCTCGCAACTATATTTCCCGTCGGCCGTCTCCCACCTTCTTTGACAAGCAGCTCGAGGGCTGCCTGCTTTTCTTCCATGTAATCGGTGTGAAGAAGAGGGAAACGCTGGTCTGGTTGCCCAGTCGTCGCAGACTCTTTTGCACGCTCATCGGTGCGCTCATTCCTCGCAATTTCCACATGTCCAGGAACCCATCAGAAGATAATCTTGACATCTGCCCACCTCGCCGAAACCGTGTGGTCAAAGATACTGCAAACCTGGGGCAGTCAGGGCGCTTTGTGAGTCACTAAAGAACACAATCCGATCTACTATTCGGGGTTGAGGCGTTATCACCCTTAAAGAGCAGAGTTTCTCAAACAGTTCGTTCGTAAACGCAGACGAAGAACCTGGCAAGGCCCCGCTAATTTCAAACAATGTGGATACGACGTCGGGGAAACCGACCTTTCCTTGGGACTTACAACCATTCGTATACAATGGCAAATTTTCAGCGTGACACTGAGTGTGCTACAAAAAGGCTTTCGGGGCTGTAGAAGCTTAGGGAGCAGAGGCGTGGACACAAATAGTCAAAAGTGGTATTTAAGCCCAATTAACCTTTTATGTTATTTCCTTGTGCCTTTATGTCTGGAGGGCTTTTCTACCTTAATTTATTATTTGGTTTGCCATAATAAAGGCTTAATATTGAAATTCCCTTGTTGTAGCGATTCTTAAACTCGGTTCAGTTAGACGTTAATGTTATGTTCGAATATTCTAAGCAAGTTAAGAATCCCTTGCTCCTATACCTTTGGTACACCCCGAGCACGACCCCTTTAATTTGAGGAGCACATTGAACCCCCCCCCTCCCCCTACTTTTTCGAGCTGAGATTGCGTGGTCTCAAACACGATCCTAAGGAAGGACAATAACGAAGATTCTCACGTGTAAGCCGGTGAGACACGCCACCTGTGTTTGCCTAAATCAGCCGATTTCCCACGCCCCCATGGCCCGTGCACAAATTAATCCTCCTCCGAGCCTTCAGTCAACCCCATGCCTCGAAGCAAGAATTGGCGTCAGGAGAGCATCTTTTCAAACCCTTATGTGAAACAGAGCTAATCCGTTTGGCGCCAGGATTTGCCTTAAGACAGCAGCCGTGCCCGGAGGCCTTTTAGCGACCTAGCCGTACCGGCTGAGTATATATATTCAGGGTCTTCCCTCACTCGAGAGAGAGTGCAGCTCACGTCCCTAGAAGATACGTCCCACTTTCATCTTGAGTCGAGCCCCAAGAGTTTGAAGGTCTCGTTTGCTAGATCCCCAACGTGAACGTTTGACCACCTTCTATAAGCAAGTTTATGAAGTAGTTTCTTCGAAGAGTTCGTGCGACATACTCCTCCCATCCTGTTTAGTAAAGTACGTCGCCCCGTCTGAGGGCACTGAGTGCTCCAACCTCACCTCGCTCTTCCTTGAGGTAATCGACTCCCATTGCAAGATCGCCTCATCCCGTGCAATCTGAATCTTGGTCCCGTCCCTTCCTCTCTTATCGGAGAAGCTAGTCCGTAAGGTAAAGATCCTTCTGTCCATTTTTAAATCCCCCTTTGAGTTTATTCCACGCTGTCCAATGTTGTTAATTACCCATTCTCATTTTCATTTCCTTATTGCATTAGTCAATGTCCGATCTGCTCATTGCAATTGCATAATACATCAATCTTGACCCGTTTATATATTTTTGTGATTATCTTTTTTTGTTGTAATTAAATCATTAATTTGGGGTAGGCTCTTTAAGTAACCTTGAATGAATCCTGGCATTTTACGAATCCTTTAAGGCCAACAACACGCACTCGCTTACGCCCCTTTTTTATAATCCCATTGTACTGGCACAAGGCCTATCTCACCACTCTTCATTAACACGCGGCCTCTCAGTCTTCGGCCCGCTATTTATGCGTGTACTTACCCACGGAGTAGGTTTGTCGAGGTTTAGTAGGTGGGTAATCCCAGTCTCACTTCCTTGACATATATTTTATTACTGCACCAAGGTGAAGCGGAGGTAAAGTGTATCTAATACACTTACCGTAGCCACTTCCAGTGAAAAAAATTAACCTCGGTGCTTACTTTTTGATCAAAATTAAGATAATGATCCCCTAGGTGTGTCCTCATTCAGTAAAAGCCAGTCATGGGTGGACTTGTGTTATATTGAGATTTAAGCCGAGTGGATTGCTTAAAATTAATTGCCAAAGGATCGTCCAAAATAGTTAAACACACAGATACAAAAATAATATTCAATTTACATGAATTAGAAATATGAAACAGCGTATAAAGGTATAAATAGATTTAATCTTTGCACTGAATAAGTAAGTCTACAAAATGTCGTAGGGATTATACTTGAAAATTACTCACTAGGATGCTTGCGTCTTAATGGCTCCCGACAGAATGAATGGAATAATATTATTGAATTAAGCACTGAATTAATCACTTTTAATACTCGATGTTATGGGTTGGGGATAGGAATTCTAGTTAACGAATAAACTAGTGAAGTTAGGGGAGGGGATAATTCACTCCAACGATACCTTTGATTTCATCAGTATTTTGAAAATGACGGTGAAGATCTTCTTCTGGTGACGATGATCGCACTTAGTCCAGCCGTCCAAGGTTACAGAATGTGAAGGAAATCCTAGACCGGTGATATACTGATCCTATGCCGGATCACGAAGGCTAGCCAAGCTGTGGCTCAAATCGGACTTCTTCTTCCTCGAAGTGACTGTCCGATTATTCGGCTCCTGGAGTGGGTAGCCAAAATCGATTACCTAGCTACGTCCAGGGTAATCCGTAGAGGGAGGTCCTGTGTAACCTCTGACTCTGAAGGGGGGGGAGATATATGCGAGAAGTTTGGCACCTAAAAGTACGGTAACGGTAACAGACCAATTCCTCGAGAAGTTTCTTCCTTGGAACGGGTGAACTCTTTCTTTTGTGGTCGCGCTCTCCTCACAACGTATGTCCAAGATCTTCTGCCTGACTCCAGGAAGAATTTTCCCTTTTATTTCCCTCACGACAAAATATCGAGAGAGCACCGACTTCTCATAAAATTCGTATTATTGCTCGAAAGACCTTTTCATTTGCTGTCAGACAGACCAAATCTTTCACACTTTCGAGCTATCCTTGCTCCACGTTGCGTTTTACGACGGCGCGAAAAAACTCCGACCTTCGTCGGCTAGCAGTTGTCCTTCAAGGCCGACATTTTTCGGAGCGACCGGCCGCAAATTTGGTCGTCTCTTTAGGGCCAAAAGGGGCGGAGGGACTTCGAGGCGAAAGGCGAATTTGGAATACGAGTGGGAATCGCAGCTCGTGTCGGGGTATTTCTGCGTGGTATTTAGACTTTTACATCCCTACCCCTTTTAGGAAGACATTATTCTGGCGTGTAACTGGGAATAATGTATACCTTTAACATTAGCTACACGAATAACAAAAAAAAGCAACAAAAAAAAACAGAACGGGAGTTTAACGAATATAGGAACAATATAAAATAATCATGATGGTAAAAGAAACAGATGGGCTACTGGTCATATACAGGAAACTCCTGAATAATTAAGAGCTGATGCCTAAGTACAAAAGAAATAAATGATTATATTTGAAACAATAACCCGGATAGTATGATATAAGACCCACATGCAAAAAAAAGGAAACAATCTAAAATTAATCACGGCAGTTATAGAGCGTGTCATATTACCAACTTTACAAATATAACATATGAATTAATTAGTGGGTGGACACTAAAACTTCATCCCAAACTTACATAGCTATAATACCGATTATTTACAAAGTCTCACTGGGTCCGTCTACCGGGTTTATAGACAAACTATCAGTGAGTACCTTAAGGGATCTCTTTAGGTACCGGATATCCTCTTGATATTCGGATAATGACAGGGTCCAACGCATGAGTATTCTATTGTGACCTTTACAACTTTTTTAAAAACGCTAAGGGTACGTTTCTATGGAGAACGGTGTACCAATTAAATATACGCGGAACCTTTGTACCCCAAACACGATAGCTAAAGCTAATAGCTCCACAGTGGCATACTTCTTTTCCCGATCGGAAGGTTTCCGACTTGCAAAAGCCAGCGGGAACGGTACTTCTGCCTCGTATTGCAACAAGGCGCATCAAATTCCAAGGTGAGGGGCACCGATCCGGACGCCAAATTTCTCCTCAAGATTAGATAAGTGCAGGATAGGGGCTGTCACTGGTTTCTGTTTGAGTCTGACGAAATGGCAATAGCCCTGGGGTTCCATTTAATATAGTCTGGGGACAATACGCCGATAGAAGGAAGCTGCTCCCAAAAAGGGTCGGACTGGTTTCTTCTACACTGGGGGCCGCATATGGGTTATTGGTTTTGTCTTATACTTTCGTGGGCATATGCGGTTCTCGCCAATCTTGAACCCTAAATGTGCAATAGTTTTATAAGAAAAATGGCACTTGGAGAGATTACTTGATAAGCCGTGAGCCTTCAGTGGGTCTAAGATTGGGTGAAGGATCGCGAGAGGTCTTTTCCCTGTACGTATGGCTACGTACATGTTGTCCAAATAGAATGTGACGTTTTATAGCCCTTCTACATCTTTTTGCATAAGGCTGTAGTATTCTCCTAAGAGCAAGAGTTTTTCGGGTGATCATAACGGGCCCGATTTCAGGGTTCACATCTAACTCGGGGGATGGTTCTTCCTAGGGGAGCGGGGTAGAAGGGAGAGCGGGAAGCTGGAAGTCCCCGTCTAGCTGTCTTCTCTTTTCATCTTCTTCTATTTTTATCTTTATTCTTATTTCTTCTTCTTCTGTTTTTATCTTTATTCTTCTTTCTTTGGCTTCTATTTTCATCCGTCTTCTTTCCTCGTCTTCTTTTTCCATTTTTATTCTTGTTTCGTCTACTATTCTTTTATTCTGTATTCTTGCTTCTTCTGTTCCTTTTTTTATCTTGAGGTCACCTCTCCTGGCTTTTTCCCATGGGGGTTGTAGGAAAGGGCAGTCCTTTTGGGCCCTGGCGAACTCAGCGTTATTCGGCTTCTTGAACTCAGGGCCGCACGGGAAGTTGAGTGGCGAAAAGGGACGGTTTTCTCGGCCCGCCTGCGCTCAGGTGGTGACATTTTGGGTAATCTAGTTCGAGGAGAGTTGCGCGCTCTGTCCGTTCAGCACTGTACAGAATTTTATCGGGGCCACGACCACGTCAGCCCAACCAGTGAAATAGTAGCACTCCACATGGCAGCAGACGACAGGAAACCTGTTAGCGAGTCCCAAAAGGTTGTGGACTACCGCAAATTTCTGCTGCTGGGGTTTTATGGGGAGGGAATAGCTTGTCTGATACTACCATACACCTACAACCGGTGTCCTTAACTAAGGTGGACAATTTACACCCATTAATCGAGCCAGTTTCAAATTTCAGTTCACCAGGAGAACTCTTATTGAATACGAAGTTGACCTGGTAGTCCTGATCTGACGGGGCTACAGCTTGCGGGGTATCTACGGCGGTTTTCTCTGGAGAAAGGGTGGCAGTCTCTTGATGTACCTGCTGACTTGCAGAGGGATAGAACCTTGAATTTTTTGGACACTGGGATTTTATGTGCCTCGGGGCTCCGCAAGAGTAACACGTGATCGGACAACTCCTGAAGGTGTTGTTTGAGTGAGAGTTAAAACCAGGGGGTTTTCGGTCTTCTGGGGGCTCCTGGAATTTGTTCTTGGGCTTAAATGGGGGAGCACCTTTTACAAACTGAGAGGCTTTCTCATGTGGGTGTCTTCCGTACCCAAACTTATTCTTGGGGGAACGGGGGGTTACCTTTTCTGCTTTCCTTCTGGTATAAATGATGGTTTGAAGCATGAAGGTCCGCTTCATCGACGCAATCCTTGAATGTCGAGGCCCTTCGTTCTTGAACGAAAGCCTTAATCTCCTGGGGAAGTTTACTTAGTAGTTGATCCTTTAAAATAAAGTCGGTCAATGCCTCGTAATCTCTTTCAAATTTAGCTGAGTGCAGCCAGAATTGCAGATTCCTTCTCATGATGAATCTGATGTGTCTGTATGTCTGCCCTGCTTGGAATTTAGCTGATTTGAACTTCGATCTATAGAACTAGGGGTTAAGGTTAAGAGCAGATAGGAGTTCTGTTTTTAAGGTGGAATAATCGATTGTTGACTCCAGCAGCAATGCGATAGAAATCTTTCTCTCACCATCGGCTTCAATATCGCATCCATTTAATTCGAATATTTTTTTCGAAATGTGTTAGGTACGTAATGAAGTCCTCACTTTCACGATGAGGGATAGTTTGAGAGCAGGAGCTTGAGGTTGTTGACCCCGGGAACCAATTGAGCTAACTTACACTTGGTCCCTTCTTAGTTCGCGTTCATGATGACGAATTCTTTCCTGTTCTTCGTGTTGTAGTTTTTTTTCTTCTCTCTTTGCTTTGAGTTGTAGTTTTTTCCTTTCCAAATCTTCCTCCTGTTTTTGTTCTCTCTCTCATCTTTGCGTTTTTGTTCTCTCTCTCATCCTTCCGTTTTTACTCTTCTCTCTCATCCTTCCGTTTGTGCTCTTCTCTTTCTTATTTCCGTTTTTCTCTTCCCTCTTTGCTTCTCTTTCATTCCTTTGTTCATTTTAGACGTACTCAATGAGTTTCCGACCTTCCAGCCCGAATGCATGTCCTTGCTTGCGGAATGTTACAAACGATGTGGAAGCGATTTTATCGAGCCAAAGATAAGAGTATGCACTGGGAAAGTTGCTATATCATAACGTGCTTAAAGAAAAAAGGGGTTATTATAGTTCCCTACCAAAATCGTGGTAGACAAGAGAAAACAATTAATAAAAAAAAAACAAGATTAGATAATCACCCTAGACTAACTAATTTTGGGAGTCCAAAACGAGGATTGCTGTTAATGTTTGAGAATTTGAACTAATTTGGACATTGGTAATTTTCGATTAAAGTTTGGAGATGCACGCAACTTTATAGATGTTGCTTTTAATGATAACCTCACACACCTGATACTACTTATATAGGTCAAGAGCTTTTGTGATAACCCCAATACACCTGACACCACTTATATATGTCGAGGTTTAGTGAGTTGGTAATCTCAGTCCCACTTCCTGGCAATATAATTTTTTACTGCACTTTCGTTAAATAAAAATAATCCCGGTGCTTCCATTTTGATCAAAATTAAGATAATGAGCCCCCAAGTGTGTCCTCATTCAGTAAAAGCCAGTCATGGGTGGACTTGTGTAAAATTGAGATTTAAGCCGAGTGGATTGCTTAATAATTGCCAAAGGATCGTCCAAAATAGGTAAATACCCAGATACAAAAATAATCTTCAATGTACATGAATTAGAAATATTAAACTGCGTATATAGGTATAAATAGACTTAATGTCTGCACTGAAAAAGTAAGTCTACATAATGTCGTAGGGATTATACTTGAAAATTACTCACTAGGATGCTTGCGTCTTAATGGCACCCGACAGAATAAATGGAATAATATTATTGAATTAAGCACAGAATTAATCACTTTTAAGACTCAAGGTTTCGGGCTAGGAATAGGAATTCTAGTTAACGAATAAACTGGTGAAGTTAGGGGAGGGGATAACTCACTTTAACAATACCTTGGATTTCATAAGTATTTTTAGAATGACGGTGAAGATCTTCTTCTGGTGACGCTGATCGCACTTAGTCCAGCCGTCCTAGGTTACCGAATGAGAAGGTAATCCTAGACCGGTGATATACTGATCCTATGCCGGATCACGAAGGCGAGGCAAACTGTAGCTCAAATCAGACTTGTTCTTCCTCGAAGTGACTGTCCGATTATTCGGCTTCTGGAGTGGGTAGCCAAAACCGATTACCTAGCTACGTCCAGGGTAATCCGTAGAGGGAGGTTCTGTGTAACCTCTGACTCTGAAGGGGAGGGGGGTCTGCGAGAAGCTTGGCACCCACAAGTACCATGACGGCAACACACCAATTCCACGAGAAGTTTCTTCCTTGGAACGGGCAAACTCTATCCTTTGGGAGACGAGCTCTCCCCACAACGTAGGTCCAAGATCTTCTGCCTGACTCCAGGAAGAATTTTCCCTTTTATTTCCCTCACGACAAAATATCGAGAGAGCACGGACTTCTCATAAAATTCATATTATTGCTCGAAAGACCTTTTCATCTGCTGCCAGACAAACCAAATCTTTCACACCTTCGAGCTATCCTTGCTCCACGTTGCGTTTTACAACGGCGCGATAAAACTTGGACCTTCCTCGGGTAGCAGTTTTCCTTCGAGGCCGACATTTTCCTGAGCGACCGGCCGCAAATTTGGTTGTCTCTTTGGTGCCAAAAGGGGCGGAGGGTCTTCGAGGCGAAAGGCGAATTTGGAATACGGGAGGGACTCGCAGCTTGTCTCGGGGTATTTCTGCGTACACTAATGTACGTTGTATTTAGACTTGTACAAGCTTGTACACTGATAATTCCTCGACAACATATAATAAGTAAAAAACCATCGTAAAAATATCATAACTGTACATTTATTAGAAATGCATAAGAAATGCGAACAAATAACTGGTTCCCACGCGGCTACACAACACACATACATACATACAAAAAGGAGAAGCGGCGGGATGAAAAAATACCGATGCTGTATAAGTAAGAAAGCCGAGCAAATGCAGTTTTTGAATGAAAAATTAACAGTCATCTCTTGATACGATTTGCCAGCTAGGTCTAATAATGTGCACAGATATTTAAAGAGCGCACACACCTCTGAACTCCGCCTAACGGTCAGCGGGGAAGCTAACAAGTGAGTTTCCTATCGTTAGCTCCACTCGGTGCCTGGAGAAAAGAAAAGAGGTCACTTTCCTTTAAGCAGGGCATTATTGTCAGTCAAGGAGAGTTCGGTCAAATCATTCAGCAGGTTTGAGACAAGTAAAGGCACCTGCCTGGTCTCTTTACTATTACTGGCATCACGAGTTCGTGCCTTACTCCCTAAGTCCTGCTACCTTGCCTCAGTGACCCCAACATTAGTAAAACCTACATACCGCGGCACAGAACTCGATTTATTTCGCTTACGACTGATAAGGTAGACGCTATTTCACGAATAAAAATCTATTTATCGTCACTTTCACTTAGAGTCTTTCCTTTAACCCCGATGTAACCAAGGCACCTTTTGGAACCCAGCCTAGAAGTAGAATCTACGTTAACCTTTGGAGTCAGCGCAACCTCTCACCTATAGACCTGTAGCCTTAAGAAGGGCAATAACATCGAGGCGTCTTTAAGTTATTAAATTAATTTCATCGTGTGACCCAAACAGGTTCTAATTCTGCAATATTTTTTCGCAAATATGAGGGCTATAATTTCCCTGTATACTCCAAATAACTTCGTATAGGTGATGGAAGAATAATATCCTTCAATTTAACCGTAAAATATTTGGTTAGGTAGCTTAGACCCTTATTTGTCTTTTAAGAAGGTACAGGACATTGTTTTGAAAGTTTTAGTTCATTCGAGATTGAAACATAAATCCAATGTAAACTTATTTTAAAAATTGACCTCCCATATTGTAATCTCTTCGGAGATTATCATGACCTATCTGCAATAATTTACACTGGTTCACGTTAAAGTGCATCTGTTAACATTACATCTATCTAAGTGTTTTTGCAAGCTCTCACCAGTCAACAGGATATCTTTCCGTACTACCTAGTTCTTTGTCACAGCAAAAAACTAAGGTTTTTCAACCAATTTTAAAACTATTTTTAGTACGCTTCCTCATACGCCCTGCGTTTTATCTCTATTAAGAGTATTTTACGAGCAAAGTTCAAGAAAATCATTTTGAAATTGACATAAATGTAATCTACATCTTTATCTTGGGGAAAGCGTCGCTATCATTTCAGGAAAAATTTTGAATATTAGACATGAGCGCCCGCGTCGAAAGCTGAGCTTCCATGAATCTATTTACTTCAAGATGCTCAACGATCATGTCTTTAACAATAAGATTAAAAAGTTAATCAACAACCGAACTAGGGGAAAAGGGACATATGTTACCGGATTCAGCCTTTATTAATTTTTAAAAAACTGGTTTTACCTTTCTTTCCCTGAATCCCTTCTGAGCTATTCCCTTGGTAATAGATTTTTTTATTTTGTACAAAAGGGTTTTAATAATTTAGTATCGAAATCTGTAAATGGATTGAATATATTTTATTAGAATCCGGCGCTTTAGAAATTTTAATATGATTAAAGATAATTTAAATATCAGTTATGTTAAATGTGAAAGTGTAGGTTCTTCATCCAAATTGATTATTTCTGCTATTGTAAAAAAGTGATTTAAATATTGGATTATAAAAACGTTCATATGTTTATTAAATGTCTTAACTACCTGGTGTGTTTCATTACTAAGGAAGCTCGTCATTCTAAAAAGGAACGATTCTCACTCTGATTCGCGTACGATTGTTTAATCATGCATACAACCAACCTCTTTGCATCGTATTTTTTTAACGGGGTGAATGTGTTTTCCTAGTTTCTTTTATTTGCTCTTATTTCCTGTTTGACAATACTACAGTATTGCTGGTTAGGTTCTCTTATGTACTTTTTAATATCACTATTATCCACGGCACTTTATTACACCTAATGACTCTACAGCAATATTTCGTTATTTATAGTGAAAAAAGAATGTTGAAATCCATGATAGATTTCACGAACGTATTCACCTTTGAAGATTTCCTTAAATTAAATATTTTTTTAAGGAGGAACGAGAAAAAGAAATCCTGGAGTAAAAGTCCAATAGGAATTGCAAGTTCTCGTAAACATTTTTATGAATATTTAGATTTAATCGAATAATCGTGATTGCAGTTTTATTTACATGTATTATTTCTTCTACCATCTCATCATAAGTCATAAATTAAGTGTAAGATATTAAGTTTAGGTGTCAGTTAGACAACCTTTCAATTTACTAAATAATTGCTATATTTTCCAGAATTCGATTTCCTGCATTGTCCGCTGCTTCATTTAAAAAGATGTTACGCTCGAAAAATTTAAGTCAGAAAATAAGTTAATCATTGTTTAACCAAAATTCTCATACTATGACTATATGATTACAGAGTTCGTAAATACAACGATGGTGTTAGGTGTATAAATTTTTATTACAGACGTATTCGTATGGTTGTAAGAGTAGATGTAGGGAGGGGATAGAGTAAGGGTGTGAGGACAGATAGCGGAAAGTAGAAAAGTGGTGAAAAGTGAAAGAAGTGTGGAATGGTGGAAAGAGATGCTAGAGTCTGTTGATCAGGCCTATCGCTTTGAAGTGTTTTTGGTTTTGTAGTTCCTTTGTTGTCTTGGAGTTAGTTTACATATATATATAATATGGCGTTCAAACCATTTGTCTTCAAAATCAATTAATGTCTTTGGATTGGATATGATATGCGCATTTGTTGCTGTTGTGGTAATAATTACTTTATTAATTACTTTATTGCTGTGCTCAGTATCTTTGCTTCTTCGTATATCTTGTATTGTGTGTAATTCGTGTTTTTTGTTTCTTCATTAAATTTCGGTCTTCATCGGTAGATTTGTGTCTTCTTCGGTGAATTTGTAGAAATCGGTGAGGTTTCTTAGTTAGATAAGCTTTTTCTTAGGTGGATTTTTTATTGAAAATCTGGCGTGACTTATTCCTATTCTGTTCTGGTCAATCAATTGGACGATTTGATCGTCCAATTCACAATTAACCATTTCCAGCATATTCCTTGTTTGTTCTTCTATGACAATGTTAATGGGACTTAACCCCGCCCCCCGGTGCAGCTCTTCTTTGCCTCTTATTTCTCTCCTTCGTGTACCTGTAATTAGGTACATACATTTATTCTGCACCACTTGTAGTTTCCTTTTTTGTTTCTTCGAGACACAAGAGAGGGCGGAAGCTGGGTATAGTAGCGTCGATCATACAAGTGCATTGTAAATCTTTTTCTTATTGCTTTGACGAATATTTATGAACCAGTATAGGGACTTTACTGCAGCAGTGGCCTTGGTGATTCTTTCTTGGACGTGCTTCATGTACCCAGATGAGGTAATCTTCATTCCGAGTACATTGCCCTCCATGGAGTAGGGATAACGTCTATCCTCCACCCTGACGTCATAAAGTATTCTCCTGCCTATGAGTACAACTTTGAACTTTTCCTGGTTGGTGCGGATCTTCCACCGGGCCTCGTAGGTGTTAAGATTTTAAATTTCTGCTGCTGTCATACGATCTGGCCAAGCGCCATACGTGCTAACCTATTAATCCTTGCACTTAGGGGAGAGGCACGGTATTAGAATTCGCCGTTTAGACTTTCAAAACACCGCTCACATTCAGCATGGTAAAGCAGACGCATTTCTTTGAAGAGATTTTCTCACTCAAGAAATACAATATTTTGAATAGAGAAGATTTACGTGTCTTAAAATCTGGATGAAAATAGACACAAATTAGCTGCCTGTTCAGGAAGATCTGGAAAGGAAGAAGCCATTCATCTCAATTTAACCTAACTTTTAATTTTTCATTTTCATCTATCGTCTCCGGGCACCGTTTCCACTCACAAAGCAAAAATCCTCGCGTTCATGGAGGTACAAAAAAGAGCGAAAAAATACTTTTTAGGTCGCTCAGCATAATCACCATGACTGCCTAATTCCCCCATCCCCTACCACCACCCATGGCCCAATGCCTTAGCTAATGGAAGCTGTTATGTCGACCTCGTCCCAACTATGTATAATTGGGGGTACGGGAGGAGGAAGGTTTGAGGATTAGCCCACTGCCAGATATCCGTACCAGAGTAACTCCGGACAATGACCCGTGCTGCAACCTCTGCAGGGGAGTATAACAACTCCGCCTCTAAGGGGTGCCCAAGACCACTGAGGGGGACACAACCGTCTCAGTGTATGATAGGACGCACCTGCGGTTTTTAATTTCCTCGAGGAGGTTGCACCCCCGGCTAGCGATGGTTGATTCCGCGCTAGCCAACAAAAGTCCGTCACTATTCATCCCTAGAGAGTAGCCCAACCGGGTCCATTCCTTCCTCGGCTGCTATGCCTCGCCCCACCCACAACCAGGCAATATCTGTCAGGAAGGCTTTTCCGATGGGCCAAATCAGCAAGGCCAAAAATCCCTAGTCATTTTCGTGGTCATCCCTTAGTGCGCCTCTTGCAACCGAGTAAAAAAACATCCTCCTCAAAGCTTTCCACGTCAAAACGCAGCAGCTCTAGTTACTGCTGATAGCAAAGAATTTTAATTTCTTAATCCCTACGTATTTCATTCACCGTGCTGCTGTCATTCAAACCAGAAAGGTAGGATAGCAGGAGCAGACTACTACATCCTTCACATTTTCGCTTTTGTGGAGTCATCGCCAAATGTGGAGAGAGAAACCGTTGAAATAAAAAAAGGTTCTGGCGTCTCGGAGAGTAAAAAGTATAACTTTATTAAGGGAAATCTTTCAAAGGTTATATTATAAGCAAAGCTGAAAGCTGCTCTGAAATAAAAAAGGGTTTTTAATGAGTCACTAAGATCTCTTCACAGATTGCAATGAAATTCAAGTAGAGATCCGACTTTCAAAAATTTGGTAAAATTTAAACTGATTATAGTGGAATTAAAATAATTTGATGCTTTAATAAGGTTAATTTTTACCCTAAAATTTCCATCAACTTCAAAAAATAGAAGTATACATGAAAGTATGAGAACGATAGTGAATTAAACATCTCAAAAGAACTAAAGTTAATAAACTTATAATAGGCAATAACTAAATAACATAAGGCACGATGTAATATAGTTTAATTTAGTTTAGTTGGAAATATCACAAATGGAAAGTAAAAGAGAAAAATCTGCTCAACGAAAACAGACGTCTTAGAAGATCACGATGAAACATTTAAAAACTATAAAAACAACTTCCCACAAAACACTCAAAACAAAATATAAAGCTCTCGTAAAAAAAAGGCAGTACGATAAAACAACTTTAAAATCGTTTGAATCAGGATAAAGCAGTTAAAAAATGTACCAGCTACAAATTTAAAAAAATCACGGGAAAAAAATGTATCAACAGCACCACTCAAAATAAAGACAAAGTCATTTTAAAGCGTAAATTTTAGTAAAGAGGCGGGTAAATGAGTTGAGTTTTTTAATTATACGATCGCGTTTAAAATCTTGCGTATAAACTACTGTATTCTCATTATTTTAAACATACTATTTTGGACATCGCTCAAATAAATTACATGTGTGCCATTTTCTCTCTCCCGCCAGTTCAATAACCGCCAGGCTTTCCATTCACATGATTACTGCGCAAAATAGAAGACTCCAGGATACATCTTGTTGATAATTCCTTCATTCACTTTACAGCTAGAATATGGAACCCTTTTTCCTGAATCTTATAATACGCCTTTCTTTAAGCGACAGCCTTGCAATTGCCAAAGGAGACCAGTATTTTAACAACTTTCTTTGTTCTTGTTCCATTTTTGCTTCCATTTTTTATGTGTTTCTTTCCCCAGCGTTCGAGCTTGAATTAGGCAGCTCAGGCCCCTCTCAGTCCCTCCAACATTAAAACTCTTTTAGTATCTTTATGTGTGTTACTCCCAGGAAAATATCTTTCGATGCTATAATAGTTAGTTTTATTTTGTGGTACTTTTACTGAAGATTGAACCAACTGAAATTATGTCAGTTACAATTGTTTGTTATGGTAATTTGGAATAAAATAATTTTCTTTGCTAGTAAAACTACATTTTTTGGTACTTCTCTTTTTCTGAATATTTCTTCCTCCTTTTTCTTATCTCTTCGATTATTGCTTATGATCTCTTCTGAAACTGATCATCACTAAAATGCTCTGTTTAAAATATCCTCTTTCAGAGAATATGTAATTAAATTAAGCAAATTAATTTAGTGTTCCATCAAATCCCATTAATATCTCCAAAATGACGTTTGCGTTGGTGGTTTTGAACGTCTCTTGATTATTTTGCTGGTTCATAGCGTTTCGTGGTTCTGAATGCAGTTCTCGTTTACCTCCTCGAGATGAATATTTTCGAAAATCTAATCAATTAAAAGGCTCTTAAATTACAAAGAAACCCTTTTCCGTTCTGGTACCTTAACACACTATTGCATCCTAGTAGTAACCACTATTTAGTTGCAACTAACTGCCAACCATGAGCACCGTGGGACGCCGATCCACTAATGTCACGAGTTATGATTACACTGTCTGACGCAGTCAGAAGGTTATATTGCGTCGCCAGTCGGTGACTGCCTCCAGACCGGCCCAAGTGACGTCGCGACCATTCGCCGATGTGGCAATGTCGCACTCGCCGACTCCCTCCCATGCGTCCAGAGTGGTATAAAAGCAAGCGCCGCCTACTAGTCTCTCTCCACTTCTCGACTCGTATTCGTTGCCTCCTCACAGCCTTCCTCTCAACATGTCTCGCATCACTAGGAAGAAAATATCCGGCTTCCAGTCGGTGGACACATTGGCCAACAAAGTGCGATACAGGAGATCCACGACATACGACCTTAGGGGTAGCTTGAACACAGCGGATGGATGATGGGGACGACGAACTAATGGACAGTGAGCTAACTCCTGCTCTTCCGTCAGGAAGAGCAGGAAGTAGACTTGAGGATGGATACAGGGAGCAAGTAGCCCACCCTCTATTACAAAGTTCTTCAGAACTACAAGGACGTCAGCCTCTTGGCTTAGCTGGCGGAGAAGGCGAGCAGCTTCAAGCCCCACCCCGTAACAGGTTAGTATATAAATATTTTATATTTCCATTATGTTATGAACCAGCTGTATTTACGTAATAGACATGCTACAAATATAATCCAAATATGAGATTACGTGTGTTACTAAAGTTTATTGCCTCTGTATTAATTCGCATGCATGTTTGTCTATTTTCCTAGGAACACAGCCGAAAACCAGACTGGAGTCGATGGGGAGACGATTCACGCGCCTCACCGACAAGAAGTTAGGACAAGCTACCCCCCACTACATCGAAAGGGATCATTGGGTATTACTCACCTTCGGGTTACTCAGAGACCACATAGTTTGCCAGAGCGGCTGCACTAACATTTTTACTTTCGTTAAAATTAGACTTATGTTTTCTATTATATCACCTTACTTTGTGTAAGAATTTTTATAATAGTTGCCCTACATTTTATTAAATAATCATATCTCAGTAGAAAAAACAATTCTTGGTAAATAATCAATTATTGTGTCGGTGCCAGGGAGCGATTTTGGGTCAGGGAGGGATAGAGTGCCTCGGTCCACTAATTGGCGTATAGGTGTTATGAAGAAAATGCCTGCATCTGATATTGCACCAGACGCACCCACGACGATATACAGGAACTTTTTGTCAACATCAACAAGTGCGAGGAGAACTATGGAATGGTAGACCTGGTAATTGTAGAAGGTTGAGGAATAAGTCCTTGCGTTTTTTTTTTAATGTTGTGTTGATTTAAGTTTTGTTGACATGATTTGTGCACATATTAGGAAACAATAATAAATAATGAGAGAAAAATTTGCAAAGGTTAGGCTACGTCTCTTAAGAGCGTAGACTATTAGGCTTTTGCTTAGGCTACGTCTTGAAGTTGAATAATAAGTCATTGGGTTTATTTAAAAGTTGTGTTAATTTAATTTTTGTTCTCAAAATGGAATATCAAGTTGAAAGAAAGGCCTATTTTCGACACTCGTTGTTATTCATTTTCAATCGAGACGGGAACAATGCAAACGCAGCCAAAGTTCGTCGCGATATTTGTGCTGTGTACGCAAAAAATGCTTTATCAGAAAGGACAGCTCAAGGGTGGTTTTCACGTTTCAAAACGGTCATTTCAATCTTAATGACGAAGAACGTTCTGGTCGCCGTATTAAGCTGGATGAAGATCGATTGAACGACCTTCTTCATGAAAATCATCGTCAATCGACTAGAGAATTGGCTCCTGAATTAGCGTGTGATCAGAAAACTGTAGTGAATCACCTTCATTCGATATGGAAAGTTCAAAAACTCGGTGCATGGGTTCCGCACGCTTTGAGCGAAAGCAACAAACTTCAACGCTCCACGATTGCTGCAAGTTTGCTTGCTCGTCACAAGGCCACCCGTGGATATAAGGACAGATTTCTTCACCGCATCATCACTAACGACGAAAAGTGGTATGTTTATGTCAACATGAACAATCGAAAACAATGGCTTAGCCCCAATAAAAAAAAACACTTCCGCGATTAAAGCAAAGACTTCATCCACGAAAGACGATGTTGTTTCTGTGGTGGGGTTGTGAAGGCATCATTCCTAATAAGCTCCTTGCGAACAACGAGATTGTCAATGCAGAACTCCACGTTCAACAAATGTATCGACTCGCTGAAACTATTTGTGAAAAGCGACCTCATCAACGTTATGGAGTCCTTCTGCAACACGACAATGCTCGTCTTAACATTGCCAATATGACAAAGGATGCCATCTAAACGCTTAATTGGGAAATCCTGCCACATCTTCCATATTCGCCAGACTTGGCTCTATCGGATTTCCATCTGTTCCGCTTGCTCTCCATCAATTTGCGCGGCGTTTCGTTCAATACTGATGTGGAATTAAGAACCTGTTTAGACGAATTCTTCGAGTCAAAATCCAGAGATTTTTATTGCAGAGGCATCGAAAAACTAGTTGAACGTTGGGAAAAAGTCGTAAATAACAACGGAGAATACATTATTGATTAAATTGCATATTGTTATGAATTAAAAATGAAGTTTTTCAAAAATTGTTAATGGTAATGAATAAATTTAGAAAAACCGCATTTTGTGGTATAGCTCTATATGTCCTACATACATCTATTATATTTGATTTAGAGTGCGCGTGGGTTTCCTTTTTAAATGGTTTGGGTAGGCCGAGGTCCGTTTACAAGGTCAGATCCTCGTAAGGGAGGGCTAGTCCAAAAGATGCTACTTTAAAACTTAGTATTGGCTTAGAGTTACAAATCTCGCTTAGTTACAGGCTATTGTTATACGGCTATGATGAGCTCGAGGGTCAGAAAGCAAAGGAGTACGCAAAAATAGACTTTAATAAATATTAATAATTAAAGTTAATATGATACAATAATACACAGTTAATTAAGACGCATAGTTACACAAATGATAATGGGGAACGGTAGACGGCAATTATAAATTTGGGGAAGCTAAAATATTCGCTACGATACTTTATACACAAATGGAGGGGTTGGGAAAGACGTTGGTCGTTTCCAGCGAAGCACTGAGATGATGGTTGGGTCACTTCGACGGGGTCAAGGTCAACTTGTTTGTATTGAAATATTCTTTGGATATGACGGGGGTGGGGTGGGAAGCAGTGTCTTCGAGAAGGGAGGTTAAGAATTTTTCCGGTGTCAATTCCTTTGAAGGAAACGGAGGGTGAGTTTCTCCGAGGCCTCAACGGTTTGTTCGGTCGGAGATGTGTAATCAAGGGGGTATTACGTTGAGATGAATCTTCACTGAAGCCATTTTGGTTAAGACTTGGTTCTTGTTTGGAGATGGCGTCGATGACCGGAGTCGGACGGGTATTCTTACGGGGAGAAGAGTTCTTAACTAACTCTAGGGGGTGGATATTTTTTTAACCAAGAAGGGATGCTTGGCTTTGTCCTACAACGTTTCCTTGCCTTCGGCGTATTACAAACCCGAATCGAGGAGAAGTAAGAAGGTCTGCACTCGTTAGCGTCTCTCACACCAATCTGCTCATTTCACGTTCACCGCTAGATATGGACACCAAAAGTAAGGGAGCTTACCCCATAGAAGAGGGGGAGGGACTATCTCACATCGTTTGAGTCATGGTGACGCGGACCAGATGGCGATTGTCTCAACCGCTCCCAGCGTGGCTGAAGGAGGGGGGAGGGGAGAGACTTCTAGTCATGTTCAAATACTCGCCTTGATAAGGGCTACATTCCATGAACCCGCTCCTATACTTTCTCACGCTTTTGAGCTTCCAAAATTGTTTGTAAGCTACACGAGACCCATCACGTGGAGGCAATGCTTAAAAAACACGTTTTTTTCCCCTCATGTGCTTGTTCCCTCACACCGCAAGAACTTATTCCTCAACCCAATAGTACTTTAATCCAGCCTTAACAGGGCATCTCATTTGCACATGCTTCCCATCTAATATGCCAATGGTGTTTTAAGTTTCAACGTCTGCTGAAACTCTAGGCCACCTTCGTTCACTCCTCTACTCTATTCGGACATGGAATAACTTCCGTAGACTATGGCAGACATGGTGTTATGGGCAACTCTGAAGCTATACTGAAGATTCATATAGCTGTCATTCGAGGACAAGTAACGTAGGGTTATGGCAAGCTTGAAACCAGGTGATATTGCCTTCCTGACAAATGTATCCTGGTTCTCTATCCTGGGTCCCACTCTCTCTAGTAACTCCTGGAAAAGGGCCACATCTATTCTCAGGAAATTTTGATAGGCAGGCAGATCTTGGTGGTGGTGGTGTTGGGGGTGACCACGTCTCCAGCCCGACAGTGGGTCGGGGACCCTCACACCTATTCCAGGCCTCATCCCAGCTCCCCGCACCATCGCAGGAGCAGACCCGCCGCCTTCTGGGGTCTCTCCCAGAGATCCACCAAGATTAGGTCTGTGCGTATCTCTGGGCAGTTGAAAATATGTGTGGTATCGTGTATCTGTGTTAGGGATTTGGAGCAAGGCGGTGTTGTATGGGTGGGGGAGATATTTTGTGCATGTATCATATCAGGAGTGGGGATTTGTTTGTTTGTTTCTGTGTTAGTGATATTCTGATCTGCTTTCTGAGCGTTTGTTCTGAGTTGTGTATGGTTGGAGGTGGTGCACTTAATATTTTGTTGTGGGTTCTGTGTGTCAAGTATTGTTGTGTGATCTGAGAGTGGATTGTTTTCATGTTTTGCTTGAATGTATCTTCTGTTGTTTTGTTGGGGTCTGAGTCTAGGTTGGTGGTATATTTGTTGTTGTTATCGAAAATGGTCTGTTTTTGCGTTTGTGATTGGGAGGTTGTCTGGTGATGTGGTAGAGGGGATGATTTGGATGTTGCGTCTATGCCTGAGTTGTGATGTATGTAGTTTTAGGTGAATTTTGATTAGTATCATGCTCGTCGCGTCGTGTAGATGTTGGGTGTTTGTGTAAAAAGTGCATCCTGTGGCAGTGCGGAGGGCTGTGTTTTGTATTTTCTGTAGTCTTTAGGTGTTAGTTTCTGAAAAGTTTGGGACCAGATTGTGTTGGCGTATTCTAGTACTGGTCCTGTGAGTGTCTTGTATGTGTCAATGAGCGTTTCCTTGGTTTTCCCCCCCGTGTGTAGTTGTGAGTGCCTGAATGACTTTGAGTGTTTTCGTGGTCTTGACTATTTTGTTTTGTATGTGTTTTGAGCATGCGAGTTTGGGGTTGGAGGTGAGGTCAAGGATCTTCGGTTCTTTTATGGTGGGTAGTGTTATGTTTTGTATGTTTAGATTTAGGGTTATGTTGTATTCTGAAGGGTCTGGTGTGAAGAGAATTGTCATTGTTTTGGTGGCTCTTAGCTTTAGTGAATTTTCTATTGTCCATGTGTGAATTTTTTCGATGTATGGTTGTATCTGTTGCAGAGTGGTTTATGATTTGTTGTGTGAAGAGAGTATTATGATGTCGTCTGCGTAGGTGAAAATTTTTACTGTTTGTGGGGGAGTTGTTATATCTGATGTGTAGATGTTGAAAAGTGTTGGGGAAAGCACTCATCCTTGGGGAACACCCGATTTTGTCTGTCTTTGTTTGGATTTTTGGTTTTGTATTTGGATGTATTGTAGTCGTCCCTCAATGTAATTAGCTATGTATTTGATGATAGTGGTGGGTATGGTGAGTTTGTGGATCTTGTTGATTAGTTTGTGCAGGTCAACTGTGTCGAATGCTTTGGATATGTCAAAGGCGACTGCTAAGTTTCTATGTAGTTGAATTTTCTTGTTGAATCCATTTGTGATTATGTTGTTTATTGTATGTAATTCTTTGTTAGTTGAGTGCATGGTTTGAACCCATGTTGGTGTATGGGGTTTGGGATGTTCGATGTGATGTAGGAAAGGATTATTTTTTTTAGTGTTTTGGCTATGGGAGAAAGCAGCGTTATTGGTCTGTAGGAGTCTCCTTTCTTTATGTGTTTGTTTGGTTTTAGTATTGGGATTATTTTTGCTACTTTCCATTGATTAGGTATGTTGTTTGTGTTTATGGCAAGGTTGTAAGTTTGCGTGAGAAGGTTTATGGCGTTTGGAACTATGTGTTTGATGTTTATGCTATCAGGGCCGGTGGAGTTGTCTCTTGCTTGTTTTATGAATCTGATGGTCTGTTCTGTTGTGGTTGTGAATTGTGGTTTGGGGATTATTTTTGTATGTCTGTCTATTTTCCTGTTTTCATTTTTAGTTTGGGATATGGTTGTGTTTTTGAATAGTTTGTTGAAGTGATCTGCTTTTAGGATGGGTGTTGTCGCTTCTTTGTTTCCGAAGTTTATGGTGTTTTGGGAGTGTATTTGTTTTTGGTATATCAGGCCGGCAATGGTTTTTCAGAGTTTGTGTGTGTTCCTTTTTTGGTTCCATTGCCGATCTAAGTGATGTTTTCATAATTCTTGTTTGTGTTCTTATATGGCGCGATGTAATTGTTTGTTTTGTTCTATAATGTTGGGGTCTAATGGGTTTTATTTTCTAGTGTTGTACCGTTGTGCTATGAGCTTTCTGATTGGTTCAGGAAGTAAATTTTGTGTGTTGTGTATTTTTTCACGTGAAATGTTGTGTTTGTCTTCTTGTAGAATGGTGTTGCTTAAGATTTTGTTAGCCATGTGTGTTTCTTTGGAGAGTTGGATATTGGAGAGTGATTTTTCAATTTCTTTTGTGTATTATGTTCAGTTTGCCGTAGGATAAATTGTGTATGTTTTTAGGTTTTGTTGTAGCCTGATGTTTTTTTCTGTGTTTAATGTGATTAAGATGGGGAGATGGTCAGAGGAGAGAGCTTGTGTCGTGTTCCAGCTAAGGTGTCTGTGTAGAATGTTTGTTGCATTGGTGATGTCTGGCAAAGTGGGGTGTTGGTTAGGGTGTGTGGGTATGCGGGTTGGTGTGACTGTGTTTAAGGTTATGTGATTTGACCTTTGGATGATATTGGCGATGATTTCACCTCTGAGGTCTCCTGGGGGTGAATCCCAAAGTTCTGAGGGTGCGTTGATATCTTCTGTGATTATGGAGTTCGTGAGAGTGTTTGCATGGGTGGTTAGGGCCCGTGCTGTCTCTGCGTGGGATGTAGAGATTTGTGAGGTGCCAGTGCTTACTTTTGTATACGTCATTTTTTTGCGTGTTTATTTATGTCGTTTAGGAGGGCGGTCTGTGTATAGGTGATCTTTTTGATGTATGTGATGAGGCCTCCTCCCTCTTTGTGTTTTCTGTCGGTTCTGAGTGCTATGTAGGCTGTGATTTGAGGAGTTTTCTGTTTTTCTGATAGTTTGGTTACCTGGATGGTGATTATGTCTATTTCATATTTGATTGTTCAGTTACTCAAGTTGTGTCGCTTTTTTTTTTAGGCAAATCTTCCTCTTGAATTTCCGCAGGAGGTTCTCGTATGCTCCAAATCTTGTCCTTCAGAGGAGCCCAAAGGAGTGTCCAGAAACGAACATGTTTCTTCTGCCTCCTTTTCTGTAGGGCATTTTTTCAGCTTTACAAGCTCCATCTCAATCTATATATCCTGTTTTTGTGCCAATAATAACAAGACGATGAATTTAAAAAATATGGCACAGGTGTTCCATGATGTTGGGTGTGGGTGACGTGGACACGTCGATGGCGGTTAAGAGATTGGGGAATGGTATGCCACATACCATATTTATATGCACTTTGTTTTCTGTCAGCACTTGGTCACCGTCCACAGTCAGCCATTAGCAGCGTCCCGCGGACTAAAACGGCGTCTGAGCGCCGTCATTTAGGATGAGGTCGTCCTCAGTCAGGAGGAAGTCGACGGTCGGTATGTGCGCTACGGGATGGGGGCAGCGCCTTAAATTTATATTAAGCCAGACGCCACTTGCTGCTGACCGTGTTTAGTTGGGCTGGCTCGGAAATGGTCTCCCACGACACACGCCACATTGGTGGTCGGCAAGGGTCAGGACTGCTATTCTCCAAGGTGTGACGTGGGCTTTAATATTCAGAATAATTTTATGTTATCGAAGCATAATTTGCAAACAAAAAGGCATCCATCTTGCAAAGTGCCTTCACCCAGTTTTAAATATTAAGCAAAAACAATTTGCAAAAAAAACAACAGTTCATTATTCTGTTTTAAAATGTGTAAGGTAAAAAAATATATGAAAAACATTATCTTTTTAGATGTAACCCAATGAGGCCTACTGAACCTAACATACGAGGGGCGGTCAATAAGTTTTGCGATTCGGATATAAGGAAACGAGATATGAAAAAAAGCCTTTTATTATTTTTTAATATAACTACCCTCGACTTCAATGCACTTGCGCCACTTGTCCCTGAGGCTTCGAATTCCCGGCAACCAGAAATCTCCCGACTGCTCTTCATTCCACTCCTGGACGGCGAGCCGGACATCTTCATCGTACCCACACCGGCGTCCACGTAGTGCAGCCTTGAGCTGGCGGAATAAAAAGTAATCGCTAGGGGCCAGAGCTGGAGTGTAGGGGGGTGATGGTTGAGCTCCTCGAATCCGCAGTAGAGCAGGGCAGCTTGTGCAACTCTGGCCTTGTGGACTTTGACGACATTGAAGTCGATCATGGAGCGTGAGGTTTCTAGGAACCCAACGGTCAGAGAGAGACCTTGGTCATAGCCAAATTGTCGTGAATGATGTTGATAACACTTCGATGTAATATTCCAAGTTCTCGCTCGATTTCTTCGACTTTCACCAATCTATTTTCGAGGATCCTCCTCTCCACAGGGGCCACATTGTCCTCGTTGGTCACATCTGACGGGCGTTCTGGACAGGGGTCATCTTCAAGGGACTCACGACCATGGGGAACTCCCTATTCCAGCGAGCAATGGTTGCATAGGAAGGGGCGGTGTTGGTGTACACTTCAACCATGCGTTTATGGATCTCTTTTGCATTCTTGCCTTCCTTGGTCAAAACTTTGATCACTGCACGATGCTCAACCTTCTCCATTGTTGAAAATTTGTGACTAACGATCTGCGATCAGCTACTGCTTCTTAAATAGATGAGGCAGGAGCATGCGGCTGCAGGCCCTGACTTGTCAGAATTTGTCCTAACACCCCCCAAAACAGGCATCTCACTTCCTCTGTTTTGCCCTTCTGATTCGCAAAACTTTTTGACCGCCCCTCGTAGCAGATATTCTTCAAGCACCTCTCACAACGATTAATCACGAGCTGATTTTAATTGAATTTGAGGTTTCACGATATAACTATGCTATTCAATGGTGGTTGTAGCTCTACTTTTTACTTGGTGAAATATTAGGTAATATTTAGAAGCAGTGTCTATCAAATGAATTTTCCCGATTGAAGGTTAACCACACTGCAATGAATAAAATGCAACAAATAAATTATCTTGTTTATAGTTGCAATAACCAACTCATGCAGTAAATTTATCCCAAGGTGTTAAGATGCATTGACTAATTATTGCACTCAATTAATCTTCCAGTATCTAACTGCAATAACTGATTCCTTCAGTAAATTAATCAGCCGCCTTTTGGTTGCCATAAGAGAGTGTATTTGCAGATGAATCACCTTGTATTTTGTTGTAATAGTTATTCCTTCCTTTTAAATTCTGCAGCAATATTCGGGGTTTTATTTTAAAGAAGCATAAATAATATTAAGTTAGAACCTCTGCGTTCCTGCGGAATAAATTCCTGCCTAAAAATCTTCTTGCTAACGGATCAAATTTCCTACTATATCAACTGCAAGCCGAAATCCAGGCGAACGTAAATAAAAAATTCAGTTACTTTATTGGGCCAACATGGAGGTTTCCTATCAAAAACATAATCAATTTCTTGAAGATGATATCTACTCAATAAATGCCACACACGGGAATATTTTATGCGATACCTTGACACTCTTTTCCTAATTCTCATATAACCCCAATTCATCTTTGGGAGGTAATCCTTGCTCTGGTCGGGAAATGGTGTTTAGGTCATTTGCTAGACACATAATTATTTTCAAGGTTTATTTAATGCGGATACAGATTAACACGAGGATACTCGATAACTTTTTGATGGCGTTAAAGTATAAGTTATTTATTTACTTGGTTTTCCCAACCTACAAACAGAATAATATTTAGTAGACGAATAGACTTTTCGGCGATGAGGAGAACGATTCTGTCGAGCAACAGGGAGTGGAATCCTGAATTCCGAATTGATGTAAGTATATGTACGTGTGTTAAGAGGACAAAGCATGTGTGCGATAGACAAAAAAATAAAAGGAGTGCAAAGTGAAGGTAGTTTAGAAGATTTGCAAAGGTATGCAAGGCGTTGGTGATGAAGCTTAACGCTTCCATATATTCTAATGTTCGTGTATATATTTGATTATTATATTTGTTATAAACAGCATCCAAGCCTTTTGTCTTAAAAATTTAACATTTCATTGTTTGTGCAATTTGAATTTGTCGTTGTTTGATTATTATATTATATTATTATTATTAGCAATACTTAGTTTTTTATAATTTTCTTTATTTTGTAGGGTATGTCGTTTTAGGGGGCCAAATTTCTTTTTTCTTTCTTCACGGTTCTTACTCATGAGTCAAAATTAGGAAGAGTTTTTAGTCAAAATTGATAAGGTTGTCGTAATCGGGTATTCTTACAGTTAGGTAATAATTACATTTATCGGGTAAAAATTTTCCTATTCTCTGGTGTTTTATCACATTTCATCATGCGTAGAACGGCGCTTCATCTCCGTTTGCCATAAGGCTAGCGGAATTTGGGAAGATTTGATGGCTTTTGGGTGTTCTGTTCTGGTTAATCATTTCCGTGATTTCTTCCTTCATTCCGCATTAACCTTCACTTGCATATTCTTAGTCCATTCATCATGACTGTTAATGGGTTTATCCCTACCTCGCAAGGCAGCTCTACTCGGAGTCTTCTTTCTCGTCTGCAAGTACCCGTAATTAGGCACATACATTTGTTGTGAACGTTATGGAGATCCTCCTTTGCGTCCTCGAGACACATGAGAAAGCGAAAGCGGGGTAGAGTAGCATAGATCTTACAGAGGCAATTTAGATCATCTTATTTCTCTCGTGGAGGTAATGAATAGCTTTCTGACTGCGGCAGAGGCTCTCGAAATTCGATCGGTGAAGTGCTTCCTCTACCCGGATAGATTAGTATTCATACCGGTACATTGCACTCCATCGTCTAGGGATAGCGCTTAAGACACACCCTAATAACTGAAAGAAGTCTCCTTATAATCAAGACCATCTTGAATTTCTCCTGGTTTGTTCATATATACATTTAGCATCGTAGATGTTTAATTATTTTTTAGCCCATCTGGCGACTGCCTAGTATGGCAGTCGCTATGGTAGGCAGCTCTACTATGGCAGCTCTACTATGACAGCTCTACTCACATCATAGCTTACCAATAGGCCAGATTATAAAACAAATAACAATATGGAAATAAATAACAACAATAAAAAAGGACGAATGCTAAAAAAACAACAAAAAAAAACAAGAAGGAAGCGCGCATCGACCGAGGGGCTAGGGCCACCTCCCTCCGACGCAGGAACATGCGAGATACAAAAAACAGCCAAATAAAGTGGAGGAGGCCAGCCTTGTCCAAAAAATCGTATAGTCCAGAAGTATGTGTGGACGAAGCAGTCCCAAATACAAGGGACAAGCGGTAGAGACCCCGTTCGTTCCCGTACCGAGACAGGTAACGTGCGCGGAGATCACCCAGACTGGGACATTCAACAAGAATGTTCTAAATAGTCTGGATGACAACGCAGTTGTCACAATAAGGCGCTGGCGAGTTCTCCATCAAATGGCGGTGAGTGACAAGAGTGTGTCTAATTAAGAGACGACAAAAAGTAACCTAAAGCTGTTGCATTATTGTGGGGTAGGTCTATGGGAGCAGTCGCAGCGTAATGGAACGTAACTTTAAGTTTCCTACGACGTTCTCCCATTAACTTTGCCAAGCCGTCATTAGGGCTGCACTTATTCCCTACATGTAATCGGTGTGAGGAAGAGAAAAATGCTGTTCTGGTTGCCATATAAAAAAGAAAGAAAGCAAAAAAAACAAAATGCAACCACTAAGCGGGCTCCGAAATCGAGGGTAGGCCTGACTTCCCCTGGCACAGTAACATGCGACCTACAAAAACAATCAAATAGAGTGGAAGAGGGCCGCCTCCTCCAGAAAAAGCGTGAAGTCCACAAGTCGGTGTGCATGAATACGTCTCGAGTACAAGGGACAGGCGGTAGCGACCCCGCCCATTCTGGTACCGGGACAGGTAACGTGCGCGAAGTTCGCCCAGACTGGGACATTCAACAAGAATGTGCCGAACAGTATGGGAGACAATGCAGTCTTTAACAGTATGGCGTAGGCGAGCGATCCATCAAATGACGGTGCGTCCTGCGAGTGTGCTTAATTCTGAGACGATAAAAAGCAACTTAAAAACGTAGCAGCATTGAGAGGTAGGGCCAAGTAAGCCGTGGCGCCGCTATTGCACGCAATTTTAGCTTTCCCTCGACCGTCTGCCATCTTCTTTGCAAAGCAGTCGAAGGAGCTGCCCGTATTCCCGCCATGTAATCTTTGTGAAAAAGAGCAAAACCCTGGTCTGATCACCCAGTCCTCGCGGACACTTTGACACCCTTATCGGCGCGCTCATTCCCTGCAACTCATATATGGCCAGGAATCCAGCAGAAGATAATGTCGTAATCTGCCCGGATCGACAAAACAGGGGCGTCATGGATATTGCAAACTAGGGGAGGCGCAAATTTCAAAGCCCGAGAGCACACAGGGCGCCTTGTGAGTCGCTATATATCACAATCTGATCTTGGAACTGAGGACGTTCGGTTATCTCTCGTACCGAGCTGTGTATTGCAACCAGCTCGGCCGTGAAGACAGAGGTAGCGCTTGGAAGAGCCCCGCTTATTTTAAACAAAGGGATGCGGCGTGGAAATAGACCCCCTCTTGGAACTAGGAGCCATCCGTATATACTGGCACGGCTCCAGCATGAGAAGAAGTGTGCTCTAAAATGGAGGCCACAATACTCTCGGTGCTGTAGAAGCTTTGGCGGGAGAGGCGTCGCGAGAAATGGTCAAAGGTGTTACTTTCTAGCGTGGAGTGCTGGGCAGAAACAAGGAAGCCACCGGCCCGACAGCTATACCTAGCTCTCGAAGAAGTTTACTAGCCCTAAATCCAAAGAGCTTAGGGTATTAATGGCGTCTATCAGCAGCATAATCACCGTCGAGATCAGCGGCAAATTCAGTGATAGCTTTTGGCGACTGATGGAGGCGCGGTGCTCGCGTGAACAGGCAACTATGCACTATGCACGGCGTAGGGGAGTGACATCTCCTCAGCATCGACAAATAGGCTCTCAATTGGGGAAGTGAGGAAGGCATCTCTCGACAGGCGAAGGCCGGTGGGGTGGATCTATTCCACCTTCCGCAATACACGCTCAGCTGCGGATGAATAAAACGCGCCTCCGTAGTCGAGCTTCGAACGAACAGGTAATCGAGAAATAAGTAAGGCGGAGGCCCTATCAGCTCCTTAGGTGCTGAACGTAAAATGACGAAGTATGTCCATGTCCATTGAGCCTGAGAGGGCTTTCCACCACCCGTACGCGGAATCGACGATTTCGCAAAATTCAGATATAAAGATTGGGAGGCATAACCTCACCATCATCGTGTGGGAGTATCTTTGATATTGAATCACCATGCGGTATCTTCAGGCTTCTTCAGATCGAGACAACATCGTGTCGTAGTGCTGTCTATGAGTGTAGACCTCGCAGAAGCCATTTTGCATTTGGAGCAGTGCATCCGACGAGGAGTAGAACTTGCGGAAGCCGGACTGTGCAGAAGACAGCTGGCTTCCAATCTCCATAAAAATGACTAATCTAAGATTGACCAATTTTCCCGTTAATGTGCACACGCAGGAGGTTAGAGAGATTGGGCGGAAACGGGCTGTGGTAGAGTGATATCTTGCCGGTTTGCCAAATGCTAGCACAGTATCGATTTGCCAGGATTGGGGGAGAATACCTTCTACCCAGATCTTGTTGAACAAATCTAACAGAAAGGCCATGGCTCGCTTAACCAGGTGTCGAAAGCATGGCCTACTGGACATCGTCTGGACCAGTGGCGGTGTCTGCGCAACAAGCGAGAAGAACACAACCCATCAATGTAAACTTGTCGTTAAAGGGTTACCTAACTCTGAAAGTAAAGTCAGTCTGCGACCCCCAGACATCAAGACGTGCATTTAATTCTTGCTTGGAGCAGCATCCCGGCTAGATAATGCAGAGAAAGTGGTTGCAAAGGATTCCGCCACGGACGCAGGATCCGAGATTGTGCTCGCTTTCTCTTGGAGAATAGGAGGGAGGCACTCCGAGAACTTTCCCCGAGTTCTTTTGACTCGCTTCCACACCTCTGCTACAGGGGGTCTTACAGTTAAGTAACGACACGTATCCCTGCCATTAAGAGCGGCGGGCGCTCTACGAAATATCCCGGAACATAGCACTAACCTGACGAAATTCACCGACAGTGAAATCTTTCAGGCGGCGCAAATAGCGCAAATAAGCATAACGCTACTGTTTTCGGGCCTTTTCACTCTAAGCTGATTTACACGGGAGTGGTCGGCGTGAAAAAAAAGCCTTCGTTCTAGGAATAATAATTTTGCTCATAGCGATGAGTTTGCCACTGTAGAACTCAAAGGTATCATGTACCAGCCTAAACTCCTCGACTGTATCAGAAAAATCATGTCATTTCCTGAAAGGCGGACCACCGCTCGCGCGCCAATCCCCACCTACGGGGGCTCTAGGGCAGCAGCGGCTCAGTGAATGATATTTCAATGCGAAAGGGATCACAACCATTGAAGGCTTGCACTACATCCTCCCTAAAAATCGGGCTGCGCATTCGAGAGCACAGAAATTTCTCGAGAGAGGAAAATGAACCGGGTTTCGGCCAGTGATGCGTAAACTCATCTACCCTTAGGACAACTCCCTCCGGCTTATCAATCAGGTCGGCAAGGACCTGACCCCTGGGATTGATAGAGTTTTCTCCCCAGATGGGGTGTCTATACTTCAGATGCCAAAGAAAGAGAAAGAGGCTCAGTAATTTAGACACGACAGGTCGAAGGTCCCCTACATCTTAGCCTGCTGACGGTGGAATGTACGCAGATTAACTGTATACCTCTTATTTAGGTGCAGCTAAACAATACTTGCTAGAAAGGAGGTATCTAAAGCAAAGAGAAGAACGGAGACATCATGCCGTGTTTAAATCGCTTACCCTGCTCAGCCTTTATCCAGTGGTGGTGGGCAGGGGGCACGCGCCCACCATGGTCTTCTTCAAAAAGATAGCTAACGGGGAACGGGAGGAGATGAGCCTCCGCAGTTCCTCCCAGTTGGCTAGGAGTTCGCTGCAATTCTAAATATGCCTTCCAGGCCTAGCTCAGGGAAAAATCAGGGGCCCTCTCTGAAGAGAAGACCCTCACAGAACTGGTCGTACATTTTCTGGAGG
Organism: Ceratothoa steindachneri; assembly: GCA_963969495.1. NCBI lineage: Eukaryota > Metazoa > Arthropoda > Malacostraca > Isopoda > Cymothoidae > Ceratothoa > Ceratothoa steindachneri. The sequence goes on along the minus strand of OZ018323.1, from coordinate 194,777,256 downwards.
TAGAACACCGGGCACTGTTTGTCGGGGGATGCACTGAATGTGCTGTGGCCTTCTAGGAGTTACCGCGGGAGGTTTAGCTCGCCATGGGATTCTTTTCCTCCCTCCGACTTGAAACTTTAGGCAGTTTTGCGGCCATGGAGGTATGGGTCTCTATCTTGGAGGATGCACGTTCGAGTCACCTAGCCTACCACTGGGTGTGGGCGCATGAGCCAAAGCTCTTTTAATGCTGTCCTCCTTTCGGGAGGCAGGTTTAGAAACCCCTGAAGATGTCCATACGACCCATTAAGGGGTGTTGCCTCCTGTGAGTCTAACGATTAGGTGGAGGCGTGCGGTCGTTTTGCCTTACCGGAAATGGTCACACCAGGTAAAGGGAGGGGAGCCATGGATTAAGCAGGGGCTGGGTGCGAATGCCTCGTTTGTCCAGCTGTATCAGGGAGGCATCCGAATGGGTGTGAAAACGACCGTGCTCGTGGGCCTGGATGGGACAGAAGCAGAGGATGTTTTTCTTAACATTCAGGCATGAGGCATCCAAGGAAGCGGCGGGGAAGGCAGGACAAAGTCATTAGCCTCGCGGAATGAAAGAAGATACTGGGCCCTAATGGCCAGAATTTTCTTCTCACGGAGATACGAACCACATTACTTCGAAGTAGTTGAGGTGGCTCCTCGTAAATGATACACTTGGCCATATACGATTTGAATTTATCTTGTGCGGCCATGGAGAAATTTACACGGCAGTGATTCATGTGGCCGAAGCGATTGCATTAGCAGCACCTCCGCGGCAGTGTCACGAATACCTTCACGTAATATCTATAGCAACTGGAACGCACAGACTAAGGGAGCCTCTCACAATTGAACGTGACGAAGAGTGTTGGAGTGGGTCTTAGGGCCTCTTCCTGTTTTCTTATCACAAGAATTCCGTCGAATAAACTACTCCTTTCACAGGTTCATAGTAGTATGTGACGATACGCTCACTGGAGTGCCATAAAGTGTCCGAAGTGCTCTAATCTTGGCCACCTTAGAGAGATTCAACGGATTTACCAGAAGGCTCTCGTCCGAGAAACTGGCCACCTTCGGCTCTCTACCAATTAGACTAGCTATTAATCTTCTCTGATGGAACATGTTGCCATCGGCCAACATGCAAGCAACTAGAAACTGTTTGAAGCCAGCTGCCTCAAAATCGCCAGGTACGAGAAACGTCTGAATGAGGGGCCACGACGTAATCGAGGCTCCGCTCTGCGTACTCGCATTTTTCATCTGTGTCAGGGACGCCCTACCCTGGGCAGCACCGGCGTCGGATGCGCCGATCTTGGCCTGGTGACTTAAAATTGATAGACCTTGAAAGGAGAGAGATAGGGTATCGGGGGAAGGTGTGGATAGCAGTGAAGCAGATTCTTAAATAGCGACCGCCCCAAACCGGAGCTCAAAGTTAAGGGGACGTTTTCCCTTCCCCCTTCGGCACGATTCGGGATGTTGATGTTGATCTCATATATTAATTTCAGATCACAGGAGAAATTTTTTATAGAATTCATATTTCGGGTTTTCCAGCGTTATTTATGTCGATTAGGTAGTTTTAAGGTCGTCGAGTGCCTTGGCAATCTCATCAAGAATAGCCTCATCCATAGTGCCCGGATTATATTTCTTGAGAGATTGAAAATACCGTGCCCAGTCTGCCTTTTTATGGTTTTTGCCTTCTACAGTTGGGAGTGTATCGGGTTACTATTGAGAGTAAGTAATATACGTATCCAGTCACTACATGGTAGCTGAGTTGGTTCCATGTAGTGGTTGAATTGTAATTGACGATTGGCCACAAATATTTTGGTTTATTGGCAACCCCTTGCTCTAACATAGGTAGGGAAGTTTGGGCTAATTCGCTGGACGATGTTTCTCTCTAGCAAGGAATCAAGGCTTCTTCCGATTGAATTGAAAGTTCTATAGCCGGAATTCTCACCTCTAAAATTTTAGTTACCCCATCAGGGTTGTCGGGGGTCCTTCTGCCAAATAGGCTATTAAGACAATGTAATGGTAAAAAGCTTCGTTTCAAGCTTGGCATCTGGGGCTATGAATATCTTTCCTCTCAATTTCAACTTCTATCGAAAGATAGGATTTTTCAAGGTTTCTGATTTGCTTGTAATTTATCCCTTTCTTGATCAAAATTGCGGCACCGTCATACCGCTCTTTATAGTAGTTTGTTATCAATACGTCGTAATTCCAAAATTTCCTTTGTTCATTACGCGTGTCGATCCTATGCTTTTAAATCTAGGTGACAGCTACATTAATTTTTATGAATATATTACCATACAAAGCCCTTTTCGTTTTCCAGCCATTGGCGTTTATTTCCAATATCCTCAGTGCGCTTCGTTGCATGATGTTATCAACCGGTGTTTCTTCCTGTTTTTCTTCATTTTCTTTGTCTGGTGGATCTATCTTGAGTGTCCAGTCTTCTTTCTCATTGGGGTTGGACTAGGAGTTTTCGATCTGCTCTTAGTCGACGTTGTTCGTGTGCAGGGCGCCTTATTGCTCTCTGAAATAATGTTGTCTTCTTCATCATCTTCCGTTTCTTTTTCTTCTCCTTCGGATTCTTTCGAGGAGGGTGCTTTTACTGTTGGCTTTATTCGGCTAATCTATAGGTAATGTTTTCGATTATCGAGTCCTTGAATGCTCTGGAGTACTCAGGACCAGCCGGCATAACTACTGTTAAAAGGTTATTCTCTCTCAGCCCGCAACAGAAAGTTAAGCACCTCATTGTTGCAGCCTGACTTGACTGCGTTTGTAGGATTTGCATGTATCATGCATATGAGGATGCAAGCGCTCAAAATCGCTGGTGATCCGTGTTTCTGCTGGATATGTCCTCGATAGTTACATCTCATTTTTCTTTGCGGCGCTTGCCTAGCTTGTTGGCATCGCCTTTCTCCCTTCTCCGTCTTTCCTTTTTTTATAATTTCTTTTCATTTTAGGTAGCTTGCTCTTGCAATTAAGGCACTACTTCTGTGCTCTTTATGTAATCTGTGGCCTTCAGTAGCTATGAAACATTTTTTTGCTCAATATTGTCTGACGGGATCCTCATACTGAAGAACAGGAGTTCTTTAGGGTTAGCTTTACGTGCCATTTTTGTACAGGTGACTGCCACTTTGAAGACATGAGCGTGGTCTCGGAATTTAAAAACTTTCTGACCTTTGCCCATGGGTTCTGTTTCTCAATTTCTCTTTTTACCTGTGTGACCAAGGGTCCTCCAAAGCAGCTCTTTACTTTGCGGCAAATGACGCTGTGGTTGCTGCCAATTGAGGAAGGGGTTCCTCAAGGCCGTTTGTCTTGGTATACAGGCAATGAAACCATTATGCACCTCGATGAGCTTTACAAGTGCTACTGTCAGTTCAGCGAATAGCACTTTGTAAGGTCGGCTCTTCTGGGGAGAAGGCTGGGTTGGCCGGAGATGGTCCTCTTAAATAATTTGGTAATGTTATATGTTAATTGTGCGAAGCGTAATTTGCGAAAGTGACTAAATGTATATACATATATGAAGAATGTTTTGGTTATAAATGGATTTTGTAACGTGAGCTTCTGCCCATTTTCCAATTAGTCACACGCTCGAATACTGCCTTAAATGAAAAATAATGATTAATTGGTAGATTTGGTTAGACTCCTCTAGAAGGGTGCATAATGGTGGACCTTATGAAAGTAGCGGCCGAATCAACTGCCATTAACATGGTAGCACCGCCTTTTGGGTTTTTTACATCATAACTACTTCCAACGTCGAGCCCTCAGGTGTGAGCAATATTTTCCCACCCAAGGTTGCATTAAGTGTCATGCCGGAGTTAATTCTAACCCATGTTTCCACTGTGGGCTCTTCCACAAACCAGTTTCCTCATTGGCCTCTAATTATGTTTGTACCAAATGACAGACATAGTTAGAAAGATATTAATGCATGACAGATAACTCGGGTGAGTTCCAATGTTAGTTCATGGGCGAGAGCAATGAGAGGGTTTCAAACCATCATTTGGTGTTCTTCGACTCCTCGTAAAATCTATTTTGTCTCTTTTTAAATGTGGGTCAACTCCGTTTTGACTCGGATTACTCTTAGATTGAGGCATGGCTTTAAGTCCTTTAATAAGTCAGTAAAATTGGGTTTTGATTCCTATGCCAAAAAATGTTCAGCAAGAACAACCGTCATTCATCAGGCGGATTTACCAATCTTCACCGGATTTATTTTGAAGATTCGAAACATAAGCTAGTTACGCCAAAAAAGATAGAAAACTCAGCTTAACATGATATCCAAATCATGACAGGGTACGCTTTCTCATGCGCTCAATGATTTTATGAGTCCGGTTCAGTATGTTATCTTGTATCTCGTTTAACGCCTTCCTAAATTTCAACCTTAGCCCTGGTTTGTTCATGCTATACCCCATTATCACTACATACATAAAATCTTAAATAAAGTTGTTTCAGGATTTTTAACCCCCTAATTAAGGTTCAGTGGTTGGTAATCTAATTCCCACTTTCAGTATTTGAGGCAATGTATGTCTAGCCTCCTGTTCATTCCTTGAAAAGGTCTTTAAGAATAAAGACGAAAGCGCTCGGAATCGTTTTTCACTTTTGCTTTGTGGGTGTATCTTCATAACTTTGACTTACATGCCCTTTGTGAGCTTTTTTCGTTATCTTATATTTGTAATATCTTACCTTACCTTACGGCCAAGGACCAATCTACTCTTCTAACCCCCACGCCCCAATTTTATTGGCTATTCATGCTCTCAAGTGGAATTTTATAAAATAAAATTCTCTGACGATGTCATAAATCTATGACTAAAGTTTATTTTATACCGTTGCGAATATTTTCATTCTCTTTATTTCCTATAAAAACCGAGAAGTTTAAAAGGAAAAACTGGAAGCTTAAAAGAAAGTACTAATATCCAAGTTAATATAGTCTTAAATCGGAATAATAGGAAGCAGAAGTAGAATATGAAGAGAAAGAAAAGAAGAGGGTAACACTTCAGTTTAGGGGCGCACGGTAAGTGGCGTTGTTTATAGGCTACAATTTTTGGCTTACAATATGTCTTATGACGTCAGACGGTAGCGTCAGATGCTACCAATCACAGCGTTATATTTTTGTATACGAGTATATACTGGGGGATGGGCCCCCAGACCTCCTCCAATTAATTGAAACTCAGGATTATCGTAAGGTGGTCCCTCCGCAGTGATACCTCACCCACGAGCAATCCCCTTGAATTTACTGTTTATCTTCCTATTTTATTTTTTCCTATTTTTCTTCCGCTGTGAACGACAACAGCTTTTTACTAGCAGAAAAAACCTGGTAACCTAATGACAAACAATACTTACTTACTTACGTAAAACGATTAATTACGGAAAAATATGAAATTTGAACAATGTCTTTTAAACTTAAATGGGAACCCGGGAAAAAATGTACCCCTACGCGCTGATTGTTTGAAATGGCGCCGCTGTTGCTTACTCCTTTCGTTTACATATATTTTATCGCAACTAAACATTAAATCCCCTGAAAAATTTAAATTCGCACTGCATTTCGGGCATTTTGTAGTTTTCTCGATTAGTTTATGCGCCTCTAAAAAATCTAAAAGTTTTTCGCGGTCATGCAAAATAAACCCGAATTCAAATAATGAAGAAGCACAAATAGAGCACGAAAATGCTATGACGAAACCGAAACAGTAGCGCAGTGGGTCCTATTTATAGCTACGATGCTGCCAGTAAAAAGCTGTTATCGTTCGCAGCGAAATAAAAAATACGAAAACAAAAAAATAAAAGACATCAAGAAACCTTACCTAACTTAGAAAAAAACTATAAACGAGCAGAGATGCAGATATTTAGTAAATAATAGAGAATAAAGGTTACAAACCCCCAAAACAACAAAAATATATAAAGTCATGATTGGTCACATCTGAAGCTACCGCCTGACGTCATAAGACATATATTAGAGCCAAAAATCGTAGCCTACTAACAGCGCCACCTACGGTGTGCCCCTAATCGGAAGTATTACCAAGAAGAATATCTGAATGGAAGTAGAAGCTTTCTGGCAATAAGGGGCAGAAGTAGAATATGAAGAGAAATAAGAAAGAAAAGAAGAGATCTGAATGGAAGTAAAAGATTTCTGGCAATCCATACATATATGGAAGGGGAGAGTTTTTTGAGTGAAATTTCTTCCAGATATATTTATAGGTGTCATTTTAGAATTCTTCTTAGGATGTGTAAATTTATATAGGATAATCTTGAACATTTTTTTAATATCGCTGATCTAGCGACTCCCAACAAGGACATAAGTTTTAGTAAAGAACTTAGCCTAAAATTAGGTTATTAGTTTAAAACCCATGCTAGAGGAGCCTTCTCGTTAAGTGAGGACACGTATGGCTGCAAAATAGCAAAGGGAATGGTTCGAAAAATAACGGAACTTAGTCTTAACTTGACCAAAGTCTCACCAAAAAACTAAGTCTATTATTAAGCTCAGTGTCGTGCGGTGGGTGACTTTTGAAGATGAGGCAGCAATTCAAGTTTTGCAAGAATAAAAGTGTTAATTGAAGTAAATATGTTGTTCATTATTATTAATTATAAATTTGTAAGCTACTCACTTTATTTAAATGTTAATTTTTTAAGTTAATTTTTAACTTGATTTAAATGTTAAAAAAGCTTCTAATAGTATGTACACCAGCTAGCCAAGATGTTCTATCACATTGGTCTACATTGTATTTGCGAGTGCAAGACTTTGTTGTAGATGACATCTTGTGTTGGCGTAAGCCTACCTGTTTTAATAATAGTTTCTTTCATTATATGTTATTGCATTGAACTTCCCTTTTAATCATTTTTCAATAATGCAATCGCATTTTGTCCTAACTTCATTTGCATCAATTTTGTTTAAAAGGGGGTTAGCACTTCAAAAAAAAATGAATAAACCATACGAGAAACTTATTTTATAAACAATGCAATGACACTGCCTTAAAGTTACTGATCTCAAAGATAAGAGAGGTAAGTAACTCCGGTGGCCTGACAGAATCCAGGAAAAATTTTAAAAATGCTTAATACACAAGAGCGTAACCATACAGAGTTTATGCAATGTAGCTGCTTTCATTCTCAGAACCATTATTTAAATATAACCTAAAAATTGCTTAAGCTTCAGAGCATAATAATACTTACGTACGTAAATGTGTCTTAGATATTTGGTTGCTTTTTCCAGGATTCTGGCTACACAGCAGAGTTGCCAGATGCAAGCTGATGACTACAAAGTTAAATTTGCTTCCTTTTCAGTATACAAATAGGTTATTTTAATTACAGAACTATTATTGAAATTAAGAGAAAAAAAAGGAGTAGAAATATCGAAGAAAAGGATGCATTTCTTCAATTGCAGTCGTGCTCATCAGGGTCTAACCCCAATTCGATTGAAAGTAAAAGGTACCATATGGCCTTTACAAGTATAGATAAGCATAAATGTGAGAATAAAATTGATTCTGCTGTCATATTTATTGTTCGGTTGTGATTTCTTTTTCTTTTCTTCTTAAATAGGGGAAGGATTGCTTCCCTTGCTCCCATTGACTGCCCGCCACTGATTAGGCTTGTTGTAGAATAGGGTCAAGTTAACCCTTTCTGTATTTAGAGTGTGTGGTAGATTTATAATATAAGCAGAGTTCAAATTAACAGAATGTAGCTTGGGCAACAATCTTGGAGGTTCCGGGATAACAGAAAAACGGGTACCAAAATAACTTTACGTATATGCAAATTAATATAATCTAACAAGGCTAAAAGGAGTTTTAGAGCGAGCAATATGCACATAAGATCGTCATGAGTCTAAAGGGCTAAAAAGGGGGGAGACTTTGTGGGCACCATCACCTTACAAACAGATGAACAATATTGACCGAAGGTCTCTCGAATGACTTTGAGCGTATAAGAAGCCGACGATGAAGACTTACACAGGAGTTGCTCAAAGATTAGGCCCGAAGGAGTAATCCTTGCCTTGGCCCAAAGTTCAAATAATATTCTCTTGACAATGACTGTTACAGGATGAACTTATATCTTGCTTTCGAGTAAAACACGAATAGAGACTGAGCGCGTTGCGTTCGAGGAGCGGGTGGAAGCGGGTACGAGGCAGACTAACATGAAGTAACTAGAATAGAGGGAGTTTAAAGAGTTCTACGAGAATGTTGCAGAGTCCAACGGGACGCGAATATCATGTACCGCTGGGGGGGGGGATACTGACGGGGCAGGGCGGGCGGCGGATACTGACTTCCAACTCTGGCACTGGAGGATTTTTGTGGGATGAATGGGGTTTTTCCCCTCCATCTGAATGGGAAGGTTCCAGGGTCAGGCGCTTCCAAAGACGAAAATAGTCTCACCCTTTTTGCGCGATCGCGGGAAGGTTCCAAAGCAGGCGAGGCGTAACTTTGCCTCGCCTCAGATGGGACCTTTTAGGCTCTCAAACTTGTCGCAGCTTTCTGTGATGGCGGTATTTCAGGTCACGGCTGCGTCGCACGCTGTCTCATAATTTCGCACCTTCATAAGCGCAGACAAAAAGGGTCACCCAGGTGTCTATTGTCTCCCTCTCCATTAAAGGGCGAGGTGGTGCGTATCTTCCTCTGTCTCTATGACAATAGCGGATAAATTTTAGAATATCGAGGACAAATTTTCAAAATAGACCCAAAGTGCAGTGCAGCTAGCGAGTGTGTATGTGGGGAGGGGGGTTACCATACACATTGTTATATAATGCTACGGCATGGTTGACGAACGATATTTTTCTCTATAATACCATTAAGTGGTGCTCACTGGCCCAAAGATGAATAATCCTAAGATTATATAAAACAAAAACCAAAAAAATATGGATACAATAGTAATCCATTGTATACAGATAAGCAAACAAACAAATATATATATATATATATATATATATATATATATATATATATATATATATATATATATATATATATAAACGATACGCGTTTTTTTATTATATGTTTAAATATCTAAATTTATTTTATGAACAAAAATTAATACATGGATAACAAAAAGGAAATGGCTCGGAATTAGTTTGGAACAGGATCTAACGGGTTCCTACTTAAACTATCAGCCATACAGTTGTCGGTGCCTTTTAAATACAAAATTCGGAATTGGAATTTCTTGAGGGAGAAGCTCCAACGCATCAACCGACCGTTATTATTCTTGAGCTACCTAGGTATGATAGGGATTTGTGGTCCGTTTCCACTACAAATTCTTTGCTAATAAATATATTCTAAATTTACAGATTCCCCAAATGATAGCGTGCGTCTCTCTCAATTACTGGATAATTTTCCTCACGCGCGAGTAAATATCTGCTTGCGTAAGCTATTAGGAAACTTTTGCTGTTATTCTCACACTAGAAGTGTTCACATCCTATACTGCCATTACTCGCGAATGCAAAATAGTTTGTCTGAGTTAGGGAGGCGGAAGATACGGGCGGATGCCAACTTCTCCTTGAGTTTGTTGAAGCTGTGAGTTGAAAGTGTCGTCCACTCGAGGCCTTCGGGGATCTTTAAAAGCTCGCGGGGGGGGGGGACGAAAATAGTCGCAAAGTTGGGTATTAGGCGACGATAGAACGATGCAGAGCCTATGAAGGATTGCAGCTGCTTTTTATTAGTGGGTAACGGCATGTCCACGATGGCCCAATATTTTCTTGCTGTCTGCCAATCGATTATTCTCGATATGGAAGCCGAAGCAATCGATAGTACCAAAAGCAAAGTAGCACTTGCCGGGGTCAATTGTCAAATTATGTTCCCTGAGTCAATACAGAAGGGCTTGAAGGGTGGTCAATTGTTGATCCCAATCTTGGGTGGCCACATAAACATTATCGAAATAGAAGGTGTCGTTGGGTCAGCATTCTGAAATCCTCCATATCATCCGGTTATAATTGCTGCAAGCCGTCGGAATTGCCTACCCCTTTCTCAGTGGGGAAAGCAGTTTCTTCGCTTCCTCCTTCAAGATGATCTGATAATAGGCCTTGCATAAATCCAACTCAGAGATAAACATGGTCTTCTCATAAAGGTGGAGGTTCGGATCTATGATGGGGATTCGTTCGGCATCGAATACGGTAACAAAATTCAGCTTCCTAAAATCAATGTACATTCGATAAGAACCATCTGCCCTCTTTGCCATGACAACCGGGTAACAATAGCTCGACTCTGAAGGTTCGATGATCGGTAAACTTAGAAGTCTATCCATTTAGTTAGTGAATGCTTCCCGTAGGGGTATACGCATGCGGTATGGTTTGGAACGAATTGGTTCCAGGGTGTTTAGTTTGATATTTTGGTCAAAGTGGGTCGCACAACCAGGAATCTTGGTGATGACGTCATCAAAACAACTCAAGCGCACTTGCAGTTGATCCTTTTGAAGAGATGGTAGCCGGTTGCATATCTTAATTTACGCAGGAGCGGAATTATTAAAGTGGGGCAAGACATGCAACGGGTATTCTTTGTCTTGCTCCACGCAGGCGACTTGAATTACGCAAAAAGGGTCCGTAGTTAGTTAGATTCCATGGCAGTTTCTTCATAGATTTCAACTATCTGGTTGATGCTCACGCGCCGGTGTTAGCTCTTGATCATTTTAATATGAAAAAGCTTTCTTTCCGAGGGTGATTCAATAAGTTAATCGACAGGGCCACGCTTCTCGACTATGTGGTAGGAGCCCTTCCACTAGCTCGACCATTTGTTGTCTGTGGGGAGGAGAAGCAAAACTTCTTCTCCAGGGTAAAATTTCCTTTCTTTGGACTTATAATCCATGTATGTCTTATACTTGTCAAATTGACGTATGCTTTATTTGATACAATTTCGGCGCACTTTTACAGCCTCCTTCTTAAATCCAGTAGATACGAATTCGAACTCTGGATATTATTATCTTATTTCTGATTGGAATAAAATTCCCTTAGGATACTCAGGTTGCCTCCGACGTTTCTACCATATAAAAGTTCAAAGGGGGCGAATCCTAATCTAAAATGGGAAATTTTAAGGTAGGCAAAAAGGGATACCAGAAGGAAGCGGTGCAATTCAGTAGGCTGATCTGCACACAAGTTCCTGAGAATGGTCTTAAGGCTTGTATTTAGCAGTTCGCACATCCCATTCCCACTTTGGTGAAAAGGAGTGGTAAACAGTGGCTTGATCATCAATAATTTACCAACGTACTCCATTAATTCTGAAGTGAATTTACCACCACGAGCCCAGAGGATTTCTGGAACGGGGGGGGCATACGGGAAAAGATAAAAATAAGGGAATCGGCGCACGAGATGCTGTCGATTTTCTTAAGGTGTACAGCTTCGGGGAATCGTAACTATGGCCTTCGCTCGACGGGAGATGGATCAGTCCGATTAGGTCGATAGCTACTCGGGAGAAGGGTTCAGAGATTAGGGGTCACTTCTCCAAAGTCACAGGTTAAACTCATCCTTTTATTCACGTCTTTTGGCAAATGTCGCACGAACGACACTATCGCAGAATTTTGTCAATCGCGCCAGGCCAATAAAAATTTTGGAAAATCCTTTGAGCGTTCTTCGAGTGACTAAAATGACCGCAAATTGGCTATCGTGAGTCGTTTGCAGGATTGGAGGGACCTGGGAACAGGGTAAACATTGTGTGCGGAACTTGGTGTCGTTTTCCTCGGTGCACACTCAATAGTGAAGGCCGTCCTTGATGATGAAGGAAATCACTTTATTCCCTCTGACGGTTTCACATCATTTGTTCTAATCTTTTGAGCACAAGGGAGGAAGAGAATCACATTCCCTCTGGCTTTTGGCAAAGTCACAGTTCATCGCATTCTGGAACTCAGGAGGACACGGTGGTTTCAGAGGTGTAGGAGATTTCATTTCCTTCTTCGCGCGGGAACGGGTAGTAACGAGTTCAGCCACGGGAGCGGAAGAAACCCAGTGGGACTGACTAATTAGGACCGAACAAAACTTGATGAGGGATTCCACGACTTCAGCCCAACCAGTAAAATATGCGCCCTCAATGTAGCAGTGAATAATGGGTAATTTATTGGAGCGCCCAAAGTTATCATGCACTAAGGCAAACTTATCGTGGTCGGGAGCAACATGAGAGATTAGTGCATCGGATACAACAATTTGCGTGCACCCTGTATCACGGACGAAGGTAGAAATCTGGCACCCATTCACTGCTCTAGTTTCAAATTGGAATCCCCCAGGCGTACTTTTATCAAACAAAAAGTTTATCTAGTGGCCAGCAGTATTAGGCGTGTTTGAAGAAGAGGAAGAATCATTTAGCAACCGGGGGTGGGGGGGCGTAGAAGTGGTACTAACCTGGTGTACCTGATGAGAAAGAGGATTGCTTCTAAACTGCGAGTTTTGAGGGCAGTTGGAACTCACGTAGTCAGGAACTCCAGAGGAATAGTGCATGAGGGTCCTTCTATGGAACGATGACTCAGGGGGGTTGAGTGAAAAGGGCTTAACATCACGGTAGTCCAAGGAGAAGAGAGGTTAGGGTTTGGCGGGTCCAGTCACCTTAACTAACTTATTCCCATTATTAGGCACAAAATTGTTCTTGCTGCTTTTGGATTTAGGAGATAGGGGTTCTGATTTATTCCCTTCTTTCGGATTGCAGTTGTGGCTAGCCGGGTAGATATCTACCTCCTCGATGCATTCTTTGAGAGTACGGCACCTCCGGTCCTTCACGAAGGATCTAATTTTCGAAGGGACCGATGCAAGGAATTGGTTCTTGAGGATGAAATCGATCAGGCCGTCGTATTTATGAGGCACTTTGGACGCATCAATCCAAAAATTACATTGACGCTGTAGGGAGTAGCCGAACTGTCGGAAGGTCCATATCGTTTGAATGCGATAGCGCCTAAATTTAGCTCGATAGAAATCCGGGGTCATATTGTAAGCGGCGAGAACTCGGCTTTAAGTGTAAGTAATCATTTGTTGCCTCTGATGAGAGGGAGATTAAAATATCCCTGAGTTAAGAGCTCAACACGGGCAATAATTGTGCTACACCGTCCGTCTCAATGTCCCACTTTTTCTTCTCAAAGATCTTTTCAAGTAGGTGAGATAAGACCCGAAGTATTCGCCTTCTTTAAAGACAGGGAGTAATAAGGTCGCAGACTGCGATGCGTCTAGTCTAGTACTTAGGGAGTGTATGGAGGGCTTTTACTTCCTCGTTCTGCTCATTTCGAATTTGCGAGAGCGAATTCTCTCTCTTTCTTCTCGTTCATTTTCTCCTTTTGCGACTCTTACTTTTCTTTCTTCTTCCTACATGTAGGCCATCAGATATTTACCACTGAGACCGACTGACCCCCCTTGGGGCTTCAAAAATTCAAACAGCGACATGCTGCTTAATTACGCTATGGGCACAACCACAACCACACGACAATGAATATGGCGGAATTATGCCTTCTCTACGCACAAATGGGAGTTCGAAGGGTTTTGCTAACAAAGGAAAACACGAACAACAAAGGGGGGAGAGTGAAACTATCGTGAGAGAGCTTTTGCGGTCAAGATTTCACTGTGATTGAGACGAGAGTTACGGCACTTCTAGCACAGCAATACGAAGAATAATACTAATTTTCCATACCTTCAACTTACGGAACGACATGAGAATTTGAATCACAACAATTCATTACTATGGGGGAATAAAATTAATAGTTAAACACGGTAACTCGATAATCACTTCACAAAAAAATAAATAAGAACGGGTAAGAATGCACTTCGCAAATACGTATGCAATGGTTATTTCTCACCTTTTAAACTTCAGAGGAGGAACTAAGATTAGCTAACAATTAACAATTTAACAAAAGTTAACTAAAAGATTGATCAAATTTCAATCAATTGATTGACCAAGATTAACCCCAATAACCTGATACTAGTTTAATGTAGATGTCGTAGAATAGGGTCAAGTTTAACCCTTTCTGTGTTTCAAGTGCGTGGAAGATTTATAATATAAGCAGAGTGCAAATTAACAGAATGTAGGTTGGCCAACAGTTAACTATCTTGGAGGTTCCCGGGTAACAGAAAAACGGGCACCAAAATAACATAACGAATACGCAAATTAAAATAATTTTACAAGGTTAAAAGGAGTTTTAAAACTATCGATATAAACATTAGATGGACATTAGTCTCAGCGGCTAAAAAAGGGAAGACTTGGGGACGATCACCGCACAAATAAACGAAAAATATTGACCGAGGGGCGCTCGAATGAACTTGAGCATATACGGAACCGACGATAAAGGCTTACATAGGGGGAGGTGGGGGGAGAAAGCACTTGCAAGGAAAAGTTGTGCGTTGCTGTTACCTCGAGGATTTGGGCCGAGGGAGTAAATAATCCTTGCCTTGGCGCAAAGTTCAAATAATAGTCTCTTGACAATGAATATTACGGGATGAACTTAGATCTTGCTTTCAAATAAAACACGAATCGAGATTGAGCGCGTTGCGTTCGAGGAGCGGGTGGAAATGGGTACGAGTTAGACTCACGTGAATTAATGAGCATACCGGAAGCTTGAGGGGTTCTGCAAGAAGGATGCAGAGTCCAACGGGACACAAATAGCGGGTACCGACGGATGGCGGTCATTTGGTACTGACGGAGAAGGGCGGGCGGTGGATACTAACAGGATAGGGCGGGCGGCGGATATTGACATCCAATTCTGGCACCGGAGGATTTATAGTGTGGCAGGATGGGGTTTTCCATCTTCCCTCTGAATGGGAGAGTTCCAGGGTGAGACGCATCGGCAGACAAGAATAGTCTCGCCCTTTTGCGCGATCGCGGAAAGGTTCCTAAGCCGGCGAGCGAAACTCTGTCCGACTTCAGATGGAACCTTTTGGGCTCTCAAACTTGTCGCAGCTTTCTGTGATATCTGCATTTAAGGTCACCACAGCGCCTTACGGTGTCTCATAAGTTCACAGCTCCATCAGCGCAGACAAGAAGGGTCGGCAGGTGTCTGTTGTCCCTCTCTCCATTGAAGGGCGAGGTGGCACGTATCTTACTCTCTCTCTCTGTCTGATCTTTGATAAGGCTAATATATTAGAAACTTCTAGCTAATTGGCCAAAATTACTACAAAAACAAAAACAAAACAGCCAAATTTGAAAACAAATAACAAAAGACGAGGAAATGGCATGATCTAGCGTCTGAGGGAGGTCCGTCTTTCCCCAGCACACGAAGATGCAAATAAGCTAAAAATAAAGAGTAGTCCACAGTCTGTTGTTAACGAAGAAGTGACAATGCAAAAACAAGTGGGCAAAGGACTCACGCAGTGCCTGGTCTCTTGGAGGCAGATAGCTATCGTAGTACACGAAGAGACGAACCAGCCTCAATGTATCCTGCTAATTTCACAGGAGTCCACGGCACTTATAAAGGGATATCTTCTGCAGGCATAGCCTAGAGGAAATGCAGGGACCATCTTCGAAATAATAACCATCACGGAATTGGACGTAGAATTCATTGAGCCATAATTACTGGAGCGACTAGCCATATAAAGCGATGTTGGCTTCGAGGACTTAATGGGAGTGGTTTGCCTCGCCTTGCGATTCCTTTCCTTCCTCCACCACGAAAGTTTTGTCAGTGCTAGAAATTACACGTCTTTAGGCACGCCTCTTGTCATCCATTTACCCTGTTAAACCTGGGATGAGCAAATGGGAGCAGAGACTCCTTTAGTGATGTACTCTATTCGAAAGACCGCCATTTAAAACCCCAAACACGGTCTTGCGACCACCTTCTCTAGGTTTTTATCATGTAAATGAAACGTCTTGGTGGAGTCGCGGGGAGGATTCGTCTTACAGGATTCATTCAGGAGGGTTTACAACAGAGGAGCCTTGGTTTTTTTCAGGGCGGCGCATGAGATGTTAGAGACGCTAACTATAACATGTATGCAGCTAAGAATGGATTTAGTACAGGAAATACATATAGAGCGGGTAGTAGGGTATATTAAAATATAAATAAGTAAAAAAACAAAACATCCTGCCTAAAAAAATCTAAGAAAACAAAGGCTAAAAAACAAAAAGAAAATACAAATAAAGCAAAAGCCCCACGAAAGAAGCACGTTCTGGCGTTGGAGATCAGTCGCCTCCTACCGGGACAAGATCATGCACTAAACACCAAAGAGAGTCATAAAATGAAGTAGACCAGCCTCCTCCAAAAGGAAAGGTCACAAATCTGTGTGAACAACCTCGTTTTGAGTAAGAGGGACAAGCTATAGCGATCCCGTTGCTTCTGGTACTGCGACAGGTAACGTGTGCGAACATCCCACAGACTGGGAAATTTAGCAAAAATGTCTCAAAAAGATGGGGAAAAACGTAGTCTTCGCATTAAAGTGAAGGGAAGCATTCCATCAAATGTCGATGCAACCAGCGAGTGTCCGCATTTTTAAGACGACAGAAAGTGACCTGAAACCGCTGGGCTTTGAGAGGAGGGCCGTAGTAACAGTCGCGGCTAAATTTCACGCAAGCTTAAGTTCCCTCCCGCCGTCTCTCATCTTTTTTGCCAGGCAGCCCTAGGGCTGGCCTGAATCCTACCATGTAGCCGGTGTGGGGAATAGCGAAACGCTGATCTGTTCGTCAAGTCCACGCTTCCTCATTTGCGCCCTCATCAGCGCGCTCAATTCCAGCAATTCAAACATGTTCAGGAACCCATTGGAAGATATTCTCGACATACGCCCGGCTTGCGGCAACCGTGGAATTACTATATCGCAAACTTAAGAGGGGGGAAATTTCCATGCTTCGAAAGCACTAAAGCAATTTGTGAGTGGTTAAAGCTCAAAATCTGGTCACCGAACCGGTTACGATGATTTCTCTCTAATAATTAAGGGTGTATTGCAACAGGTTCTACGGTGAAGACAGACACAGCATCTGATAGAGCCACACTGACTTCAAACAGATGGGAAACGGCGTGGAACACGACCCCTTCATGGGAAAAGGAGCCATCCTTATACACTGAAATGTGTATAAACATGCATATACATACATATTCATACATACGCAAATATAAATACATTATTTAATATACAAAAGAAATATAAAAAGGTAAATCGGTAAATTGACTTATATTTCCACATTTCACACACACACACTTTATCTATATGTCTCTAACCTTCCTGTACCTGCTTTTATTCCCTCTTTTCTGATAAGGTATTTCTATTTTTTCAGGACCATTCTTTTGCATCATTTCATTGTACGTAGGCGGAGACGCGTTTATTTTACTCATATATATATATATATATATATATATATATATATATATATATATATATATATATATATATATATATATATTTATATATATACGATTCTTTTAAAATAATTCTTATCTATTTCAGGAGAATTAGCTGAGTAAAGTTGGTAAGTACTTCGATTCCACTTTCCATTAATCCCTTGAGATCTTTTACAATTATTGCACCACTCATGGGCTACTTTGGCGGCCTGCCGAACAGATTATGAAAAATACAATTTTATCATTAATCAATCACGAATTCCTTCCATTCTATCTACTTATCACCATTAAGTTTTATCTTCTGCATTTACCCAGGATCTTGCCCTTCTCCCTCTCTAGATTCAGTTTGTGGGCTTATCTTGAAGCAGTGGTCACTGGTCCACCATTTCCCCTTAATCTTTGCTAAAAAAATGACTTCTTTCCATGCGACTATTATCTCGTTTATTTGATCTATTTATTTCTCCGAGGAGATATATTCCTAACTAAGCAAGAGCGCTCATCTATATACCTTATTTGTTTCTTTTTAATCTCTTTTAACAGATAAGACGATCTCCTAATTAGCATATCGATGTAATTAAAATTACAAAATAAAACTACCTATTTTTCGATCTTAGGATTTTCTTGTCCTTAGACTTTTACTTTTTTTGCATTTAATGGTAGCAACGAATTTCCTTTACTTCCACCCTCCATCAAGAAGATCCTTTTCAAAAGGTTGGAAGAGGCCCCTTCAATTTCTTCGTACGCTCTCTTGCGTCGTCAAGATGGCCGAAAATAAATTCTTCGAAAACACTTCGTTCTGCCTCACTAGATTTGGAAATCGGTCGTAAAGTGTTTGCGAAAATGTTTAACCTGTGTGTATATGTGTGAGTGTTCATTAATACATGTAAATCAGTTCGTATACAAGAAGGGGTGGTTATGTGTTGGATTGAGCTTTTCTGGCGTTGATAATGTGTGCCAGGCAAAGTCTTTGTTTGGCGTATGTGACTAAATCAAGGCTTCCGTCGTTAACGGCAGATTTACAGCTTTCCATTGGCTCACGAAGTCAACCAAGTCACTTTTCTGTATGATATTTTTTTTATCAGCTCCGTGATTAATATTATAATGTTTCTAGAGATAGCCAATATTTCGAACGAATTAACAACAATAAAGTTTAATAATTAATTAAAAAGTGTGTAAATCTCTAACAGCGACTTTTTGAACCGAATGGTAAACAAGTGAAGTAAGTTGGAGGGAGGAGGGGCTAAAGGTCTGATCTGCTAGTAAATGGGGTGATCCTCTACTTAAAACTTGTTTGCGAAGAAATCAGGTACCCTTGAGAAACCCAAATCCCCTCAATAGAGAATAAAAAAAACTGGCGTATTTCTTCTAAGGAAAATAATGGAAGAGCAAAAGTTTGATAGAGAAAATTAATTAAAAAAATCAGTGGTAGTGAAAAAAGGCTGAAGGAGGCAGAGTTTTGGTACTTGAGTGAGTGGTCCATCGAATGACAATTCTTGGATGAGGGAAAGGAAGGGCCTTGTGTTACGAGCACAGTGTCAAGGGCTCTTGACATATTCAAAAGCATAAAAGGAGTTGTTGCAAAATGAATTCAGGCCATAGCTGGCAGTATTTTAGGAGTTTTGTTGAGATCATGTTATTACCTAATTAAAACAGCTTGTTGTGGTAATTATCAGTTTTGTTTCTGTTATTATTACTATTGTTGTTATTAATGCTATGGTTATTATTAAAAATGTCATTGTAGTTATTATTATAATTGTCGTCGTTGCAATTAATCTTCTTTCTAAACTTAGTGTAAAACTAACTCGGTCATTCCTGTGCTTTGACAATCTCTGGTTTGCCAATAATTGAAGTACATACAAATGCAATTTGGTGAAACTTATTTTAGAAACATTTGATACAGGTACAGCTGCCCCAAGTAATATCGCACAGAAAACAGAGGAAAACAACGTAATATATTACTTGATATATTATTATTTGATTTGAAATGGCTTGTTTGTGATATATTCACTTATAAATTTAGAAGATAGGGCAAAATTATACAAAACAAAAGACTTAAGGATCCTCCATTGAGAAATGTGACAGCTTAGGATGGAATGGGCAATTAGTGGCTCTCCTTGAACTGGACATGGTCACAAATGTGACCCCGCATCATATGGGATGATCATCTTTAAGGGGAAACCTAGGCTCGCTCTCAAGCAGCAAACTCTCGTCCGCCCTTGTGCAAGCTACAGAACAATCAGATCGGGCCTCCAGAGGACTCAAAAAGAAAGGAGGGACCTAACCCCGACTGGTGATGCTGCAATAGCCAAGTTCTCTATTTTTTAGAAAAATCTCACTAGGGCAGGGCAGTGGGAGGTTGAAGCCTCTTCCGGGAGTGGCGAGAAGCGGATTCAATCCTACTCTCTGCTCCAAAGTAGGAAAAGAAAAAAGGCAAGAAGTCGAATAGGACGAGGGATTCCCCTCTCATCATGGGGGCCCAGGTGAAGGATTGGTCCACTGCCGCTTCGGTAAGTGACTACGCGAGGAACGACACTTCGGCCCTGTGGTGCTCGCAGGTAGGGAAGCAGACAACGAGCATTGTGGCAAGTGCGCTGAGTGGAGCCTCTATTATGTTGCAGCTCATATTTCAGAGATGACCTGAAAATTCTTGAGCCAGCTGGCTTCAAAAGTTTTATGGTTATTTGCTCAACTGAGGGTAGCAAGTTGGCCCAAAGCGACATTATTGATCAGAGGAGTATTAGCTAGTTTGAGGAATAGAAAGCCAAAGATGACCCGTTTCTCGGCGTTTTGCACTCTGGTGGAGGCGTTGGGCCTTTTTGAGTGGGCCATTCTTAGTGCCTCTTGGACACTCAATGCCTCGCAGGTGAGAGTGATGCTGCATTCTACTATGAACCTAGTAAAAGGAGTGGTTTATGCAAGGGAGCTCAAGGAATACTCTTTATAAGACATCTCCATATGACGGCTGATCACGGGCGGTCAATGTAGAACATGTGATGAGAAAAGGGTGTCTGAAGACCCACCCTTACAATCTTAGTCATGTTGGAGCAGACAGACTGCCTGAACCGGTAGCGTGCCCGTTGGCATCTCTACGGCGAGAAGGACTTCGTGCCATTCCCGGAAGGTTGTACTCCTGTCACTGCTTCAACCATACAAATCGCTTATGCAGATGTACAAAGTCGGGTTTATCCGTACTTTGTGTAAGATGGTTCGTAGCCGTACACGATAACTCCCTCTGGTGTAAGGCTAAATGTGTTAATTCGGACAGCCACACCCTCCTTTATCGACGCAATGCGGTGAGTATCATATAAAGAACGAAATTCTTGCCATTCAGGGAAAAGTCGTGTCTTGGCTCGGTTAGCGCTGGCCGGGAAGTCTTATGGTATAGTTGTACAAAAGGCACCCACTGCTCCTTGCCCCTTCACGATACGAGATCGATCACTTCCTGGCTCATTCGGAACCCTTCTGTGAGTTCTATCTCCACCCTAATGGCGCTTTCCTGCTAGAGCTAGTGACACAAAGAGTTAACAACATGCCTCGAGTAAAACAAGGGCTACAAACCTTCCCGATCGTGACGGTTTACCCAAAGGAGAAATGGCCGCTTGCGTCCACAGGGTCGTTACACTCATATGAGGCAACGTACCTAAAGTTCGTTATGAGACCATATGCAGGGGTTCTTAATGATGCATCTAAAAAGCACGACAGCACCAAAAGAGGTTAGCCTCGTAGCCCCATACCAAAGGCTTGATCGGGTGGTTCGGAGAAAGTGGATACTCCAAAGGAGCTACACTCGCAGGCTAAACTGAATCGCCGCCATAGGAATCAAGGCCCAACCTCCCTAGATAATTCGTCGAAAGCAGCAGCTCCTTTTGCGTTATTTTCGGCCAACAACGCCAGGGAAAGAATACGGCGTTTCTACTGAAGGTCTTGTCTTACAAAATGTTCCCGCATCTCCTGAAAGCTAGGCCCTGATGGAATATTCCTTCCCTGGTATTGCCATGAACGTCGCCGGGCCAACTGGAAGGAGCTGCAAGCCTCGTCTCATCCTGTTCCCCGTTTACAATACCCTGCTCCCATGGTTTAAGGGTTTTGCAACCCAACCACACCAGATGGGGGCTGGGCAGGAGGGTCGCTATTCAAAACTAGCATAATGTTTCCGTTTTATTATTCGCAATAATACTACATTTTGTGCAGTGGCACTGCAGCTACACCTGGATAGGAGGTGTACTTTAATTTCAGATGACTTCGAAGCGGGGAGTATCAGCCGTGTCGGGGCCTGGTTGCCGAGCTCATTTCCTCTTCTCTGAGATTTTAAAAGGTTAATATCCATATGGGAAGATCCCACGACCAATCCTAGGGTTCAGGTCCTCGCCAACCTGATCGACGAGCTGGAGAGCTAGAGATAGGTGTCCTAAATGTCGATGAATGTATGCATCACTGCCAGAGAACCTCTTTATTTTTCTGCCATGATCGATCGTTTTAACTTCGGATGAACCACCCCATTTTGGTTCGGAGGTGTTCGATTATTATTATGATAATGTTCACCTACCTATCCAAATATATTTTTTATTGGCCGCCCAGCCTAAAAGACCACCCTGCTGTTGCTTTGAAGGGGCGTGGTTTTAATTTGAAAGCTTGAATGATATGCCTGTCTCAGTCGAGGAGTTTAGGTCTGTGGATGGGGCCGTTGAGTTCTTCTCTGGTAACCTCTTTGCCGTCGGCCCTAACTACTATTCCTCGAAAGTCTGGCAACTTTGCACGCCGACCGCTTCCCTGGCGGCTGTCTAGTGTGAGACAGGCCTCATATTAAAGTGTTATGTCTACATGCGCTATAAGCAGTGCTCGAAAGATTTCATTCATGTTGAATTTCGTCAAGCCAGGGTTAGTTTTTGGTATATTTCGAAGTAAGCAAGACGCTCTTCTGGTATGCATACATGTCTTCACTAAATGGCAAGACCCTGATTGAAAAGTTATGGAAGCGATTGAAAAGGATATTTGTCAGGTTCTTACGGGAGTATCATCTCACTCTCCAGGAGAATGGGAATGCAACTCGTACCCTGAGTACGTGGCGGAGTCCTCTGAGACCGCTTTTTTCTCATTTTATATTGGAGATGGAGATGCTGCTCTGCCAGCATTCTTTGAACGTCGAGATGTCGCTGAAGGCCGCCGACTTGACTTTAAATCCAGAGGCGAAGAGTCTTCAAAGATAAGTGTACGTTGAGTGAGTTGCGTTCCGAAATTACTTGATGTGCAGTCACCACCCTTGGTCTGGCAATATCCTTTATGCCATGCTTCGGCGCCTGGTTGAGCGAGGCATAATACTTCTTTTAGACTTGTTTAACGTCATTTGGACAAAGGGTATCCTCCTTAACTCCTGGTGAATGTCATAGCTCTCCTTTTTCGACAACAGGAGAGAGATCACTTTACTCGGCCGGTTTCCGCCTAATGGCTCTAATTTCCTGCATATTCAGGTTAATGGAGAAATTAGTAAATGTTAGATTATCCTT
The DNA here is from genome assembly GCA_963969495.1 of Ceratothoa steindachneri. Taxonomy (NCBI): domain Eukaryota; kingdom Metazoa; phylum Arthropoda; class Malacostraca; order Isopoda; family Cymothoidae; genus Ceratothoa; species Ceratothoa steindachneri. The sequence goes on along the minus strand of OZ018323.1, from coordinate 194,754,574 downwards.
TTTTCTGAACAGCGGAGAAAACTTGTTTCAAGTGTGAGGACAGTCGATGGGATCTTAGGAAATATCAATGGCAATAAACGACTAAGTATATAAATAAAACTTCCTCGCGTAATAAAACGAATTGTTGAAAATACTAACTGATCAAAGCAAATATTCAGTGATAAAAATTGTCCCTGACGATTTAAATTCGGCCACCCAAAATCAATAAATATGGTTTCGAAATCATCTTAAATAAAAAAATATTTAGCGAGGAAGGTCATGATGAAAAACGAAAATTATCAAAGTGGTGACCTTGCATTGTCCAAAGTTAACCGGTTAGGTATGATCAGAGTGCGAACAAGATTTTTGCACTATACCCTTTTGAAAATCATGAAAAAGGACGATGAGAGTTGACTGATATTAAAATACCCGATGACTAATTAAAAGTAAATTGATTAAAATCGTTTAACATTTCCTTGGCTAGCCAGATCACTAAGCTTATCTACTCTTAAATTAGTACCTTTTGGATTGTCATAGTCATCCGAGATGCACCATCTCCTCGATCGAGCTAAAGAATATCGCTTCTATCAATGTTGATATTCTGTGAAAATGTCTCTAAAAATCTTTCCCTTCGTCTCAAAAAGAGTTTATAATGGAAAGAAGATCAATTCGAAAATCAAAATTAGGTACATAAAAGGTGGAATTCTCTTGCTCTAATATATTATTATTTTATCTTTCGAACTCTAAGGATAGAGAAATATGACAAAGCAAAGTTAGGCAAATATTTAGTGATCAAGCTATATAAACTCAACCAATCCTCGCTTTCCTAGCGGTTATTGAAGAGTTCAAACGACTAAATCAGATCCAAAGAATCATATACATTGTTCGCCCTATTTAGCAGGCCTTTTGTGCACTTATAAAGTATGTGCTGAATGGAATGCCCTCTCTCGAAATGTCGTTTAAATTGTTTCGATAACACTGTACAATATTTAAAAGAATCCCGCAAATAAGAATAAATTTTATAGGGGCTAAATTTTGCGTTAATCACGCATATATGTAACATGCGTCTCTTTCTCCGACCCTCCAGTTTCACTTAACTTACCATCTTACTTACGGTAAATACACTGATGGTTCAGGTGGGATTGAATGCAAACAGGATTGGGCCGAAACTGACAACTCTAAAAGTTAATACGGATTTTTATATAATTTTAATTGGGTATTCCTAAGGTATTTGTCAACCTAACTTATGAAATTTATAAAAGTATACTTAATATTGTTTTAGTTATATGGGTCCAAATTCGTGGTAACTCTTACGTAACGCTTGATAATTTTGTAACTTAAAATAAATGCTTATTCTTTTTATTTTTTATTTAATATTTGTTGCTGTTACTATTCCCCAGACAGTTTCTGTTATGTATGTGAATCAGTTACATTAAGACAATACAAGAGACAATTGACTAAACAAGTGAAGAAACTTTATGAGATGTACTTTGGATGTAATGTGGGTGACCCTGACAAACGCTCGGTATCTCACATATGTTGTATCAGCTGTAGAAGTTCCCTTTCTGCCTGGGTCAAAGCAAAAGTCCTCGCCTCATGTTTGGCGTACTAATGCTCTGGAGTGAGACAAAGGACCATTCGACGGATTACTACTTCTGCTTAACAGATATTAAAAGTAGGTATTCAATGCGTTTTCTTTCCTGGTCTTTAATATATTTTCAAGAGATGTATCAATTAAAAAGATTAAATACATACTATGTTGTACTTCCATTATTTATACAAGTGATCACAGCCAGTAAAATGATTTTTTAGTCTGACTTTATTTTATTTCACTGCAGGTCGCAACAGAAAAGGCAAGAAATCTATCATGTATCCAGATCTTTAGTCTGCTATTCGGTCAGTTCGACATTCAAGTGATATTCCCATACCACAGCCGCCCTCTGAACTACCAAGCGATGAATGACACTAGACATTTAGACGATTCAGAATCTCCAAATATACCACAAGAAACTAAACCTCATCACCCAACCGGAACTCTATGATCTAGTTTGTGGTCAAACACTTACTAAGCAACAGAGTGAACTCCTGGCCTCACGGTTGCAACAAATGAACCTGTTGGATGAACATGCTCGAATTACAGTATTTAGGAAGCGTTCTGCAGATCTACAGCAATTCTTTATTTTGAAATAACTTGACTTATTATAATGATATCAGAGGCCTATTTAATGCCATTGAGCTGACCGAAGAACCAAATGAGTGGAGGTTATTCATAAATGCATCCGTTTACAGCATATTCTGTTGCACATTAAGAACACCAGGCCTTCAGTTCCTGTTGCTCACTCAGTCATTTCAGAAGAGACATATGAGAACCTTGATTATATTATAGACCGCTTAAGTTACAAGCAGCATGAGTGGCTAATTTGTGGGGACTTGAAAGTAGCAGCCCTACTTAATGGGCTATAAACTGGATACACCAAGTTTATGTGCTTCCTTTGCCTGGAGGACAGTAGGACAGAATCAGAACATTATGTACGAACAGAATGGTCACCTCTGGAAACTATGACGCCGGGATGCCATAATCTAATTCATGAGCCATTAGTTTAATAAAAAAAAAATCATTTTGCCACCACTGCATATAAAACTAGGCCTAATTAAGCAGTTTACCAAAGCAGTGCAACATAACAAGCCATGTTTCCAGTACCTCAAAGTGATCTTCCCTAAAATAAGTGATGACAAGATTAAAGAAGGCATATTCGTAGGCCCTCAGATTCGCCAACTTATAGCTGCTGATGACTTCGAGGCAACAATGGATGAAACTGAGCTAGCGGCCTGGCATGCATTTAAAGATGTATGCAAAAGACTCCTGTGAAAATACCAAGGGGACCAGTAAAAACGTATAGGGGAGAGCCTAATCAAGTGCTACCAAGATCTCGGATGCAATATGTCACTGATATATGACACTTTCCCTATTCTCATCTGTCTTTCCTAGAGAATGCAGGAGATGTGAATGATGAACATGGAGACAGGTTCCCTCAAAATATAGTCAATGGAAAATGGGGATAAAGGAAAATGGAGCCTTGCGATGCTGGTTGACTTTTGCTGGAACCTGAAGCGTGACACACATAGACTTCTTACAAACGAAGAAGGAAATACTAAAGTGTAGGTTAATACATTATATAATGCTAAAAAACATGCTGATTTATTATATATGCATGAAATAATTAGAATGGACACATTTAATCTTACTTTGGGAGCGAAATACATTTATGGTATCATGGGAATCGGTATCAATTGCATAATTATTAAATAGGTAATTTACAAGAAAATGTTACTTGATGCCGAATTCAGCACGCCCAACTTTATAATAAAATGCAGATGCGACTTTTTTTTTTTCTTGACACTAGAATATGTTGTATGGTGTAATTGCCTTTTAAAATGTAATTGGAATATTTTGATTAAAAAATGATTTGAATTCCAATTTGGAAACCAAAATTTAGAAAGCCATACTTGACCCAAAATATTATTTGCCTATTCTTTTTAGGGATATGTATTTGATAACTTAAATTTAGCTGACGATAATCACCCAAAGCATTATCATTTCTAATTTAGCTTAACTATTTTAGTTTCTAATATAAAAGAGAAATGAAATAGTACTCCTTTCTAGTCGTCTTAACCAACAAACATATTTATTTGGAAATTTCTACCTCCCCAAACAGGGTGAGGTCTTTCGTCCTATAGGTTAAACAAAAGCTACTCCATTCGAAGGGTAGATCTGTCATCCCTGGCCAAGTGAGAAAGAATTAGACAGCCAGTCGAGCCCGTCCAATCCGAACACTATCATACGTGACCTAAGCAAGTCAATGAGAGCCATGGTCTACCTGGGAAGCCAGTAAATGCCCGAATATGACTCTGCTCCAACCTTCCTCATACAGCGCATGCGATCTATGGATTTCTAGGCGAAAATTTTCACGATGAAGTGACCCATAACAGGTACCTCCTAGCTCGCTAGATTTTAACACTCAACAATATTATGTCTGGAGTGTGTTTGAAAGAGAGACCAGCCCACGGTTCCACAACACTAAGAACTAAATGAAGAATGTCATCGTTAACGTTATGGAAGAGATTTTATTGACTATACGAAAGTAAAAAAATGTATGATAATTTGTAAGGTTATACATTATTTGATATTTTGCATAATTTGGTATTTCCTCTACTTATTATTAGATCTAAAATAGATGGAGCACTATCTATAGTTAAATGGCAAATAAAGAGACAAATATTATAATTTTATCTATTGGTGAAGCTTTTTTTAACTTTACTAAGGAAACAAATTATATAAATGTATCTTCATATTCCTTTAGCACTTTTTTTTATCAAAACAGGTTCTGTATTTCTTCATTCCTTTGTCAACGCTATTGAAAGGTAGTCTGAGAGAAAATCGTTCTTAGATATGCCTCACTTGTAATTGCATTTATTGGGTAACACCAGTAGCGTGCAGAAAGGGGGCCAGAGGGGGCGGCTACGCCGGGTATTCATATTTTATTTAGGAGGGGGCTTCCAATCAAAAAGTGAAATAAGATAGTTATTTTGAGCGAAGTGATAAATCAATTATTGGAGACTTAGCGGGGCCAGCGGTTGCCCCTTTAACGTAGTATATATAACCTTCTGTTCAAACAAAATGGGCCCTCACGCGGACATGTTTTAATTTACAAAAAAGAAAAAAAAGATCAGAAGTGGACACAAAAATAGAAAATCTCTAATACATAGTGAATAATTAAAAGGAGTAAATTACAAAGTTTGAACAATTAAATAAAGTAATATAAAAAGATCGGAGCAGACACCATAATAAGTTATTTAAATAATCATCAACATAAATACAAAGAATCAAGAAGAGTAACTGCATTGGCGATTATCCAAGATTAATTGAACTGCTAAAACATAAACGAAAACAAAGGCATAACCCTAAAGCATTTTGCATCGCAAGAATCGATATAAATATATCAAAATACTGAGCTTGCCAGACGACCTGGCACATACAACTCTCTCTCTCTTAATTACACATACGTCTATCTTCTTTCTAACTATCTTCACACCAATTTCTCTCTTTAAACATCAATGATCATTGATGGACCCTCACGAAACGCATATGCATTAAACAGTAAGACGTGCTCATGTCCTTCGTTCCTGCTTTTTTTAGTTTTTCGTTCATTGAAGTTAGTTCTTTGACTTATTTATGTCACTGAATAGCACTAGAATAATTCCAGCTACGCTAAGCTAGATTAATTTATAAATTTAAGGAAATATTTACGTGCGAGGGGACATTCCTGAAGAACTTAATTTACATGTATATAATTGAATTCATTTGTTACTTTAAATTTATAAATTCAAATTATTTTATCATTTTCATAAATTAATTTAGTTCGAAGTTTGTAATCACTTTGTACATATTATTTTTTATTATTTCAGTTTTCACAGATTAAGAAACTGTAATCGAGTATGCCACAAAACAGGTCAAAAAAAGAGAGCAGAAGACGAAGACGAGTCTCCTCAAAGAGGGGCATTAGATGTCCCAACGAAACGATTTTTCTTATTTGAAAAAATTAGTTCCAGATATTATAAGATAAAAAGTAGTGAAGAAAAAGCAACAAAAGTAAAATATAACGTAAGTGTAGTGTAAGGTTCTTCTGATATGAAATCAGCTCCATCAGAACATAATTACTCTCTCTCCTCAGTCTCGTCTTCAGGATAATTATTTATTCGAAGAAAATAAATGCGATTTTAGCACATTTTTGCAACGAAACGATTTTGCTTATTTAAAGAATTTAGTTCCAGATATTATAAGATGACGATAGTAAAACATGGCTCTGGAAGATAACAAAAATAAAAGTTACTCCATTTGCTGAGATGAGTGGAAGATCCTTTTCCAAACTGTGATTTGAAAAAGTTTTCACTAACAGGAAAATTGTAGAAAGAAAATGGTTTTTATACTCTCCATATCGGAAAGGTGCTATTGTTTTGTTTTTGTTTTGCTTTTTCAAAGGAGCCGTGGCCGTCAGGGTCAAACTTACGTAGGGAGAAGTTTGTCCACTTAGACAGAGTTAATTCCATAATAAATGACCATGAGAAAATCCCTTTTCATATATCTTATATGAGGGAATACCTAGACGTCGTAGTTCGAATCAAGAGGTCGACTACGATAAATGTTGAACTTCAACGCTAAATTTTTGCTAAATAAAGGAAGGCTATAACGGAGCCGATTGTCGAAGCTAAATAATTTCTGGCAAAAGAGAATTTCTCAATTTTAGGCAATATACTTGATACTTATGGGCAGACAATCGAGGAGTTGGTTCCGAGCATCCTTATGTTTTTATGCACAGCCTCGTGTCTCTCGACCAAACACTTAAATTAATTGCATAAATCTTCCATACATAAATAAAAAGTGTTTTACCAGAAGGTCCGGATGGGGATTTATAGCTGCGTTATGCTAGATTCATTTATGAATTTAGTGAAATATTTACATGCGGTGGAATAGGAGGTAAAGCCTTGTTTTACCCTTCCTTTCGCCCCTCGCGCAACATGGGTGTGCCTAGTACTGAATGTGTAATTCCTTCTATGGGTATTTATGCGCAACATTCCTGAGAACTTAATTTACATGTAAATAAATTACATGTAAATATTATAGGTGACTTCAGCCCTGGACACGTTTATAGGACCGTGAATACCCACAAAGTTAGAAACCACTTCAGGTCCATAATTAGCCAAATCCCTACACCTACGTACGAACTCGGAAAATTCCTAAACAAAATATTAACTCCATACGTAGACAACAAATACAGCCTCAAATCCTCGGCTGATTTCATCGATATCATTCTAGCCACTAACCCTCAGAGAGAATAATAGCTTCCATGGACGTCGGATCACTCTTCACCAATGTACCAATTGCCGAACCAATAGAAATAATACTAGAACATGTCTATAACCAAAATGACCGCCTCCAATTGTAATACTAAGGGCCAAAATGAAGAGACTCCTACAAATTTGCGCCTCCAAAGTCCCCTTCTTTGGTCCCAATGGAAGCACGTACCGTCAAGTCGATTGAGTCGCCATGGGTTTTTCCTTGGGAGTTCTCTTTGCTAACTTGTATATAGGAGTGGTTGAAAAAAGGGTCTTCTCAAGAGTACCCAATCCCCATCTTAACTGCTAGTACTTAGACCTCATCTACACCAACGTACAAAAACAAGAAAAATACATAATCTGGAAAAAGCCTTTAAAGAATGTTCTTCCTTTAACTACACCATTGAAGAAACCAGAACAACTAATTACCATTCTTATATATCCTCACTACCAATATCAATGAAACAATAACAACCGAAGTTTATGTTTAACTCACCAACCCGGGATTTTGCATGAATAGGGACAGCGAATGTCCTAAACGCTACCAAACAAGCGTGATATCATCATACATCAATCGTGATTTAGCCACTCAATTACTCGTAAATAACGGATTCTCCAATAAAGCAAAACAAACAGCCATAAGAATTAAAATAGACAGATGGTACCTCTCAGAACCCCTGAAGAACAGGAATACGGATAATGAAGATATTATAAAACTGTTTTACAAGAATACGATGAGCCCAGAACACCAGGAAGATGAAAGAGCCATCAAGGACATTATCGAAATAATTGTACTTCAACCGTCTTCATGAAAAATAAACCTAAACCCCGACTACAACCGAAGCAAAGGTAACATCTGATTTACGAGTAGAGATGTAAACTAGGAGACTGTGAGCTCTTACCTAACTCGTATATCGGCATAACCGAAACCACTCTCTCAAGAAGAATGACATACTGTCTGAACAGCGGTGCACCTAACAAAACATGCACATGAAATACACGGAACATGCCTCAACCGAAAAATGGTAGAAGAAAACAACAAAATTTTAGACTATGCTCCCAACAGGCACCAACTGCTCTTCCTTGAAGCTATATACTCGTATATCCAAGAGAAGCAACCGAATTTAAACATACAGTCTACCTCCAATGAAATCCTGCCCAGCGCAAGGAAAGCAAACAGAGGGAGGGGTGTACACAAAACTGCCCCTAGCCACTAATTCCCTCTAGCAAGCAGATTAATCCCCCCTCCCCCCTCTTTGACTACCTACTTCTCCGACCTTTTATCACCTGGATCCAACCTGCCTATACGTGTGGGGCTTCGTTCTTAATTTTGTTAATACATTTTGTAACATATATAAACTGAATACTTTGTAATAATTCCCCATTGTAACTCTGAAGATGGTACCCAATTTATCGAAACGCGTCAGTTAAATTAAAGAAAGTGCTAAATTACATTAATTTACTTCTACCTTTGGCAAACTAACAAACATCAGTCTTCGATGAACTTCAGGTACGCTTATCCACAGGTTAAACAATGAAGAAAAGGCGAATATAAGACAAATCGAAAAGATTGAAAAAAGAATTATTAATTTGAAACTAGCGGAAGCTTTTAATATATATATATATATATATATATATATATATATATATATATATATATATATATATATATATATGTATATATATATATATATATATATATATATATATATATATATATATATATATATATATATATATATATATATATATATATCAGGTGCGACCAACCTCTCAAATGATGCATTTTAAAAGAAATAATAACTCAGTAACCTCCTTCTTATTCATGACAACTTTTTTATTGGTAAATGTATTATCTATTCTATTTATAAGCAAATATACCTCAAGCACTCCCATCTCTGACTAAATAATAATATATTGATCTAGAGTAAAGTAAGTTTTTAACTTAGTTTAGAGGTTTTACGTCTTAGGTCTTGAAAAAGGTAGAAATATAAGTGTATAGTCATAATATAGTGGATAGGGTTGGTAGGATAAAGTGGTGAAGAGGAATGAGTAAGAGTTAGAGTTGGTTGCTGGGTGACCAGCAATCTCTTTGGTTCTTATTTTTCTTTATTAATCTTCTGTATTCTTGATGGCACTCCCGCGCCTCTGTAGTTCTTCAATAGTTTCCTTTTTTTGTTTTTCTTTTTATTGCAGTTTTCCTTGATTTGGTTACTCCTTTGAGTCTGCAATCTCACCTTGTAGTGTTTCTTGGGGGTGGTTCTTTCCTCGAATCGGGACTACCGCTTCTAAAGTTGCCGCGGTTGTTTATTCTGTGGTTACTTGAAATATCAATCACTCCTCTCTCGTCGTCGTTCATTATACGATCTAGTTTGTCCCACACCTTAACTGCTCTTCTGTGTAAGAACAAGTTCGTAGTTGGGAGTTCTACCTCGTTATGAATATCTCTTATTCTTTTGCACTCTCTCCTTCTTTCGTTGGTGATTATGTATACCTCTGAATTTTTTTGCACTTTTTGAAGCTTCATCGCGCTTGTTTTCGAAACACGGTTCACTGGGATAGCTGCGTAGAGCAACGTGGGTTTGCAGATGGCGTTGTATATTTCCTTTAGGTTTTTTCTCTGTAGGTTTTTTGAGTTGGAGCAGTTTTACTAGATGTGTTTTGGCCTGGTTGATTCTATTCGCAATGTGTTTACAATAGCCACTTCGGGTGATCTTTAGCCCAAGTACATTTCCTTCGGTTACATAGCGGTATCTCATATCTTCAATCACTACTTTTGAGGTCAAGCGCTTTCCCACTAAAATAATTGAAAACTTGTCTGCAGTTGTGCGAATTTTCCATTTTCGTTCAAACTCGTTAATATTGGCAATTTCCGCCACTGTGATTCTGTAGGTGCTGTTCGCCACTATCGTAATGTTGACGGTGAATTGGATATATGTTGTCGTATCGTGGATCGGCCTTGGTAAATCCATCGGATATATGCTATAAAGTGTTGGGCTTATACAGCCCCCTTGAGGGAGACCTTGGAGGACTTTGAAGTCCTGGCCATCGAGGCCTGCTATTGAGATGAACGACGATCTGTCAGTTATATAGTCGCAGAGGCATTTGGTTAGGGCGGATGGTATCCCTAGTCTCTTGATTTTATATTTCAGGCCAATTCTCCAAACATTATCGAACGCCTTTTATAAGTCTCTGAGTAAGATGTCTATGTAGTTTCTATCGCATTTGGCCTTTGCAAGTGATTCGACCAGAATGGCCATGGTCGCCTCAGTATTTCTATTCTTTCTGAATCCGTGCTGATGGTTTGGAATAAGTGCTGTCTCTTCCAGGTGCTTGACTAGTCTATTATTTATTGCTTTCTCCATTAATTATGTTACTATCTCGAGTAGTGTGATTGGCCTGAAGTTTCCTGGGTTATTTGGTGGCTTACCAAGTTTTGGTAGAAAGATAATCTTACCCTTTTTTAGTCATCTAGGAAGTATCCTGCGTTAAGAGGGGCGTTGAATACTGTTGCTCTCGGTGACAAAAAGGTGACTGGTGTGCGTATTAGGTTTTCACTTGTTATCCCCGATGCACCAGGTACCTCCCGTTTTGTAGCTTTGAGCGTTTTTTTTAATTTCTTGAAGAAGAATCGGCTAGATCCCTTGCTCTATTAGTAGTGTTGGTGAAGCAGCTATGTTGGGACTATTTCTTGGCGATTTTGCTCCAAGTCCTCTGCCACTCTTGCTTTGTGGTCGCCGTCAAAATCCTCTTTTTCTTTGGAGGAGATATCAAAAACCCTCCTCCAGTGCTCACTAAACGCTTCATCAATTTCTTGGGGCTCCTTTTCCTTTCTATCTTCGTACTGAAGTTGGATTTTTGGCCTCGGCTTTCTTTTTCCCCTGGCGATGTTAATTTTCTGCCATAGTTTGGTAGGATTTAATTCATCATCTATGGCTTCCACGAAAAGGTCCCACCTTCTGTTTCTTTCTATTTTATTTTCTGTATCAGTTGATCTTTCACGCGCGGCAGTTTTGCACGGTCGCGTCTCTGAAGGACATATCGTTCGATTGAATTTCTCGTGACTTTATATTTCCTTTCGAGATTTTCTATTTGGGCTGACTTGATTGGATGCGGTAAAGTTCTGTACTTTGTAATGGGTACATGTCTTTTATCTGCCCTAAGAAGCACCTCCATGATGTCCTCAGTCTGTTTATCTATTTCTTCTAGTAAAGCCTCAATTAGGTCTCTCTGACCGTAATTGGTGAGCTCTTATTCGTAGTGGTGGTCCAATCGGCCTGTCTATATGATTTTCTCGGTGGGCACCTAACTTGAATGGGGTCCATAGATAAAGTCATGACCAACATTTCGTGGTTTCTAGTTGAAGGTGGGCCTTTCTCTATGATGTAATTGAACTGAACGTTCGGGGTTGCCAAATCTATATCTAGTTTTGTAGCACTATTTTGGCCCAGATACGTTGGAACTTTTGGTCCTAGACGCTCTACTATCCTTCTTTTCAATAGTTGGTCGAGGTTTCCTCCGGCTCTGTTGTGGTTCCGGATGTAGCCAGAGGCTCTACTCCGGGCATTTATGTCGCCTATGAAGACTGTTTGGTCTCTGTGGCCGAATATTTCTATAAATTTGTGAAGGGGCAAGAAGTCTCTCGTTGGGGGGTTGGTATCCCGTTGCAACTATAAAATGGCCTGCTGCTGTTTTAACGCTTATTGCTAGATATGCTTTGTCCAGGTCTTTGAGTTTTTTAAAGCTTATATCATTACGGATTGCCATAGCGACTCGGCCGTAGTTGATGTCATTTGTGGTTTTGGTAATTACAGTGTAATTAAACATATTGATTTTATTTTTTTCTGGGTCGATGTTGATCTCGTTTAGCAGAATGATATCCGGGTCTTCTTTTAAGTATGCGTTGCTCAGAGAGAATTTCTTCTCATTCCATCCAGCTACGCTGTGGCTTATTATTTTAAATTTCCTTGCGTGGGCCATTACTTATGTTTTTTTTTCTCTGTTTCTTTTTCTCTCTGCTTTATGAGCTTTGAGCTCATGGGCTATTTTGTCCTTCTATTTTTTTCTTCTTGAATTCTTCCTTCTTTACCGTGCAGCATAGTTCTTGCAGGATTTCTAAATTGCCTGCTATTATCATTGTGAATACTTCACATTCAGAATACAGGCCTTCGTATTCATATTTATAGAGTCACTTTTTAATACCTTGTGCTAGGTCTTCGTTGTTATCGGGGAAGGGCTTTTCCTCAGAGGCGTTAATCTTTAGGTTGAGGCCTTGATGTTCTTCAACTCTTTCTTTCACAAGTTTTGGGGATGGATCTGGGCTCGGGCCTTCTTGAGTTTGGTTTGCTATTTTCACTTGCTTATTATTATTGTTGCCTGTGGCGACTTCTATCTCCATCTCTTCCTTTTGTCATTTTTCTGTAGTCTTCCTTAGTCTCGGGTCTCTATTCGTTGTCCTGTTGGTCTCTGTGGTTCCCTCTTGGCTAGGGGCCGTTTGCTGTTCTTTGGTTTTGTCTATATTTGTTGGTTTGTATTGGATGCTCAGTATGCCTGCCGATGGTGGGTTTTCGGGGAACCACATCTCGTCTAAACCACTGTTTAGACTGCCTGCGCCGAGTCAGCCGCCTGGTTCAGATATGGCTAATGCACAAGTAGGTATCTAAGGAGACTTCAAGCTTCCCTACCCTACTTGCCCTAAAGAGGTTGGATAAGAAAGTAAAAGTGCGTCTTTGTGGAGAGTCTAGTAATCGTTTTGTCTGATAGTTAATGTCTCTTCTTTATCTTCTTTCTTGAGTGAGGAACGATGCAAAGACGATGAATTTCGCCTTACAATGTTGAAGGTGCCGATTGCGTAAGATTCTTCGTGAGTATGAAAAAGTTTTCCGCTATCCGACCTTAGAGGGTTTACGAAATTGCGATGATTTATGAAACAAAGAGACAAGCAAGGACAGATTTAGGTATGGGTAATATGGCATCCGCCAAGGTCCGCATTTTGCCTCGGGCAGCATGGATTGCCAGGGGGGCAAACCGATAAATAAAGCTAGCAGCGTGTAACGAAGGCAACAGACAGTGTATCTTGTATGTCTGTTATTCTATTCGTAAAATAAAGTTTGGTATTCTAGCAGATGGAATCACTATTTTATTTACATTTATATACTATTTTATCCATGTTACTCTAGCGTATATGCACTTATTGATACATAATAGTAATAATAAAAATAATTGTTGCTTCCAACTTTTTGGCGTTCGGGAGGACGAAACATTCAAATGGGCGCCAAGATGGGTGGTTTGTCTGAGGTGCCATACCTGCCAGAACCAGCAATCCAAGCCTTTGTTCCCTAAATGCATATAATCACATACTCTTAAAACCTATCATACCTTCTATATTGTATATTCTAATCATCATCTTTTATAGTCATGGGAGAATGAAAAGATGAATAACTCACGCTTGAATAACACATTTTCACTATGTATAAATATTTGGCCGAAAGGGTTCAAAGACGTGACCACAGCAATCAAGTGAATATAATTTCGTTATCTTTAATATATAAGCAAACTAGACGGCCAAAGAATGTCAATTAAATCAGCTTTATGGGAGCTCTGGTTTCAATATTTCGTTCACTTTAACTCATTGTTTGTCCACCTAGAGGCAAAAAGTTGAAGTGATTGTTCATGTGAGATGCATATAGTAATAAAGGATTCTGATTTGTCAAAATAACGTAACCTATCCTAGGTTAGATTAGGTTTAATGTTATTTTTTTTTTAGTCAACTGAGGGCACTTGATTGGACTATTTTTTTGTAATATATACATGAGGCAATATTTTATTTTCATTAACAATCTATTGTGGTTTTCAAACTTAAATCCTTAATGTATATTTAATTAAGTATTAAAATTACATCGAAAAATTAAAATATTCTCTAAGTTTTCAGGCAATAAATTATTTCTTGTTACTCAAAATAAATTTTAATCAGAAATAGTCTTCCCACACTGACCTGTGTCATTGGAGCACCATGAAAAATTAATGCTAATCTATACATATTTTCATGTTTTAATATATGCACATTCCACCACCTTATTATGTCAGTTTCAAATGAAACTATACCTAATTGGGGAAAAGATGTTATGAGATATTTAATACCGAATTTTACCTTATTGCTAGTGGCTTGCTTCATTTGTTCTGCAGATTTAGTAAGTTTTATAATGCATTGCCTCCCGTTAAGGAATTTTTATTAATTTCTGCCTTCAAAGTTATTTATATGGGCATGTCTTACAAGGAGTTACAAGGAAAGAAAGTACCCTAGGAGACCTTAAGGTCCATTCAAAGAGGGTACCTTTGGACTAGCAATCGGGCAGGCACATTACTGCTCAATTGTTATGCGTCCCTCAACGGCCACTTTTCAAGATTTGTCTAGTCTTGCAACAAATAAGCAACAGCATCTGCCTCTTGTCTATCAGTAAGTAAGACATTGAGTCTAGGGTCTAAATATAGGCTTGCTAAAAAAGAGCAACTTTCAACGATAAATTTTTCCCTATTGTTCATAGCATTCAATATGCTCATTGACCAAGGAGTTTCCTTTTTATTAAAGTTTATTGTTTATGTTTATTTTATACTTTAATTTTTGTAATTCTTCTTATATTCGTTTCCTTCAAATTTGTTAACAAATATCATAATTTTAACTGGAATATTATATCAGTTTCAATTTCGATTTCAGTCTTCCTTCTTTTATCGATTTCTGTTTATTATCGATTTGAGTTTTTGTTAATATTTTCGATTTCTCTTAATTTTCGGTTTCTATTTCTAAAAAATATGATTTTATCGGTTTTCTATTTTGATTTTGATCCGATTTCCCACCCCTGGTAAGAAGACATTTAGTGTACGATCTAAAACAGAACAAAACGTAATCTAACCATGCTTAGATTACTAAGGTTCAGTCGTGATTGTCCTATTTTCTTCCCAACTATCTAAGACGTTATGCCAAATTCGAACCTTAATAAGATTAGGTTCATGATTTTAGCTTATCTAAAAATCTAAGCTTTTCTAGCATATCTTTCTGGACTCCGAATTATAGATACGAGTAAGACACGTCTCTTATAATCCGGAAGGCAAATTATCTCTCCTTAGCTAGTTTCAAACAATCCATGAATGCACCGAAACCGAGATCACGACTGGTAAACAAACTAAAACAAATAAAATGGAGAAAAGACTGAAAAATGGATTTGAGAATACTCACATTTGGGAGAACGAAAATTATATCTCACTGGGTCAAAAAATTTAAACCATTTCATAAAAATAACTAATTTTACTCAGTATCGAACCTTCAAATGTGAAGAAAGACGAAAATTACGGAAAAGAATTTTAAATATTCTTACTAAGGAGAGAGGTTTCGAACGTGACCGGCTTCCATTATCACTCCAAGAATAATGTTAGGTTAGGAACCCATTCCGTTCTTGAAGCCAACCATTTCCGAAACCTGTATCCTAAATACAATTTTTTTAAATAACTTTACGTAAAAGGCGTCTTTAAAAAAAAAAAAAAATGATTTCATGGAATAACATGATTTGCGTCATGGTTGACAACCACTTTCAGAACCAAACAGAGTTTATTTGTTGTTGGTTCTACCTTAAGAGGCGTGTTTGTTACTCACCTGAGTAGAAGTTGTTTACGTTAGTGATGTGGCGTGTTCTGACTCTTATAATCCTAGCGGTTTTCTCTTGATGATTGCCGAGAATAAGGCGGCACTCCACTTCGCTTGTTCCCCCTGCATCCAGCACCTGCAACATACGACCTGATTTATAACAATGACCTATTACTTGAATAAGAATGGTTCTGCACTAGTTACTAATTTTTATTATTAGGTAAACTTTTAATATACAGCCACCGATTTTAAGAAAATTTTATGACTATTTATAGCTCAGCCCATTCGGGGGGAAACACTGCATACAAACAATGAACTTTGGAGCGCCTAACTACTTCTGGCAACCACATTATAATCGAACCCTAAGGTCATTATTTTGAAATGGGGGGATTCGCCCCCATCCCCAGCTCCCCGCTATTTTTAATCATCTACTAGTATTCAGAATTTGAAAGCCTAACATTATGTTAAAATTCAAATGCAATTGCCAGAAGTCGTTAGGTGCTCTAATGTTAATTGTTTTTATACCATCTTCTTGACTTCAGACACATAAGCCCCGTCCCCGAATTTAAATCAATCATATTTTCTTTAATTTTTAGTAATATAAATGTCCATATGTTATTTTAATTCAGAAAATATTCCCTTCAAAATGATATATAGTAAATTATGATGCGATTCTAATTACCAATAGGACTATATACTAAATTGTTTCCTGAAACATGAAATGGATGGTGAACTCGAGGATTAACGTTCTTCAACAATAAAATAAATGGGCTAAAATTTAAGAAAGTGGAGATGTGAGGAAGGTAAACCCGCGGAAATTTGATTGTTGACAATTGATGGATTATTCAAATTCCTATTTCCTTTTGGTCTATTTAATTGAAGGCGGGAGGAATATGCTATTATTTCTTTAGGTCGAGGTCCACTTTGATATTACAAAAGTCACGTTACATAAACCAAGGTATGCAATATATTTAATCATGCTTTGACGCCCAAATATACGAACATAATATTCATTAAAAACGTTTTTCTTCAAGTCATAACGTTGACTGTTCAGATGGGAACTTGGTACTTCCAGATTGGGAATCTCTATTATTTTGTTTGCCTTATACTTTTTTGTGGCTTTAACCTTTTTTCAGTTGAGTCACTTTCCAAATGCGTCTCGCGGGAACTAACTCGGAGATATTCTTATCGCTTAGATACCTAAAGTTAAAAGGTTAGCCTCACATCCAACGACTCCCGCTTATTCCATCTAACATTTTCTAATCTATCTTAAATCAACTTTTCCTTGTTCGCTTACAATACGAGTATTTCCCAAAACCTAGTAAAAAGAGAGCTATTGTTATTCTCTGACATAAATTAATGTGTCAAATGCTTACGGACAACAAAGTCTAACGTAAGAATACCGAACAAATCTTGGTCACCTGGGACGGCAGCCTACTGAAAAGTGTGTAATACCTCCACGAGCCTGGGAAACAGCTGCGGTTCGAAATATTGTTTTCCTTATCTAAAAGACCCATTTCTTTATAATTAAGACACTCTCAGTACATCACAGAGCCTCTTCTATCTTGAACCGCACCATGCACGCAGACTTCACAGAGAAGACATCATGCGGTCTACGATAAACATAATGCAAGACATGATTTACCAACAAACATAAACCTGATTCGTCTGACCAGCTAACGCATTTCGATTCCTCCACGGTCCACTGTT
Source organism: Ceratothoa steindachneri (assembly GCA_963969495.1). NCBI lineage: Eukaryota > Metazoa > Arthropoda > Malacostraca > Isopoda > Cymothoidae > Ceratothoa > Ceratothoa steindachneri. The sequence goes on along the minus strand of OZ018323.1, from coordinate 194,737,353 downwards.
TGCATCTTCTCACCTAGGGTAGCCGGATATCTTTGTGGACAGAAGTGAGCAAAGGCCTATGCGTCCCAATTGCCTCTATATGTTTATGCTATGCAATTATATGTGGAGCGTTCTTGCGGTAATGGTTACCAAAGGATCGGCAGTGACGTCTTGCAGCAATTCCTGCCTTGAAACGAAACAATTTTAGTCACAACTCGTAAAACACACTAGTTGTCTCAGGCAATAGGTATATTCTTTCGGCCATAATTCTGGAGGTAAGTTCCTGTTAACCATGATTTTTGCCATTGCAGGTAGACCTGTTTAACCTTAGGCGTAGATACACTTGCAAATTCCGCTACATCCTTCCCAGGCTGGTTTTTGGCCCGCCCAAATTCAATCGCTCTTTTTTTGCCACTCGTTATCATATTCTTTGCGCCTACGAGAGAGGCATTGTACTGCAGTGTACCAGCTTTGCAAAATCTATGATCCCTGTCACATACTTCCCACGAAGAAACTTCCCAATTCTCCTCATTCAAAGTTATCCCCCAGCCCTTCTCTTTTAAACTAATTCAAACACTGTGCGAATAAGTTATTTTCGGTGAACTTGTGTGCGTCTAACTTCTACATTCTTGTATTCACTATTCAGTCACCTATTCTCATATAAATGTTTAGCAGAAAAAAACTCAGCCGCTTGATCTGCCTCTTTCTAATGTCAGGTGCAATGCCCGCGTCCACGCTTATCCGCGAAACCGCTTAAACAAATGACACGTTTTAAATCCTCTTTCCACAGCGGACGACGCCTGCGTCGTGTGAAAGAGGCCTAACCAACTTATGGTACTCGATTAGTGATGTGTTAATGACATTTTTCCGTGACAATTGTGCATCAAAATTTTGGCTGAATGGGGAAAGGCAAATGATCATCCTTCAAATAAAATAGCTTTAGACCTAATCTTATTTCTCGTTCGTAGATCAAAACGGAAATGGTGTTGAGACAAGTTAAATGGAGAGAATCAAGTCAACAAAATCAAACTGGCATTTAATCGAAGAGGATTATTATTCACTTAAAAATAAGAAGTGAAATTAAATTAGGAAATCCTTCTTTGAAAAGTTGTTAACAGGGGTTGGTAAAGCAAGTAATGAGGGTCGAGTGACAATGTATGGAAGTTATATAGCCAGATTATAGGGCAGCAAAAAACAAAAACACAACCACCGCAATACATTAATATGAATCTCATGCATTGATTATGCAGAAAATGAAAGAAAAGGAAGAGAAGATATGATTATAACCCAAGGGACTGAACAGACGAGAAGACATAGATAAAAAAACGAAGACGTAATATGCAAACAAACAAGGGCATTTTCACTTGTGAAACAAAAAATATATGAACAAGGGGAGACTTGAAGAAAAACGTGTAGGGAGGATCGAGTAATTAACACAAGTTTAGGAAGACAAAATTTGCCATAACATACACTGCTAACCTTATACGCTGGGGAAGAGATGGCGAGTAAATCTCTTTGAACAAGTTCGTAAAAATACAACATATCAAAGTACGAACCTAGGTTTCAAATTCTGGACTTGGTTTTAGGAGTGGCTGTTAAATACAGCCTCCTAACGGAACTTTTGGTCCACATCGTGGAGCAAATATGCATCTCAACCTTCTGTAGAGTGTTTCTCAACTGATTGTTAAGGATGCAGTGTAAAAAGGGGGGGGGGGGGCACTTTAGCTTATTGCTTCCCCTATCAAGTGAAAAGCAAAGTGTCAAAATTATTTTAGACGGGAAGCAATATATTCGATTTTTCTTGTAGATTTATCTAATAATGAGTGATAAAGGTTGAAATGTGAAGATGACTTAACATTGGTAAAATGCAAATAAATGCTGTATTGAAGAGAACGTTTTTTTTATTGGTATAAGTATAGTACTAGTTTGGGAGCAACACGCCCATTTGTTCTGCTGTAAAACTGACAAGTTATTGGCCTAGAACATTACTTATAGCCCCTCTATCCAGGAAAAACAATAACAATAACTTAAGAAAATAAAATAAAAAAAATTCTAAGTCATATTTACAAACTAGAATTTCTAGGGTATTCCTATTTTGGAGGTGATTAACTGTTCAAGTCATTAGATCGCTAATTACCTCCATAATAAAAATCATCTGACCATTCCAGTTTGTAAATATTCCTTCCTCGTGTTTTCTTTTAAATTTCTTAGTTGTTTTTTTCTGGGGATTTTTATCGTTTAGTGGGACATATAGGGAATTTCCTATGGAAATATTTTAAATTTCTTAGTTGTTTTTTTGGGGGGGAGTTGATCGTTTAGTGGGACAAATAAGGAATTTCCTAGGGAAATATTTTATCAGTCGTACAAAGAGATAAATTAGTCGTAAACTTGTACCAATAAAAATATTTCTTTTCAAAGTCATTTAACTATCAGTGTACACTATGCGAATACTAACAAAACTTGGTTAGTAGGTAGATTATGTTAAATGATGCAGGTTATGTTATATTGGTGTTACATTAGAAACAATATTTATTTGTTGTTCGAGAAGCAATAAGTTAAAGTGATCGAAAAATGTAAGAAAGAAAAAAATATCCTCCCGACAGCAAGTAAATTGAATACATTTTATTGAGGCTCCCCAAATTTATTGACTTCCTCATGTTAACATGTAAAAAGGGCTTAAGATATTTTCGCCATCGTAGTATCTTTAATGAGTTTGCTCATATTATTTACTTCCAAATTTTGCTGGGCATTTTTTTGTCATTCATATAATTAAGCTAGTTGTTTCCTTCACCAATGCGATGTCATATAGGGTTATACGTTCAATGATAGATAATTATAGAAGAAAGATTTAATCTGAAAGCCAAAATTAAAATATCACATTTCTCAGTATTTTTTTTATATTACGTAAAACTTTTCTTTAATATTAGATGAACTTTCATGCTTATATCTCATCCTACCTACTCACTTACCATCTTTCACTTCAGAGCTCTGGCTATAAACGGGCTATAATATCTCAACGCTAAGTAAAGTACTAATAGTTTGCATTGCAGAGAAATATATTCAGAACTATGCTTTTTTTATTTTCTTTGAAACTTCTACTGTAACCTTCTTACTCAAAAGATTCGGCGTGCATCAATGCAAAAAAGAGCCCAACAATACATTTAATTCTCTATATCGGATAAAAATGACCATATAATTTTTCTACGTCATTAGCCATTTAAATCTGCTCTACTATCCTTTCTTCAGGGTTAAGCCTTGTTCCAAAAACCCTAAGAACGTCCGCTCACAAACTCCCTCAATATACACGTAACCTACACGATGTCATTCAAATATCTTCTTTACTCTATCAATCATTCATATAAATAATAAATCATCATTTACGCTAGCTTCCTACTCCTTACAAACATGGTTATTTCCTTCTACCTTTTCCCACATGCTCATGCAACCTCAGAGCATTTCGAGCATCAACCACCTTCACGCATTTTGTACAACCATAAATAACTCATACTCTTTTGTTATTTAATTTATCATTTATCACACTCGATCTTTCCTCCGCCTTCCAAATTATAGTCTTACTCACAGAGAGTAAGCTTCTTGGCCTTCTTGGTACATTCCTCACTCACATCCTTAGCATGATATCACTACGACTGTCTAACCAATAATTTGATTAACCCTTAAGTTCACTATTCTTTTGACATTTTTTACATTCGATGTAAAATGGGCAGTAGAGAAGAAACGGCGTTGGTCTTGAAATTGCTTAATTGTAATGAGAGGAATACCAGGTGGCTGTGGATTCATGTTGTTGTTGCTTTTATTAGCTACCCAGAAAAATAGGACCCCTGCTTCCTCTGACCACTCAGGAGATTAAGTGGTCAGAGGGAGCAGGGACCATCAATTCCATGGGAGCTAGTAAGAATAAAAAGATTCATCTACATCCACCTGACGTTCCTCTCATCATGATAAAGCATTTGCAAGAACATTACCAGGTTTCTACTCAATTTCCCGTTTACATAGTCATTCTAACATCCAACATTCCTATTCTCTTTCCAATTTTATTACATCGACCTACAGACTTCACACTATTCAGAATAATTTCTTAAAATTTACTTCACATTTTTGCATTCAACCATTCTAAAATATCATTTCTTCTCTTGTTGAATCATTACTCTTTACCTTTGAATTCATCCTTCCGGCCTTTTATCCTTGAATCTTCTTATGCAAATGTGACCCTATTTGACTTTATACTTCTCTTTCCAGATAATTGTATATTTACATCCTTAACGTAATTCATATTAAACGCATCCAGCAGCATATTCTGATTAAGCGGAAGTGGTGAATCATATCCTATGGAGTAGTCTACGAGTTCCCTCCCGTATACTACTTCTTTCATGAAGTTCATAGTAGAGAGCGGTGTCACACCTACCGGTGTGCCATCAAGTGTCCAAGAAACGTTTCACCTTCTGCTCTCTACCACGTAATCGTTGCTCCTCTCAGGGCACTTAAGATTGTGGTCTTAGTTAGGGCCTCCACACCCTGAGGAAAATAGAGGCCATGCACGCAGATCTTGGCCTGGTCACTTTCCGTACAGAAAGGGCCTCGGATTTGTTTGACACCGGAACTTCCGCGGAAGGAGATGGCCCCTTATTCCTCTTGATCTATTTCTTTTCTTTTTAGAAGCGGATGGTGGGGAATAAACCCGCTTCTCTACGCCCATGGAAGTAGCCCTTACGTCAGAGAGACCGGCCTCATCGAGCTCCTTCTCTAAAGTAGACAAGGTCTTGGCTGTCAAAGGGGCCAGACCAGAAAGCTGAGGTCCCTCCTCTCTTTGTGACTTCTCACGGGCCGAAGCTTTCTGAGAAGGATCTTGAATGGGGACGGACTCATGTTCGGTGCTTGGCACCAAGCCCAGGTTCGATCACATGGAAGATCATGCCGTCAGGGGCTGTGTCACCTTAGGGACAATGTCCATCTCAGGGAGGACTCCATGCGGCCATCTCTCATCCTCCCCAAGACATCACGGATCAATCCAATTGGATGTACGTTTTGTCTTGTCTATAGCCGTCGAACCTTCATCCATTTGAGAAGAGACGGAGACAGATACAATGGCACCCTGTAACATGAGAATACAGGACTGCGGAATGTTATGGGGCAGGGCGCGACGAGCTCTGCCATCTTTTACACCTTTAGGGGGTTGGCCCTATCAAGACGTTCTCAACGGAAGCCGTCAATCTTCCTTTTTTATAACTGAGCATGAAAGAAAATATGAACCGACCACCCAGGGCTTCATCTTTGCCGAGATCATGAATGATCCACTCTTAACAGAAGCTATACCGTAAGAAGAACAACCTATATCTCTTACTTTTCCTTATTGGGCGACTCAGTCCCCCTTGAATTGACCTGCCCTGAGTGGGATTAGGCTTGATGGTCATCCCCTCCAAACCACGACATTCCTGAGAGAACCTTGCCCTCTCTAATTAAGCTGTCAAAATCCTTCGTATGTTCCCTGCTTAGCTTTATTGAGGGGCTTCATTCGAGGCATTCCCTATCACCTGAGAACTCTTGGAGAGATGGTAAAGGTCAAGCTCATTTATCGGGGCAAGTAGGTGAGACGGAAGTCCTTCCACAGTCAGGAAGTTTTGTTTGAATAATTCTTATAGTTTCACCATATTTGACCGGAACCGTTGTTTTTTTTCTGGATGCAAACGCTAAACGGCCTCTCGGCTGCCCGATCCGGAGCGAGCGAAAGGGTGCCAGTGAGATAGGCTTGGCTTTCCCTTTGGTTACGTATTTCGCCAAAAGAAATCAAGGGAATTGACGTGTAAAAAGCGCGAAAAAGGATTAAGATGGAAATGTTTAAAGAAATAAAGCTTAGGTAATCTCAATCTAGTATAATACTGTCTAAAGAACTGGAATAGGGAGGGCATGTAGCGTCTACTAGAACCGGATGAACCACTCTTAAAAATCTGCCTTCCCTTTTCGGCAATTACTTATGTATTAATTAATTATTAATTCATCAGCTTCCTAATGCTTAGCCCCTTACACAAGCAAAGGGGTGTTAGATTTACATCGTTGACCAGGCTGCAGCTGATATCTAGACGAATAAGTACATTCTCTACCCGAAGCCTAGAGCTGAATGTATAATTCTATCTCTTCCACACATTTTTCATTAACCTCCATTAATTTCTTAGTTTTATGTAAGCAGTAACAATGATAATAAAATAATAATATTAATAATAATAATTAGCCCTTTAAAAATATTCCGGCCATTTGTATTTAAATTAATATCATTTACCATCTGTGACATTGTTCTGATTTTTCCATGTAGTTTTATACATAATTCAGAATTCTGGTCCCATTAAATACGACTGAGGTTTCCTATTGCACTCTCTCATACTTAAACATTTTCAACATTACTGCTGTCTGGGTCCGCGCTCGCCATGAGAAAGGGCTCCTATCGGCCGTTCACCCCCTGGCGTTGGGAATCCCGTACTGGGTATGGTAGGAAGAATCACGTCATTTCGGCAGGCAAGCTGATCTGCATCAGGAAAATTAAGTGGTGGATGGTGTAAGAGCGGCTAGGAGCGTCACCAGACACGTGTCACATAATGAAGGAGGAGGAGTTGCCAGGTCGCCTCCGTAAAGCATAACCCATCAGCAGCTAGGGATTATTGCATCGAGCCGCCTACACCTGGAGGGTCAATTTGGGCCACTACATTGCTGTCTTCTCTGCAGGCCACTGCAAAAACTGAGAGAGAAATCGCTGCTAGTACAGAAGAGGAGTAGGCCAGGGCAACTCCAAGAAAGGTATTAAGAGGGAAACCTCTTCACCCTTAGACAAAGGAGATAGAAAAGTCTCTTCTTCCCTACAAAAAAGTTGGAGGGTCCATCTTGAAATTCCAGTGAGGGGAGCGCCTCCTTTTCAAAGGTGGAGATGCCTGATGGCGTACCAAGGAACCAAAAAGAGGAAACCCTTAAATAAACCTGAAGCGAAGAGAGAGGAAGAGACACTCTACTAGACAAAGGTATTTTGTCGAATTTCTCTCCCACCCAAACAGCAAAGATGGAGGAGGTTTATACAATAGGAACTTATTCCGAAATTTGGTAAAAATCTAACCACCACAGAAATTCAGAAGTTTGCAACAAATTAGAAAAAGGAAAGGTTGTAGCCTATTTCTCGCGTACAGCTAATTCCACCTATCCATCTCGGGATTGTGCACTCCACACCGACCAGAATTTGCCCAGTAAACCGGTCATTTATCAAATGCTGCAGTCCTTCCTTAGTGAGCAACCAGAGAAATAGAGCGACACCTTGGTTCTCTTACTAGGTCGTAGTAATCGTAGACGGACGATAGGCAGATGTCATGTGACAGAACAAGAGACGGGACGTGAGACTTCAATTTGCCCTAACGGCTAACAAGGCAGTAAAACTCACACGCCTTAAGAATTTCATCCCTGTTCACCCAATAAAGGCCTCAAAATGTTAGACATGTAATCAGGCACAAGGAAAGGGTTCTTGCGGATAAAAAGTCCTCACACTAATGGCACCACAACGTCCAGGAACCATCAAGTCCTAGTCTCTTTCAGCCTGCGTGCGTTAAAAGTCGTTGCTTATAGAGGTTCCAAGCCTCTCTTCCTACACGGCCTAAGGTAGCTGGTTAGGTACTTAGACCTAGATAGAGGAAGTAATGAGGAGATACTCTCAAAATAAAGTGGGGGTATAGTGAGAAAGGGGAAATACATCAGCTTTCCAAGCATTCTCAATGGGTACAAATCACCCAGTAAACTAAGGCCTTTGTATTCGCCCTCGGGCTTAGAGGCCGTGCCTTCCCTCCAGGTTCCCGGTGTAACATTCTACACAGGATACCCCCCTCGGAGTTTACAATATTAATATGTATATTTGTTTATAATATTAATCGCAATAATTGATTGCAATTTGTTCGATTTCGTCAGTTGTAAATGTGTTGAATAAATATTTTTACAATGCATTAGATACTTATTGAATCCATTTTATTTTGATCTATAGACTGATGTAAACTACTTCATTAGTCCCGGACGCTGGATTCCCTGCTTTCTGTAATGTACATCTTTCAGGACTTAAGTATCTTTTCACTTTTTCAACATTATGGTATCACTCCATTAAAATGCACAGAAGGGTATATATAAGTAATCTGCAACCTCAACTCACCCTCTTCTTTATATCCCAATCAAGACGAAAAAAAAAGTCTCACAATACCCTTTACCGCCTGGTAGAACAAAGATCACAAAGGCTTACAAGTAGGACCTGGACTTCACAAAGAGGGGAAGCAAAAATTGACTTATGGTCTCATGACATGTACATACGTAAGGCAGATGTTTCTCCCTCGCAGTGGCAAGTAAATTATAGGAATAACTGCTCACTTCTCATCTTAATTAGATGTCCAGTCCTCTTCACTTCGATCTGCGGTCGTAAATCAACTCTTAATCTACTATTCTTTAAGAGCCAAACAATCTTCTACTCGCGTATCTTGTGTAAATTGCGTTCTGATGAGTATGACGTCTCATCAGGAATACAGCCTTGATTTAATTATATCTAATCAACATTCTCGTTATAATTATGTTCCAGGCATCTCCTGCATACTTACATTCTTGTAGCTATACAATCATAAACACACGAAAATTAATGAGTGAATAATGGTTTCAATTTAATATTTCTAAGTCTCATTAAAAGATGTAAATTTAGGGGTTTAACATATACAGTGTACTGAAAAAGTCATGTTACACCCTTTACGACGCTCTCAACAAAGGACACATTGATAGTTTTGATACAGTTAGAAGTGATTATATTATAAAATTGTTCAATATTTCTGCCCTAAATAGCAAGCACTCTAATAAAAATGAACTATGCAATAATTTATTAAAAAACAAATTGAATGGCAATTGCGTTACGGAAATTAATAATCATCCTCTTTCCTTTATTTATTTCCGTCCATAGGAACTGTTGTAAAAAATCTGGAAGAAGTTCCCGTTTGCATCCTAATATGTTGTTAATTTTGAACGTGTCTTTCCCAACCTCAAATCGACATGTCAAGTATGAACGCCTCTCTGTTGACTAACGAAGGGCAAACAGTGTTTAATGGCTCTATTCTGTGGGGTCGAAATTGAACACTACGGATAATTGATCCATATATCACCATTCTTTCGATTAATGGTAAAAGTATATCTTGATCTACGTGTTTAACTAGTTCAATATACTAAATTAAGGAATAGCTAGTATTAACTAGGCTAAACACTCAAACTTGATTTCTAGGTGCCAAATCTTAATGGTGGTGCGGAAGAAATATACGATACGGCTGCTGGCTCAACGGCTTCCCACCAAGCAAGAGCTGGAAGGGAGGTGACCATTGATCGACAACTTTCCACCCCCTTCTCCCTCCTGCCCCATGATCACGTGGGTCAGCAGTTGAAGGGTCGGAGGATGCTTTTGAAGGATGACAGGGGAAGGAGAGGCTCAAAGATGATTCAAAATGAGAGGATAATAGATGAAAAGTTCATTTAAGTTGACCTTAGTCTTAGAGGGGTATAGAACCATAGGATGGAATAATTCCAATGTGTTGGTGCCTCCTAATTAACGTGTGATCGGAAGAACGACTTGTTTTATACAGTTTTACTTTATTCCTTTCTCCTTTTTACCTTCTTTACTGCAATGTAATTGCAACTCCTTTGTAGTTGTCAGAGAACCGAATCATCTCTCTCCATTTTTATTCTTTTCTCATGCTGTTTTATAAAGTATTTGTTGATCTACTACCAAGGTGTGCAATGTTTATAAAACTGTGTAGTTCCCAAAATATATTTCTATGTTTTGTGTAAGTTTCAAAGCTTTAATCTTTCAACTTTCCTCGCTCTTTGTTCACTGATTTCACTTCGTTTTTCTAATTTAACTCTTTAGATTTCACCACCTTACTTTTGTCATTCATTTTGTTTCACCGATTTCAAATTGGTTCATGTAATCAACTATTAGTTTTACTTTATTCCAGTTTTGTCATTATTGTAAACATTTCAATTTAGCCACCTATACGTGTTTATTGGCTTAAACTATTGTTTCAATTCTGGTTGGTTGTTCACATTAATGGGTGTTGTTCGGGTAGTCGCTATTTGGTAATTTTCTGAGGAATTAATTGACTCTTGTATTTAGTCTCAAACATTAATAGGTAGGGTAGAGTCCACATGGACTCCATAATAATTAATGTCTTGATTTTTTCAGACTTAACCCTGGAGTACTGAGCATGCGTATAGTTTGCCCGAGGCTAGGGAGGTCATGCGCATTTCTCCCCCTCTTTCCGAAGGCAGGATGCTGGAAGTCTGTGTAGCTTTAGTCTATCTAACACTCTCATAAAGTGAGGTTACGTCGGTCCACTCCTCTGTTTGGATTTCCTGTTAGACCCCTGTTATAGTAAAAGAATACTGGGAATCGTGTACCCGAGTTCAGTGGCAATAGTGTACAAAGAAAAGTGATAAAGTTTCCTCTTTTCAGGCTGTAATTCTTATTTCGGGTGAATAATAGTGTGAATTAATGCCGGAAATGGCGAAAGAATAAAACCTAAGTGAGATGGAGATTGGTGAAATTCTCTTTACTTCAGATAGTGACAACGATAATGATTGTGTTGAAACTGATGTACTTTATGACAGTGGGAATGAGAAAAACTATGTTTCAGAGCCACATGAAATGGTTGAAAGTTCAGATAGTGAATCTGGAGAAGACGTTCCTCGCCAAAGCAAGCAAACAAAGGTGGGTGGTGGGGAGACAAAGAGGCCCAGGCGTCTCCCTCCTCCACCCTCTCGCCTCTTATCTACGCCACCACAACTGATAGGTCTACTGCTGGCTTATCCTGCAACTCTGCTGCTGATCCTCTACAGTATCCTGCTTTGTCATCAGGCTCTGATGAGCCTTGCGACCCTTATTCTGCTGCTACTGTTCCTGATGCCACCCTTGCTGATGCCACCCATGCTGACGCTCTTCCTGCTGCCACCCATGCTGCTGCTGCTCCTGATGCAATTCCTGCTGTTGCTCCTGCTGCTCACCAACGACGACGTACAGACCATGAGAGTTGGTCGATCAGATTATGTATGGCACACAAGGCCTCAGGTAGCTGTAGCAACCAGTAAAGTAGCCCAAAATATTGTGGCATCAATTGGACCAGGTCCTGCACAATCAGCTGCTACTGCCACCACACCTGAAGAGTCTTTTCGCATGTTTGTGACTGATGGCATGGTAGATCTGATTGTGTAGTTCACCAACAAGAAGATTTATGTTGTTGCTAGGAGGTGCAGAAGACAAACAGCGACTGTGCAGCAAAGATATGTGCCCTGCTAGGTGTTCTTATATTAAGTGATTACAGAAAAGATAAGCACTAAATACTAAGGAGTTGTGGTGCCCTGTGCCAGGGGCTTCTTTCTACAAGGCAGCAATGTCTGAGGTGCGTTTTTTCTTCCTGCTGTACTGCCTCAGGTTTTAAGACATAGCTACACGGGAGCAGAGGCTGTTAACTGACAAATTCGTCCCAGTTAGGGCTGTGTGAGACATCTTTATGACCTGTTGTGAGGACAATTACACACCCCACAAAAACCTCACAGTAGATGAACAGTTGTTGGCTTTTAGGGGTAAGTGCTATTTTATGATGTATATCCCAAACAAGCCAGAAAAATATGGGCTAAAATTTTTTATGGTGAATGATGTGGAAGGTAAGTACATGTTGCAAGGTATTCCCTACCCAGGGAAACACGGCACAGCAGCAAGACATGGACTGCAACTCGGCCACATGTTCACCAACGAGCTCACACGCCTCTACCACCAAAAAAACAGAAACATCACCACTGACAACCAACTGGATCACGTCTGTGCGCCTTATACAGGGCATGCTCAGTAAAGGGCTGACAGTGGTGGCGGCAGTGAGGGCGATCAAGGCAGAACTCCGTGAGGTAATGAGGCAGAAGGACACACGCACACCTGGCAGCTCAGCATTCCTGTTCATGAAAGATACGACACTCGTTTTATATATCCCTAGGACAGAAACAAGCAAGAAGAATGTGCTCTTGATGTCAAGTACTAGTATATATACAAAGGCATCGGTGGATAATGTCAGTGTGAAGCCTGAGATCATTGACTTCTATAATGTACAAAAGGAGGGGTCGACACGTTTGACCAGATGTGTGCAACTTATAACTAAAACAGAAAGACAAATAGGTGATCATATATAAAATAAATATTGATGAGAAAACATTACAAGCCAAATATATGTCTTCTAGCATGACCATTTTATGTCCCCCATACACTTTAAAGTTTGTCCGTATTGCACCATCCCATGCAATGAAGGTATGGTCCCGCCTAGTACAGTTTTGCCTTGCAAGAAGTGTTTTAAGTATTGTTTTATGTTATGGAGAGATCTTAGTCTTATTCTCCTATTTATTGAATTGCTATTTTATTTTTTACAGATGTCTCCACGAGGTCCGCGGATAAACTATTGCTCATACAGTAGGAGTTTGAGTAACTCAACAGCTGCCATCGAGTGTTCTCCCGAACAGTGAGGAAGTCCTCTGTGTTTTTCAGTACCACGCAAGGCTAAACCCACGTGATTTGACGTTCTCAGTTCGGCAAACGGCACTCAAAGTTCAACATTAGTACTCCAAGGCGAATATTCCGACCATTGATCCGTGTAATATTCTCAAGAAAGTACGGCGTCTGCAGGAAGAGTACAACGGATTGAAAAAAATCAAAATTCCGGACAAAACGGCAAACTGAGGAAAACCGAGCCATTTTCGTTCTTCCCTGAAAAATTTGTTCGATGTAGCACATCGCAACGCCATGTACTTGGTCAAAATCAAGAAGTATCGCGAGTTCCTTTAAACTCAGAGGAAGCCAGACATGCAGGGGAAGATGGGGTGTGTGGATCCGGCCAGGGTAAAAAAAGAGAAACGGAAACAGAAGCAGGGGATGATGAAAGAAGTCGAGCTACAAAGAAGAGTCAAGCTTTCGTAAAAAGGCAGGCTACCGTTGAACTCATCTTCCCGCAATTTTCAGCTGCTCTGGACAAGTCCAGCATAAGTGGCCGTCAAGCTACACACGTGCTGCTTCTATTGGTAGATGAGCTGGGAGCCAACACTGGAAAATCGTCGTTGAGCGCGAGCACGATTAATCGGCAGCGAAGATGTAACTGGGCAGAAAAAGGTGGCAGAGATGAGAGAAAACTTTGCTCCTGATGTACCGTTCACAGTCCAATGGGATGGAATACTTATGCCCTACCTCACAGACGAGGGAGTTGTGGATCGACTCCCTATTCTCGCAGTTCCAATCACTGACCGTAAAGCGGAGTATACGGCAAACACCATCCATTCCGTTATATCCGGGTGGACTATTTTCATTCGAATTTAAACGCTGTGCTTAGACACAATGGCGACGAATACGGGATCCATGGGTGGAGTATGCGTTCAACTACGGCAAATCCTTGGTCGAGATCTGCTGCATCGAGTCTGTCGCTGTCATGTGCTGGAAATTCTGCTAGAAGCTGTTTTCACGACCCTCATCCCAGAAGCATCTCAACGTCCAGATATCGCTGCCTTTGTCTGTTTCCTAGAATTCTGTCAGTTTGTTGATTAAGACCAGCACGGGACAGTCAACGAAGAGCTCAAGGTGGACTGGGTAGAAAACGTTCTCAAACTCTACCAACGCTACCTCCGACAGTACCACCCATGTGATGACTACTGTGAACTGCTAGAACTAGCCGTTGCGTTCCTTGGTGGAATCCTTCATGTAGGCAAGAAGATCTCTTTTCAGAAGCCGGGAGCAGTTCATCGGGCTCGATGAATGGCAAGAACGATTTACGCTCTGAAAATGTGGATCTTCCCGCTTCAGTTCGCAGAATACAACAAAGAGCGGCCGTCCACTCCACGTGCAGTCAAGGCCGCAGTTCCTCCAAAGCTGGGTGAGTTCTGCGTCTTCATTGTATGCTACTACATTCGAGCGTGGTTCTCAGCTGCGTGTTCAGCAAATGCCCCAAGAAACGACTTTGACATTTACAAAGCCCTAACGAAAAAGAAGAATAAGGCGATCAGAGAGTTGGGGCTGGAAGCGCTTAGACGTCAGATGTGGTACCTGCCAGAAGTGACAGTTGTTCTTGCTCTTTTAGACGATTAGCTGTCCCTGGAGGATAAGCGGAATGTTGTTGCCAACCTCCGAAGTGTTGAGGTATTAGAGGATCCTCTACTCAAGGTTTGCAACAAGGAGTCTGAGTTAGACAACAAGACCGTTGCTTATTCTTTACGAAAAACACAGAAATTCCTGGATCTGCTGGAAATCAACAAAGGGTTCTTCGACGACGATCCTGACCACTCGGGGAGAAACCACATATACCAAGCCTTGGCAAGGCGAGTAGGTGTCCCTATTGTCACGAATGATGCCACGGAACGATGAGTCGCTGTAGTGCCTGATTTCACTAAGAACCCTCGAACGAAGCCAGAGGACCAGCTGCTATACCTCTTGCACGTTGTCGAAGAGGCACCGGAAAATTAATCTGACGGCCAAGATAGAAGCCTGACTAAGTCGAAGTACTATTTACTGATTTTGGTAAGATGACACAATTTCTACCGTCTATGAAGAAAAGTATGGTGACTGCGCTACATGAAGATGTCGCTCAATCAAAAATAAATTTTCCTTATTTTATTTTTCTTGGAAAAGTAAAAGAATAAAGATTTCCCCTTTAACAACATTACATTTTGAAATTGCGCCCCTATTGACGTAAGGCACCCTAATATATATATATATATATATATATATATATATATATATATATATATATATATATATATATATTATAATATTATTAAAACATATTAAACGGTATGTAAACATTCTAGAACTTTTATTTTATCTTATATAATGGCTGGCTTTTCAGAACAGAAGTTCCATTTCGATGAAATTGAGTCCTAGTTTGGAAATATTCCTCTCAATTTGGCGTCAGATAATGACCTGGCAGTGGATGGAATGTATGTCAGTGGTGCAGGAGTGGAGTATATCTACACAATATCTAGCCAGAGCAATAGTAAGAAAATTTGTGACAGAGAAATCAGACAGACACAAACCAAAAGGTACCGTATGCTGGCCTCTCTGGGCCTATCCCAGCAAGCTTTTATATTTTCCTCCAAAATCCCTTAAACCTATTCTTCTAATGCTCAGCCACATGTTATTAGGCCCGAAGCATCTACTTCTTTCTCTTCCAACTGTCATAGAAAAGTTAAACGGGCGGTTAGAGATGCGAAGCGGAAATATGAAATAAAACTGGCGAAGGATTCAAAGAAGGAACCGAAACGGTTTTACGGCTATGTAAACAGTAGGAAACCCTTAAAAGGTTCAATAGGGCCGATTAAAGACAAAGATGGTCGCTTGACGGAATTTCCGGCGGAAATGTCTAAAATTTTGAATGAACATTTCACAAGCGTCTTTACTGTTGAATATTCGCCCGAATTAGGATCGTTAGTTGAAGAAGTAGATAATAGTGATATTTGCATATCCGATATAACAGTTAATGAAGTGGAAATTCTTAAATATATTAACCTGATAAAAAAGTCGAAATCACCCGGGCCCGATGGCGTTTACCCCACTCATTTAAAAGAACTTAAGAATGAGCTTGCGAAGCCGTTGCGTGCAATTTTCAATCGCTCATTAGAAGATGGCGTAGTCCCTTTAGACTTCAAGCGTGCAAACGTTACACCAATATTTAAGAATGGGAATAGATACGAAGCAACAAATTTTCGTCCTATTAGTCTAACTTCGGTAGTTGGAAAGCTTTTAGAGTCGGTTATTAGAGATAGAATAGTGAGCCACCTCGAGCTAAATAATCTGATTAAAGATTCCCAACATGGGTTTAGGCGGGCGAGATCGTGCTTAACAAATTTGCTCGAATTCTTCCATAAAATGATTTGCGTTTACGACGAAAGCAAAGCTGTAGATGTAATCTATCTAGACTTTAAAAAGGCGTTTGACCCTGTTCCGCACGAGAGATTATTAATGAAAGTTAAAGCAATCGGTGTGAAGGGTAAGATATTAAATTGGATTAGAAATTGGCTGAAGGATCGTTCGCAGCGAGTAGTTATAAATGGTGAATGTTCTAATTGGGTTAACGTCAGTAGTGGAGTGCCACAAGGCTCAGTTCTTGGCCCATTATTGTTTCTAATATATATAAACGATTTGGATAATGGCGTATTTAGTACGATTTATAAATTTGCTGACGACACGAAGCTGGGCAACCGTGTCTATGTAAGATCGGATGTAGATAAATTACAAAAGGACCTAAACTTGATTGTCAGATGGGCGGATAATTGGCAAATGCAGTTTAATTTAAGTAAATGTAAGGTGATGCATTTGGGTTGCCATAATTTAAGGGGAGAGTATACCATGAAAGGCCAGGTCCTCGACGTGGTTAAATTGGAAAAAGACCTGGGAGTTTTAGTCTCAGATGACTTCAAAGTCACCAAACAATGCGCGGATGCATGTAAAAAAGCAAATCGTGTGCTGGGTTATATCGCGCGTAATTTCACGTTCAAATCCAAAGATATAATTTTACCGTTATATAAATCACTTGTGCGTCCACTGCTTGAATATGCGGTTCAATTTTGGGCTCCATACTTAAACAAAGATATCGCGCAATTAGAAAGAGTGCAGCGTAGGGCTACAAAATTAATTCCCGAGCTGAGAAACAGGCCGTACGAGGAAAGACTCAGGGCATTAGATTTGCCATCTCTCGAAGGCAGAAGATTACGTGGCCAGCTAATAGAAGTATTTAAAATATTGAAAGTATTTTCAAACGTTGATTATAGGAATTTGTTCGAATTGGATCATAGGGAAAACACTGGCTAACACGGATTAAAATTAGTGAACAAGCGATTCAACACTAGTATAGCCCAAAACTATTTTACGTTTAAAATTACTCAAATTTGGAATAGGCTACCAATCCACATAGTAGATAGTACGTCGGTAAATATGTTTAAAAACCGTCTCGACGCGCACTCAAATAGTATAAATATAACATAGTCTGAGCACAGTAAATAAAAACGTCTTGCAAAGGGAGTTTGGAGCGGAGGAACAACGAGAGTAAAAATGATGACTAAAAATGATGCCAGCGATTTCTCTTGCATGTGTAGTTTAGATATCCATTTTCTTTTCTGCCTATCCTATAAATAGTCTTACTATCCTAAAATTAGATTTTCACCACTAGCAGTCGAGGGCTGCGGAAGTTGAGAAGAAAAACTTTCTATCTCCCCCCAACCCCTAGGTTGAAGTAGTTAATATGCATGACAATGTACACATGTAGATAAGTGTGTACAGTAGTTTATATATTAAAATAGGAAAAAAAAAATAAAATGAAAAAAATAAATATATAGCATGTTAGAGATACACTCGTAGATAAGTGTGTATCGTAGTTATGGATGTAGTGTAGCGGACTAGCCTCGAGCGGACCTTAGGGTCTTTGCTGGTCCTAGATTCTGTAGTTCATCTCCTAACTTTCCTCTGTAAACTTCTTTTCATGTCTAAACTATACTGAATTTCTAAAAAATCTCAGATCTCAGATTTAAAGAAGCATAGGTGAACCACACTTACTTTGGCATCAAATATAATAGAATAGGGATTATAAATATTGTTTCTACTGGTGTACATGTTCAAAAGATAGAGTTAAAACAAGCAGATTCTTCTGTAGAATTTATCTAGCTGTTTATAAACGACCTGATACTAGAGGAAGTGGTAAGCCATACAAATGCCATGATTAGTTATGCAAGTGTTTGTTTTTGGTAAATCGGCTTCAAAATCAAAACTACACATCCCCAGAGAAGATAAAAGCTTTGTCAGTTATATTTATATTCAGTGGCTTTCGAGGCGATAACCATCTGTTGAAGCAGAAGATTTTTAATGCCCTGATTCCCAGTAAGGGGCACGGCGATTTGCTTTCCTGGCTGCCGTGCTGACAAGACTCAGCGCCCCGTCTGGCCCCAGCTTGGCATTCTTTTTCTCCTTCTGCTAACCCCTACTTCGACTTCTGTACCAATTTTTTTTCACCCCGCACCCCGTAAGTGGCGCGGCGATTTGCCTTCCTCGCCGCCGTACTGACGGCACCCCCCCCCCCCCCTGGCCCCAGCTTAGCCTCTTCTCCTTCTTTCTTTAGGCACACTGATCCTAAGTAAGGACTGTGCGTAAAAACTATTAAAAAAATTAAAAATATCGCCATGACTGGCAGCCAATTTTTCAAGCTGCTATGAATGCTAAGCATTTCATATTTTTACTGCATTGCATTCAATTTAAAGAGCAGGCTACTTGACAAATTAGAAGCCAAACAACATAATGGCACCATTTTGTGAAATCTGCGACAGTTTCATCAGGAATTTTATGCAGTTGAATAATCCAGCAGATACTTCTGATGGTTGATGAGCAGCTACTTCTTCTGAGCAGTAGGGGGCATTCCTGATGTATATTCTTAAATAAACCAACAGAATATGGCATCAAGCTCATTATAATTTGTGATGCTCAATCGAATTACATGCTAAATGCGATCTCCTAACTTGGCATAATGCTTGTAGTCCCACCTAAAGCTATGAGAGGCAAATTGGGTCACAACTTCACAAAAAGAACTCTCAAAACCATTTTTCGATATACAGAGAATCATTACAACAGATAACTGGTTCACATCAGTCCAGTTAGCTGAAAATGTGCTAAGTAGTTGTCCTTCGATTGTTTGTACTGTGTGTGTGCGAATAAACTATATGTGCGGACCAAAATCAAAACAAAAGCAGGTGGGCAGCATTTTTTTCTTTTACACCGCCCATCTGGCGACTGTCTCAAAGAGCATACCTTGCCGCAATCAGTTTGCAGCATAATGATAGAATATATTCCAAACAATAAAAAACAACAACAAGGAAATCTAAAAAAGAAACAGAACAAACACAATAAGAAAGAATGACGATTTGGCGTCGGGGGCACGCCGCTCTTTCTGGAAGGCATGCATGTCTTCAGTTAACGGGAAGGCCCACCTTTGGGAGGGGTGAAGCGAGTCAAAAGGAATCGGGGGTATGCTCCTTGTTATGCCTTTTGCTTCTGGTTTATTTTTGAGATTTGTTTATCGTTTGGGGTCTTTCAAACGTTTTATTTTCATCTAGCATAGCATTAGGCTGTAGGATGATTACGGCGACATATTCCTTAGAAAGCATTTACCAGATTGACTGTGATATAACAAACGGAGTGGAAAAAACAGGCCATCTTAGGACAGAAACATGCGACCAACACAATAGAGTCAAATAAAATGGTTTGGGCCAGCATCTTACTAAAGCTAATATACTCCACAAGCCTATGTATACCAAACCTCTTCAATAAAGAAGGACAAAGTGTACCACTTATTGCTACAGGTAACATGCGGGAATATCACCCAGACAATTAAATTCAACAATAATATACCAAAATGTCTGGGGGATAAAACAGTCGTCGCTATAAGGTGCAGGGTACCGCTCCATCAAAAAAAGAGTCTTACTGCGACTGTGCCCAAATTGAAGACAAACGATAACGATCTGAGACCATCGTGGCATTTGGGGTAGGCAATGGGAACATCCGCTGTGAAATAATACGCAAATATAAGTTCTTATCTGCAGAAAAGGCGCTCTTTTACGGAAGGCATGTGGGTTCGTCTGTCCAGGAAAAATAGTAATCTAACATTTGCCAATTTCTCCATCAACTTGCCCATTCAGAAGATTAGGGTAGAGTGATGTCTTCCCGGTTTTCGAAAAGTGACCAAAGTAGCCATTCCTCAGAAGTCTGAGACGATACCCTATTTTCAGATTTTGTTGAAGAATTTCACTCACCTAGGTATTGAATAATGACATACGGAACATCAGCCGAACCAGGGTCGATGCCCGAGCATGAAGCGAGAGCGAGACTCAACTCATTTAATGTACACCTGTCCATGGGGGGTTATCCTCCTCTAGAGTTAAAGCCCAGTCGGTGGCATTCAGCGACATCACGACGTACATTGAATGCTGGCGGAGAAGCATCTCTATTAGCTAATCCTGAGAAAGCGATTGCAAAGATGCCGCCATCTCCAAGAGAACCTGAGGGAGATCCTGCGATATTTTGCTCTTAATTCATATGACTTGTTTCTGCATCAATAAAATGGGTCTTTCCCTTTAATTGAAGAGACATATGCCATCTAGAGAGAGCGACAGGCGTTCTTAGAAACATACCAAAACCTAGACCTGGTTAGAAATTGCTCGACAGTTAAACTGTTAGGGCGGCCCTTTTAGCGCATGTATATACACAAGGCTTTGGTTATAGGGCCATATCAAACTCGAGTGGACATAAACCAAGTGGCCGGCGTGCAAAGCGGCCAGACTAACTAGGAACAGTAGTTAGGAACACGGTGATGAGGTTGCCGGAGAAGAACTCAATGTCCTCACCCACCGACCTACACTCCTCGAGTAGGACAGAGTAATCAGTTAATTCCTCAAATGCGGTACACCGCAACCCTAGTTTTGCAGGCGTCAGCGGCCCAGAAAATGATATTTGAATGGGAGGTCATTGATAAGCTCCGATCCAAAATCTAGCTGTGCATTGGGGTAAACACAGGGATAGATCAAAGCAGGGACAGTAAGCACTTCGCGGAGAGTTATGTGCAAATTATACACATTTATAACATCTATCTCCAACTCGTCTGTGAGGTTAGCAAGGACATGACCCCTGGCATTGATCGAGTACTCTACCAAAAGTGGGTGTCGATCGTTCAAATCCCCCTGCTAAAAATCGGCTGCCGGTAGAATGCACGCAGAAATAACAGTGTACCTCCAGCTTCACTGCTACTGCCTGAAAGGGGGTATTTAAAGCAAAGAAAATAACGAAAACGTCATGCCAGATGTAAATCGCGCATCCTCCCGCTCAGCCTCAATTCCATGGTGGTATGGTTACAAAACCCCACATACCCAGGATGGGTAGGCAAGGGGCACGCGCCCAGCATGGTCACGTGCAAAAGGATAGCTAACGGGAAACGGGAGAAGACGAGCCTACGCAGCTTGTCCCAGTTGGTCTACTAACTGTAACAATTCCATTAAAAAATATCGTCTCCAGGCTTAGTTCGGAAGAGATGCGCGGGGCATTTTCAAGGGAGGGACCATCACGGAAATGGCCAGAACTGGGCACTGTCGCTTTTGACTACTCATCGGGAGATGTTGTGTTGGCTATGCCAGTCGTTGTCTCCCTTCGCCTCAAAATCTCGGGCGGGCGGGGCGGTATCGAATGCGGGATTCTCTCTTTTGGAGGATCCACCGTCACCAACCAACCTAGTCTATTTTAGGTGTTGGCGTATGCGCCGAAGCTTCTATGGTGCTGTCCTCCTTTCGTGTGGGAGCTTTAGGAACGCCGGAAGACAGCTTCACGGCCACCTTCGTGGTCTTGCCTTTTGTGAGTCTAACGACTCGATTGAGGCTCGCGGCCGTTTTGCCTTACTGCAAACTCTCAACTTGGATAGATGTGGGCAGCACTGGTGTTAGTTGAATCTTTGGGTAAACATTTTGTATCATTAACTCTAGAGCCAAGAACACAGTTTAAGTAGAACTCGAAGAAGGGTTACAAGTGGGCGCAGAAGCGACCGTGTTGATAAGCCTGAGAGCACTACGAGCAGAGGGTGTCTTATTTCAATATTAGCCATAGCACGTCCAATGTATCGCTGGCGAACCAGAACCAAGACTTTAGCGTCGCGAAAAGAGATTCGATCCACAGCTTTTAGGGCCAAGATTTCCTTCTTCATAAAATACGCCAGTGTGCGGCTCTCCCAATTGATGAACTTGACTATACATGATAAGGAACACCCTCCCTTTGCACGTCTACAGGAAAAATTCGTATGGTCGAAGAGGTGGTAGTAGTAGCACCTACGCGATAATAACTTGAATACTTTGGCATGGTTGCAATAACAACCGGCACGCCCGAATCAGAAATACTGTCACAAGCAATTTAAGGGCCGATAAGCTTTAACTATGGTCGCATATGAAGGATCCTCCTCATTAGCCATAAGTTTGTAATCCGAGAAACTGGTCACTTTCGACTTTACCAGTCAGACTATCTAAAGCTCTCCTTTGATAGAGCATGTTGCATTTGGCCATCTTGCTAGCCTCAGTGGAGAGAATAAATAAAACCTATTTGAAACCAGCGGCTTCAAAAACACCAGTCAATCTTAATGAATAGCTCCGGCGTAATCAAAGCTCCGTTCACCGCACTTAGGACTTTGTACTTCCTCTTTTCGTCCCCATTCGAAAGCGCCTCTAGACCCGACCTGCCGATCTTGGCCTGGTCCCTTACTAAAACGACAGCATATTCGTCCATCCCGGGATTCTCCGCGGAAAGAGAGGAGCCCCTTTGCCTCTTTAATCCCTCCTCTTACTTTGTCTCTTCTCTGATGAGGTGGGCGGGAAGTGATCCCGCATCTCCCTTCCTCCACTAAAGCTCCACGAGGCTGTATGGACCAGCATCGGCTCATCTTTCTCTTAGATTGATATTTTGGCAGTCAACCCTGGTGGGCCCGTGTTGCTTGAGTAGGGCCTTGTACAGAGTTGGACTCAGGTTCGATGTCTGGATCTAGGTCAGTTTGCCATTTAGGAAGATTCTCCCCTTTGGGTGATTATCCCAACCGTGCCTCATAAGGTCTATGGCCTGTCTCAAACGTTAGTAGATTCTTCATGTCGCAACGCATTAAGAATTAAGGAGGAGCTGGCATGCCGGCTCCAATAAATGTGACAAACCTCGGATCTAAGATGTACCTCGGCCAAGCCCAGGGCACGATGCTGCATCTTCCCCCCCTCTATGAGGGTTGTGGTGGGTCACCTGACCCACACGGTATGGGCCACATTGGAGAAGGTGCGTCATCTGTTCTAGTCGTATTCTTGGCAGGCCAGTGAGAAAGAAAATGGAGACCCTGCATAAGTGGAAAGTTGCCGAGAGCCAACTGAAATTTGTCACCTAACGGAAGTATTGAGTTCTGCCATTTTCGAAAACAATTAATCTAACACTGGACAGTGCACTCGGATGGCTCCAAGTCTCAGGAGGGCGTTGGTTTCCACGCTATATCCCCTCAATTTGAAATCTAATGATTTATATCCCCACATATGAGACTCAACGCACTGCTTATTGTAAGCTATTTCCATACGAGCGTCTTTTTCTCATCTCTGCTCCCACTGAGAATAGACCTCGGAGATACTTTGTAGAAATCCAACGTAACGACTACCCCTGCCCATTGATCGCTTAGTAATCACCTCCTTTGTCAAATAGGGATATTTATGGTTTATTAGTTATTTTTACAAATCTTTTATTTCCTTCGTGGAATTCTCTGTTTTTGTTTTTTATTTAAATAAATAATAAAATAAAGGTAAAATTCAAGTGCTGCATTAATTTCTCAACAGAAAATAAATCTATACTTTTTCTCTCACAGCAGATTAACTTCCATGTCAATTAACGCACAATTAACAAACGCCTCTAAATCAAATATACAAACCCATCCCATTTTTCTATCTTTCTCTAAAATTTCGTTGCCCCTGAAATATCTCCCACGTGGTCTCCATCAGCCATGTTGCCTAGACATAATAACTAAAATAGCGCGTATTGATTGATGTCCTAAAGAATTTCTTTTGCATGCAGAGCAAAAAAAATCCTATTTTTTAAAATGACATGAATGGGGCTCTGAATTCTAGCTCAGTCGCTTGGAATGAAATTGTCTTATTAATTTTGCGCTCTCTGCACCGCACTTCACCGACCACGGGATTCGTCGTGTCCGAGATTGATAGAACTTGTGACAGCGGTTTTGGAATTTCAGTCCTCGATTCCTTCACGTGGTCGATTTGAGATTAATTAACATCATGCGTTGACTGTTATTCCCTCGGCCAAATTAAGTTCATACGAGAGGGCAAATGCACCTTTCAATCTTTGTGTCGATAAATTTGATAATTACTTATATATTTGGAAAGCAAATTTCCTCGCGGCACGTCAGTAAAAAATGGAGAGAACTTGGATTATCGTATCTTTTGCCCGCTTTTTAGTCAAGGAATATTAATGAAGCCTACTGACCTAAGAGTCACTTTTGAGGAGTTGGTGTCACTGGCTTTCTTCTTTTCTCTCGATCTAGCCTTGGGACTAAGACAGAGTCTAGGAGAGTGTAAAGGCAAACGCGGAACTCAGTTCACGCGGCCCTTTATAACTTTAGCAAACTAACAAGGTGGCCAGAATATTTATTCAGAAGGAAAACCAAGTCCGCTTCGAGGAGGACAAAAGCTCGTGCCGCCAGGCTACACTATGTAGGTACGGTTGGTTACCAGGTGGGCCCTGGAGTATCAGCGAGGGAAAGAGAGAAACAAGAAAAATTCTAATCTTATAATTTAAGAACTTCTTGATCAAAAATACAAAATTATATTTAGTAAACACAAAAATAAGATTTATAACAACTTAATGTCCTCTTGGCCGCAAACGACCCAAGTCGATATATTAAATGGGTGGACGATTACGAAGAATTCACGTCGTATTAATTAAGGGGGAAACAATAGGCTTCACTCCTTGAGTACGAGGTACACACGGAATAACCCCTCCGTCTTACGCCCTTTCCTACGATGTGAGGGATACTTGAGACTTACTCTGAGGCCTAGCAAGGCGCAAAAGTAAAGAACTTTTCCAAAGTACCTGATACCTGAGCAGTGGAGGGAAACCTTGAATGAGGGTAATCCAACGCAGGACAAATCCACGGATGGCGACGGCGGAGATAGTGATAGATCCCGGTGACAAGGGATTCCGAAGTTTGTACGGCCGAGGGACTGGCGTACCACACAGAGATAATCTTGAGTGACACAAAAGGTAGGTGAGGGGGGAAGGGAGAGCTAAAACGAGCCCATGGTTTTCAGACTTCCAAAATGGAGAAATGTCAACGTCCAAGATTAATAGCACTCGTACAGCAGGTCAGCGTTAAACTGGCAGGAGATAAGGAAAGTGTCCTCGCCGTACGGACTAGAATGGGTTCTTCCCTCTCGAAAGAAGGAAGCGTCCTTTTATACGGGTGCTGTGACGTAAGCGCGCCACTTTTCTGGAATAATTATCGAGCCCGCGCACGGGGAGTCGACCAACGGGGCAGGGCTAGCGACAAAAAAATAATTTCAAATGGGTGCTAAAATTTGTCGCCCTTACAGAGAAATAGTTACTTAACCGGGTAATTCGATTTCTCCACGGAGAGAGAAAAATGTTTAGAAACAAAAATGCTTCTTTAATTAAATAAAACCGATGATATTTTTTATTTATTTAGTGTTTCAGTATTGCCTCGCAAGCAACCACATTTGAAATTTTGTTTTCTGCGACAAAAGAGGTTAATGTAAATAACTCCTTCAAACTAGTTTGGGACGAGGAAGGGGGGGGAGTATCTACAATACTATTGTGAAGGTTGGCCGTTCCTGTAGCTAAAGAGCGTCATCTAGGTACCTAGGTGGCTGCAAGCAGTAGACGGTGAAACTGGTCTTATTCTATCTTTAGTTTCCATGGAACAATATTTTTGAGACTAAAGAATAGTAATAGTGATTATGTTATTTGGTGGTTTCCATCGTTACGAATAAACCATTAATATGTAAGATATCAAGAATCTTACTCAATGGTAAAGAGTCATGAGGCATGTGTTAAGACAAAAACAATTAAGGGGAATTGGGAAAAGACTTAATGTACTTTGTAGAGGGTAGCCTGTGTAAATTGTCGCACTCAGTAGCTGGAATGGTAGCACGCCCTTGCGGTCTCAGTACTTGAGTCTACATTGAGTTGAATTATAACTCTATATCCAGTCCTGGGGAAGCTGGTACTCTCTGTTGCTCCATTTATGCACACTTGTTTACTCGACCCTCGTCATTTCTACCCTGACAATAACACCTTATCTTTCTACCCCTTTCAAGAAAACTTTGCTTCTCACACTTAGAGGGCAGAAAGGCCAAAAAGAGGCCACTCACTAATGCATCCATGCCTTTACTGCGGTGACCTTACACCTGCCACCGCTTTGGCTACGCGTTTAAAACTTGTATACCTATCCATTCCGGTCATTCGCCAATATGTGGTAAATGCTCTAAGGTTGTAAAATATAAAAAAATTATAGTGCAAAGAAAAGTAAGTGACTTAACCAGAATCATAGCTTACTCTTTCAACTCATGGCAGTTCATATTTGTTTGAAAAAAGGTTGTGGACCAAGCATCGTTCCGCGAGAGAAGGAAAATAATCCAGTGGTTGTTTGCCCGCCCAAGTACCTTGTCTAATGTTCAGGTTAAGACAGATTTATTCGCTACTGGCCATTCCATTCCTAAGAGAATAGTAGCAATTTTGTCTAGTCGGAACACTTTATCGTGTTTTAACCGCTGTAAGAGACAATCTAGGCCTGCTCTCAACATAAAGGCAACAAACATTCCTTCGGCTAATGCAGCCGTCTTTCCCCCTTCGTACCCACTTCGAAGAATACAAAGCAACTACGTATCTCTACAGAGTCGTGAGCATTGGGGCAGACAAAGTGCAGGAATTTGGTAAACCAACAACGGGAAATTATGACAATGCCCATGAAAGGAGGGGGAAAGTGAGGGAAGGAACCGAGTCAGAGTTTCTTCAATAAAACTTCTAAGGCGACTGCATTAAAAGCGCTCTGTATAGCCCCATCTAGATCCTCCTTCCTTCACAAACAAAGACCTACCTACGTGTGCTTTCGTGAACGAAAATAATCCAGGGGAACGCAGCGTGGTGAAGGATCTCACCATGCCAGCAGTTAACTTCTGCCATAGCTTGAGAATTTACATTCGATTAAGACACCTTGCTATCACAAGCATTCGCCGCCCGAGTACCTCATGGTGGTGGCATTGGAAATTACACTAGAAGTTAGCAGTATGGGGAACCTTCTAGCAATCCATTTTGGAAGCAAACCAACCACCATTCTTCGCCAGAGGGCATTGCCCTAACTGCTGAAAATTTAGACAGCCAAAAAAACCGCTTGCACGGTATAGGAGCCATATCCATTTTCTTACTTTCCTGCTTTCTAAACAATGCACCTAGCCTGACTTCATTCTTTGAGACAAGTCTTGCCTCGAACAAACCTTCCCTAGAATCATGTACCTAACAGTGCAAATACTCACACACAGATGTCTCTCATCATTGATCGTGTATCTAACCTTAAGTTTAATGTTACATTTGGCCCTGGCACTACCGGTCACAAACGCGCATCGAAAATGTAAGTGTTGGTCCGTTTATATAATTTAGTATATCCAAATATTTCGCTGCCGAAGCAATCGTCAAATTATTCTCCCAATTTCACATTCCTTTGTAAGCGCTGATCTCGTTGATCTCATTCAATCCACTAAACCTTTTAACCTTGTTATCTGTAGGAACAGCACACCCTTCTGGCCTGACTGCAAATTAGGCAGGCCTTGTCATTCAGTTCAATTAAACTCTCTGATGGGGGCTGAGAAAGTTGTTGATGAACTTTCTCTCGTCCCCTCTTAGCACTATTTTACCTTTTTATTATTAGTTATTATTAACATTAATATCTATAATTTCTTACTAATAAAATTTAGTGGTATTATTAATTATTTTTATTAGCATTAATATGTATTAAAATTATTTTATTATTATTATTGTACATTTATTTTGTTAATTAATATTATTATTAGTATTATTACAGCTATTCCCTTAACCTTTTCTACCCTTACTCTGTATCAAGAAAACTGTTTCTAGTGGGAGAGTTCGGTCTGGTAGCCATGGTGCCTTGGTGGAAGCATGCAGTCCTAGTATAACCTAGCACCAGGGTATGATAATTATAGGTGATCAACCACCCTAATCGTTATTAAACCCGTCTATCTTTACTTCTCATTTTTCTATGTCCTACCCCTCTGTAAACCTGCTCTCCTATCCACAGAGCTTCTTGCTGCCCGTCGTACTTTCGTCGTCAAAATACAGGGTGTTTTGGGTCGTCGACTCTGTTCAATTTCCCCCAGTACACATATAAGGTGTCTACGCCGGCACCATTCTTTATGGCTATAGCTCGAGGACAATTTCGCTTGAATGGCGCAACGGGTTGGCAAATACTATCAAAGCTCGAGCCGTTTACCGAGTATGTGTAAATGATCACATTCTTGAATTTTAAATCCTATGAAAACTTTTCTTTTAACCTCATAAGTCCTTACGGAGTATATTATCGTATCTACTCTTCATGTGCCCCCTTTTCTCTCTTCTTTTGATGGTTGCAGCAGAAGGCAATAGTGGGAAAGTACATGTAGATTCGCATCCAAGTGTGGAGTCGCCCTAACTGGGTGTCATGGATGACGAAAAAAACGAGGCACAGCTACAACCTGGGGATGGGGCTACCCTGTTACCCACGATATGCGACCAAGTGTCTTCTCCTTTGATATCTTACGAGCCGTTCTCGAGCAACTCTACCTGATGTGCTTTATTAGGCTGTCGGTACACAGTTCTCTTCTTCCTAAGTAGTTGGCAGATTTCTCGATTAAACCACTTTGGTTGAACAGAAGAGCGACGGGGACATTTCAGAGGAATAAAACGCGATTAAACACTCATGAATGTGGTTTTGAAACTGTTCCACGAGTCTACAACAACATCGCACACTTCTAGCCTCGCGTCAGTCAGTCCAGCACAAAGACCTGCAAAGTCTGCTCTTTTCAAATCGAGTTTCTTCAAATTATTAGTTGCAGGACCTGGCTTCAGAACTTTGACTACAAATCTAATTAGTCGGTGGTCACTGCCACCGAGCTCTTCACCAACAGAGAGGTCCTCAACGATGTCATCCTCAGAGGGGAAAACCAAGTCAAGGCTATTGTCTCCTCTGGTTGACTCTCTCACCCATTGAGTGAGTAACTCGTTGTTCGCAAACTCCAGGAGTAGTGCGTTCTCGCCACAGGATTCTCTGGTTTCCCACTCAACTTGTCTATTGGAATCACCCATGACGATACACACCCTGTCTTCGACAAGTTTTCCTAGTAGCTGGTACAGATCTCTGTTCTTTTCAACGAGTTAGGCAGGAGGTCTATAAAGCAGCAGAGTCCGGTATTTGGTAGGACCTATCTCTAGGTCAACACCTAGTAGTTCATGGACGGATACGATGTTACAATCCGTCGAGTTGAGAGTATCCTTGACATACAAAATCACACCGCCACCCTCTCTGTCTGGCCTATCTTTCAGGAAGAGCTGGTAACCGGGAATCGTGAATTCACCTTTAAAATCTCATCTTGAGCTTTTTATTTACGACTCCATTATGGCCACCATCTCCGGTTCTTCTGTTGCTACGATGCTAAGAAGTTCTAGAAACCTGTTTCTGATAGACCTCGCATTAAACATAAGAACTTTGAGGGAGTCCCCGACTGTAGGACTCCCTACGCTCTTGCGTTTCCCGCTTTCTTTCTCTGTGGCGGGGTCACTCCCCTCTTTGTTACTTCAGAAAAGGTCGTTCCTGGAGTAACATGGGTGTACTGGCGTAGGTCGTCCTTTACTCGGGATCTGACACTTCTTTGGGTCCGCTCCACAACATCCTGGATCATGTTCACGAGTGCAGCTTTCCCTTTAAAGGAAAGATGCACTCCTTCCATTTTGTACAGGTCATTTCTCCCGTAAAAGGTGCGGTAGGGGTCTACAAAAGAGACTCCTTCCGCCATACAATGATCTCCCGGCGTTGGTTTATAGAGACGTTCCTCGCGTAAGCATTGCGGGATGGACCTCGTCTTGGGAGTATCCCGACCACGAAACGTCTGCGGTTTTTAGCCCACAGTCGTCAACTCCTCCCATAACCATGGTCAGGATCTTCCCGCTGGCGCCTACTTTACCTCCTCGTAGGCTAGCCAGGCGAGTCAATTCCAGCATAAGGGCGGCTAAGTGGTCTGAGGAACTCCGAGTGGCAAGACTCTATAAAGAGATTTTTTGATACGTGAAGAGCCGTAAACAGATCCGTCGAACGATTGGCCCTTTGAGAAATGAGGAGGAGGCATTAAAGCATTTAGATGCAGAAAATGCTAACCTCCTTAACGACTACTTCTCTTCAGTGTTTACTGAAAAGTTTGGTCCCATCCCCCAGCCAATAGATTCCAACTCGGGGCAAAAGCTGGAGGTTTTGGACTTCACCGAAGGGGAAATAAAAAAGAAGATCAGTGATCTAAGGACGAATAAGTCACCTGGCCCGGATGGGTTTCTACCTAAAGTGTTGAAAGAAGTGCGCGATTAAGTGTCACAACATCTGAGCGCAATCTTCAACATGTCAATCCAGACCGAGTGCGTTCCTAGAGACTGTCGTGTAGGGGAGATGACTCCTATCTTCAAGAAAGGATATGGTAGCTGTAGAGGAATAATAAGAAATTAGTATATATATATATATATATATATATATATATATATATATATATATATATATATATATATATATATATATATATTTATATAGTCTAAGGAAATAATAACTAAAGACATCTGGGTTTAGCTGTGCCCCTTCGATGTTCTCCGGTAACATAGGAGAACGGGCAAAAGCGTAAGTGATACGAGACTGATTCCTGACCTCAGCTCAAAAGGCAGGCACTTCGAGGGTGTACTTATAAACAACCCAGTCAAAAGTGCAAACTGCCGATCTCGTATTACCCCCTCTCCGACCCTACCAGACGCAAAAGGGCGGCAGACCAACCCGAGGTCCCACCATTCGAGCCCCCCTCCCCCCATCCACCTCAGCGGGAGTAAGTTGGGTATATAACCTGAGGACCCGTGTAAACGAGGCTTTTTGTTCGTTCCCACTGGAGAGACAAGAAAGTCACCGGTTGACAGAAGATTTTTTGAGTTCGACAAGAAGACTCAAAAATCACGGGTACAAAGTTATTGCAAGTTAAGGAGAATTTGCAGTCCTTGTACAATACCAGATTGTACCAAGGAAGCTCGGCGCCGTTCGAGCCCCAAGATTAGTGAGTATCAACCGACACCGATTGAGGACTCCAAATCTTATTCTATCTGAGTTTGACAACTCCAAACTAGATAGATTTCTCATCCAACATCGCAATTATATAAGCGAGACAGAAATCGCTAGGAAAGAATATAATCATATCCCAAGATTAGAAACCGTTTCAAGGTCATAAACGTACGAGAACCCACCCTCCTCATCGGCGTCTTTGTTTTGATTCTCTTACGCCAACTCGAAATTCCTCGTGACGTCACCCGTCAACTCGCCAGGCAGGTCAACGAGCGCCATCTAGTGATCAAAAACCCCGAAGATATTCTTACGGGACACTGGTATTAATCTCCATTACCTTATGTAAGTAAAGGATAATCTTGTTATTTATGTCCCCGTACTTAAAAATTAGTTTATTGGATGTCTGACTAAGGACAAAACTATTATCTTAAAAATTGTTCCTCCCGTAAATATTTATCCTGAGAGCTAGCCCTGTAATCCCATTTTCTTTTTATACGTGTGTTAGATATTTGTGTTTTAATGTTAATTAGTAAGGTGGGTTATGTTGATTAAAGTCTATTTTTTTCTTTAGTAAATGCACTGTTTTAATTATCCCCGAACGAGTTGAAGTGGCAATATTTGATAAAGCTAAGAAAGAAACCCAGTTTATTCATTCAATAGAATAAAAATCAAGTTTAGCACTCTTAGAGCCCGATCCTCAAGCGATCACCGAGGCACGAACTTACGCCTCAATTTAAAGTTATTTGGTTTATTAAAAGTTAATAAAACAAATAAATATATATTAGCTCGGCATTCTACGACATATTATTTAAGTGGTGTCAGGTGTGGGGTTAAGTCAGAAGAACCCAAATTTAAGATTAGAGTAAAAAGCCCTTACCCATAACAAATATTTGCCAAACCGTTCGAGGAAAATTTAAATAACGAGACTTCAAACAAGTCTTAAAGATTCAGTGAAGTGTAGTTACGAAGGTAGGAATTATAACTCAACGAAGAGTGTTGTGTAGTGTGCTGTCTTGTTTTCGGATAGGAATAATCCAATCAAGAGGTTTAGAGAAAGGTAAGGTTAGGGTAATAAAAGCTAAGGGACTCCAAGTTGCATACGTAACGTTCGTTACAGTAGTGAGTCTCGACGAACATAGCCAATATGTCTTCGTTTGAATTATTTGTTAAGCAAGGTCAAACCCTGGGACTAAAGGACAAAGAACTCCTTGCATACGTCCAAGATAAAGAAAGGACGGAAAGGGAAATAAGGAGAGAAGAGAGAAAGATGGAGGCAGAAAAGACGAAAATGGAAGCTGATGAAAGAGAAAAGATAAGAGAACACGAGAGAGCATTAAGCAAGGACCAAGTGGAAGTGCATTCCGTGGGGTCCAGGACTGGGACATCACAGGTTCCAACTATGAAGCTGCCAGCGTACAAGGACGAAGACGACCTATACGCGTACCTCTCGCACTTCGAAAAAATATTTGAAGTGAATCACTGGGATATCGAGACAGACGGTATCGCCAGATTACTCCCCCTTCTCAGTACCCGAGTAAGAGACATATTCGTGTCTCTACCATCTGATGCGACGATAGACTATTCCACCCTAAAAGCAGAACTACTGGGAGCGATTAACCTCAATCCTGAAGACTATAGGATAAAATTTAGGCAGGCTAGGATTCAGCCCGGACAAACCTACAGACAATTTTGTTTTATGCTCAGGAGACACCTCCAATTTTGGTTAGAGTCAGCTCGAGTGAGAAATGATTTTGACTCACTCATCGACTTCATATTGAAGGACCAGCTATTAAGCACGCTGCCTCCAGAATTAAGGGCCTTTGTCAAGGACAGGAGAGCAGAGTCCTTCGATGAGTGTGTGTCAGAAGCCGACTTGCATTCATCAAACCATAGGTTATATCCTAGAGAGTGTAGTAAAAACAAGTCCTCGTCCCCCAAGAAAGGTGGGTACCATCAGAAACCCTTTTCGCCAAAGGAAGGGGATTATCCTCATAAACCCCCGCAAAATAACTCCCCTAAATTCGGCAGGAACGCCGTAAATCCCAGAAACCCCATAACTTGCTATAGTTGTGGCATCCAAGGCCACCTTAGCTACAATTGCCCCCAAAACTCGAGGCTTAAGTCGCCCTCGACGCAACAGGTACATAACCTGACGGCAACGTTGGAATCAGAACAACCTTCGAATCCCTTACCTCCTTTGACCACAGCGAATTCCCCTGAACAGCAGGTGAATTTTGTATACAGCAAAAATTCTCCCGAAGGATTAAAATTCGAGACTGGGGCCGTAAATGGTCGCCGAGTCTCAACCGTGTTACGCGATACGGGGTGTACCTGTATCGTTGTGTCAAACCAATTGCTTCCCCCTATCACCCCTCAGCACCAGAAGTTCGTGGTCGTCCAGGATTTCCTGGGTAGACCCACTAAGTTCCCTGTCGTCCGATGCCACATACAGTCGAAATATTTTTCTGGCTGGACCGACGTAGTAGCAGCGCCTATTAAATTCTGCTCTGTATTAATAGGCCAGAGCGCGCAGCTCTCCTCAAATCCGATAGCTCAATTAGTAGTCACCCGGATACCCGCGAATGAGAGACACCCGGTTTCGACCCATTTGTTTTCGTCCGAGAAACATGTGAATGAAGGGATATGTTCACGAGTCGTCAAGACTGCGACGGATGTGGTGCCGTCCCTCCCACCCCCGGAGTGGAAGGTAGCGAAGAAAGAGAATGAAGAAGAAGAAAGAAGAATAAATATAAGAAGAGTTATACATACGCCTAATAAGAAAGCTGTAGCCAAACAAGTTCCTTCTGATCACAGGATAATCAAAGAAACTTTTAAAGAAAAAGTTCTGACTGAGAAATCTTCACAAGATCAAAATAAATGTTCGAAATCGCTGCCGGAGCAAAACCCTGAAAATAAAAATTCTCAGAAGACAAAGATGGTGACCGAAAACGCAAGGTCAAATGCAGTGATTGAAACGGGAGTACCAAGCTACTTTCAAGAAAATGACGGTTCTAAAGAGAGTTTAATGAAAGAAGAAATGAACGAAGAATGTCGGGAAGATCAAACTCCTCTCCCTGATGTAGATCAACCCAATTCCCTAGAAGAAAAGTCAAGAGTAAATAGGCAAATAAAGATTAAAAAGGAAGAAGAAGCAAGAAGATGTGTAGGTGGTTGGAAGAGGCCAGCCTCCTATCCTGACCACGTGTACGTGACTACCCCTACACGGGAAGGACCCTTACATGCACGTAGCACCGTTTCAGAGCGTCCCTGTGAACGCGTTCGCACGATGGGAACATCTAAATACTACTTCGCTGATGAGGCCATCTGTGAGCTAGGAGTCAAATTTGGGAAAAACGGTTTATCCACAAGACAGAATCGGGTAGACGCCATAATAAAGATGCCGCTACCCCGAACCAAAAAACAAGTTTGTTCGTTCGTAGGAACCACCCCATGCTACCGCAAATTCATTCGACATATGTTAGGCCAGTCGAAAACTCACAATGTGGGAAACAGCGTATGCGACTGGAGTACTGAAAGCATTAACCATAATGTAATACCAGGTTAATATAGTTTACCTACGGTAATTTTTTTTTGTGTGTAGATAGAATTTTATTGTTTGGTTTATTTGGTACGTATAAGTGTATCCCTAATATTGTAGTTCCTTTTGTGTATTTCGTAGAATCGGTTACGATAAGTGTTAATTAGGCGCACGGAGGACATAATTCAATCAATAAGAGTGATGTGAGTGGAGCGTTCCCACTATCGGTCGAGTAGCGTTTTGTACAGATGTTTTAGTAGGACTTGATGCGTAGAGCACAGGCGATTCCTCTTCCCCCCAGGATCATCTTAAGGGTGGAGGGATGTAGAGGAATAATAAGAAATTAGTATATATATATATATATATATATATATATATTTATATAGTCTAAGGAAATAATAACTAAAGACATCTGGGTTTAGCTGTGCCCCTTCGATGTTCTCCGGTAACATAGGAGAACGGGCAAAAGCGTAAGTGATACGAGACTGATTCCTGACCTCAGCTCAAAAGGCAAGCACTTCGAGGGTGTACTTATAAACAACCCAGTCAAAAGTGCAAACTGCCGATCTCGTATTACCCCCTCTCCGACCCTACCAGACGCAAAAGGGCGGCAGACCAACCCGAGGTCCCACCATTCGAGCCCCCCTCCCCCCATCCACCTCAGCGGGAGTAAGTTGGGTATATAACCTGAGGACCCGTGTAAACGAGGCTTTTTGTTCGTTCCCACTGGAGAGACAAGAAAGTCACCGGTTGACAGAAGATTTTTTGAGTTCGACAAGAAGACTCAAAAATCACGGGTACAAAGTTATTGCAAGTTAAGGAGAATTTGCAGTCCTTGTACAATACCAGATTGTACCAAGGAAGCTCGGCGCCGTTCGAGCCCCAAGATTAGTGAGTATCAACCGACACCGATTGAGGACTCCAAATCTTATTCTATCTGAGTTTGACAACTCCAAACTAGATAGATTTCTCATCCAACATCGCAATTATATAAGCGAGACAGAAATCGCTAGGAAAGAATATAATC
The DNA here is from genome assembly GCA_963969495.1 of Ceratothoa steindachneri. Taxonomy (NCBI): domain Eukaryota; kingdom Metazoa; phylum Arthropoda; class Malacostraca; order Isopoda; family Cymothoidae; genus Ceratothoa; species Ceratothoa steindachneri. Next base: position 194,701,817 of record OZ018323.1, on the reverse strand, counting down.
ATATCCCAAGATTAGAAACCGTTTCAAGGTCATAAACGTACGAGAACCCACCCTCCTCATCGGCGTCTTTGTTTTGATTCTCTTACGCCAACTCGAAATTCCTCATGACGTCACCCGTCAACTCGCCAGGCAGGTCAACGAGCGCCATCTAGTGATCAAAAACCCCGAAGATATTCTTACGGGAAACTGGTATTAATCTCCATTACCTTATGTAAGTAAAGGATAATCTTGTTATTTATGTCCCCGTGCTTAAAAATTAGTTTATTGGATGTCTGACTAAGGACAAAACTATTATCTTAAAAATTGTTCCTCCCGTAAATATTTATCCTGAGAGCTAGCCCTGTAATCCCATTTTCTTTTTATACGTGTGTTAGATATTTGTGTTTTAATGTTAATTAGTAAGGTGGGTTATGTTGATTAAAGTCTATTTTTTTCTTTAGTAAATGCACTGTTTTAATTATCCCCGAACGAGTTGAAGTGGCAATATTTGATAAAGCTAAGAAAGAAACCCAGTTTATTCATTCAATAGAATAAAAATCAAGTTTAGCACTCTTAGAGCCCGATCCTCAAGCGATCACCGAGGCACGAACTTACGCCTCAATTTAAAGTTATTTGGTTTATTAAAAGTTAATAAAACAAATAAATATATATTAGCTCGGCATTCTACGACAGTAGCCAACCGTCAAACTACCGACCTATCAGTCTGACTTCGATGGTCGGTAAACTCATGGAAAGCATCATGGTGGACAAAAATAACGTCGCATTTAGAGTCAAAGCTGCTACTGAGGAGTTCTCAGCACTGCTTTCGAAGGCAACGGTCATGCCTGACGAACCTTGTGGAATTCTTCCACTTCGTGTTTAGTGAGCACGATCTGGACAAGACGGTGGATGTGGTCTACTTAGAATTTCAGAAAACCTTTGATCAGGTACCACACCGCCGCCTTCTCCGGAAAGTGCGAGCGCTGGGCAAAGATGGAAAAGTAGCCGGCTGGATCGAGAACTGGCTAAGTGGCAGACGGCAACGGGTGGTGGTGAATGGACAGGATTCTGAGTGGGTGACCGTTACTAGCGGAGTGCCTGAAGGTTCTGTCCTGGGACCACTACTATTCATCATCTACGTCAACGACATGGACAGGGACATGGTTGCCAAGATTTATAAATTTGCCAACGATACCAAGCTTAGGATGGAAATACTGCCCGCCTACAGGAAGATCTTCGGAAGATTGGGAATTGGTCGGACACGTGGCGAATGCCCTTCAACGTGAACAAGTGCAAAGTGATGCATATCGGCCACAAAAAACCCCAATCTCAGTTTATCCTTAAGGGCACTGCTCTTGAATCGAGTGACACTGAGAAGGACTTGGGTGTAACTATCACTAGCAACCTCACGTTCTCAAAACAGTGCATCGAGGCAGAGAAGAAAGCCCAAAGGATGTTAGGCTACATAAAGCGCCAGTTTGGATACTGTAACAAGGAGATAGTACTTTGTCTGTACAACTCCCTCGTTCGGCCGCACCTGGAGTATGCCGTACGATTTTGGAGTCCTTTGTTTCGAAAAGACATCGCAATGTTGGAACGCGTACAAGCTAGGGCAACAAAACTGATTGCCTCTATCCGACATAAAAGTTATGAGGATAGACTAAGGGAATTGATCTGTTCTCGCTGGAAACCCTTAGACGGCGTGGTCAGCTCATCGACTTTTCAAAATACTTCGAAGGTTCGACAATGTTGACTACCGGGATATTTTTACACTGAGTGAGAACAGAACGCGCAATCACGGCTTCAAACTTGAACTGAAGCGTTACAACCGGAATCTGTGTGGAAATATTCTCACCTACAGTATCTGCGGTAAGTGGAACGCACTTCCAGTGGAAGTTGTCCTCAGTGAATCTGTTGACCAGTTCAAGTCAAGACAAGACAAAGTCTTGAAAAGTGGCCGTTTAGGGACGCAAAACAATTGAGCAGCCATGTGCCCGCTCAGTTGCTAGTCCAAAGGTACCCTCTTTTAATGGACCGTAAGGTCTCTTAGGGTACTTTTGTACCTTGTAACTCCTTGTAACTCCTCTCCTTGGACTAAGAGTGGGTGGCTTTCCACAAAACTCATCTTTTAGAGGCCCACTCGGACGACGCCATCTCCCAACTAGCCACCTAGCGTCGTGTATTTTAAGCCTTCAGTATCCTACAAAACTCAACAAGATAAAGTCATTTATTGGATTCTGTGATTCCTGGGGGGGTATATTCAACACATTGACGGACACAAAAGATGAACATGATTCCAGTGGTTACCCAGCCGCGTATTAAAGGATCTTCCAAAGCGTTGAACCTAGGCTGGAGGCTACATAAACACTGAAACTAGATCCATCTTGTGCAAGATTCGCTTTGCGTGGCTCGAAACCTGAGAAATCAAAAGAAGAGGAAAGAACTTCTCCTCCGGGTGGTGCCCTTTTCTATCTTTGAAAAGGGTCATTTTGATGACATTCCATCTTATCTAGGGGCTCCTTCTTCCAGTGGAGAGAAGCCGATTCAATCCCATCACAACGTCTACCAAAATGAAAAAGATCAAGAGGAAGATAAAATGACTAAAGGTCCCTTCCTCTCCCTCCGCGGGATTTACGGGAAACGATAGGTCCACTGTTAATTTGGCAAGTGAAGAGGTATATATTTTTAAAATATTTTTGAATCCCCTCTGGCAACTGCCTACTAGTGAAAAGATCGCCGTAGGCAAAAGAGAACCTACTACTAGGCTAGATTAAAAAACCAATAACAAGATGTAGAAAAATTAACAAAGATAAAAAGAAAGACAAAGGCTAAGCACAGGCTAAAAATCAACAACAACAACAAATAAAAATAGAAAATAAAGCAAAAAGGAACAAGAAGGAGCGCCGTCTGCCGTTTGGTGTAGGCCCGCCTCCCACCGCCGTAAGACCATGCGAACTACAAAAAAAAACAGTCAATTAATGTGAAAGCCAGTTTCCTCCAAAAAGGTGTACAGTCCAAAATTCTGTTTACATGAACGAGTCACGAGTAAAAAGGACAAGCGGTAGTGACACCACTCGTCCCGGAATCGGGACAGGTAACGTACGTAAAGATTATCCAGACAGACATTTAATGTACCGAACAGTCTGGAGAACAACGTAGTGATCACAATAAGGCACTGGCAAGAGCTCCATCAAATCGTGGTGCGTCCCGCCAATGTGTCCAATTCAGAGACGAATAAAAGCAGCATGAAGCCCTCTCGGCGTTGGAGGCTTAATGGCGCGTATAGTTAAGTTCCCTTCCACGGTCTCCAATCTCCTATGCCAAGCTACCCGGAGGAAAGCTCGCAGGGGTTCAAAGAGGACGAATTGGAGAGAGAAGGCAGAAAGCACTTACGACCTCTACCTCCCTCACGATGGGGCTGTGGGGGACTGAGGGTTTCAATATCGGGTGTGATATTTGGCAATGATATCTTGGGGTGATAGGAAGGAGCGCACGCGCATCGGCGCGCTCATTCCACGCAATTCCCACATGACCAGGAACCCAGCAGAAAATAATCTCAACATCGGTCCAGCTCACGAAAACCGTCTCGTCACGGATATTACTAAACAGGATTTGCGGAAATACTAATGCCACGGGAGCAATCAGGGCGTTTTGTGAGTCGCTATAAATCGCAATCGGCTCTCTGAATCTGGTACGTGCTGTTATCTCTCGTACCGAGAAGTGTTTTTCAACCAGCTCAACCGCGAAGACAGACACAGCGCCTGACAGAGAATTGCTGATTTCAAACAATGAGGATATGGCGTGGAAACTGACTCCCTCATGGGACTTGGAGCATCCGTATACAATGGCACAGTTTGAGCCTGACACGGAGTGTTCTCAAAAAGGCCGTTAGCATTAGTCCCGGCACTGTAGAAGCTTTGGGAGAGAGAATCAATCTTCTTTTTCACAGATACATTTTACATTGCGTTTGGGGGATTCAAATGCTTATAAACAGAGATTAAAGACTACATACATTCATATTTATTGCTAGGAAATCTTTCTCATCTACAGAATAATCAAACAAACTCGGCCATCATAAAAATAAAAGTTCATTTAAGTATATTTAGTTCATTTAATAGGCAAATATTTTGATACAATACCCAAATATTGGTATATTTTTGGAAATAGAAAGCAAAATTCTTGAGGTTTCTGCTCCTGAAACAAATAACATTGAAAACAAACAGTAAATTTTTCGTAAATGACTGGCCCCTATTTTGTGGGCGCTTTGTTATAAATATAATAGATAGGCAGCCATCTTTTCATTGATATCTTGTTTTAACTTACCAAAAGAATGGGTTACGTGGGTTTTAGTTAATTTATTTCCTTATAATTTTAAAAAAAACACTTAAAACTAAGTGTGCTTAAATAACAATAACCGTTAAAAGTATAGGAACAGCCCACAAGGGTTGACGATTCGGATCCATTGTTTTAACTGATTTGGTTTAAATCAGGAGCGCACCAGCCTCATTGGAAAATACTGAATGCTGATTGTCTACTGCACTAGGTGCTTTTGGATCAGAATGGATCATCAACTGCTTGGGAGGAGGAAAATTCGTGCCGATATATGAACAACATTATAGCGTGAAGCAACATTTGCTCAAGGTTTTGGAGCTTGTTTCAATGTAATTTGAGGTTGTTGATTATTAATATATAACTGAAAATTGGGTTGGCTTGGCCGGTCATTTAGGGAAAAAATCTGGTTATTAAACTGATAAAAGATTAGGTATAAAGTAAACGATAGAAATTAACGGCTTTCCAAAGAAGTTTCCACTAACCACGGTCCAGTACTTAGTTCTGCCAGGCTACTATTAGCAGTGAACAAAGTTTATCGTTCACGTTCTAGAAGGTAGACGTTTGGGTCTCTTTATGTTTGAGCTACTCGGCTCGTTACAATCGGCTATTGCGTCTCTCGGGTCATCTCAACCCAGCTACAGCTCCGTATAAGATATAATCACTGGAAGCAGCTTTGTGCTTAGCGAACAAAAAGTAAGTTCATTTTGCTAAGTGGTAAATGCTGAAATTCCCTTTAGTACACCATCGAAAATGTAACCATTTTTCACGGCGTCTCTCCAGAGCTTTGCTGCCTAGTGCAATGGACAAATCTCCTTTTACGATTATACTCATTTCAAATAAATAAAAAGCACAAACCCTCCTCAAATTAGCGATACCCCCATTTGGGAATATCGTAATTCCTGGTGAGTTAAAGGGCTTGTAAATATCCCCCCTTCCACTCCTTAACCTCCAAGTTTTGCATGATTCCTCTCCTAATTGTTGACAGAAGCAAAATTTAATTGTAAGAATTAGCTGAACTTTAAGGATTGAAGATTATAAGTGTAGAAGCCAATCTTCAGTTTCAATTCTTTTTAAAAAGGAGATAGGGAAGATGTGACGAACTAGAAAGCAATTAGGAACGTTGCAGCAACATTCAATAGTTTTAGTCAGGTATATTATTTTTTGGCGAAAGATCTTAAACAGAATGTATCCCATATCTCTATTTTAGGGGATCGTGGAATACAATGGATTAGTTTAGGCCTCATATATTTACTAACATTAAAAATCTGAATAAAATTGTTTTTTTTATTATCATTTTCTCAGGAGCATAACACATCAGGATTGGCGAACGGAAGCCATTTTCTAGACGATAAATTGCATTCGTTTATTATATTTTCTAAATAAATAAACAAAATTAAATTTCTCAGGAAATAAAACGATATGTTGATATTATTCAACATAACCAATTGAATTTTAGTAAACAATAGAAAAAGGTGAAAACTAGCAAGATCATATACTTCAGTTTAAATAAAAAACGTTGCTAAAGAAGAGTTAGGGAAGTTAGGGCAGAAGTTAGGAATCTCCATCTCCCGAAGAGAGATATGACGCTTATGTCTGTCGGAAACTCAAAAAATTTTACTCATTTTTTATATTAATCAGAATTAAAAAAATATAAAAAGTGATAAGAAACAACAAGAAAATTCAGGGACCTGCAAAATACCATAGAACTAGAAAAAAACAACTTGTTAGGACTTAAAAAGACCAAAGGTTTTCATCGATTTGAGCTCACATTGTAGATGGAAAAAGAAGGTAAAGAAGTAAGTATTGCATTACTTACGACTTTAAAATGACATATTCCAATCTCTTAAACACAATGAATTAAATTAAACTCTAATGAATATTTTTCTTCAGTTAATGGCACGTCGTTCTGCCTCTCTGCTTGCTTAAGTTTGAGATGCGGACGTTAGGCAGCGACCGAGCCCTGGACTATTTTTGTTTGTGTGTGTTTCACGTTACAGGTGTGAACGCCAGCCACTCTTTAACGCAAAGACGTTTGGAGACTTTAAAAGTCCGTAAAAATGAGGTGGGATAGGCAGACGTGGCTGGATGTGGGATATAGCCCACTAGCGCAGCCAGCGACCTCTGTCAACCTTAAAATGGTGACACCTGGCAATCTTAGGGCGGCGACACCTGGCAATCTTAGGGCGGCGACACCTGGGAAGCTTAGGGTGGCGACACCTGGCAACCTCAGCTACACGATCCTATTTAGTTACACTTTGAGAGCGGCGAATCTTATTTTGCTTACATCACATCAATATCAGCTCTATTTACTCGCGTATTCCACGCCAAGTGCCATTATCACCACCAACCTCCACACACTCCATTCACGCGATCTGCAGCAAATTTTGTTGACCAATCAAGAAATTTGCCTACTTAACCGTGTCAATAAAGATAATATGTATTTGCAGCCTATTTACATAACCAAAAGTTTTATTAGAGAAAGCTGTGCTGGTACAGTTGTAGTGATCGGAATATGTAATAGGTAGGCTACTGATACCGAATTGCAGGATTCAATAGGCCCAGCAAACACCTCAACAAAATGGACGAGCGGGGGTCTTATTAAAATCCAGCATACTCCACTCATATAAAATAAATGTCTAAAATTGGAATAAGGAATTGAAAATGCATAGATTAATTTGCATCGATGAATTTGAATACAAAATAAGGAATGTAATATATTTGTTAATGTATATATATAGAAGGGAAGCGACCGTTGGAAGTTAGCGCGATACAAAAAATGTACGAACGTGCGAAAGGTCAGAATCACTTGTGCAACTAAGAGAATAGGTAAATAAACATTTCACGTCTCGGAATAGATTTCTTGAAACAGGGAACACTACAGAAAACCTGGTTAAATACACCCGGTAACCAAAGGGAATTGTATCACTAAGCTACGACAAGCATATCCTGTTAAATAGATAAAACTTGAGACATGTAAGTAAATTGTAATACACAGACATTCAAAACTCCGCCCAAGTGTGTAGCTAAAGAGCCCCGACGACAAAGATTTGTCTCACAGGCAGGTCTAGTCCACCTCCAGTTTGAAATGAAGCCGTATGTATAGGCGAGCAATGAGAAGAATGCAAAGAGTTAAGAAATAAGTATTATAATAGCTTATTAAATATTGTCATACCGTATTAGCGTTTACAGAACTCCTTTTAAATTTGCCAAGTCTTGTCGCTCAAGAATTTAATACTTCGCGTTGAATATATATAGTGTTAGTCGCCCTGTTTGTTAATATACCAGGAGGATTATGACCCTTCAGGAAAGCAAAGACCAGGGGTTTGGCGCTCACATGTATTCTTTGGTGAAGACGCGAAATTGTGCAAAGCCTGGTAAAGGTGACTAAAGAGAGAAGAGAAGGTCTAGATGCAATTTTCCTCTAGGCCATCTTTGCTAGCCCCGGCGGAAAACTAAGCGGGCATGCCATAGCAATCGTGGCCGCTGGTATGCTCTCTGTTTTGACTCTTGTCGCTAAAGTGTGTAATAATAAATCAGAGTTTTTAATCGATACGGGGGCCAGTGTATCAATAATTCTAGCAAAATTGGTCAAAATCGGGTGTATTGCGCGAATCTAGTATAAATTTCAACGGCTAATGGCGGAAAAATAAAAGTGCACGGCGAGGTTCAGACGAACATAGTGATCCCAGGCTTCGCTGATCATATAAAGGGTCATTTGTAGTCGAGGATACGACTTCGCCATTATTAGGTATCACTTTTTAAGGTATTATAATATTTAGTAGATTGTGCACGTGGCATACTAATAGACAAACAAACTAAACTTGTATTGGTAGTGAGATTATCTGGAGAACCTGCGGTAGCCCACAATTATCAATGAGCTTCAGCACCTATTGTCCCATTGCAGAGCCATATTGGAAATGTATGAGGCTCTGTATGGACCCGAACAGCCGTCACCCTCTTAGCCGAGCTCAGTGACGCATACGATCGAAATTGGTAGTGCTCCACCGACATTCGCAAGGCCGTGGCCTCTCAGAATAGAAAAACTACAGGTTGCCAAAGCAACTTTCGAATCACTATTGAAGGAGGGGGTCGTGTGCCCGTTAAAGTCACCTTGGGCTTCGTTTGCCAAGCCAATACACATGGTGCCAAAGATGTTATCCGGTGAATATAAGGTGGTTAGCGATTTCTGAGCGCTCAATGCGATCACAAAGCCCAACAGATATCCAATGCCGGGAATTCAAATTGTTACGAACCACCCCCCTGGCAAAAGGATCATTTCAAGGTTGGACCTGGTTCGTGCCTATCATCAAATCCCTATGAATAGGGCAGATGTAGAGAAAACTGCGGTCACAACCACATTTGGCTTGTGGGAGTAAGTTAAGCTCCCACAAGCTTCACCTTCCAAAGGCACACAGACAAACTGTTTAGAGGATTAAGGTTCCTTTTTGTGTATATAGACGACATCATGATATATTCAGACAATATGGACGACCACCTGAACCCTTTGGACAAGTCTTTAAAATCCTAGTCGAAAACGGTATGAATATATCCCTGGAGAAGTACGAGCTGGCGAAGGAGGAACTAGATTTTTTAGGCGACCACATTTCGGTGGAAGGAATCTGCCCACCAGCGAAGAAAATGGAGGAAATTAGAGGCACTCCGTTACCAAAAGACTACAAGAAGCTTCAGAGATATCAAGGCATGTTAGATTACTAACGCAGAAAATTCCTAACTTTGCCGCGATTGCGGTGCCATTGACCAAGCTTGTATGACTGCAATCGAATGCTCGGGAGCTCATGTGGAATGATGAGGCACGAAGAGCATTTGAAAAATACCAAATTGGCCTTAATCGGCTCTGTTAAACTCTGTTACTCGCTGCGCAGTGATTTTCAATACCAGCTCGTGACGGACTGATACCAATACGCGGCAGGTGCTGCCCTGTACCAAATGATTGGCGGATCTACAAAATCGGTGGCATTCTTTTCGAGCAAGATAAGCCGGACGCAGCAAGCATGCTTTACCTACGAAATAGAGCCCCTAGCGGCGTATCTTGTTGTCATGAATTTCAGGCACCTGGTTGAAGGTCGCCACGTTACCTTGTGCACTGTTCACAATCCTTTAGTATCCACTTTCGCATCGCTATTAAGTACTAAACTAGACAGGCAACAATGCCAATGGACAGCCATTCTAGAGTACGTCAGTGATATCGCTTACGTGGGTGCTCAGGACAACGTAGTCGCGGACTGCTTTTCAAGGAACGTCAAATCAGTCCAAATTGACTTTCTTGACCTCCGAGTTTTGTCGGAAACGTAGGATAATGAGGAAGAAACAAAGGAATTTCGCTCGTGACCAAAATCTTACCCTTTTCCTGCGGAAGTTCAGCTTTGGTGTGAAGTAACATTAAGATACCCACGAGCGTTTGTCCCTTTGGCATAAAGAACAATCTTCCATTAATTACATAATTTGTCACACCCTGAAATAAAGCTTCACTTCGTTTCATCAAATCTCGATATTTCTGACCAAATATGGGCAGGGATATTCGTTCCTGGACAAGGGAGTGCCTCCCTTGTCTATCTTCCAAGATAAATCGCCACACGAAATCCCCAATCCTGCCCAATGATATCTCATCTTCAAGGTTCGAAACTTTGCTCTTCGATATAGTTGGACCACTCCCACCGTGTTCACTACCTTGACGTTTCTACCCATCATACAACCGGTATCTACTATTATGCATCGACTGAGCGACGAGATGGATTGAAGCGATACCGATCCTGGACATAAGTGGTGCAACGGTTCCGTAGGTTTACCTAGACGGTTGGATTTCCAGATTTTGAGTCTTGCTTTACATAGTAACCGACAGAGGCCCTCAATTCAAATCAAAACAATTCAAAGAACTGTCTGCCCTCGTTGGTTTTCATCGTCTTCGCACCACGACATACCGCCTGTCGACGAACGCGATTTTGGTAACGGGACATAGGGCTTTGGAGTGCTCCATAATGGCCCGTCGACAAGGCTGGTTGGTGGCACTCACAATTGTCCTCGTAGGCATTCCCTCTCTGCTCAATGAGTCGAGATGTTCACCTTTTACGGCACCCACGGGAACCTCGCTCTAGTGCCCAAAAACCTTTAGTTTCATCATCGTCATCGAAGGCTGATTCAAAATTTATTAAAGAACTGGTATCAACCACGGCACAGTCGACTTCGCGCAGGCATCCATTGGACACCTGTACTCGGTACCCAAGCCTTTCATGCCTCAAAATCTTCGTGAAACAAATCATGTGTGGGTCCGAATTGACTGCGTGCCAAGCAACTCAAAGCGACATATGCTGGCCCTTTCCCGGTAATCGAGCGCGACAATAACGTTTGCACTTTGGAATTCCCTGACGGAATAAGGGACACTGTCTCATTGGAGAGATTAAACCAGCCAGATTACCTCCCTCACATAATGGTATCCTGCCTGGTGATCAGCAACGCTCATGGAATCAGGCATTAAACAGGAAGAGGACCAGGTGCACTTCACCTCCTAGATTGCATGTCACGGAACAGAACAACGCCACATGAAGTCAACCGGACATCTCTACAGGAGCCGGGGAGAGGAACGGCAATAGGGACGTTCTCACACGCTCCGGGGGTGAGTCACGTTTGCCAGGAATCCGTCGTTCATGTAATACTAATCCTGGTGTAGGCAATATTGCAGCAAAACATTTAATTAAAGAGGAAGAGGCATAAATATATTCCCGCCTCGCTGCCTCTATAGCTTTATTACATGCCTTAGTATGTGTTTGTTAAGTGTCGTAATTATATTATGTAGAAACCTAAAGAAGGATAGAACAAATTTGTGGAAAAATTGTATATAATTGTATTAGATTTTACTATTATTGTATTATATGGCAGAACATAGCATAAATAGGCCTATTTAGTACAGGCATGCATTTTTGTAAGTGTTGATGCTTCTCTGCGTATGTTGTAAATGTTGTCAGATAATAAATTTGGCAAAAATAGGTATTTCACATCTATCTACCTATATAATATTATACGCTATTTTCTAACGTACATCATTACTAGCGGGAGAGTACTGTAGTGATCGGATTATGTAATAGGTAGGCAACTGGCGTCAAATTGCAGGATTCATTAGGTCCAACAAACACCTCCACAAAATTGACGCGTAGTGATTTCATTTAATACCAGCATACTCCCCTCATATAAAATAAATATCAAAGATTGGAATACGGAAATGCGAATGCATAGATTAATTTGCATTGGTGAATTTGAATACAAAATAAGGAATTTAATATATTCGTTAATGTTTATATATAGAAGTCAAACGACTGTTGGAAGTGATTGCGAGACAAACAATGTAAGAACGCACGAAATGTCAGAATTACTTGTATCAATAAGACAGTGCGTAAATGACATTTCACGTCACAGAATAGATTTCTCGAAACACGGAACACCTGGTTAAATACACCTGGCGACCAAAGGGAATTGTATCACTAAGCTTCGACAAGCGTATCCTTTTATATAGATAAAACTTGGAATATGTAATTAAATTGTAATACACAGCCGTTCAAAACTCCGCCTAGGGGTGAAACTAATGAGCCCCGACGACAAAGATTTGTCCCGCAGGCAAGTCTAGGCCATGCTCCCCTGGAAATGAAACCGTATATATATGCAAGCAATGACAAGAATACAAAGAGTTAAGAATTATAATTGTTATTCAGTTATGTCATACCGTATTAGCGTTTACGGAACCCCTTTTAAATTCACCAAGTCTTGTCACGCCAGAATTTAATAATTCGCGTTGAATATACATATATAGACTGGTAGTTTCCTTCAAAATAACTTAGACACGTGCCCCTTGTACCGTTATAGACCAATATTAAAATAAAGTATTTATTTTGCAACGTCCTTCCTTACCTCGAATATCCTGAGCCTTTTGTAAACCCAGCTAAAATAAAAACCCTGTGAAGAAATCATCAGATAGATAATTCACCTTCACCAGAATAGATAATTTAGATAGATAATTCACCTTTACCAGAATTCGGTAACCACGCATTTATTTACACTAACCTGGTGACTTACCATATAAATTGGTTACCCACCGCTATAAATTGGTGGCCGCTTCATTTTAACGCATAAATGGTGATTTTACCTCTTCAGAGTAACCGTACCTCTCTTATCTCCGCATGCTCCTTTTCTCTCATGCAACAGTTGGACTAGAGTAGAGAATCGATAAATAAATTGTAAAGTTTTCGTTGCAACAATCGTATTGAAAGAAAGCCAAAAATAAATCCAGCAGCCCCTTATCAGAGAGCACGGATAGATCAAGCAGAAAAGATTGTAGGTCAAAAGGTGGCAACAGGTGAGGTAGCTAACTTTCGTATAGAAGAATAACAGAGCGTCAAAATATATAAGAAAGCGGGGGCAGTCACCAGGCGCCCCAAGCTGAGTCCCTTTTGTTAAAATCTCTTAAAAAAAGGAAATGGTCTGGAGAAGGGCAGGATATATTTTGATTGGTCAGAAGAACGATGACCTTGATGATTGATATAGATCGAGGTATACATCTTGTGGTATTAAGTATAAGCATGCCTCCTACATTTTAGACATGATATCAACCAGGTAAATTCAGTGCAAATGATGGTATCTTCGAGAAGGCACCAGGAAAATGTATGTCGATCAACTGGGGGTATAAAATAAGTAGTCATTTGAAAGTTGTATGTGTGTGTGAAAAGATATGATTGAGCTTTTTAATTTTTTTCTTAAATGGATAAGATAGATTATTGGAAGTTCTTCAAACTAGAGAGTAGTAATTAGACTAGGGATCAGTAATTTAAACCTAGAAAAGAGTGGTCTAGGGTAGATGTAAGAAAATATTTTTTTGCTTAAAGAGTGGTATATTAATAGAATTATTTGCCACTGAAATTAATAGAGAACTTAGGTTGGACGAGTATATGAGTAGGAAAGTATTTTTTTCTTCTTTTGTATTTGGAGAAAACGTACATATATAAATATTGATATTATTGTATATTGTAATTGTTTGGTTGAGCTCTGAAGAAGCCTTGAATGGTGATAACCTCAACGCGAAGTTATGAACACTATCCTTTCTATGTAGCTTATGGAGAGATATTAGTGTGGATTGACAGGAATGTCTTTTAATATTCCTTTGTGATTTTTGGCATCCAATAATTTTATGTTATGCTTCATTGGATTGGGGAGTCTCATTTGGGTGAGTAGTGGAAGCGATAGATGCAGAAAGAGGGAGTGGAAGTAAAGAAATCAGGGGAAGGGAGAGCAGTGAGAAAGACAGCAGGAGGCATCGATTTGTTGAGATGTAGTGTATTTGGAACGAACCAAGGAAGTAGGACTCATAATGGAAGCCTTGGAAGTTCGGATGTTTGGAAGTGACCTAGGTGTTGGCGGTTCTGGAAGACTTGGAAGTTTGGGTAAGTGGCAAGGGTAGGAATGATAGTGGTTTTGTGAGTGGGCGGAGGGGTAGAGTTCAGAAGTGGTCTCGTTCATAGTTCTCTTGGGGCACATATTTTGCAGGGTGTGTCTAGGACATTTGGATTTTCAGGGTGGGACTGGTAAGTCAGCTTTTGAGGGGTGGTTTGCCGGGTGGAATTTTCCGAGTGGGCAATGAGAATCAGAATTTCAGGGTTAGCTCTCGGGATAAGGAGCTGTTGAGGTCTTCGACCTATTGGAGAGCTGCATGTGCAGGAGAGGTTTGGTAGGATGTCAGAATGGATTATATATATATATATATATATATATATATATATATATATATATATATATATATATATGTATATATATATATATATATATATTGAGTTGTATATGATTTAGTTATAACCATTTTTATGCATTAAATCTTGGCAACAAGAGCTTTGAAATCTACTGAATATAATAATACCATGAACGAGTTGATCTTGGATCATTATATCGGGAGCCTTGCCGCCACCCAACGGTTAATTGTCATTCTCTTCATTTTCTATCTTCTCTTAAACCACTCCTAAATTCATTTTTCCCCTTTGACTTCTGTTATTACATTTTTGGGGGCGGGAATTACGTCTCCAATAGTGTTTTATAACTTTGCAATCATGGGTTTGTTTTTTTGGTTCCAATGAAGGTTTAAGATGATTGTTTCCAATGGTAGGTTCCAATAATGAGTTCAAATGATGGGCTTCCATGCTGGATCCAAATGATAGGTTCCAACGTTGGGTTCAGATGATGGACTCAAATGATGGGATCAGAATCATTGTATTAAGTAATTATTTGTGCTTAGCTTTAACACGATTTAGGACAAGGACCAGGTGCTATGGCCATAACGTTCCTAAGTCTATTGTTCTGACAGGGTGCCAGATCCCCCTAAAATTTAAGGAAAGCAAAGAAATTAATAATAATTGTTTCAATTTTAATAAAAGTTTTATTGAATATTTTTGAACGTTAGTTAACAACTAAGCAATAACAATCTATGTTGCATTGCAAACTTGTAGAACGTACTAAAAAAGCAAGGGAAACCAATCCTCACATAATAGTTAGTTGTTCTCTCAAAATCTCATGTACCCTTTAAGAGGTTCAAATATTCCCGTAGGGTAAATGTAGCACGGGGTGGGAACTGGTAAATAGTACCAATTGCTGTGAAATGGATTGCTGTACACATACGAAATATTTTTATTGGCATTTGGGCGCCCTAGGCCAGTCTTGAGGGCAAATGGTTCGAGGGCGAATTATGAAGGAGAGTTTTCAATCCGCGTTGCTTCAGGGGTGAAATCGTTGATCGACGGCGAAATTGGTGATTTGGGCTTCAGCGGAGGCCCGATGGTATGGAAAGGGCTGGTTAAGAATAGTAGACGGAAACTTATAAGTGCCTGGAGCTGAGTAGGATTTAAACCACGGTGTGAAATAGTTGGTAATAATTAATGGCTATCTATAAATAATTTATTATTTAAAGAGGGCTACAGCCATTTCTGGTTTACTCAGCTTTGTTTGTTAAGGTATGTTGAATAGTTTGCCTTTATTTCTATTCCACCATATATATATAGAGGATTGTCGTTTTGGTAACCTTTGTCAGCTCACTCCACACATATGCGCCCATTACACTGGCAGCTGCGTGCCACACAAAACAGGAGGAAGCACAGCGCATCCAGAACTATGATCTGAACCGCCCTTGTCACTTCCCCCAGGGCTGGCTTAACCTAGTAACACATGTAGCACGTGCTACGATCCCCGCGCTTCAGGTGGCCCCGCGGGGATGTACAAAATTAGTAATAATTAAGTTTTTGCCGTTAGGCAAAGAAGGCTAAGACGAAATAAATATTCTCTTTCCTGATTTTTTATATTATTATATATGATATTACTAAATATAAGAAAAATATAGAAAACCTGACTAGAGCATACTGCATAGTATAATAAGTCTGGCATTATGTTATAGTAGTACAGGGTGATGTTCTTTAAAAAGGAATAAAAAGTGTACAAATTAAAACCGTCGTTTTAGTCGCGATCGAGTTTGGTGGCGGGCGACTCTATATCTCACTATTTCGGTCGGTTGGACCCCGTTTTGCTTTTTTTGGTTTTTGTAATAACATTGTAACCCTTCGGCTGATTCTAATGAAATTTGCAACCCTTATGGTTTTTTTTTACATTCTATTTCAAATTTTATAATTGTCAAAGTCTTCCCAAGGTTAGTCCGTCAATTTTTGAAAGATTTTAGGTCTTAAGGTCATAAATCAGAATAAGTGAGAGCACGCGACTTTTTGGTCAGCAGACCTTGATTCAGTTGATTCCTCTCAGCCATACTAGCAGTTCTTTTAAATTCCTCAGATACCTTTTACCCTCTCTGCAAAGGAAAAGAAAGGATAGGGGTGAGATACTATATATATACGTACATATACGGGTGGGGGCGCTGCTGTTCCTTGTGCTACGGGCCCTGCAGCTTTTTAAACCTACCCTGGCTTCTCCATGTATTCAAGCATGGCCACACTACCTGAAAACAACAAACTAACGCCCCTAAACTCTTACGCCACACTTGATTAATCCAACAACTGTGGAAACTCGCAAGAGCCTTCACATACATATACATTCACACAGGACAACACGCTGCGATGGCGTGAAAGTATTCCGCAGAAATAAATGTTTCAGTAGCGTGAATGGTGCGTTTCCATGAATGCGTGCTTCTCTTTCCGCCTTCCTCCCTCTTGCCGCTCCAGCCATACCCAAGAGCTCTACACCTACGCATAGCAACACCTCATATTGGTGAATAGCTACCAACCCACCTTTTAACTCTCCCTATCCCTTCTTAAGTATTTCAGAACCTTTCCTCTACGAGTACTTGTTCTTCTGTGGTCCCGATCGTCATTCCTTTTTGTTCTTTCTATACACACATTGAATAGTAAAGTCTTTTATACGGATACCCGCCGTCCGACGCTTATCACGGTGGGAACCTGAATTTGGCGGTTTTGAATTACGAGTGGCTACAAGATACGCCAGCTTCCGATCTGTTAAACACGACTCATCTTGTTCATATACACTTAGTCACGTTACCTAAGTCAAGGTGGCAAACTCAAGTGTTAAAACTTAATCCTAGAAAACATTGGGTTGAAGGCCATTGTCAAGTGGGAGCATGTGGGTAGCTAATAATATCCTCATCATCAGTCAGTTACATCGTACTGTAGGGTAAAGCTCGCAGCAAGGAGCTTCCACTGATCACAGTTTAGCGATTGAGTCTGCCATGCTATTAGGTCATTTTCCGGGTCTCTTACCTATAGAGTTGTCCGTTTAGAACTTCATATATCCACCATGCCTGTGTATTATATGTCTTTCGTGTTTATGCTCTTATCCATGTATTTATATTTCTATTATGGTGAGTGAGAGTTAGTTCTAACAATTGAGATCAAAGGGAGTGCTCGCTACTTCAGTGTGCACGGTTCGAATCCGACCGCTGTACGGAATTTTTGAGAATTAGGAAATAACATTTCCGAAGAAAAATTATCCTGTTTTTCTGTTTCTTGCAGTTTGCTTGATTCATTTCATCATTCTTTTGCGTTAATGAAAGATTTATACATAGCATTTCATGTTTCCCTCTATCTCATGAGTTGAGGCAGTTCATTTGCAATCACTGTACACGGTTCACTTCCCTAAGTTAATAGTGGTAAGAACCATTAAATTAAAACAATATTTGCGGTGTAAGCAAACTAAAAGTGGCTTTTGCAAAGGTGAGTAAGCTTTCCTACTGGTTTCCAGCCTGATTTTGTTGTTCTCCTGGTCCTTTTCCATGTGCCCCTCAGGAGTCACATTCTTCTATAACCTCTATAATATGATTGTAATTTCTAAAGGCCTTAGTTTCCTTTAACTAATAATCATTATTTTCGTCCTTGTATGGTTCATATTTACTCAAAGTCAGAAAGTAGCATATGATATTCATGCGAGCATTGGGCGTAATTCTTACAATTAATTTGCCATGTCATTAGCAAAGCGAAGGTGACTTAAATATCTAAAAATCATTCTTTTTCTTTGCACCCCAAAACTTGGAAATTTCTTAAAGCACCGTGGTAACGATTTGGGGGTGATGGCCCCCTCTCTCTTTTACTCTGGTTTTTATTTGTTTTAAATAGTAATTGAGTACAAGCTAAAAGATGATTTTGCGAGATTGTATTTTTAGAGGAATTAAAACATAACGCCACCCAGAGGGCAAAGCGGACATTTTTTCTTAAAATCCCTCTTCGGAGAGAGCAAGAGAACAGTACCAGAACTTAAGATGCGTGAGAACGTTAGTCGTCTGACTAAGAGTCAAACTGCCAAAAGGCTCTTATCTCCCCGCTGATTGGGTAGTCGATTCGGGCTGCCGGAGCAAGTTAGCCGCAAAAGGCCATTAAGCAGCTCTCAAAAGATTTGATTAGCTACGAGGTTAGGAGGCCGACGGTTAGAGCGACAAAAAGTGGTTTCGGATCAAAAAGACCACCGAGGAGAAATAATGTAACGGTTGTTGGCGCCTCTCATTAAAAAACCGACCTGGGCTCGGCGGCGATACCCCCTTGCCCTCCCCTCAGTGGTATTGCCCCGTCTTCCTTAGTTAGGGCGGTCCCCGGTCTATAAATAAGCCCCGTGAGGAAGGAAAGAGTTGATTATTCTGTTAGAGACGATAGAGGACTAGATCTTGGTGATCAGTCCCTCGCCCTGTTCTGAACTCGACTTCTAAGACTTAGAAATTCGTCTCGTTTTCTTATCGGTGCCATACCGATTTATCCTTCGAGACTTAGCAAGAGGTCTGGCTGGATCAAAATTCCTAAATGCCAAACAAGAATTTCGGGAGCAAGACAAAAGAAGATCCGCTCACCCTTGAGGGACCGTCAAATCGCAATCTCAGTAATTTTGAGAAAAGAAGAATTAACCCCAAGTAGGTTCCCTTTAATTAATTTCGGCATCACCTCGTATACAAAAACCCAGTTTGGTAACCCTGCGAAGAAGACGACGGTACAAGAAGAACTCAAGAGCTACCAAGAAGAGTACTCCTTGAGCAAGAGAGCCCCACTCCTCTCTCCGTCGTTTAGACTTATAACCGGATAGATAAAGTCATAAAAAGATAGTTACATCGGTTTCCACCGTCTCAGTGACTACCACCCTCCTTCAACTGTAACGCAAAGACTAGTGAAAAATCAAGTAAGGCGACATCCGTCAACCCCTGTTCTTATCATGGTCATGTAAGTCTGAATGACTATATATATTTGTTTTGATTAAGTAGGATTTTAATGCTGTCCCTAAGCTAACTAACGGAGATATAATATTTCGTGAGTCCTGTCATATTTTTAGTTAGATTAGTGGAAAGTAAATTGTGGCTCAACTCTGTAATTTAGAGGCCTCCATAAATTAGCTATCTGGCAATTGGTTTGTTGACGTGAAGCCTACTTTGTTTTAATCAGTATATTTTCGTAAGAAGTAGGCCCATATTCTAATCGTCTGATCGAAGACTATGCTAAACTTAAAGAATTTAGTGTATATATTTGAGTTAATTGCTAAATTAAAAGATATATATTATGGGTTAATTCTTGGTGTTTCACTGTATCTTTACGTGTTGACCAGCTCTTTCCTTAAAACTGATTAAACGCTGTGGTACTCTCATAATACAGTAATTAAAGAGTCCACTCAGCCATTAGAGGAATTATTTCCATTCTTAAGTAGTAGTGTCAAACTGGCTCGCTAAAGTCATAAAATATATAAATACTTTGACAAAAAGAGGTATAATAAATATCGGAGTAATTTTTAAACGGCCAACAGTTGAAGAATAATTCTCCGACAAAAGTAGAGGGAGCCCCAATTCCGCGATAGTATTCTTAGAGCGTAAATCAATGTTGATTTTATCGCTTATTTTATTTTGTATTGCTCTTAGAACTGAATCAGTGCTTCCTGAGTGAGTCAAAGACATAGTTTACGAATACTCTATGGACAGTTATTTTTTATTCATTTCCTCTCTTCACTGATTGCTAATCAAACTTCCGATCTTCATTCGTACTATTTCCACTTCTGAAACATGCCTGCTTCGATGTGATTGCAGTCGAGTGTTTGTGTTAGCTATAACACACATTGGTATCCTACTATACTTTTAAAATTTTGTAACGTAATAGTTTTTATTTGGAAAGACGTTCACCTCGCGTATTTAAACGTTGGAGAATTTGTTATTGGTTGTATGGTGATCATTGCTATCATATAGTTTCTGTTAGAAATCTTGACCGGTTTTGCCTTTATCTGCCTGTAATATTGTTTTTCTAATTATCGTTTAGTTTTGCTTTTTGATGTATGCCAATTGTTAGGTAGTATTTCATATTTTAGTGATTTGTTGTTTTCAGTAAGCTTTACATTAGATTTTCATTTTATGTTCGACACCGTATTGTTTTATAATAATCATGCTAATATATTATATTCAAATATTATCTTTACATGATCTGTCCACTCTTATTTATCGTTATTTTTATAAGTTTCAAATGAATCTAATTTATTATCGGTATTTACCAGAGTTGATATCACAAAATAGATTTTTCTAAATCATTGGTGTAGCTATGTTTCACAAGCACCCAATCAGTTGATCAATAATGCTATTCATTTTCTTAATGTAATTGGAAAGGTTGTCAAGTTGCAGGCTCTCTCTATATCTCCTATCTCTCTCTCACCCACACCCACCCACCCACACACAAAAACACTCTCAATATTAGTATCTTTCACAATTTCTCATCGCCAGATGGGCTCTTAAAATTTAAAAAAATCACATACTATATTTATTTATATATATATATATATATATATATATATATATATATATATATATATATATATATATAGGGAGAGAGAGAGAGAGGGAATTGAATTTATATTAATATCATCAACTGAGTAAAATGTTTATTGGATTTTGATTGATTTATGTTTTATTTATGTGACTATAAACTGCCAGTTGCGAGTTGGTTTTGATGTTTTGGTCGGATCCATTTTATCAGGCAAAGGGAACTTGGAACGATATCAGATGGTGGAAGTGAGTGTTTGAATGTGTATGTATATGTTGTAAGTGTCTGTCTCTATAGATGTACTTTTGTATATTGAATGGCGACAATATTATTATTATCTTCACTGGTAAAATGTAATGATTTAATTAGATGGAGGTGGAAAGAGAGAGAATTAGTTCCAGATCCAGATCCGGGAAATGAAAGAAAAGAAACAAGAAGAAATGAAATACTGGGTGACTATAATATCATGAGGATTATGATGATGGCCATGATTAAAAATGCAGTCATGATGACGAAAATGATGGTTAGGGTGTTGAAGAGGATCACAGCGATGATCTAATCATATATGTAATTCTGCTGCTAATGATAAAGTTAACGACGGTGAAAATAATGCTGGCGACGACGATGATTATGATTATGATGGCGAAGATGGTGATGATGATAATCTATCCCTTGCAAGGAACTCTGTTTTTCTTCTTGAAGTATTGGTAAATTTAGGAGAGTTGCGAACCACCCGGTTACGACCTAGCCGAATGGCTACCTCAGTCTTTGTTAAGGTCCGTTCTCTTAACCTCTACACTTTCCCAACCTAGTTTTTAAACCTTCTCACTAGTGAGATGTGTTTAGATAAAGAGGCAAACACCAACAAGGGCACTGTTAGATGTAAAGGGCTGGTTGTTATATAGAGCAGTGACTTTAGAAGACGTCTCCTAGAACAGGATTGAAAAAAGAACACAGCTGTTCAATAGTTTTAAAAATGAACAAACCCACTCATGATTTCGAATAATAGTGATGCTGCCCATTTTTTAAATTCAATGTACAAATAAGAGAATGATTAAGTGAAAAAGTGTATGAAAATTCACTTCTTGAATTTTTTTCTAGAATAATTGCATCTATGTTATTTTTTTCTTCACATTTTCTTTTTTTTTATATTTGTAGATCTCCAAAATTGGGTAATTAGAAGTAGTTAAATGCATACTTTGACGAGTTTAAAACAATTACAATTGTGAGAAAAAAAGTTAACTGCTCATAAAAAAAGGCTCTCCAGAGAAAGTAAAAAATAAATTGATTAGGAACGTTAAAGAAACAAGATTGATTACGGACAAACAAAAATCGAGGAGGTCTGGAATAATTGCGAAGGGGGGAAGGGGATGGGGGGGGTCCCCAGCTTTTTAAATCAGTTGCCGAAAGTCACTTCGGCTCGCATCCATCGAGTTAAATATCTCAGTAATAACACTGCCTAAACATGGTTACGAAATTTAGATGGCTCAAAACGTAAAAAAGAAGAACACAATACGAAATTAGAGTTTTGCCATACGATAAAATCAGGACATGAGAAATCCGGTGCGCTCAGTGATAGTTAAAGATGAAGTGACAATCCGCCTCTGAGGGTAAGTAAATAAATCGTTACAATTGCTGCAGAGGGGAAACTGAAAAAAACAAAACAAAGAAGTTTGGATGCATTAAAAACAATATTTTTAAGGTTAATGCGTGGCGTAATCAGAAACCCGTTTTTTCTTTGAAGAACAAGCAGATAACTGAAAAAAGTAGTGGATTAGTATACGATACACGCTGATATTAAGAACTTTTTTTAATTCATAAGTTCAGGACTAGTTTTGGAGCATTACCATCCATTCTTCAACTGTGCAATAAAAAAGACGTTTTTTCTCAACTCTTTTGTTTTTCATTAATGGGAAAGTTTATTTGCCCATGTTGCAAAAATCTTCATCCCTGAATTGCAGAGAGTGAGACATTTAAATTAAACCTATTTCTAGGAAGATGAGCCACCCTACCATTAAGAATTGAATGTATTACAAAATTTTTAAAATAATTTTTTTCTATACTTTTCCGCAATTCTACTCAGTTCCTCAATAGCTCAAGCCTCCAGCTTTTCATAAAATTTATTGTTATTCCTCAATAACCTTTTTAGGTATTTTATAAACAACCAGAAAGAGAATAAGTGATTCTAGAATTCGCATTCAGATCTTGATCAAACCTTAATTTCAAATAATTCCATGTTTGCTAAATAACCAAATATGCTCAGAATTGCATTGTAATCCGTTTATAACTTTTTGAGATTTCTTACATAAAATATAAATGGATTTATTGGTCTAGAATCTGCACTTGATAACGGATCCGCCCTAAAATCAAATTAAGTCTTTTTCGACTCACGGCCAACCTCTTCAAAAACTCCATCAAAATTTTGGAAAATAAAGTTAATAAGGGATCTGAATCTGCTTCGGACATGGACCTGCTCTGAATCTATTCGACTCTCTTTTTTTTAAAAATCTTTTCTCTCCACAAAGTTTCATCCAAATCCATTAACAATATTTTGATATATTTTATACACGATCAAAAAGACATACACGGTTGTTCACATGTATCTCTTCCAAATCTTTTTGGCGGATGTAAAGTAATGGATCGGTAGATGGAAACCAATTAGATGGCTGGCGCAGTCACTTAATCTATCCGCACTGCTGGTTTTTTTTTGTGAAGCGATAAAAAAACTATTGTTTATTCGCCAAAACTTCGTTCTTTGAGTCAATTTAAAGTCAGAATTATGAACACAATTCATGCAATATCAACGCAGCATTTATAGAATACATTCACAGTGTTCCTCATAAGCTTTTGAAAATGTGGGAGTAAAAAAAATGGCGGACATGTTCAATTACAATAATCAAAAAAGTATATAAATAAAAAGAAACTTCAAGAGTTGAACTTTCATATACTTCTCACTAAACAAATCTATCATTTGTACAACCAGAGATATTAAACTTTAAAGCTGCTGCAGTATTTTATGAACACTGTTGAACACAACTCACAATTGTAAATAATATAATACAGACACTTGTAAGTTCATACATGCTATACTACCATTTAAAAGTACAAACAGAAGAAATGTGTAGGAAAGGGCTAATAAATAGCCCTGTGGATTAGCGAAGTGTTAGATCAAGAGAGTTTATGCAGTGGTAAGAGTAAAAGAGCGCTTAGCTTTAGGTACTCAATTTAGTCTCTTTATCTTTACTAGTGGTCGTTACGAGTGTTTATCTTACTATGTTAGGCTAAGTTGGTTTAGGTTAGGTTAGGTTATGGTAAGTTATGTAAATATAATAAGATCTAGAATAAATTCCCAAACATACACATTAGGTGGGTGCTAATCTTGGTTAAAATTGCTGGTGTTATCTTAAATAAGTCAACTTTGAAGGGTTTATTTTTACTTACTCAAATTATGCGACTGGTCATCTTTACTTGAATGAATTTAGGCGTTGATTATCACGACTAGTTCGAATCTAAGAGGTCCTTGTTTTTACTTGTCAATTTTATAGACCTCGGATTCAGAACAGGTCTGGGCATTTCCTATCTTGACAAGCGATCTTTCTGAGCCCCTATCTTTACTCCTTGATCTTTTTGAAATGCCTGTTATCTCTGTCAATTTAATTCAGCGACTGTTTATCTTTGAATGGTTAAACTTAAGGGGTACTTATCTTTGTTTGGTCAAATGTAGGAAACAGATAACTAATTGATCAAATTTAAAAATATTTGCTTGGTCAATTTTGGGAGTACATATCACTTTTTGGTCAAATATAGAGAATATAAATCTCTAATTGGTCAATTTAGGTAATGGCTATCTATAATTGGTCAATTTTAGAAGTGCTTGTCTTTAAAATCGCTCTTTGAGCGTACTTATATTTAGTTCTTCAAATTTAGAGAATCCTCATCTTTACTGGGTCAATTCAGGGAGTTATTATTTTAAAAAGTGGTCATTGTGACTTATGATCTGCACTTGATGCCATTAAAAGGCTCCTAGACAAATTTAATAGAAGGAAGCTACTTAAAAAAGGAACTTGTACCCGTCCTTGGAGAAATGAGGAATATGGCGCTGGTTAGCCGGTTCTCCGTACTCACCTCCTGAGCGGATAGGCTGAGAACGACGCTGGGGTTATCCCTGGCAGAACTGCCGTAATTTGAGACTCGATCGGGAGGCACCTGGCAAAAAAGAAGAAAAGTCTCTGGTAAAGCATGAATAAGTAACGCATTTTACTGCCCATTCTTTCAGGAGAGCTGCGTGATTTACTTGTTCCTACTATGTGATCTTCTCATGTATTCAATTTTAAGATCCAATCCCAGCGACAACCAGAGAGGGCATAACCAATCATCCTCTTGGACGCTTCCACACATCTTCACTTCTCACTTCAACGCATTCTTTAAGAACCTCTTTTAAAATTTATTTGCCATATATACTCTAGTTGATTTGCCCTCTTTATATATATATATATATATATATATATATATATATATATATATATATATATATATATATGAACCATATGTATATAAGAATATGGTAAAGATAAGGCATTCCAAGGTTTTTTTATACCTAATATAACCTAGCCCATTCTAAATGAGGTTGGTTAGGTTAGGTTATATTAGGGTCAACAAACCCTTTGAGGGCCTCGTCTTTACAAGATCAAGTATATAATTGTATTAAAAATTACTCACCTCTTCTTTGGGCATTATGCTAATGGCATTGATCGTAGTACGAATGCATGAGGGAGTAATTTTTGAAATCTCCTGGGGATGGTCGGTGTGCCGTGGTTTGAATGCAGCCCAAAGTATATTTGCCACTGAATAGCGTATTTTATGTAAACTCACACAAATACACTCAGAATAAATTGATGTGTAGAAGTTAGAAATCCGCCCAAATACTTTACTTATAAAGAATCTCACCTAAGGTAAACCCGAACCGTTTTGATTTTGAGTTTATCTTAGGGGATCTTCTAGTAATGAGGTAGTTAGGACTCTAGGAAAAAGACCGATTTCTCTTAGTCATTCCACAAATGGTGTGGCCACAACGTTCACTTGACATAACCCCATACGGGCTTTTATGGGACCAAAGGGTCAGGTATATTCGCATCCAAGATCAGAGACCTACAAACATCAGGGAAATGTGGACAGCTATCGAAACGGCATGGCTCAACTTCTCTCCAGAGGGCTTTCGTGCACTTGTGGAATCGATACCACGTCTTGTTGTTATAGGAAAATACCTAGAGAATATATAGGATTTGGAATAAGGTTTAATGCCCTTTCTCACCCTTCGTTGGGTCTCTAGGGACATGGAAATGATAGGAGAGATTAAAGAGAAGGGGAAAACGATGACCGAAGATAGGGGAACAGTTTCTTTGGGGGCATTAGGGATGGGAGGGCCTTCTGCTCCTCCAGGTTTAATAGTAGCAAGGGGCATTAGCATACTTTATCCCCCCCATCCTATTTATGAGTTTAATATAGTTAATAATAATTAATAATAAGGAAGTATTAATTAATTGACTCTAGTGAGGAGGAAGACCTTGTAAATTGGGGTGGGTTCGAGAATTTGGGCCTCGTCCAGGTCATATCCCACTCATCTTGACTTGTTCAATTTCACCTTGAACCGCAGGTAATTTCCACTAACGAAATCACCACAAGTCTTCTCTTTTGATTACTCGAGTCTGTTCCAACCAACAGATATTTACGTCTTACCACCCAATTTACGAAACTAATCGTGGGAAGTTTCGGGCGCTGATGCCTTCGTCGGTTTTCACAAAACATCAATCTATATTATATACAAGAGAAGCGGCTCCGGATCTCCTTGCTTTAGGACGAACTTAAGCTTCTCAGGCAGACCTTCGCTCTGTGGCCTACAACCTATCCGGCTCTGGCGACGGGCTTTTGGTCTAATCTTTGTGCCAATGTCAAAGGGGTTTTTTTGGTCAGTATTTCCTTAAAAGATTAAATTTTTCTTATAAATATTGTTAAAAGATTTAGCAATACTATGGAAACGATTGAACTCATTAAATAAAATATTAAACAAAAAGTAATTTTAGTTTTTTTTAAAAGAGCAGTTGTGGAACAAGATGAGATTTTTTCTTTTGTTTTAAAATTTCTTCAAGATTTTCGTTTTAATTTCAAAATTAGTGAAAATCTTTCTGAGGGTCTAATATTTCTAATCCCATATCTTTTAAAATTGTAGAAAACATCATATAAAGATTTTTAATTTTTTATCTTAAAACAATCAAAAAATGCATTTCCAACAAACGGTACCTAACTTATAATATAAGTGATTAGGCTAAAGAATAAAATGAAGAATCTATGCTAGAAAGAACTCCGATAAAACCTTGGAATATATAAAAAAAGCAGCCCCCCTTCAAAAAAAAGAGCTAATCCTTAGTTTAAATAAATTTTCTTAAATTTTTCTTTAGTTCAAAATTTGCAGGTCTTTAGGTTTAAGAAAATCCCAAACATTCGATACTTATTATTTTTTTTATGAAATTCGACATTTATTATTTTAAAAATGTTCCGAATTAAAATAAAATCTTATGGTATAATACTCTCACAATAGTCTAAAAATCAAAATTGGGCAGAATTGCCTTGTTAAATTAAGAACGGCTTTGCAACTCCTCATTAAGTGAAACACTTCCACTTCGCAGGCAGATCTTCGGTCTCTAGCCTAGGGTCTATCTGGCTCTGACAAAGGTTTTTGGTCTAACAATTTTTTATTAGGTTTCCAGTACATATCTCCTAATACTTCACTCTTGGTCTATGATTTTCTGATGAATGCCTATTTTAGGGGCAGGCATGTATTTCATCCTGCTAAAGATTAAAATGAAAAATCTATTTTAGGAATAAATTAGATAAAACCTTCGAATATACGAGTAAAAACAACCAAAAAGCCATGTGTTAATTTTAATATATTTCCACATATTTGTAATTGTTTTATAAAAAATTCCCAAACACTCCATAATCATATTTATTTTTTTTGAACTTCACCATCAATATATTTTTGTTTTGTTTAAATAAATTCCCCCAAAATCAATAATCATCATTATCATCATCATCACTAACTCTATAATTTAGGAACGGGATTTTTTTGAGTATTAGAATAATAATTTTATCTTAGTTTGGTTATGACTTAGGTTTTTTTATCAAAGTTATTTCTAATAATTCTTTTATAATATCAAAAAATAAAATGGTGAAGTTCAGAAATAAATATAAGTTTTGAAATTTTGCGAATTTCTTAATACCCAAAGAAAATTTATTTCTATATATCTTCTTCTATAACTCTCTATTTTACCAACGTGATAATTTGAAAGTGGGGAAATTTAGTTTAGAGCTCCTTTTAAAAATTATCATAATTGGCAAAGTTCAGAAATTTTTTAAAAATTTAACCATGGCTGCTTTTTTTTAGATATTAAATTTAATCTTTCTTAGTAGCGAAGCGCAAGCTCTTCCCGTAGAGGGGAGTGGCGAAGCCATTGCCTAGTGATATTTATCTTATTAATTTCATCATTTATACTTTTTTTGTATTAAATTTCCAAAGTTAAAATCTACTCCTATCGATAAGCTAATATCAAAATTTTTGACCATGACTATATCCATATCCCGAAATTTGTAACACCTCAAACTAAAAATTCAATCAGTTAAGAAAATTTAATTTCTAAATTATAAGGTCCTGGATAATTATGACCAATGGGTTATTCTTTAGAATATATTTAATATTCAATTTGTAAGAATTTAATATAAATGATTTTTAATAACGAACGTATTTATTCTATGTCAATTTTTTTATCTAATTTCTATTTTGAGCGAAAAATCAACACTTTAAATGTTATTAAATTTCACTAATTTGTTTTTAGGTGAATTGCTCGAGTTTAAAAACCTAAATGGCTGTGAGATTTTTGATTGCTTTTAGAACTTGTTTATAAATTGAATTAAAAATTGCATTATAGAAAATAAATTGATAGAACTTTTGATAGTAAAAAGTCGTAAAAAAATATCGAAAAAATGTCGTATCTTCCTAGCATTCAGCGCTACCTTCTTCAGTAAATAGTCATCCAATTGATTTTTTTAAGAAAGAACGAGGAATGTTACTTATCAAGATATACGGAGGTGAGAGAAAGAAAGAAAGAGAAAGAGAAAGAGAAAGAGAAAGAGGCTGTGGTAGAGTGTTCAAGCGGCAGATAGAATGCATTATCCAATAAGGAAAATCTATTTTACACAGACCAACAAAAAATTGGCTGGGCTGATGAGGAAGGAAGTGAACTAGGGCGTCGCGGGGAGAGTGAGCCAGGTAAAAAATTTAACTATATGTGCAATGTTTTTGGTATTGGAGATTATTTAGAAGTTGTGAGCTACATCGTTAGATTTCAAAACGGGGCTGTAAGACTGATTGGCACAAATTAAATTGAAATTTATATAGAGGGGTAAAGATAGGATGTTTAACTATCTCAAATTCTTTTAGTATAATCAAGTAAATAATAATAATAATGAGTAAAGATTTGGAGTTTCTACCCTGTCCTAAGATCTGTATAGATCTGTAAAGTCAGTAAATTACAAAAAAATGGACTAATTCTAAAACCCCAAATAATTTACTATGAATTCTGCTGAATAATGTTACTCTCTATAATAGAAATAGAGGTAACAATTATATATTACCTATTACATTTATTTCCAATTCGTCTATTATTATCCAGTTGCAATACTTAGTCTTCCTTCCTCCTAAGCTAACGCTTATAAAGCTACTTAAGGACACCGTTTTTTGGCGTTGCAGAAAGTGAGCGAATGGGTTAAGGCTTTGGCTTGAAGAACGATGAACATTTTACAGTACGGATTCGATTTCCCATCACATTTTAACGGGCATTTTATTCTAACGACAAGTAGAAAAATGTGATTCCAAGATTTTCTATTTTTAAGATGGCTGTGTTGTTTATATAAAAACTCATGGAAATATCATTTCCTTTGTAAGAAGAGATATGTAAAGATGGAGTGGAAGTTAGAGAAAGGGAAAATGTGTGAGAGGCTATTAACCCTGATTGTACTGGAGGCAATATCTACAGGAGGTAACGTAATCCTAGAGATGAAATATGTAGCATGATGGCCCATTATACACTTGGCATCCTATTTCACGTTGATGTTACACCTGTTACCTGGAGGAGCGCACCCAGTTGATGAGGATTAGGAATTGAAGAAATTAATCCCCTTTAGTCCCCTTAAGGATTAAACAACTTAAAGAAATAAAACCCCCCAGAAAAAAAACCTTTCAAGAAATAAAACCCTCGAGAACAAAACTTTTCAAGAAATAACCCACCCTCTCATGAAATAATCCCCGTCAAGTCCTAAACCCCCTCCAGAAATAATCATCGTCTAGAAATTATCCACCTCAAGAAAACTCCCTTAAGAAAAATATCAAATTAAAAAATAACCCCCCTCATGAAATAAACCGTCTCCTAAAATAAACCCCCTTATGAAATAAACCCTTTCAACACATTAACTCCAAAATAAATAAATTCCCTTTAGGTAATAGACCCCTCCAAGAAATAAACCTCCTCAAAAATAATACCCGTCAAGAACAAAACCACTCAGGAAGCAAATCCACCCAATAAACAAATCTGTAAACAAATATAACCCATCAAAACCCTTCACCTCACGAAATAACCTATTTCTGGAAATAAATCCTAAAAATTAAAAGCCCTAAAGATTCAAATACTCAAGATATACCCCCTAAGACACAAACTACCTCAAGAATTAAACCCCATAAAAATAAACCCCGTCAAGAAATATACCCCCTCAATAAATAAAGCCGCTCAATAAATATACACTCAAAATATGTATTCGCTCAAGAAATAAACCACTCAAAAATTTACCCGCTGAAGAAATAAAATCACTCAATAAATAAACCCCTTCAAAAAATAAATCCCCTCAACAATAAGCCATCTCAAGAAATATACTCGCTCAAAAAATTAACCGTCTTGAAGACATAGACGTCCTAGTGGCTGGGTGGCGAGTTGAGGGCCGTTGTGCAGCTAATCACGTACGCACTCACGGGAAAGGTTATAAATAAGGCCTTTTGACGCGAAGAAACTCAGGGCGGGTCAGGAGTTATTACAAAGAGGACCTGCTGTTACCTTTACAGCCTTATTAGACCCCTGCCAGTACTGGTCGCCATTACCTCTGCCGCTGTTCCTGTTGCCATTTCCCGATCTACCCTTCTGTCACTCTCACCAGGAAGACGGGTACATCTGGGCTTGTTACGACTCTCGCCTGTTTGGAGGACAACGACCACTGTGTATTTCCTCACTACTTCCGTGACAGGTATTTGGGGCATTTCTTTTAATCTTGCGCCCCATTTCTTTGGTTTTTGTTATCGAGACCTACAGTTTCTTAGAAGGGACGTAAGACTGGGTATATTCCTATACTAATTGTCTGGAGTAGCAGTGCTTATTTAATAATGACGTGTTGTCGTTAGTGATTTATTCCTGTGATATTTATTTGTGCACTATATTTATTTATTACATTTAAGGAAGCATTCATTGTGTTATTTTAACCTGGCACCTTCCTGTTGGAACTACTTTCTATTTCTCTTTTGGGCCGAGAGAACATAGTTCCTCGTCTTGCCTTTACACTCTCAAAAAATAAACCTCCTTCAAGAAATAAAACGCTAGATATATACCCAACACATGTAGTTGAAATTAAATGAAGCTAATATTATTGCAGCTTCAATTAGGTGTGTTTGTTTTCGTTGGCTAAATTATAATCTTCATGGTCGTTTACCCCTATCATTAATTTGTTTTCTTCGGCAGCTTGTTGTTGAGGCTTGGTATGAGAAAGAGCGAGATCCATTTCATGTTGTTGGGGCAAAGAATTACGGTGTTATTATGAGAATGATCTAAATATGTCGGTGTTATTAACTTTTGTCTTTTAAACCTCCAGCGATGTCGGAAAAAGATAAAGCGGCTTTTTACACTTTTTATTTTAGTATTCAAGAATGGTAACGTAGGTAATCATTTTCTGCAACATCAAGAGTGGGGTGGGGTGCACCATCGATTAAAGGAAGAAATAGCCCATAAATGCCCCAAGGGTGTACCTAGCGTCAAGGAGGAGGAAATTAGTAAAGTAATACTGAAAATAGGGGTTATGTTTACAAGTTAAAATGATATATTTTAAGACACTTCCTGAAGGGCCACCGGAAAGAAATACTAATGATATGTTTTTTGTATTCAATTAAATTAATGGTATAGGAGTTCGAGAATTATATTACTTGTTAACACAACGCCCCAAATATCAATGAGGGCTTATGCAACATCAGATAAGGATTCTCGTCAAAAATTCTCTAAAAACCACGAAATTTTCCGCAACCTGATAAAAACAGGAATTGGTGAAAACGTTAAATTTGGGCTCCATATATATATATATATATATATATATATATATATTCATTTAATCTTGCAGCAACAAATTAATACTTTTAATAGTGCTTAACACGATGGACAACAACTCCGTCTGCTTCAAGACTCCATCTTAATAAAAATGTAATGATAAATGTCTTACATTGAGCCCCCTCCAAAAATGAGCAAACTTTACTTGGTAACTCGTCGTTTCATACATCGGACATAATGGATTAACTTTGGTGGTTAAAAATGGCTTTATTTTGAAAAAAGTCGTTAAAGTTTGAATATAATATGTGACTTTTAAATTTTTCTGGTACTTTTGCTCTATAATTGGTTTAATAACACAAATATATTTCGAAGTTTGCCCCAAAGGTTGAACTTATTTAATAATTAAGAAACTTCAAAGTTCAAGGTGGGCTTAATGGGAAGAAACAGGGCGCAGCGAGAGTAGTTAGACCCCAATGAACTGGAATTTCTTTCAGCTGGAATCAGCCATTTGAGGTCGTTATTTTACCACGATGTCCAGTATTCTAGCGGGAAAATTAGGGAGTATTATTTAACCAGTCGTATTATTAGCCTAGATTTTTAGGAAGAATTATTTAACAGAGTGTGTTATTATCGTAGTTTTTTATAGAATTATTTAACTTTCGTATTATTACTTTAAGATTTTAGTGGGTATTATTTAACGAAATGGATTATTATCGTAGGTTTCTATGGAAGTATTTAACTAATTTTATTATTACCTTAGGTTTTTAACGGGGATTAGTTAACTGAGTGTATTATTTATTGTCCTAGATAGTTAGGGTTTTATTATATAAATAGACCGCAACTAAAGCTACTTTCGATTGTGAACGGAGTAAAATGGATTGCACGTATTTCCTCTTTGTAGCACCGCGCCATTTAGTACCAAGCAGGGAGTTGGGGCTATGTTATTTCTGTTACCTAGAGAAACGGGAGCTATTTCTCTTCTTCATTTTTAATATTGTTGTACTATCCGTTAGCTCGCTAACAACCTAAAGATGTTGGGAGAACAGCCAAACACTAGTGTGCTCATTTATCGATTTCAATTATACTAGTGTGTTTGAAGTATTCAGGCCATTGTGCATATTCAAATGGTTTTAGCTCCGTGAAGTAAGGTTCACTTATTCTGTGACTCCATGTCTGAGTGCATGAGGTGTTGTGTGTTTAGTTTGTACTCCCTTAATTAGTTTTCTCGAGGTGTTTTCCCTATGGTCTATTTGGGTATTAATGTTCAGTTATCTCTTTTAAATGCTGAATTTAAAAGAAAGTCTTGGGGGATGGAGATCTCTTTTGATAATCTTAGACAAAACTTTTTAATTTTATCACTAATGTTATCCGCTACCCTTTTGTTATATTAAGCAGGGATTTTATATTTTTGCTTTATTATGGTATTCGCTATTAAGTATAAAGCTTTGTGCTGAATATTTTAAACTTCTTATTTTATTGTTTTCAAAACATAGTACAATGGAATTGCAAGGTACTTTTACAACACTCTTGCCAAGTCTAAAAAATTATATTTCTTGATTTTGCATCAAAGTGTCTCTGAGCATATGTATAAATAAACTTTAAGGTGAATGGTTCACACTTATTCTTTAAGGTCACATGGGCGTTTTTAACAATTTGATTCATTTGAAACCCAAGGCCTTGTCATATCGTCTAGGATACTATATTTCGTAGTATAGACATATATATATATATATATATATATATATATATATATATATATATATATATATATATATATGGGGATAATTACACGCTAATGGACTGGTCTGACCAGTTTGGGTGGGGATAATAAGAATGAGGGAGAAATTCGACTCTCGATGGTGTGGGTAATAATTTTCCAAAATAAGTAAGTGCAGATTGGCTTAAAGGTTAGATATGGCCGATAGTCGTTCAGGGTTATTTAAAGGATGCTACCTGAATGAAGTGTAATGACAAAAAAAGAAATATTAAATATATATAAAAAGGTTTGGGTGCGATAGGTGATCAAATAATTAACGGACACATTCGGTGTCAGTAAAAGGGCAAATACAAAGGGTTAAAGCGGTTAATTACCTGACTCGGATCAGATTCTTAAAGGGGGTACAGTAAGCCGAAATGTAAATAATACAATTAGTTCAAGGGATACCAGATTTTAATTTGGTCCGCAGCGTTGACCTCTTGCATGGGGTAAGCGTGGAAGGAGAGGTAACTCAGGGAGGCAAAAATGCAACAAGGGAATATGTTTTACCTCAAGGTTTTTGATGGGGAGGGGGGATTTACTCGTTCTATCTCAGGATGCGGATGAAAAAGGAATGGTTTTAACGCAGGGTTCTCGATGAGGGAGTACTGGCGTGAATTTACTGACGAACGACGACCATTGTGAGGAACTGCCAATTGACTGGGGCGATGTCCACGGCGGCAAGATTCTAGCCGTCGATACCAGAATAATCTACGGATGATCCGATTCAAGAACGTAATGGGTCTTCGTGCGTAGGCGTGCTGTACTGCCTCTTCAGCAGGAAACCTCCGGTCATCTACGTTGTCAGCGGGCGGCGAAATTGCCTCGGGCCACGGCGTAATCACCTGTGATCTGAGGTCGTCGCCTTTGGTTGGGGGGGATGGGATTTCGAGATAAGGAGCCAGTAGAATAACCCTTCGGGCTCTTTCGTATCCCGAGTGGGGAAGGCGAGCTTAAATTGCCTCGAGGGCAGGAAATAGGCCTCGCAGTTTTGTGGCTGTGGGCAGAAATTTGCTCGTGGCTCCGAGCTTTCTTCCACAGGGGAATGAGGGTTTTGCACTCCTTATGTGCTCGAGCGAATCCTTCGCTAATTACGCTTCTAAACTCAGCGTCGCAGTGGGCTTCAAGGGGAGCTTGTATATGTTATTCCCTCTTTGCATGAGCCCGCGTAACAACGGACTGAGCCTCATGGTTGGGGGGCACTGACCAATCAAGACTGAACAAAACCTAATAGGGGCTGAAATGACTTTAGCTTAGCCCGTGAAGTATTGGCACTCATGGTAGAACTTCACAATATGGAAGCAGTTTGCTCGTCCCAGCTAGTCGTTGTCAACTGCAGCATTTTGCGGTCAAGGCCCACTGGGCGAAGTAATTCATTTCTCATTACGATACACCTGCACCCTGTATCGCAAACGAGAGGGGATACTCGGCATCCGTTTACGACTCCATTTTAAAATTTTAAGCCCCCGGGTAAACTTTTATCGAAGAAAAAATTGACCTGATGTCTCGGGGGGGGGGGGGGAAGCCTGGACGACGTGAGAGAAGTGTGGTTTACAGAGCGAGATACTGGGGGAGCAGGAGCGGTGCTCACTTGGTGGACGTGGTGAGCGGAGTTATTCCGAAGCTGGGATTTCTAGGGACAGTTTGTATCCACATGACCTTCCACTCCGCACATAAAACAAACTATCAGTCTCCTGGGGAATGACGATGCAGGGGGATAAGGAATAAAAGGTTTGATATCTCTGGGTTCCCATGGGGGAAAACTTCTGGGTTTGAGGGGCCCGATACCTTAACGAATTTAGGAGCGTTACGCGGAGGTAATCGTAAGTTATTAAACTTGGAATGGGAGATAAAGGAGCAGTCTTCTTATTATCTTCCGGGTAGAGGTTCTTACAAGCCGCGTAAACATACGCCTCTTCCATGCACTCCTTGAAGGTGTAGCACTTACGTACTTCACAAATAGGCGGACTTCTGTGGGCAGCGCCGCAAAGAACCTATCCTTAATGACAAAGTCAACTGAAAACTCATAATCGTGGGCGATTTTAGAAGCATCTAACTAGAAATTAAAATTTCGCTGGAGGGTGTAACCAAATTGAGGGAAGACCTGAGCTGGTTGGATTCGGGTATGTCGAAATTTTAAAATGGTAAAAGTTGAAGGTCATGTTGTAAGCCCCCAAAAGCTCAGACCTGAGGGTGGAATAGTAGATGGTGGCTTCCGAGGGGAGGGAAATGAAAATGCCCCGTAACTGGAAGCTGCAAAGGGGGAGTAATTCACCCCTCGAGTGTGTAGGTAATAATTAGCAAAACTACGTTTGTGCAGATTGGCTTAAAGGATAGTTATAGCCGATAGTCGTTCAGTGTTATTTAAAGGATGCTAAAAAATGAAGTTTGAATAAAAAAAAAGGAAATATAAAATATATACAATAGAGGTTTAAGTGAGATTAAGTGGGATTAAATGGGTTAATTACCTGACTCGGATCAGAGTCTTAAAAGGGGCTACACTAACTCGGAATGTAAATAATATAATTGATTCGGGGATACCAGATTATAACGCGGTCCGCAGCGTAGACGTCTTAAAAGAGGTAAGTGCTGAAGCGAGAGAACTCAGCTAGGCTAGAATGCAACAAGGTAATATGTTTTACATCAAGGTTCTCAATGGGGAGGGTTACTATTTCTACCTCAGGATACTGATGAAGGATGACTAGTTTTACTTCACGGGTCTTGATGAGGGAGTACTGGGCGAATTCACGGAAGAACGACCGTTGTGGGAATTGCTAATTGAGTAGGGCGATGTCCACGGCGGCAAGATTTTAGCCGTCGGTACCTCAATAATCTACGGAGGATCCGACTCCATAACATAATGTTTCTTGGTGCGTGGGCGTGTTGTAGTTATATAGGGCGTTGGCGTGCAGCGAATTTGCCTCGGATCACGGAGTGCTCTCCTGCGATCTGTAGTAGCCAGCTTCCGGCTAGGGGGGGCGGACGATCTTACATCGCCTCTGTCCATGCTCACCCGATTCCTTCCTTGCTTCTCACGCCTTTTGTTCCAGAGTTAACGCCATGTGGCTCTTCTAAGGGTTCAAGGTGGACTTCCAGATCATATTAGACTCTATTCCTCCACTCTATATTTCGTCTTTCACATTGATAGTTGCTACTTTATTTTTTGAAGTTGGAATAACTGTGAATTTTGTTTGTATTATTTATTACTTTCTTCATTCCTTTATTGGGATATTACTGTATGCGTCATTCTGAAAGATTATATTTCATGTTTTCAAGCATTAATAGTGGTGGTACATAGCGTGTATAGAGGTCAAACTTCCTCCCTGAGGAATGTCGTAGGATGAGCTGAACATCTGACACCAGAATATAATGTAGAGTCGAACGTGGATGCTAAAAGAGGATTGAATCTGCGTTGACGTGCGAATGTAGCACGCCAGAAATCAGGATACACATCCCAGTACGAGGGTTAAATATACAAAATCGATTGCGGTTGGCCTAAATAATCAGTTCTTAGAGGTTCTGGGTTTTAGAAAAACTGATTGTAGAAAAATAAATTCACTATATACAAAGAAAATATTATAGCAAAAGTAAATAAATGACAATAAATAAGATGAGACCCAGGGTAACAAATGGGGCGGGGAAGATACAAAGGCCTCGACGGGGTCGAGAGTCCTAGAGAGTATGTATGGTGATTGCTTCCCGGGAGATGAAGGATAGTGCAAATGACTGGAAGACTCATGTAAAGTCGTATTGACCTGAAGCCTGGATAGGACGAGTAAGCGGGGCGCTGAAAAGTTGAACTTAAAAAAATTCTTATTCTTTAACCTCGATGAGAAATGAACAAGGGAGTACTCCATAAGAGAACGAAGTCGATACCCGAGTGATAGATGCCTGTCCGTTTCTATCCTCTTTCGGGCGGGAACTCTGGCCTTAGATATAAGTGATGCCTGGTAGAGAGGTGAAGCGTCGTCATCTTAGATGGAATCCGTTGGAAGGCAAAGCAGGGCGTACGAGACTGTACGTGGCTGCTAACCAAGACGGGGCTGTATGGTACTAATTTCTTATAGCTTTTCTCGAAGTATTTATAATGCCTCGATGGAAACGGATCGCCAGAGTCCCCCCAAATGGGGACGGTAATCTCAATAGACTTGGCGCACCAAGAAGAGGGGGATATTCTCGGTGTGCATCACAGCCTCAAGTGAAGGTCCCCGACGCCGTAGGTCTGGCGTCGATCAGGTGATGTGACGGGAAAGAAAGAGAACCCAAACGGATCACGCAATCGCGCGAAGGTCTAGCTGTTCCCTTGGGGCTGTCTGTCCGTGCATTTGCATCTTTCTCAGGCGCCATGGGCAGACGTTGGGTTCTAATGGGGAGGGGGGAGGTAACCTTCTCTCTCTGACAAGGAAGTTCAGCTTCTAATTAGAATTCATTGCCTTCGTATTCTTTATACATTTCCCATGAAGTTCTCTGTAATGAATTCGCAGAGAATTCTCTCCAAGGGGTTACCATTTGCATATTAAGGATCTTATAGTGCATGCCTTTGAGACAGACTTCATCAAAGGCCTTCTACGTCAAAGAGAACTGAAATATCTTAGTGTTTCGCTGATCTGGCTTTGTCTTTTTTTTCTGTGATAATTCCAAGGCTATTGCTGTCCTTTTTTTTCTGAATCTTAATTGATGATCATTATGGAGGTCGTTATTTTTTACTTATTCAATGACTCTTCGATTTTAGATATCTTCTAAGATTACCAATAAATTTTAATGCTATTATTATTGAGTAGCTCCTTTGGAGAGTTTAAATTTTACCTGATATGGGGTAAAAGATGATATTTGCTATTTAGAGGATAAGAAAGTATGTTGTATTCGAGAGGATATCAAATATTTTTTCCAATGTTTCTATGATATTTTCAAGCGATGCGTAATTTTAATACGGTGAGTTAAGTGCTGCCTGAAGATTTAGATTGGAAAGAATGAATTTTGCTCTTCATCACTTTAATTCTTGTGGCGGCATCAGTGCCTATTTGTTCTTAATTGTATTATTCATTAATGGAAGAGGATAACATTTTCAGTTCTTTATTAGAAGTGGCTGTTCAATTTCTTCACTTTTTAGGTTGAATGCTCCATTTTCCTCTTGTGAGATAGAGAAAACAGTTTTCCATTATCATCCTCTGTTACTCGTGTTTTTAAGTTGTATTTTCTCTGTTGGTTTGTTTATTTTTAGGTTATTTGAGAGCTGCTTACTTACCTTTGGCAAACAGAATTAATAGATTTTTCGCTCACTCTTTCCCAAACTTTCACTTCTGCTAATTTTATTAAGTATTTCATTTCTTCCTTCAATCTATTTTAGCTTATATCACTTGATGGCCAAAATATCTTTATTTATTGAGGTAGTCTGACTATTTCTGTTATATTTTCCATCTTCCACGCCCATTGGGAGTGGGAGAGGAGGATCTATAGCTTAAATGTAGAATGTATTATTAACCACATCTATTGAGGCATTGATGAGTCTCCTATATTTCGAATTTCCAGGTTTACAGCGCTGTATCCCTTTAGTTCTGTATATTTTCTGCCTAATACCTTCGTATTGCTGCCAGCCTCACCGAAACTGATTGTCTCAATGTTTTTAGCCGCAGTGGACACGTTACTTTCCAAGTGCGCGCGCGTGGCCGTCACGCAGCCACGATCGCCTAAAACATATTCCTCATCGACCTGCATTCGTCTCTTTCCGGCTTCTATCCAATCACCGCCAAGTCAAACCCAACAAATACCAGCATCACGATCAATGGCCAACCCCAAGAAGAATTGGAACACTTTTCATCCTTTGGGAGTATTCTCTCGAAAACCCACACGTACATAAAAGACGTGAAAGACTGGATCAGTGTGGCCCATTCTGCCTTCGGTCGCCTCTGCCACCGCGTTTTCAACAACCATGCGCGGAGTATTCGAACCAAGATCCTGGTCTTTCGGCGCGTAGTCATCTCTACCCTTCTCTATGCCTGAGAGACAAAGACGCTCTAAAGCCGTGACATCAAATGCCTCGAGCGGTTACGGCACTACAAGCTAAGACAGATCCTCAAAATACGATGGGGAGATTTCATCAGCAATACCGAGCTCCTGAACCGAGTTTACTATCCAGCGTCGAAGCCACCATCATCCACCATCGTCTTCGCTGGGCAGGCCACATCCAAGGAATGGACCCCTCTTTACCCCCCTGAATCATGATATACGGGGAACTCACCACCGGGATAAGAGGCCGAGGAGGACCAAAGCGCCGCTACAAAGACCAGCTTAAGCGCGCACTGGCCCAAATCAACATTGAAGCTTCTGGGTGGGAGCAAACTGCCACAAACAGAGAAACCTGAAGGAAACTTGTCCAAGACGGCACCGCGGCCTTTGAAGCGAACAGAATAAACCATGGGGATTACCAACGAAGAAGGAGGAAGAAGGGGCGACTAGAACAATTTCGTCCTCCTCCTTTCATCCCATGCGACTTCTGCCCGCGGCTCTTCCACAACAGACTACGCACCCTAAGTCATATCTGGCACAAACATCCTCAGAGGAGACTAGATAGCTGAGGTGGTAACCCATGCTGGGACACAAGCTGAAGCAGACGAAGACGAAGTTCTGAATGATTAGCATTAGTTTTCTTGTTTGAAAACATCATGCTATATACATAGTTTGCTTATCATAAATAAAAATGAGCTAATGAATCATTAGTAATAAGACTTATTATTTATGATTCATTAGTATGGTAATGAAGTAGCTGTAACTTTTAGGAGTGAGAGGTGGTTGGGTCTAATTCACTTGAAGATAAGTTAGTTAGTAACCTTTCGAACAAACCGATAACACGTTCCTTTCTTTACCCAAATCCAATTTAGTCAAGGACGACTCTACATCTCACTATGTTGGGCGGTCAGTCCCAATTTTTCTCTTTTGTTTTGGTAATAACATTGTAACTATTCAGCCGAATCTAGAGAATCTGAAACCCTTATGACGTTTTACGTCCTCGTTTGAATGTTATAATTGGCAAGGTCCTCCCAAGGATAGCGCCGGAATTATTTTGTTTTGGCAATAACATCATAACTATTGAACAGATTCTAACGGAGTTTCAAAGTCTTCTGTTGATTTACATTCTCTTTCAAATGATATAATTGCCAAGGTCCTCTTAAGGTTAGTCCGTGAATTATTAAAAGTTTTGAAGGTCCCTGGGTCTTAAATCAGAATAACTGAGAGCACGCGACTTTTGGTCAGCAGAACTTGTTTTATTTTCGCCTTAGTTGATTGGTGCCTACCACCCATTCTGTTTTTGTTATATTCTAGCGTTTGTAAAAAGAGATGTGCGAAGAAAGGGCTAAAACTAAATAAAGTGAAGTATAGGAAATATAGATAGTCGCAGATACTCCTGCAGGTATTCGGGCAGGGAGATAAATCAATGCACCAGTTATCAGCCCCAACAAAGTGGCCCAGGTTACACATGACATTCCTCTGCGGGTGCTAAAAAGGATAGATTTTAATTTAAGTGTTCTCGAATGGCGAATTCCTCCAATGGCATAACTATCAAAACTAATGTTTAGCTTTATCATAGGGTATATTACCAAATATAGAAGGGAAAAAACGGTAAAATAACCACCAATAAACCAATGCTCAATTAAACAAAATACATATAAAAATTTTAAAATAAAAAAACCCTAAAAGGCACGCTAAAGCACCGGAGGAACACCCACTTCTCTGAGAGACAGAACATATAACGAAAACTAAAGGGTAAATAGAGTTGAGGAGGCTTATATTCTCCAAAGAGTCCTCAGTTTTACAACTGGGAATCCACGAACCACTCCAGAGTGCAAGTGGAAAGTGGTAGCGACCCCAATTCTCCCGGTACTGAGACACGTAGCGCGAGCGTAGTTAACCCAACCTGGCAGATAAAGCAATCGTCAAAATAAGGTTCCGAGAAGCGAATCATCAAATGATGCTGCGTTCAGAAAATTTACCAGAAACGGAGGTTGCAGGGAAAGAACTGAATATGTAGAGGCATTTTGGGTGTAGGTCCATGGGAAAGTTTGCGCCACAATAACATATATTTTTCCACTCCTGTCAGTAATCTTCTATTTTATATAGCATCCCTCGCCATGGTGGTTATTAGCCTACAGCGCCTAAGGAAATAATATTAGAATG
This sequence comes from Ceratothoa steindachneri, assembly GCA_963969495.1. Taxonomy (NCBI): domain Eukaryota; kingdom Metazoa; phylum Arthropoda; class Malacostraca; order Isopoda; family Cymothoidae; genus Ceratothoa; species Ceratothoa steindachneri. The sequence continues at coordinate 194,659,899 of OZ018323.1, read as the reverse complement.
GAAAAGTGATCAATACCATGAAAGTCATCGGCCAGCCCTCCCCTAAAATCGAGACGAGAAATTGAATTAGTTCTCGGAAAATGATACACATCATGAATTCATCTACATTCAGAACACCAATTTTCAGCTCTTCTAGCAGTTCCGCCAGGACCAGCCCCCTGAGAGTGATCATGTAGTCCCCTCAGAGATCTTCCCCTACCCTTCTAATCCCAAGGAAGGAGAAATTGACTTGGCAATCGCGTATGACGCTGCGGAAGCGTAAAAAAAGAAGAGGGGGGAATTAAAAGGGTAACAGGCGGGAAGTATATAGAGATCTTAAATATCACCAGGCAAACCTGAGCCAAGCGCAGGTCAAGTGGACGAAAGCTGGTCGACGACTAGCATGAGAACATAGCTGCTGGCCAAAAGAGAAATGTGTTAAGATACTTGTAAAGAAAGTGCCAATAAAAGAGGAAAATTGAAAAGTATAAAATGAATAAAGTCCCGGTAGTATCAATCTAGTTAGAGAGTGCCAAGGGCACTGGGGTAGGAATGACCTGTTGTTTCGCCAGATACCAAGTTTAATTAAAAGTGTGAATGGGCATTCCCTTGTGGGTATGTCTCTCTCAAGTTTTTCCTTTTCCTCCAAGTCTCTTCTGATTATTTTACATTTCTTGCAAATTTACCAAGCCGCTTTATAATAGATTTATAATATATAGAGAGTGCAAATTACTGAATGTAAGTTGGCCACAGTCGGCTCTCTTGGAGGTTCCGGGATAACGGGAAAATAGGTACAAAAATAACTTTACTAATATGCAAATTAATATTATTTTACAAGATAAAAGGAGTTTTAAACCGAGGTATACACACACTAGATGTAAACGAGTCTCAGTGGCTAAAAGGGGAGAGGGAGACTTAGTGAGGACGGTCACTGTACAAACAAACGAACAATATTGAACGAGGGACGCTCGAATGACCTTGAGCGTTTACTAAGCCGATGATAAAGGCTTTACATGAGGTGGGTGAGTAGAGAGAACACTTGCACAGGAGAGTTACGCGTTGCAGTTACAACGAAGATTTGGTCCGAGGGAGTAATCCTTGCCTTGGCACAAAGTTCAAACAATAGTCTCTTGACAATGACTATTAGGGGTGAACTTAAATCTTGCTTTCGATCAACACGAATCGAGACTAAACGCGCTGCGTTCGACGAGCGGGAGGAAATGGGTCGAGGTAGACTCACGTGAATTAACGAGAATACCGGAAGGCTTGAGGGGTTCTGTGTGAATTGTGCAGAGACTAACGGGATGCGAATAGCGGCTACGGACGGGGAAGTGCAGACTGCGGATACGGGCTGGGCAGGGTGGGCGGCAGATGCTGACTTCGAATTCTGGTGCCGGAGGATTTATAGGGCTTGAATGGAGTTTACCCCCTTCATCCGAAGGGAAGGGTTCTTGGGTCAAACGCATCCTCAGATGCGAATAATCTCGGTCTTTTATCGCGAGCGCGGGAAAGTTCCTAAGTTTGCAAGGCGAACTTTATCCGACTCCAGATGGGACCTTCTGGGCCCTCGAACTTGCCTCAGCTTCCTGTGATAGCGGCATTTCAGGTCACCGCGGCGTCTTATAATTTCGCACCTTCATTAGTGCAGACAAAAATGGAAACCCAGGTGTCTGCTCTCTCTCTCTCTTTCCATTGAATGCCAAGGCAGCGTGCCTCTTCCTCTCTCTCTTCCTCAGATCTTTGACATACTTCACTTTAATGACTCCGTTTCAAAACAAATCTAGCTTTGATACACTCATTGGTTTCCAATATTTAAAATAATTAAACCCTCATAACCTACCTTCAGTCAACTCTTTTAACAATTAACTCCTTAGTTCTTCCTCTCATCGCCTGCTTCTTCCTTTAAATCATCTTCTAAGCTCTTCCTATCTTTAAGAAATAATTTAGTTTACGATCTTTAATCCTCGAATGTTTTAAAATTTGGGAGCCTTACGGAAACGTGGATTAAAAAGGATTTTTCACTTAAGGGGGTGACAGTAACTACTACTGACACTAAATTAGTCAGAAAGGTAATAAGAAGAGGGAAGGGATTTAAATCTAAGTTGAGTTTTTTCAATATTTCTTTATTCACTTTTACCTGCGGCAAAGCGCCAGGTCTAGGCGTCGCTAATTTTCAAAAGGAGTAAAGTTGAATTATACCCATTTAGAGCCATGAAATGACGCATATAGCCATTGGACATAGGGTTATACACCCTTGAGACTTCAAATCTGCCATCGGATTTGGCGCTGGGGGCACCATATAGTGGCGTAAGCCTCATTTGGCCATTTAAAGGCACTTGTTAGTGATTTGAACGATGGAGAACCATCAATCCAATAACCATTAATTATCTTATCACAAAACGCCGCGGGTCATTGGATGGACTTTCCCTCTTTTTTATTATGTTTTCTGTGTACACCTTACTTTCTTCACAACCTACTGAGCAGTTCATTGGCATAGCTCTTTTATTGCATCTGCTAATAATTTTTAAAGTCTTGCTCTCGAATTTTTTACCTAATTATTCTCCACGTTATTCTACTACGACCTTAAAACTTCAACTTATCTTTTTGAATTCACCTTTCACTACCATTCTTTATATCTTTCTTCCACTGATTGCACCAATTACTATTGATTAATTGCCAAGAAAATATATTTTAATGTTACCTCGTTTAACAAGGTGAAGCACGCTGATGCACTTTAAAAGTGGGGGCATTGCATGCTCTCTCGGTCTCAATGTGTATGGTGTAATGTGCTGTGAGGTGAATATATTAAGAAATTAACATTTCTCACATTCATAGGTTTCTTTATATTTTTCCATGCAATTTAACCTAAACAATTTTAACCTACGATGTTTGAAAGCATTGCTGCATGGAGCTTTAAATTTTATTGCTTGAAATCGACCAAAAGCACTAATTCCGGGAGCCGTGGAATCATATTTTGCACTAAACCTTTTTATCTAAACTTGATAGAGCCAAAAAATTAGGCACTAAATAAAAGTGCCTAATCCAATTTCCAAACTACGATATTATGATTGGCTTAGAACAATAAATAGCACATTTGCAAATAAATACGAAGATATCAACAATATCACGAAATTCATTGGCCTACACTCCTGTAGAAAAGCCACCTTATTAATGCCACAAATTTGAGATTATTATTTTGTCACAAGTCTAATCATACAAGAAATGAAAACATTGCATGATGATTCATTTCATAATGACAAATTAACATTCAATTGTAGAGTTTGTTTCTTTAAGCTGTCAGGACGGGGTCTGTTGAAAACCACAGCTTGAAGGAGATAGTAATTTTTCTTGGCTTTTGTTGTTATGATATTTGCAATGTCGCTTATCATCTTGACATCATATTCAGCAGTGTCATTATCGATTTCAGATACTTAACATAGTCCAACCTTTTTCTCTACTCCACATTATCAACCTCCACGGGCGTAACGCAGCTCAATTAGTGTAAAAGGTTGTTGAAGGGTAGGCTTTATCGAGCCCTCCTCATACGTTTAATGAGAGTAGGACATCATCTTGATCCGGATATGCGGAGTAAATAGTCGCTAATGAGTCCTACACAGATGCAAGGTCTGAGATTCCGTTTCGCTATTCTTGGAAGAGAGGTTGGAAGATCTTGAGTGAACATGAAGCCAATCCTTATAATTTGCTTCCGCACGTATCCAAGATAGGAATTCCCGTTGAATAAAGACACATACGCCACCAAAGAGCGCCTAACCTTCTTCGAAGCATACCTGACAGGACCATCCCTCTACTAACCTGAGATCGTTCGTGCGGCGCATGTAAATTTCATATGTATTTCACTTCTCTCTCAACTGACAACCAATGAAAGGACGGAGTCCTAAATGGCACAAAGGTCTAGGAATGGTAGTCAGACACGCAGCGATGAGGGACCTAAAGAAAAACTCTTCCTTATTTCCCGAAATAAACTCCCCGACTGATTTAGAGAAATCAGAAATTTCCTCAAATGTGGCCCAAGCTGCCTGCTCTGATTAGAAAAAAATGAATCCCCGAGAAGGAGAAAGAGCCTAAGCAACCGTTCTACAACGCCACGGAAGTCCGCCATATCAAAGTTAATTGACAATGGATAATAAAACTGCTATTCATGTGTAATTGCACTGCCACTGCTTAAAATTCAATGCCTAAAGACATCATATCAGGTGTAAATTACGCATTCACCTGCTCGGCATCTTTCAAATGGGATAGGGCTGAAAAACTCATATCTGAGCTGATTGGCATAAGCCATGCGCCCGACTGGTTTTCTGAAGAATAAAAGCTAAAGGAGAACGGCAGAGACGAGACTTCACAGCCATTCCCTCTTTGCCTGGCGTTCACGTCAAGTCCACTTAAAAAAATAGTCTTTCACAACTATGCTATATATGTACATTGAGTGAGCCGTCGGGTTCTTCCATGAATGGATGACCATTACAGGAGTTGGTTTATCCTTCCTGGACAAATAGGTCGGATACCTCTTGGGCACGTCAATTGCTGAAGGCACAGCCCTTTTAAGGTCATGCTTGAATAATTTGGTAAAGACCTACAAGCCCCAAGCGTTTAATCTCTTTCTGGCTTGAAACTTAGGCTGGCGGGGAGGCTTGTTTTAGGGTGACTTGGTGGCTTGGGTCTAGGCTGCGTGGGTCGGGATTCCATCGTCATTTTGAGGTGTCCTATGTATATCCCGAACGGTAACCTAGCATCTTAGCAGCTAGTAGTAAAGTAGATGAATCTCCATTTTTGCTACACTACTTTCGGGCGGAAGAACTTTACAAAACCCTATGAATGCCTCAACACCAGGTCCGGTGTCTTGCCTTCTGTGAGTCTAACAACTTAGTGGAAGGCGGGCAGCCACATTGCTTTATTTCGTGAAAGGTTCGTATGTTAAGGCGCAGGGCCCAACTCTCACCAATTGTATTAAGCTGGTAGTCGGGAGAGGTATAACGAAGTAACAATGAGTAACAAGGAAAATAAGTACCCTACAAGACCTTACAGTCCATTCAATGAGGATAACTTTGGACTAGCTGTCGAGCAAGCACATCTCTGCTTAATTGTCTTACGTCCTCCCTAAACGGCTACTTTTCAAGACTTTGTATGGTCTTGTCTTGAACTGGTCAACAGAATTGCTGTTGACAACCTCCACCGGAAGTGCGTTCCAGCTACTGCAGATACTCTACGGGAAAAAATTCCCACACAGATCTCAGTTCTAACGCTTCAGCTCAAGTATGAAGCCGTGATTTCTTGTTTTGCTCTCATTGAGGCTGAAAATATCCTGGTAGCCAACATTGTCGAACCGTCGAAGTATTTTAAAAACTTTGATAAGCTGACTACGCAGTCTGCGGGTTTCCAACGAGAATAGAACTAATTCCCTTAATCTATCTTCAAAACTTTCATGTGTGATAGAGGGAATCAGTTTGGTTGCCCTGGCTTAGACGCGTTCCAATCTCGCGATGCCCTTTCAAAACGAAGGACTCCAAAATTGTACGGCATACTCCAGGTGCGGTCGGACGATGAGGTTATACAGACAGAGTACTATCTCCTTGTTCCGATATCCAAACTGACGCTTTATATACCCTAACATCCTTTGGGCTTTCTTCTTTACCTCAATACACTGTTTTCAAAAATTGAGGTCAATGGTGATAGTTACACCCAATTTCTTCTCAGTTTCACTCGATTCAAGAGCAGTGCCCTTAAGGATATAGGGTGATTGGGGATCTCGGTGGACGATATGCATCACTTTGCATTTGTTCACGTTAAAAGGCATTTGCCAGGTGTCCAACACTGCCCAATCTTTCGAAGATCATCTCGTAGGCGGGCAGTAGTTCCATCCTTGTTAACGTTCATACTATGCTTGGTAACGTAGGCAAAAGTATAAATCTTGGCAACCATGTCACTGCCCATGTCGTTGACGTAGATGATGAATAGTAGTGGTCCCAGGACAGAACCTTGAGGCACTCCGCTAGTAACGGTCACCCACTCAGAAGGCTGTCCATTTCGCACCACCCGTTGCCGTCTGCTACCTAGCTAGTTCTCTATCCAGCCTGCTACTTTTCCGTCTATGCCCAGCGCTCGCACTTTCCGGAGAAAGCGGCGGTGTGGTACCTTATAAAAGGCTTTCTGAAAGTCTAAGTAGACCCCATCTACCTCCTCGTCCCGATCGTACTCAATGAAGAAGAAGTGGAAGAATTCAACAAGGTTCGTAAGGCATGACCGTTGCCTTCGTAAGCAGTGCTGGGAACTCCTCAGTAGCAGCTTTGACTCTAAATGCGACGTCATTCTTGTCTACCATGATGCTTTCCATGAGTTTACCGACCATAGAAGTCAGACTAATAGGTCAGTAGTTCGACGGTTGGCTACGGTCTCCTTACTTGAAGATATGAGTCACCTCCGCTTCACGCCAGTCTCATGGAACGCATTCGGTCCGTATTGACATGTTAAAGATTGCACACATGTGTCATGACACTTGATCGCGCACTTTTTTAACACTTTAGGTTGAAACCCATCCGGTCCAGATGACTTATTCATCATTAGGTCAGTGATCTTCGTTTTATTTCTTTTTCGGTTAAGTCCATATCCTCCAGCTTTTCCCCCAGAGTAGGAATCCGTTGGCTGGGAGATGGGACCACACTCTTCAGTAAGCACTGAAGAGAAGTAGTAATGAGGAGGTTAGCATTTTCTGCTCTGAGTGCTTTAATGCCCCATCAACCTTCCTCAAAGAGCCAATCGTTCAACGGATAAGTCTATGGCTGTTTATATACCCAAAGAACTTCTTCAGATTCTCTTTACAAAGTCTCGCCCCTGGAGTTCCTCAGACCACTTAGCCACTCTTATGCTGGACTTCACTCTCCTGGCTAGCCTCCGGTATTTGTCAAAGTCACCCGAGATATTCGTTTGCCGGTACACATTTCTCTTCTCCCTAAACAGTTGGCCGATTTCTCGATTAAACCACTTTGGGTGAACAAAAGACCGACGGGGGAAATTTAGAGGGTTGAAACGCGATTGAAGACTCATGAATGTGGTTTTGAAACTGTTCCACGAGTCTTCAACAGCCTCGCACACTTCTAGCCTCGCGACAGTCAGTCCAACACGAAGACCTGCGAAGTATGCTCTTCTTAAATCAAGTTTTCTCGATTTACTAGTTGCAGGCTCTGCCTTGGGTACTTTAAATACAAATCTAATTAGTCTGTTGTCACTGCCACCCAGCTCTTCGCCACCAGGGGTCCTAAATGATGTCATTCTCAGAGGTGAAAACCAAGTCGAGGATATTGTCTCCTCTCGTTGGCTCTCTCACCCATTGAGTGAGGAACTCGTTGTTTGCGAACTCCAGGAGTAGTGCATTCTCGCCACAGGGTTTTCTGGTTTCCCATTCAACATAGGTATTGAAGTCACCAATGATGATACACACTCTGTCTTTTAAAAGTTCGCCCAACAGCTGGTACAGACTCCTGTCCTATTCTAAGAGTTCAGGAGGAGGTCTGTAAAGCACTAGGGTCCTGTATCTGGCAGGTCCTATCTCTAGGTAAACACCTAGTAGTGTTCGCCCAACAGCTGGTACATACTCCTGTCCTGTTCTAAGTGTTGGGCAGGGGGTCTATAAATCACCAGGGTCCTGTATCTGGCAGGACCTATCTCTAGGTCAACACCTAGTAGTTCATGGTCGGATACGATGTTGCAATCCGTCGAGTTGAGAGTATCCTTGACCTACAACATCACACCGCCACCCTCTTTGTCTGGCCTATCTTTCAGGAAGAGCTGGTAACTGGGAATCGTGAATTTACCTTCAAAATCTCGGCTTGAGGTTTTTATCCACGACTCCGTTATGGTAACCATCTCAGGTTCTTCTGTTGCTACGAGGCCATGAATCTCAAAAAACTTGTTCCTGATTGACCTCGCATTGAACAGAAGAACTTTCAGGAAGGCCCGAGTGTAGAACTCTCTATGCTCTTCCGTTTCCTGGCTTATTTATTTGTTTGGTGAATCTCCTCTTTGCGACCTCCGAGAAGCTCGTTTCAGGAGTGACACGGGGGTACTTGCGTACGTACACCTTTATTCTGGTCCTGACACTCCTTAGGATCCGTTTTACGACATCTTGTATCATGTTGCAGAGTTCAGCCTTTCCTTTAATGGAAAAATGTACTCCATCCCTTTGGTAGAGATCGTTTCTACCATAGAAGGTGCGGTAAGGGTCTACAAAAAATACCCCCTCTGCCGTACACAAATCTCCGAGGCATTGATTAAGGGAGACGTTCCTCGAGTGAGTGGTCAGGATTGGACCTCTTCTCGGGATCATCCCGATCAATACAGGTCTGCGTGTTTTCAGCCCACAGTCGTCCACAGCACCCATGACTGTGTTAAGAATTTTTTCTCTTGGGTCCTCTTCTTCCTCCTCTGAGGCAGAGGTCGTTGCTATTTACCATTAGGGCAACGACTGAGTTCTCAGAAGTCTGAGATTTCTCCGCCTCTAATCTGATCTGCTGGTTTTCCCTTCCTAGTAGGCAACTTACCTTCACACTCGTGCGCGAGCGTGCTTCTAGTAGGGGTTGCAGGAGCCATGCTTGAGAGTCCCCCAAAAGGTTGAACGTCGCAAATTTGTCTGCACTTGTTTCTTTCGCCAGAGACTTATCTCTATTCTCGTTCGTCTCCGTATTTCTCGAAGTCATCCCGACCGCTACACGTCTGCGTGTTTTCAGCCCACAGTCGTCCACAGCACCCATGACTGTGTTAAGAATTTTTTCTCTTGGGTCCTCTTCTTCCTCCTCTGAGGTAGAGGTCGTTGCTATTTACCATTAGGGCAACGACTGAGTTCTCAGAAGTCTGAGATTTCTCCGCCTCTAATCTGATCTGCTGGTTTTCCCTTCCTGGTAGGCAACTTACCTTCACACTCGTGCCAAGGCGTTCTTCTAGTAGGGGTTGCAGGGCCCGTGCTTGGGAGTCCACAATAAGGTTGACTATCGCACATTTGTCGGCACTCGTTTCTTTCACCCGAGACTTATCTTTTTTCTCTTTCGTCTCCGTATATCCCTTGTTTTTCTTCTACTTCTTACGTTTTTTTTTCAATCTTCATTTGTCTTTTCTTCTGTTTCTCTTTTCTCTTCTTCTCTTTCTACTTTCCCTTGCGTACCAGTAACGCTCGAATCCTCCACACTGTGGTGAGCTGCATTAAAGTCATTGTTTTTCTTCTTTTTTTCATGCTTCTTTTTCTTATTATTTTCTCCTCATAACTGAAGTGGCACTGCCAATGCAGTTTCAGCTCCTTGAGTTGAGGTCTCATCTGTGGAACCACTCAAGTCAGTGGAAGTTTTGTCTCGAGCTTGAGCTGACTGGGCCTCTAGTTTAGAGGCTAGCTCTAGAATTCTTTCCTCGAGACGTCGAATCCGAAGCGCGTGCTTCCTGTTCTAGAGTCTGCAGTTTACTTTTCGGTGCCCTAGACTTATCCTCAGAGGTTGTGAAGATATCTTTTAGTTCATTGCAGTATTCCACTGCCTCTTGGACCTCTCCTTTAAGGATGCATTCGGTGAATATACTTTCCGGATTGCATTTCGAAAAAAGATCCCTCCGAGAAGTCCACGCACCAATTGTCCTTCTGGCATATCACAAAAGTATATTTGAGTGCAGCTGTACCTTTTTTCCCTGTCATTTTGAACACTTTTTTCTCTCAAAACTTTGCAACCAATCAATAGTAAAAAAAGGGGTTTGTGAGGTTTTCCCGCGTGAGTCGCTCCCGCCTATCGATCGGAGACGTTTCGGATCTTTCAGAAGGCACGCTTCATGTGCTGCTGCTCGTCCGACCGAGTCACTAAACCTCGGCGTGCCATGGCTCCTAACCAAGCATCACTGACGGTCTCCAAAGGGGCCATCGATTTGTCACCAGGTGAACAACGGAGCACGCCCCGTACTAAACTCCTACTAGTTCCCTTCACGACGGCCAAGATCTCAGAGCAGCGTTAAATGGATATCCCGCCACACCAAGAGACTCGACACAAGGCTCTTTATTGGCCTGGCAACCAACCTGCGAACAAAGAGCCGTCACCTTGGACCGATGCTACCAGAGGCACCTGTCAACGGTCACTGGAAATAGTCAATAATTACGCACAGGGAAGTGGTTAACGGGGAACTACCCTCATCCCATTCATCGTGCCTCAACGCCTAGGTTACCTCTAGTCCTAGTCTTTCGCAACCAGCGAGCGTCGATTGGCGTTGTTTATAGAGGTTCCAAAGCCTGTCTTCTGACGCATGAAGTAGCTGCCAGGTCCTTATATGTAGATAGAGGGAATAAAGGGTAAGAGTAACATGATAGGAGTAGGGTTTTTTTGTTTTTGTTTTCTTTTTGTACAATAAGAGGAAGAGATAGGATAAAAGTGAAAAACGAGGATAGAAAAAAAAGGAAGGAAGGACGCACTTAGTTTGCAAACTCGTTTCCGACCAAATCGACAAGGGAAGCCCTACCGGGGGTACCCAGAAGAGAGGTACACCCTTTGAAATAGCTCTAAAATTCAAGAGTACACACAAGCTCTCTTCCCCTGACAAGGGGGCGTCACCTCTCCCTCTATAGCTACCCCCTCCCCCGAGAAAGAGAGAGAGGAGGATTTCTCGTAGAACTAAAAAGTCTAGGAACATAAGGTGTTCACTTTATTTGAGAGGCTTAAGAAGTCATATGCTCGGTTGAACTTGACATGATTAACTCCTTGGACTCTCTGGAAGAAATTCGGTATGTAAACCTATTTACCAGCAAGACATCCTTCTGATAATAATACAAGTTATATAGTTTTAGGGAAGCAGGGTGTAGATGGTTAGACCTAGATAGAGGAATAAGTAAAGAAGGTCAAAAGAAGAGTAAAGGAAAAGATAATCTTAAAAATACAGGCTCATATAATAATCGAGGGGCACAACAGCTTTGACAAACTTAGCCAAAGGATAAAGTCAACTCAGTGAGCCAGACTTTTATTACAGTCATTCGTGAGAGTGAGGACGTCCTGCTTGCCTAAACCTACTTAAAATTCAAAATTTTCTTATTTTCGTTGATTTCTATATTTTAAGATACATTTTGCCCAGCAGCTTTAAATTTTCTGCACTAAAATCTGCCTAAATCACCGGTTCTTAGGTTCCAGAAATAATGATCTAAACAAGATTTAGGAATAACTTAGTTATAAAATTAAAAAGCATAAAATTATTAAATAATAAATAAAAATGAATAAAAATAATAAATAATAATTCAATATCATTTTCTGCAAATAACACAAACTTTACCAGAATCTAAAAGACTATCTAAAGTTACAACATCGCAATGACAATAGGAAAGAAGCTGAGGGAGCTCCTTGGGCGCAGAGTTTATATCTCAAAGATTCCACGTATTGTATAGAGGCCATTGTCAACTAAGCCATCTACCAGATCTCTCATGGAAATTTTCCTGGTTGAACACTCTTTAGCTTTTACCATTGATTCCCAGCTTCCCACCAAGAGACAAGTGTTCCAATATTTCCTTATATTTCAGAATTTAACAGAAGATTTACGCAGGCAAAATTTTTAACACATTGTTTAGAAAACAGACAAATCTATCATACTCTGCTAATAGATAGCTAGGATCAAGATAATGGTCAAGTAAAACGCAATGGATCTCTTCACAAAGAAGCATGAGAACATAGCGCTCTGGACAAGAGCAAAGTAACCATGGAGGAAAGAGAGAAGTATTTGTGTTGGAATTAGCCAGTCCGTTCGACATAAGTGCTCAAGATGCAATCGATAAAATCAAGAAAAACAAAGAAGAAACATGAGAATATCAGGTTTTGGTAAAATCGAAAGGGAGATAAGTGGTCATATGTATGGCTGGTCATTATGAATGTTTTGAGACACTAGCCCTGCAGCAAGCGGCGAGGAATGACAGGGCAGCATAAAGAAGAACAAGGTAAAACTAATTACTTTTAACTCCACAAAAAGTTATTTTTTAGTCCATTGCGATTTTTGCATACACTCAACAATTATATTATTAAAATTTTGTACTATTTTACAGCTGCAGCATGACAAAGGGCAGTTGTTTATTTGGATGACATTACTTGGAGAGACTCAACTGTGACTAAAGCTAGCACAGAGGACATAGATTATCATCATCCTCGTCGTGGATTTTCTTACCATCAAGTCACTGTGACTACTCTGACATTGACGTTTCTAACGAAGGAGATGGAATCTGATGTCATCTGCAATAGACTTAATCGTTTTGACTTATCATACAATAAAGTTACTGCTATGGTTTAGCCACCTTGCAATTTAAAGAGACTGCTCTGGATAATTCGCCATCTCAACCTCAAAAAGACCTCGTAACAGAATGCTGTACAGTTATAATATCAGCCAGAGTCAGACGTTCGAGTTTACCAAAAAAACTGCGCGCCTTACAATAAAATGGAAAGTTACTCTAGATGTCTTAGGCAGTGAAACTGGAAGTACCTCAGGGGATTTGGCTGTGCTAGTGCCTGGTCCATATTCGTCCACATTAGGAAATTTATTGGGAGTACTTGTCTTCGGAAAATTTTTCTGGCACAGCTTAGGCTAAGACCTCAATGGATTTACTGAAAACATGGGACCTTAGGAATAATGATATTGACCCTGTTTTTGACACTACATCCTTTAACAGTGATGTCATAGAAGAGCTACTAAACAGAAAGAGAAAATGCTTAACAAATAGATGTTTTATCTGACCTGTCGACATAATATCTCGGAAATTCAAGGATGAATATTTTTGATGAAGATTTTGGGTACAGTGAAGGGTCCAAATCATTCCTGGTTTGAGTATATGAAGGATGATTAAACGGAAATTTCCAAGATAAAGATAAATAGCTAAAGGAACCGAAGAAGGACAGTGAAGAAATACTTCAAGCCATTCTAACATCAGAAAGGCGTCCAAAAGCCGACAATGTGGAAATGGTTAATTTCATAGTCATCGTTCCTAGAGTAGACCAGGTGCCATTCATAAGGTCAGATCGATGGCCAGAAATCGGTACTTTATGAAATTTCTTCCGTTTGCAGAAGAACTTGAGTACGATGAATAAAATTATCAAAACTGGTTAGACTCAACTCTTTCCTTGCGTTTTTCTACACTCTAAGGATGATATCAATGGCTGCTGCAAAACCTCCCCTGAGTGATCGAAATCTAATCCAAGCTATGTTGCACTAAAATGAAACTGTCACCAAGTTTACTGATGAAGTATTTAATAAGATGAAAAACGACAAGTTGTACTTGACGCAGTAAGTCGTGCAATTTGCCCAGTAGATTAAGTGTCACTTTGAAGCACAATATTACTAAACGGTTACATGTCGTTGAGAAGCAAGAAAACTTCGCAACAGAAAAGCCTCTGTTTCAGATATTTATGACTAAGAGCACTATGGTTGATCTCATTGGCGAAAATTCACATTTCCTGCTGGAGTAACTGAACATTGGCTGCAAGTGACTTCCGGAAAGATGTCACGTTTTGCCCATAAAAAAACGTTGGATTGTTTGAGTCTGGAAGAGATAAATGACATTCCTTAACATGGTGTCAAAATTATGAGAGACTTCAAAAATGGCATAACAACATATGCAAAGCAAAAGCGCCCTCTCCTACAAGCTTTGAATTTCTACAAACGTCTCTTTCTCAGCATCAAAAAACAAATTCTCAGCAACTAAATGTGTAAATCAATCATCATGTAAGGCTTTTACTATTAAATCGATTAGACCTACGACAAAATGTTAATATATAATTTGTCTCATTAATAATGCGCTCTGTAGACCTACAGTGTGAGAAAACGAATTTTGTGATATTTCTGAAATATTTGTAAACTCACATTATTGTTGGTGCCTATTTGCTGCTCTATCTTGTTTAGTTTAAAGTTATATGGCAAACCATAATTCAACGTATCCCGGAACTGGTGATTTGGTGCGATTTCAAGTCAATATTTAAAGCTCTATGTGGTAATGCTTCCAAAAATGCTAGGTCAAAATAATTGTGATTCTCGGTTCATTAAGTTCAAACCCCAAAGCTCCTGTTATCAGGTATAGCCGTCTAAACATGGTACATACCTGTCAGTAACAATTATAGTAACAAGAGATGCGTAAGGAAAGTGGTGAAAATAATCGAAGAGAAAATAGCACCAGATATTAGGCCAGCGAATGGAAACAGTGTAGTAGGTATGGTGTACAACTATGAACAGTGAGTCTAGAAAACCTTACTAGAAGGTTCTTAAAAGGGGACACTTAGATTAAATAGGGAGGGGGACGTGTCACTTTTCCTGCACCAGATATAGCTACGTAAACCCCCTTCCACCCCAGACTGGTGGAGTGAGGTCTCGATGGCTACAGAATGGCAACATTGAGGCATTTGCGCCATCCACTTTGGGGGCTAAAAAATAGAAATCAGATGGGGTAATGAAGAAATGCGGGTTCTGAGGGGACGCCAGGTGCTTATTACGCATATACTGTAGAAAAACGAGTGCATTTCCGAGGTCTCTATCACTTGAGCACCATCAGGTAGACTGATATCCGCGCTGAGTGGCAGTCGATATAAATTAAATGGGTGGGGAAAGGTTATCAAGCAGAGAATGGAGAGAACATAATACAGCGATATGGATTGCATCTTGCCTCAAGAGAGAAAGAAGTAACCCTGAAGTGTTCAGAGACATGGATAAGATCAATAAACGGAAGAGAAAGAGAGAGAGAGCGTCAAACAAATAAGAGAATTAGGGGAAGACACGTAGGAGCTCGTGGCATAAAGCTAAAAGGAAACAAAGTCGGCTCACCATAGAGTCGAGTGCTCTCACTTATTCGATTTATGATCTAATGACCTTCAAAACTTTCGATAACTCACGGACTAACCTTGGGAGGACATTATCATTTCTATCATTCGAAAGATAATATAAAACAACATAAAAGTGTCAAATTTCGTTAGAATCGGCAGAATAATTTTGATGCTATTACCCAAATAAAAAGTAAAACGGCGACCGACCGACCGATATAGTGAGATATAGAGTCGCCCGCCACTATACTCGTGCGTGACCGAAAACTGGAAAACTGACGGGAGGCAGGAGATATGGGGGAATAGGGGATAAAATATAAACTTTTATTTATGGGGATGAGTTGGAACAAACACGTTTTGCGAGTGTTCAATGCCGTCAGGAGGGGGGAATAGAAACCACCGAAAAAGTAGGGAGAGGGTGGAATTCTAGTAAATGAATTCATAATACTTCTCTAGGAAATAGTGAGAAGGCCACTCCTTTGCAGATGATAAAGAGAGGCCACACTAACTGAATGAGGTAGCGGGGTTGGCACTAGTAATGTGTTGACCAAGTTTTCCATAGTAGCAAAGTGTGGCATGGTACATTGATTAGTGGAAGCCCCTGTCGAGTTGAATGTAAGAGAATAAAGGAATATTTGACTCTTAAGGAACGAAAATGCTAGATTAGACCTAAAATGGGTATGAGCCATGTTTATGCCAAAATTTAGAAAGGGGTAAGGTATTTTTCTTGTTTACTCTCAGATCTTGGAATAAACACTTTTCTCTAGACTTAAATTTTCCTTCAACGCATTTGTTGTCCTTCCCTCCTGAACATTACTTTATCTTTTGTTTTCACGGTTTGCGCATTAATTAATACGAATTTTAATTTGAATCAGTATAAAAACAATAAAATTTAGATAAATAGTCTTATCCTAGTAATTAATAAAACGTAGATTAATAAACTGTCAGAAAATTCGTATAGTTAACATTATTCAGCAATATGAAATAACGAAAATAAAAGGGAGGAAAATACATTCGATAATTAAGATTTAACATCCATTTAAGTTAATTTTCGTTTCACGTAATGTCATCAGGTTATAGTTTACTAAACTAGAGACTAGTGTCAATGAAGCATTCACTATTTATGCTAATAATTTCACAGACACCATGACTACGTTAATCCAATGTGTTAACTTGGGGAAATAATAATAATTTTTCCAAAATAAAATATATAATAATCTGTATATATGTAGTGTCATTATTTTGACTTAATGCCAAATTTACCACTACATACTTTAAAATTTGAATTTATAGAATCTTTTGTTATCCTAACAAACTTAGATCTAGTAAGGTATTTCATTACGGCTTCATCTTCTGCCAAAGAGCCAATTGATTTTTGTGTTTAAATGATTAAACACGCTGGCATGAATCAAAGATTATATATATATATATATATATATATATATATATATATATATATATATATATATATATATATATATATATATATATAGTGCTCGACAAAAGTTTAGGCCGGGTGCGTGTCAGACAAGTTGGGGCATGATACAAGTGTCATAAAAATATTAATCTTGCCTTTAATACTTTTTGGGGTATCCCGTGCGTTTCATGAAAAGCCCTCAGGCGTCGTGGCATGGAAATAGCAAGATCATGTAGCTTCTGGGTATAACATCTCAACAAGCACTAATTTCCTTCTCCAGCTTGGGAAGAGTGCTGACGTCCTTTCCTTGTAACTGCCTCACTTTCCACCTAATAAGGCCACAAACACTCCCAAACTACAAAAACCCAGTCACAAAATGGCGTTGGTCAGGAGAACAAGGGTACAGTCCTCTCACTACCGCAGACAAGCAGACACTGAGCACGTGCTAGCAGGCTGAGCGGGGAAACTAAAGGGTGTAGTGACGTTATGCCGCCGGCCCAAACTTCTGACTAAATTAAATCACCCTCATCTATACCATTCTTTTTTAAACATAAGTTTAGTCCACCTCGCTCACCCAGCCTATACTTTTGTCGAACACTGTATATATATATATATATATATATATATATATATATATATATATATATATATATATATATATATATATATATATATATATATATAATAGTCTTTAGATTTAAATGAACAGGAGTGATGAAACGGCCATGGGTTGTTTGGCCGCTCAGTTTCGGTATTTCACTTTTTTGTCTCCACTTGAGATCCTTAATTCTTGCACAGCGTTAAAAGAAATTATTTTGTAGTTTATTTTATGCAGCTTAGAGGGAACACTAGTCATGAATGTCTTACTATCTCCCTAGAATTTGCACTCTGCAGATGAGTAGTAGTAAGTTCGAAACAGAATAATATTCTCGCATCAAATGCCATTGAGACACTTTGATCACCAAAAGATCCTGGGATGGAACAAGGATTTTGTAGCTATTTCAAATTACAAACTGAACTTTCAACATCACACTGTTAAGGAAATTGAAACGAATTTTTGACTAAAGTAACTTCTAGACATTGTTTATATTTCTTAAGCACAGCATTTATAAATGCGCGTTCTACCAGGCCTGATCAACTACTTATCTTTTCATCATAAATCCCCCCTCCTTGCATTTTATCTTGTACCATTTTCAACCTCGCAATATGAATACTCCTTAAATAAATTCACACTGTTGTAATGGAGAATAAAAACTGGGTGTCTTTGTGGAACGGGAGTGAGGAGAGCTGCTTTTCCTCCTGTTATATAGCACTCCATACACGGGGAGGGGGGGTCGTGTACACATACTTGTGAACTATTTCACTTCTTTAGAGCGTCAGACTCATGATCGAGAGCCTGGTTGAGGCGGATCTCCCTTTTGTACTTATCTTAGTTATCTGTTTTTCTTTGGTTTTGATTTTTTGTTGGGTTTCTTTCCTGTTGGTTTTGGGTGTTTTTTTGCTTCCTTGTTGGTATTTTAATATAATTTAACTAATAGGATGTCTCCTTTCCAGTGACTTATGGACATACAGGTAGTCGCCAAGATGGACTATTTAAAGAATATAAAAACAGCACCCCAAGTAATCTCTTCTTTGGCATCTCAGGCTTGTCCAACACCCCTTTAGTTATCCTAGATTTAACACTCCGAGTTACTACAAGATGTCTGAGGATTACGTGTCTTTTCTACCCCTAAGTCTCCTCAATTTTCAGTATCTTCTTCAAAGATCACCCCTTTCCCATGTTTTTGGTGGTCAGCCCCTCCTTGGCTTCCAAAACATCGTGTTGGTAACTGAATAGCAGGCCAGGTAGGCTCCTTTTTTAGAATCTCGAGCTTGTCCCGCGCCCTTCATTCCCAAGAACTTTACCGCCTGACTGTATAAGCCGGACATGCTACCTGTGAGTTTCGGATATTTTACATAAATAAGGACCTCATTAACGCCTATCCTCACAATTTCAATAAAGGCACGAGGCCTTTTCTTGTGTATCCGCAACGATTAGTAAGGATGAGCTTGATCATTATTCTAACGCCTCGTGAGTTTTCAAGTTTAAATTTGTACTAATTTTCGTCGCCGGGATAATTGTTGTACTTTTTAACCGCATACCTCACCCAACAACGCCTTTTGTTAACGAAAATCCTTCTTTCTCATCTGCTACTTATTGCTAAAAGCTTGTAGATTCTTATTTAATTTCGACAGGGTCGACACACATGTTGCCTTTTAGCGTCTATTTTTTTTTCTTTTTAATTAACTTCCTTTTGGCGTGAAAAAAAGTATTGACGGCTGGTTCTGTAGCAATAAGGGGGCCAACGGTAGCATTTGCATCGGTATAGGCCTTTACTGAGAGACACATGTGAAGCCTGGGTCGTAATCGTTTATTAGTGCCAATGTTATAACGCTTTTCTCGGATTGAGTTCGCTTTTAATGGGAGAGACAATTGAATTAAGCAAAGGGCGCATTTTTAATCACTGATATAAGAATAAGGAAAGGGGAGATGACGTAAGTGAATTAAAAAGAAAAGAAGAGTGAGGATTAAGGATGGAATTGAAATAATAAGGGCCAACCTTAAATAACCTGATTGATAGAGTTTGTATAAAGTCCAAACACACAACATAGATACACAAGCGAGCAAATCATCACTCCATAATCGGTGAAAATAATCGAAAGTGAATGAAAATATTTTGACTATAACAGATAAAAGAAACTTAATGTCATTTGCCGATGTCAGATTTCCTTCAATGAGATATAGGCGTTGATGTGCGCTGAGTCGACTTTGTGGCAAAAGAAGAGAAGTTGAACTCAGATGTTTTTTAGAATTGTATATTAAGATTTTGGTAGACCATAATATTTTTTTGTAATTCAATAAACATTTTGTAATATTTATCTAACCAGGCAATGGCTTCGCCACTCCCTCCTACAGAGGGAGCTTGCGCTTTGCTAATATGATTAAAGTTTAAAATCCCCCCAAAAGCAGCCATGGTTAAATTTTAATAAATTTTCTGAACTCCGCCGATTATAATAATTTTAAAAAGGAACTCTAAACTAAATTTTACCCTTTCAAAATATCACTTTGCTATAACATAGTTTCAGAAGTTATATAAAAGTAAATTTTCTGAACTTCACCATTTGTAATTCTTTGGGTTTTAAAAAAAATCACAAAATTTCGATACTTATATTTATTTCTGAACTTCACCATTTTGTTTTTTGATATTATAAAAGAATTATTAGAAATAACTTTGATAAAAAACAAGTCATAACCAAACTAAGATTAAATTATTTTTCAAATACTCAAAAAACTCTCCTTCTTAAATTATAGTTAGTGAGGTGATGATGATGAAAACCAAAATGTACTAACCAACGAAATCCTATCCACCAGAATAATAGTGATGATTAGTTTATAAAGAATGTGGTGAAGTTATGGAAAAGGAAAATATGTTGAAGGCACATTGGTCTAGAAATTCCCGTAAGGGGCTAATGTAGCTTAGGAAAGAAGAATCAGTCCAATGTAGACTTTATGGGACTTTACTGTTATCAGTACGTTGTAATTTGTTACAACGTTGAGAAAAAACCTGTCCAGTTAAAACCACCTGACCCCATCTCGTTAAACCTTCCGCCAAGACATTCACGACCACCTGAACCCAAATCACAGAATAATTGAAAGGATTTATTTAATTATAATACTAAAACATAAACATTGCATTTAAATAATGCTTGCAATCCATAAACTGGACCAATTAACCCTAGTCTTGCCTAAACTATTCATATAGTGCTTCAATTTGACTCGCTAGCCATCTCACTAGGCAAAAAAAATTCCCAAAACATACTACAATTTGATTAAAGTAGTTCTTTCATAAGTATATACATATATATAATTGAAGAGGGTCCCTCTTTCTTGGCGACTGTCTGCAAGGGCATGTTTCGTTGTTAATAGTTAGCCTATAAAATAAGCTTTTATAAAAGACAGAACCCAAACAATTAAAGCAAGAAGAAAAGGGCATGATCCAGTGTCATAGGGAGGCACGCCACAGCCCGGCGCCTGAGAACAGACCCAGCACCAATATGACCCAGCCTCCTCTAAACGATCAGTCAATCCAGTATCAAGAGTAGACCAACACGTCCTAATACAAGGTAACGACCAATAGTGCCCCTGCTCGTCCAGCTTCTCGTATTAACTATCACTAGATAAATCGGAAATATTCAAACAAATTGTCTTCTTCCAAATGAATGAATAACTTAAATGGGTGCCAAAGAAAAAAAGTGCGAAGAAGCAGGCACCTTAGAAAGGAGATTAAATTAGCCATTCTTTGATCTTGGGGGCAAAAAAGAGTGAATCTAAAATAATAATTACCAATGTGTTTAATGTTTGTTCATTCTATAAATAATAAGGAATTTTTTATGTCTATCAATGTTATAGATAGATATAATCGAGGCATGTTTGTTTGAATAACTAAACTAGTCTACTAAACTCAAGGCTTAACTACCTGTATGTTTCAGCGTAACATCAAGGCTTAAATTTTGACGTAACTTAGTTGGCATTTTCAGGGCAATTAATTGTGCATTATTTTTGTTTAATTCAATGTATCTTATCGCTAAATGAGTGTCAAAAAACCATTCGCAACGTTATGCTTTGGAAGTTTTAAAAGAAGAACAATGCTAAGCTTGAATAAGTATACGCTAAAGGAATACTCCATGTGAGCCAATATATATATATATATATATATATATATATATATATATATATATATATATATATATATATATATATATATATATATATATATATCATTCTAGTGTTTTACAAATGGGAACAACTGTCACTCAACTTTCTGGCACTGTGATACTTACTCAATCATTGGAACTTCGCGTTTCTTGAGAAAACATAAACAAGGTTTGGAGACCAAAAGTCGCGTGCCCTTCATTTATACTGATTTATGACCTTAAGACCTTCAAAACTTTGAATAATTCATGGACTAACCTTGGAAGTACCTTGGCAATTGTATCATTCGAAAGAGAATGTAAAATCACGTATGGATTTCAAATTTTGTTATTATCGGCCGAAGAGTTATGAAGTTATTGCCAAATAATTACCCAGCTAACCTTGGGAAGACTTTTAAATTATATAATTAGAAAGAGAATTTAAAATAACCAAAGGGTCTCAAATATCATTAGTATCTGCAGAATAGTTATGATGTTATTGCCAAAAGGAAATAATTTCCGGGCTAACCTTGGGTGGTGGTGTTGTAGGGGGTGCTGGTGGTGTAGGTTGTGTAAGTGATAATTCGAAAGAGAATGTAAAACAACATAAGGGTTTCAAATTTCGTTAGAACTGGCTGAATAGTTACAATAGCATTACAAAATCAAAATAAAAGCAAAACGGGGCCGACCGAGCGACATAGTGAGATGTAGAGCCGCCCGCGACTAGACTCACACGTGCCAAATAAAAATAATCATTTCTTTTGCGCGGCCCCGAAAAGGACAACTACAAGAAAACCTCAATCCAATTTTAGACACACACACAACGAAAAGTTAGCCTCGTCCATCAATTCAGTAGAGTTATTCTAACCCCTCCTCCTCCATTTGAAGTATAAGAACTAAGACTTAGCCCCTTGTAGTTAATTTTTGATTGTTATTCAATACTACCTGTTCATCATCATAGCATTATCTTTTCAAAGTATCAAGCGATTTCTACCAGATTTGCCATTACAGCCCAAAGAATAACCTTCATACAGACAGCATGTATTATCCTGCCTTGATTTGAATTCATGGTTCACTAGTTGCTGGAATTGTCACATTGATACTGTTAAATTATTTATAGTGTGGGGTTAATTTATTTATAAAGTAGTCATATTTATTAGTGTTATTTAAGTTTCGTTGCAAAGATATAATTTCTCTCGATATGTCTACGTAGATAAAGATGGAGTTTGATAGATTTTATATCAGAGAAGCTGTAAAGAATTTATCCAAAAAAGAGAGAAAGTGGAAAGGGTGTTTCTGTCACAAAACCTACATAAATTCAGCTCACTCGTGAATTAAAATAGCCCTCTTGAACTACAATGTGTGACCCTCAAGTGACAATAGACTTCCCTCACACATGAATAATTTTGCAAGAACCATAAGAAACCACATCGCAACCACTCTAGACGACTTCAATACGCCTACTAGGGTAAGGACCACGTGTGCTATTATTCCCTGCCCGAGTTTCAAGCTGCTTTGCCTCACTCGTTGTTCGCCAAAACCAAGCTAATTTTCTCTTTGGATAGAGTAACAATGACACCTTAAAATTCAACTCATTTGTCTAGCCACTGACATATACAGTCCCACGATTTGCAAAAGTTCTATTACACGTGTTTTTAATCTTTCGAGAGGCTTACGTGAGTCCTAGATAACGTTCCGCCAAAGAAACGTAAAGTTTAACTTTAAACCTTTCTAGCATGTGACATTAGGACGGTTTTGTCAAGATGGAAGTGAAAAGAATCGAGATCGCTGCTCTCCTTTGCATAGGCAACAACTAGTCCGACATCGCAAAGTAGCTCAACATCAGCTGAATTACCGTCCATAGTGTCACGGAGATGCTTAATTATCATTCTTATTATTAGAGAAACCATTTAAGCTTCCAAACAGGGTGAAGATCACTCATGGCAACCTCACAAAATACCCAAAGGCACTGTCGAGAAATATTCGTAACATGTGAAATGACTAGAATACACAAAGTTAGGACACAAAAATTTACTAAAATATAATATATATTTTTTTAATTAAACTAAAAATATAAATAACAATGAGTATGCCGGTCCCAATTAAAACCGCAGGAAAGCATATAAATACTGAAAAAAAGGCATTAACAGCAAATCTAAAAGCATTCAGGTTAGCACAATGATTAATTTGATTTGGAAGGTCGTTCCAAAATTTGCTATAATATGGAAAAAAACATTTAGAAACCTGAATAATTCGGTACTTAATATTAAAAAATGCATAGTTATTTAGAGCTAAGCTACGCCTAGTATGTCTATTGTTGATAAAAGGAAAAGGTAGACTCAACTACAGGTGATCGTTAACATTATGGAAAATCTTGTACAAGAAAGAAAACCCCAATTTTTCTACGTTTTCCAAATCAATTGTTAAATCTGGTAGAATGAAACAAATACAATTTAAGGCTCCGTCTAATGAGAGCCATATAGGCATGCAATACTCGAAACATAATAGGATGAATACGAAACAAGTTTTAAATCAATGTCATCATTACCTAGTGCCCTGAAGCACTTACGAAGAAGTCCAGTTTTTTTTGTGCTATAGAGGAAGTAAAAAATCTTAGATGTTCCTCAAAATTTTACTTATCATCTATCAAAACAGCTGAAGTTTAAGGGAGCAAGGAACCATTAAAGGAAACCCACAGATAAACAATAGTGGATGAAGACAGTCAGGAGTCCTCGAACTACTAACAAATTATAGATTGTGTCTTGCTTGGATTAAGCTTCATGCCCAATTTAAGACGCCACGTCTGTATTCAATGAAGATCTCTATTCAGGGAATCAGCCACAAAAACACGATCACTAGGAGAGTTAACTGAGGCATACCTAGTACTATCATCATAATAAGCAATTAATTTATTTCCTAAATTTGATGACCTGTCGTCAGTGTACAGTATAAAAAATCAAGGAGCCAAAACACTAGATAAAACCACTATAAAAGAGCTTCCATCAACTAAAACACGTTGCTGACGGCCAGAAAAAATTCTCTAAATACATTGATAATTGTACCACCCACCAATTGCAGCTTATACAATAAAACCTTATGATTTACTAAATTAAATGCAGAGCTAAATCGATGGAAATAACCCTGGCCATAGAGTGAGCATCCAAAGAGGATTGCAGATCATGAGTTAATACCAATAAAGCATTAGTAGTGCTAAGACCTTTTCTTAAACCAAATTGCATACCAGGCAAAATATTTTTGGAATTCACAAACTTGTATAGTCTTCTTGCTAAAAACTTTTACTAAACTTTTAAAGGAATTGGAGTAATAGAAATTGGTCTATATACCAGGGGAAATTGTATAGGAGAGGCTCATTAATTATTTGGTGAAACATTGGCAGTTCTTGAGGAGATTCACAAACTACCAGAGCCAGAAGACTTAGGGAGCCAGTTGCTGAGATAAAGTTTTTAGAAAAAGTAGAAATATATTATTTGGCTTAGTACCACCGAGGAAACCAAATCATCTAAATAGTATTTTAATTCTGAGGAATTAAAGGCAAAATATGAGAGTTTTGGATTAGGATTACAAGTCGAAGTGGGATCCATTTTTTGCTTATTTTGCTTTCTGTGAAACACAAATGACAAAACTTAAGCCTTAACAGATGGGTCAAATGTCATTGTTGCATTTTCTATTCGAATGGGAGTTAATGCAGAATCAATTCCTAAAGATTTTTTTGTTGAAAAGTGTACCACCATTTGTGTGGTTTGGATACATTAGTCAGGACGTTCACGTAAATGACTATTATATTCTGTTAGTGCATCAGCATAAACAGATTGATCGTGAGATCTAAGTCCCACATAACTTTTTAATAACAATCTAGATTCATTGCGAGACCAGAGGCGATAAACAGATTGCTTCTCTTGGTATGCCATTCTACAATCAACATTGAATCATAAATTGTCTTTTAGCTTACATTTTATGATCTTATTAACAAGGGCAACATTTAAATCATCAATAGGATTAGGAGATTTATATATATATATATATTACGTCATTGTATATTATCAAAGTACGGGAATACACCAGGTAAATCTGCCTGAGACTTAACATAGACTTTACGAGATATACTTATATTAGGAAACTCAAAATTAAGTTTCAATTTAAAAGAAATAAAAGAATGGTCAGACCTACCAAGAGGAGGCTTAATAGCCGAGTCAATTACACCCGGTACATCTGTAATCAGTAAATCCAGGCACTTTCCACTCTGGTGAGTTGATTTAGTAATAAGCTGTTCATATGCAGACCAATTAGCAAAATTAAGTGCAACCTACCACAGAACAATCAGTGTCACTGAATCAATGGAACCATTCTCTATAATGAAGATTCAGTTCACCGAAAAATTAAAAGCTGACTTACGGTCAGACTCCTAAATTCTATTCATAGAAGCAAGGAGAGAGACATTCAAATATACTACTATCCAAATCTAGGTTACGGTATAGACTAAATATATAAAAGTTAATAATTCTGCTGCGAACCTTAACTAGTTGAACTTCATCACAATTACATTTAAAATCAGATTTGACAGAAGGTGAAAATCAAGACCCTCTATAAGTAGCTAAGCTACGAACTCGTGGTTTAGAGTCACGTAACGCAGAATAGGTTTTATTAAGATCAAGTAAGAGTAATTCAGAGATACTTTATCCAACACTAAAGTCTCAGAACACCTAAAAATATCAAACCCCCTAGAGGAAATTTGAAATTCATCAAGTTTAGAGTATAGCCCCCTGATATTACTATCGAGAATTTTACACCTTTAATTAGAGTTACCAGGACCGGGATGAACTCAACATCGCCATATGCAATCAGCAGGAAATCACTAAACAAAAATAACTTAAACCTAATCCAGAGATTCTTAGCACCCCCTGAACATTTAAGTTCTGCTGGGTATAAGACTTAAAGAACGACCTCCTTCAGGCAGACCTCATGTTGTCAACCGTTTATTTGTGAGAAAGGCCTTCGAAAGTGCTCTAAAGATAAAAATGACTGCTCTCTCTCTCTTTCTCTCTCTCTCTCTCTCTCTTGAAGAACATCTCGGCGGCAGGGAGGAAAGCGGGAAGAGCTTTAGGGGCGTAGAAAGGCCTCTGCTCACCGACCGTATTCCAGAACAACGTCGGGATGGCTGTCATCACATCCTCAACGACTTGAAGAGTCATTATTAATTGAATTCTCATTTTTTTCTGATAAAATAATTTTCACGATCGATTAGATGATCATCAAACAGAAGGGCCGCATGGTAAACTTAGCCAGCCGGTCTCCAAGATCCGCTAAGTGTTCAAATCAAGCACCAGGCCTCCATGATAATGTTCGGCGTTGTGGCTTCGAAAGGTGAAAAGATGTCGCCGATGTGGTTCGCGGCCCGTACAGGCTTATCACCGCCAGTTACATGGATATGTTGGTCACGAAAGTCATGTCCTAGTGAAAAAAATTACGAATAAGGCAGACGATATCTTTCAGCAGGATGGTGCCTCGGCACACATTACCAAGACCGTGCAAGAGTGTTTGGAGTGGAACATGAACTTCTGATCAAGGGAATTTTTTCCAGCACAGTCAGCCTATCTCAAACCCCTCTACTACAGCTTATAGGTGCTTGTCGAGAGTAAGGCCTGCTAGGTCCGCCACAGCAATGTAGACAAACTGAAGTCCTACCTCAACTGCGTTTAGGTGATCATGAGGAAGGCCTTCGTCCGCAACATGTACGCGACTTTCAGGTCCCACCTGAAGCGCGTGTTCGCACCAAGGGCGGCCACATTGATTTAATATTGCAAACAAAACACAAATTAATATGTTAAAACAATAAAAAACGTGTCTAAGTGTACAAGAAGACTTTTGCAAGACCTGGTAATTGATGGAACTTCGCCCCTTCTAAGAGACCCCACGAGATTGAGCTATAAAACTCGCCTCGCTTCAATTATGAAAAACTTCAATGCATCACACTATGACAGCCGATAGATCAAAAGCCACCATTTTATCACACTCACAAAGAAATTATACAATTTGTTTGATTACAGATTTGTCTAATTTAGGCATCCGAAGTGTTTGACAACATTTTTCTTAGGTAGAATGGGAGAAATTAGGATTATTTAGTAAAGCTGGAAAGTGTCTAGAATTAAAACAATTTACTTTTATCAAACAAGTAATTACTAGAGCTCTTGGAATAAAACGCCTCAAACACTTAAAGGCTGTAAGACATAATATGGGCAACTACAACAGAGAGTACGAAGTGGTGGCCAGCGGAAAGGGCCACAGCAGGCGTTCTGACCTGCGTCCACAAGCCTGAATTCATCCAACAACGGCAGGACGAGATGATGGAAAACCTTATCAAGGGAATCGAGACTTTGGCTAGAGAGATAGCTTTGGAGTTGCCACCATCTAGTTGTCCCTGAAGGAGGAACTTCGCTACCACTCGTAAAAGAGGCGTAGGGGATTAATTTTGACTGCTTCGGCCAAGAAGAATCACTTGAAGGCGAAGAAAATCATGAATAAGTTGAATCGTCCAGTTTAACTGAGGACGATCTGGTTCTTCTAAGATGAAAAGAACTACTACGACCATTTGCACAACAATTTGAACAAAAGGGGGCTATCTAAAACCATGCGACCTTTTACGTATCATGGAGATCAAATTCATCCAGGCTGTGTTGATTTTTGAGTATCTCCAGTGATAGTAATGTCATGCGAACTTATCTATGAGCAGGGTCTTAGGTTCGATTCAGAAGGCTATGTGTAGATGTTGAATATTGCGGTTAAACCATGAGTGGATGGGACTGCTGCTGGAATACCATACGTCTGGAAAGAGACAGAATTGTTTGTCCGAGAATTTCTTCAATTTGACCATCGCCACCTGCTGGCCTTCAACCTCCCGATTATAATCACATGGACTACAACGTGTGTGCACGGCCTGCAACACCAAACCCGAGCTGGTGGCCAATATTAAGGAAGTGTTTGGGGAATTTTTCAAGAACACAATGAAGAATATGTAACAAGAGCCTGGCCATTTTAAAGCTTAGTGGAAGCTTAGGGACGCTTATTAGAGTCAACTGTTATCTCCTAGTGATAATCTAGTTGATATTTTTTATTTATATATCTCAACTTGTTGCCTTTAGTCTTTCTTTTATGGAATATGCAACTCATCAAATATAGCCATATATATATATATATATATATATATATATATATATATATATATATATATATATATATATATATATATATATATATATATATATAATAAATATATATATATATATATATATATATATATATATATATATATATATATATATATATATATATATATATATGAATGCAATATCCCGCAGGAAAAAATGAAATGGTGTTTTCAAGTACTTTCGAACTTTATCAAGTTCCTTATCAAGGATAACTACAAGAAATAATATTATATTAGAGGTATAAATACGAAAGAAAAGTATGAAAGACTGCCTCAAAAACAAGAAATCACCAATGAGGAAGACGGAGGGAGAAAGGTAAAGATTTACATTAAGAATTACAAGAAGCAGGTAGTAAGGTCAAACTGAAAAGAGGAAAGGGTAACAGATTAAAAGAAATGGAGATAACCTAACGAGGTAGACTATAAGACACAAGAAGAGAAAGAGTGAGGAAAATACAATGTACATAACAGAGCAGTGATTTACAGCAGTTGAGAACTTTTGAGAACATCTATTAAATGTGTGCTTGTTTGTATTTTGAGTAAAAATATCTCCATTCTCTTCATCATCTATTTTTAACTCTTTTTTATTTTTCAACTTCTTATTCATCCATTTTCGCTTATTTGCTACTCCCATATTTTTGGATTTACGCTAAGTATCACCCTAAGATTTTAACTTTCTTCTAATATATCGTAAATTACTTCTAGTAATATTATTTTTTTTCCTTCCCAGTTGGCCTTTCAAAGCCTGCCTCGCGGTCTTTCCATGCATAATATCTTGAACGATGTCAAACCCGCGGAAATGGCTTTCTGGCCTAGATAGCGAGATGGGTTAGACGACTCAGGGTACCTTCGCCTATTTACTAGATATAGATTGTCTTAGGTCGCGGGCGACTCTTCATTTAACTATGTCGGTCGGTCTCCGTTTTGCTTTTTGTTATTTTAGTAATAACCTTGTAACTCTTCGGCTGATTCTAACGAAATTAAACCCTTATGTTGTTTTACATTTTCTTTTAAATGATATAATCGCCAAGGTCCTCCCAAGGTTAGTCCAAGAATTATTGAAAGTTTTCAAAGTTGTATGGTCATAAATCAGAAAAAATGAGAGCACGCGATTTTGGTCAGCAGACCTTGTTTCCATGCTCTTTCGTTTTAACTATCGTCTCCACTACATATTTCTTACGTGAGTTAAACTTAATTTTATGTAGTTATTCTTCATAAACCTCACCTCCAATATGTTCTACATTTAAATCTTCAAAATAATAAAGTTCTAATAGATTTGAAATTGCTAGAAACGCGTGAGATTCGAACCTAATCATCGATCTTATATAGAAACCTCTTTTTATTTACTTTAATTTATCTGATTCACTATAGCAACATTATGCATAACTTTAAACGGTGTATTGATAATCATTCTATGTTTAGAATTATTATGAGCGTTTACAAATTCCTCTAGCACGTCCATGTACTATTTTAGGTAAAATATCCGAAAAGTCTTTCCTTTATTGTTCTTTGTACACTCTCTACAAGACTACCTTTGTTTATCGGGTGGTCATGATATACTGCGATATTTTATTCGCTCAACAAGCCTTTAATCTTCTCTCAATCAAACTCTCCTCCATCATCACAACAGATATAACCTGGAATTCACCCCTTTTCTCCCACGACATATCGTATAGCATTTGACACTACCTGATCCATCTTCTCCTTTAAAGGAATTAATTAATCAGTGATATCTAGAATATACGTCAACTGTAATTTTTACGCGAATTTCCAGGAAGAAGAATGCAATATTCGTATAGAGTCTATTAAATATTGCATTCAAGATGTTTCTATCCTCCGCCGGTTTTTGAGAAGTTTAGGTGTTCCTCCATCAGAAGATTTATCATTGACCCCATGCAGTCTTGCATTACAATAGCCTCATTGTGTTACAAGGTGTATAAAGAAATCTTTTCGCAAGAAAGTTGATTGCAATTAATGACAGCAAAAAATCAAAAGCATTTTATTATACGACTATACGTTGGCTTATGTTTGAAGATCATGTTAAAAGAATCCCAATTTTCTACGGAAGAAACAAAAGTGAACGAAGCCTTTCTTTTGGTGTGAGAGTATTTTTTCCCTCACTATTTTTCACACTGAGAAGGAGAAACCGTGTTTCTCTTTTCTCTTTCATTGTTGCTATTGGCATGTATGTCACACAGACGATTGTAGTCTCAAAAAAGATGTTTCCATAGCTAGACATGTGTCGTTTGACCCCTACTACCATGCAATCGAGAGGGATCGAATTCTCAGTAGCAAATACAAGTGTAAATTTTAAACCATGATGCAAACCTTTCCAGGACGACGGAGACAGTTAATAGAATCTCAGCCGATCTAGTAAATAGTGTATTGAATTTGGGGAGTGCACTTTTCGGCTGTCGATGTAACACATTTAAATTATACTACCAAGCGAGGGTGTAAAAATCCATTACGTCTATTTTTGTTCCTTATATCCGTACTGCATGAAAAACAATCCATATTCCGCAGGATCACCTCGACGTTGCGTATTTGTGGGAGAAATTCCGTCCATTCCAGAATTCACCGACGGCGTAAATAAGACATATTTCAGTATCCTGAAAGTTGATGTTCTCCTTCTTAATGATCTCTATATTCCAGTTCTCTCTCAATCCATAAGTGGTAAGCTCACTTTCACACGCTAAACCACATGCGCTCAGCAAAACTCATGCGAGTGCGATAACTCTCTAATGCAACTTATGATTTGCGAAGTGTAAACAACTCCGAAACTATAACTTGCCCTGGGAAAGATGTTTAGTATCAAAAAAATATCCGAGTTTTGAGAGATTGAAATTCAAAATAGAGATGGGTTGATAGCAGAGTAAATAAAATCTCTTCTATAATAAAAATTCATGCTGCTAGATGCCCGCGAAGAGTGGATGGCCAGAAGGAGAAAATGGCATATGTAGAGAGGGTGAATGAGGCTGAGGAAATCAACATACAAATATACAACATCGAAAGAATCCTGGAAAGCGTTTAAGAGCAAAACTCTATCTAAACAGGTAAAGATTTCTTCCTGCGATTCGTTTTCTACATTGATTATATTTAGTTAATATATTATATTCAAAATGTGATTTTATAAGTATTTCATGCATTGTACAACGAATATGAAGTCAATATCTTTCTAAAATTGAAGGTGCTAATAAAAATAATAATACAAACAAGAAACCGAGACCATGAAGCCTGCTCATATTCTCTTTTTTTACAGTCTCTGGAGAAAGCTCGCTCAGAGGTTTCGCGGTTTGAAGATGGTCATCTGTGTGGTTCGGACTATAATGTTATAGAGCTAATCAAAACGACGATTATATTGTGAACTCCTCGGATGCAGTTGGTAATGTGCACATATGGAAGCGGAGAATGCCGAACATGTAGAGAGTTGACTGCCACATAGTGAATCTATAATTGTAGCATTCACAACCGCCTATGCTCTAATCAAGCTCTATGACCTAATAAACTAGGTGGGTAAACATTCGTTAGACTATGAAACAGAAAGTGTCATTTAAATTGCTAGGAAAGATGGTCCACAACCTCGACTTGGAGAAATCATAGGTGATCTTACCGATAAGATCAATGATGTGTACGATGGTTCGCGGTTTCGCGGTTTGAAGATAGTTATCTGTATGGTTCGGTCTATACTGTTATAGAGCTAATCAAAACGACGATTATATTGTGAACACCTCGGATGCAGTGGTAATGCGCACATGTTATTGCAAAACGGGGACCGACCGACCGACATAGTGAGATGTATAGTCGTTCGTGACTATACTCGCAAGCAACTAAAAAAGTTAATATACACTGAATCCTTCTCAGTTATTATGACCTTTTATGAATAAATTTTTTATCATTTATACTACCAACAATTTAATTTGTATCCAAAATAACTTATCATATTTTCTTTAGTTTGTGAGGAGAATTCTTTCATCTATGCCTCTTCGATCCTTGTTTTCATTGTATCTGTGAGCTGGTGAGAATTCCATACAGGGCCCTGTACGGAATTTTTGCGAATTAGGAAATAACATTTCGGAAGAAAGATATCCTGTTTTCCTGTTTATTTTATCATTCTTTGGCGTTCATTAAAGATTTAAACATTGTATATTCGCCGCATGTTTACCTCAACTCCCTTTTGTCCGTTAAATTCTCTATTAATTTCTCTCTTTTTCATAGTCCCGATCGACCTTGCGAAGCGTACCTTAAAAGCTTGTTTATTCCGAAGATGTTTGTCTTCTGCGTATCCGAGTGGTCTAAGGAACGGTTTAATTGAGATTAAAGCGATTGCTCGCTGTCTCAGTGTGCACGGTTCGATTCCCACCAATGTACTGAGTTTTTGCGAATTAGTAAATAATATTTCCGAAAAATAATTATCCTGATTTTTTCTGTTTCTTGAAGTTTGTTGGATTTATTTCATCATTTTTTCACGTTCATGAAAGATTTATACATTGTACATTCACCGCGTGTTTACCTCAACTCTCTCTTTAAATTATATAAAGTTGGTCCATTTTTTTCTTGATTGCTACCTGTACATGATCTCAGAGGCTAAAGGGGCGAGGGAGACTTGGGGAGGGCGGTCACCGTACAAAGACACGAACAATATTGACCCGAGGGACGCTTGACTGACCTTGAGCATAAAAGAGGGGGGGGGAGGTAAAAAGAGCACTAGCACAGAAGAGTAGCGCGTTGCTGTTACCTCCAGGATTTGGATCGAGGGAGTAGTACTTTTTTGGCGCAAAGTTCAAACAATAGTCTCTGGATAATGACTATTACGGGGGTTGAACTTAAATCTTGCTTTCGAGTAACACGAATCGAGATTGAGGGCGCCGCGTTCGAGGAGCGAGAATACCAGGAGAATACCAGGAGTTTGAGGGATCGCGAGAATTGTGCCGAGTCCAACAAGACGCGAATAGCGGATACCAACGGGGGCGTACAGAAGATACTGACAGGGCAGGAAGAATAGCGGATAATGCCTTCCAACTTTGGTGCCGGAGGATTAATAGGGTTGGAATGGGGTTTCCCCTCCCTCTGTCCGAAGAGGTGGGTTCTAGGATCAGACGCATCGCTAGACGAGAATAAACTCTGCCTTTTAGCGCGAGGGCGAGACGGTTCTTAAGCAGGCGGGGCAGACTTTGTTCGACTTCAAATGGGACTTTCTGATCTCTCACACTTGTCGCAGGATTGTTTGAAGGTGGCATTTCAGGTCATCGCAGCCTCTCATGGCGTTTCATCATTTCGCACCTCCATTAGCGCAGACAAAAAGGATCGCCCAGGTGTCTGTTGTCTCTCTCTCTCTCTATTGAAGGGCGAGGCAGCACGTATCTTTCTCTCTCTCCCTCTGTGATCTCTGATAGTATAATAATGAAGATATCTGCTTTGTCTGCTTTACTAATGGTAATCATAGGTTCATTTTTAAGTTGTTTAGTGCCCTGGATGAGGTGAAGAGTAAGAACCTTAACCTTAAATCTACATCTGATTTTACCTGCTTTAGCGAGGAGCTCCGCGGCAAGGATGGGTTTTGTAGTAATTTTCGTTCATCTTTCAGTTTATGTATGTCGTCGAAGAGGGTTTCAATATTTAGTAGCTTCTAATGTTTCTCTGGTTTAGCTAAAGAGTGGCATTGGTCCCGAGATTGAGAAAGTCCCCTTGTTTTGAGTAAAGGAAGGTTCAGAGAAGTTAAGGTAACCTTTAGTAGTTTCGGAGAGATTTAGGGGGCTTTCTGCGAAAGTGCTCGTTAGATGTTATTTTTCTGTTCAGCGGGTAGGTTTTTTTCTTTTCATTTAATCTGGAGCTCTTTTAGTTCCCTTTGTAAGACAATGAGAGCGGCTTTCATGAGGTTGAGCTGACGATGAAGGCGGTCACAACGGTATCTTACAGTCAGGTCCTCGTTTGCTGCGGCTCGGTCATGGAGGTGTAAGAGTATATAGGTAAAGTTGGGCAATATATCTTCATCGAGGTAAGTTTTGTTGAAAGTGATAGCTAATTTCCCATTTGTGATTTCTTTTCTAATCTTTCAATTTCTCGTATATTTTCCTCTACATCTGGGTTGAAGCCGTAGATAAGTTCTCCTAAATTCATTAAAACTCGGATTTTAAATCTAAAGGATAAGGAGAAGATTCCTTTAACAAAATAATTTATTTATCTGACGCGTTTCGATACTCTCGTATTATCTTGAGACATTAAGTAAAAGAACATATAAAAAGAATTTAACATTTGTAAATATATCAATGAATAAGCACACTTATATACAAACAAACAAAGAGACCAGCAAGTGCGAACATACTGACAAAGTTGTGATCATCTAAGGACAAGATTGCTTTGGGCTCTTCTCTTGGAATTTTATTTGCAAAATTTTTCATGGAAGCCAGCGAAGAGTTCTCGCAAAATTAACCTTACCCCTTATCTACTGCTGATATATAGATGGCATTTACATAAATGTATAATCAGAAGAAGAAAGACAAACACTCCGACAAGTATTTAAAGAATGTTTGTCCTCCACTTATACAATTGAAAGAAGCGAATACAACTAAATTCTATTTCACTACACTTTAACTACTAAATACAGTGACAAAATTACGACGAAAGTATACGTTAAAACACCAATCCTTGCCTCTGTATGAATGCCCAGAACGATACAAAAAAATGCGTAATTACTGCTTTTCTCGAACTTGCCTTCACCCACTACCAAACTTGGAATGATACACATAAGGAGATTTAGAGGGCAACGCAAGTATTTGTAAACAATTGATTCAGAAACCACGATGTAGAGCTAGCTATCAAGAAGAAAATATACCAATTTTACTGCAAAGAACAGCATACCGAAGAAAAAAATAACATAAAACTGGATGAACAGGGCATACCGAACCGACGAAAGGGTTATTAAAGAAATTAATACCAGAGCTATAGAGCCTACAAATACAAAACAAAAATATCGTTAACGATATATTATCAAACTTGACGCACCATTAGCCTCATGAAAAACAATCAGAAGGCCAGACCCGAACCTAAACAAATGACCCGCATCTTATATATGAGTAAAAATGCAACCTGCCCACTGCCAGTTCCTCCTCCACTCATATACTGGAATGAAGGTAATTAAACTAAAAAGAAGAATGGCATATTACCCATGCAAAAACTCCCTCCAAAATACACACAATTCAAACCCATGGAACTATTTTAAACAGAAAATTGTTAGAAGAAGTTACCAAAATTATTGATTTTGCAACAGATCGTCGACAACTACTTTTCCGAAAAGCCATCCATATACAAGAAAAACAACCCAAGATTAACATTTAAATTAATTCGAAGACTTACCAGTGGTAGAGTTAGAAGCCAAACTACAAGAGTTACTTAATCTCCGCCTATGAAGGTCCTTAATATCTTGTGGAGGTGTTCTCAAATTTGACCTTCGTTCCTCAACATATTCCAAAGTTTATCAGTACGTTCGCAGTTGCTGATCTCTTTGTTTGTTTCTTTGCAAATTTTAGATCCACAGCTAAAATTTACATTTTCTCCGTTCTCTGTTAAAGGTAAACCTTAGCTGATATAAAACTTCTTGAAATTTCTCTTTTTACAGAATTGTATAGTTGCCTTGTCGTATATTTAACGCTCCTGAAGAGGGTTCAGGAACTCCAGGAGACTTTTCTAGCAGATTAAGCCATTCTTATTATTCCTCTTACCTAACCGCATTAAGAGGTTCGTTAATGTTTACTTCTAAATAAATATATATATATATATATGCGGTTAAAGCGCTATTTTTGTCAGACAGTCTTCATCAAAGCCCTCAGAAGGAGCTCTTCTCACATACACGAGAAGATAACACTTGAAATAGGCGTTCTCTCAGATAGCTGAGAGAACGCCTATTTTAAGTGTGTTACTGCAATAATTTGTCTTATATTTATATATATATATATATATATATATATATATATATATATATATATATATATATATATATATATATATATATATATATATATATATATATATATAATTATTATGCTTCAAAATAACCCCTAGGAAACGTTTTTTGTGTGCGATTGAGCGCCCTTGTCTCAACCAAATTAAAAGGCCACATCCTTTGTGAAATGTCATCTATCAATTTTATATAATCATAACGATGGTTGTTTTTTGTATCGTATTTTGAACTCCTTGCAATATCTAGAGTTTTCATAATTCCAACACTAATCAAACTTTCCCACATTTCAAGTGTATTCTCTTAACTTGTGGATACATTCGAGGGCTGTATGTTTTAATGGCCTCTTTTACGCCAAGATGAGGGCTTGCTGGCTGTTAACCCCACAATAGGTTCGTTTATTCTAGAATTATCTACAATTTCTTCTCTATTTTCACCATAGGTTTTTAACTATTTCAATTCTATATTTTCTTGCATACATTTCCCTAGGATTTCACTCGAAGGGGACTGATAGCAAAACGAAAACTAGGGTCACAAGTGAAAAACCCCCTGAAAATCTCACTTTCTAGTGATTGCAAATTACCCGAAAACGGATGGTAGGGGTATGGGAAACATTGCTGAGGCTGACATCAGGAGAAGTGAGCACTTTCACGGAACCAATCCCTGCGGGAGTGTCTGTGGCTACATGTCATCTACGCATCTTTACTTACTTTAGCTTCACCACTTTCTTTATATATATATATATATATATATATATATATATATATATATATATATATATATATATATATATATATATCCCCCCTTAAAAGCTTTTTGTCTGATACGCCCCCTTTTGGTATTTCGCTTTGACTTCGTGGAAAAGTGGTAGAAAACTTAGCGAAACTTTCCCTCTTGTGACTGATAACTTCTCAAATTTCGGGCCCTTGTGAGTGAGATTTTGGGAAAATTCATGCCCTTGTTCTCAGGAACTTATCGATAAAAGTCATCTCACAAACTTTCACAAATACTTTGATTCTCTCTCTTTCTCTCTCTCTCTCTCCATAAATAGATTCCGGCTCTTTTATCTTAGAAATTGAGTTTCTAAAGACACCTGATCGCACCTTTTCAACCGATGAAGTTTGTCTCATTTTGAGAAGTCAATATAGTTTTTTTTTTATCATGGCATTCACCTTGCGACTGGGTGCAGGTGAATAGTCGCCAAAATATATTTAGCTGATTTAAAATTAAAAAGGCAAAACAACAAAAAATAAAACAAATAAAGGCAAACAAGCTCAAACTACAAAGGCACGTTCAATTACTTGTTTTCTCCGCGGCTCGACCATGCTACATTAGATGGCTCTGCCTCCTGCGATATTTTTGGTGAAGAGGGTTTACCTTGTCGTTGCCATTAAGAGATTAATTAAATAATAAGAAAAATAAAAGGCATGCGATCGAGCATGCACTGAACAACACAAAAACTATATTAACTGAAGAAAGCCAACTTCCACCAATAATTAGCGGGATATGTAAAGCATG
This sequence comes from Ceratothoa steindachneri, assembly GCA_963969495.1. Taxonomy (NCBI): domain Eukaryota; kingdom Metazoa; phylum Arthropoda; class Malacostraca; order Isopoda; family Cymothoidae; genus Ceratothoa; species Ceratothoa steindachneri. The sequence continues at coordinate 194,622,271 of OZ018323.1, read as the reverse complement.
TAAAGATCCCCCAGCCTGGGACATTCGACAAGAGTGTTGCTGGGGAGTCTGGGGGACCAAGAGGTATCCGCAGTAAGGCGCAGGTGAATTTTCCATCATATGGCGCTGCATCTCAGACTGTGCCCTATAAGGAGCTGGCAGAAAACGACCTGAGGCGGATAAAGAACTAAAGGGTTTGTCTTCGGGAAAAGACGTGACACATTGTCATTCAACTTTAGGTTTCCATCGCCTATCTCGCATTCTCTTTGCCAGGCAGCCCGAAGGGCTCAGTTTACTCCTACCGAGTAGTGAGAGGGAGGCAAAGCAAAAGGCTGGAACAGTCGCCCATTTATTGCCGACTCTTTGCCGCCCTCATCAGCGTGCTCATTTTGTATAATCCCTACTTGTCCAGAAACCCATCAAAGGATATTGCTGAGATATTCCCCTTCTACTGCAGCCCTGGCGTCACAGAAAAATGAGAAAAATGGGGTGCGGAGATGATTCAAATGCCTCAGGGGCAATCAGAGCACTCAATGAGTCACTAGATATAAGAGTTAGCTCTTTAAACCCTGCACGCCGCGTAATCTCCCTAACCGAGCAATATATTACTAACAGCAATCCGTAAAATCATGCGAAGAATCCAGTAGATCTCCATCAGCTTCAAATAGAGGTAAGAACAGCAGGTTCTCCAAGAAATTCGAGCGCAGTATTCCCGGGGCTGTAGAAGTTTTGAGAGCAGAGAAGTGGCCATAAATGTTCAAATGTGGTACCCTTCCGGATGCAGCCTACATTGAACCAGAGGCATCACCTGCCATAGAGATACGTCGGAATCTAGCAGGAGTCTTCTTGGCCTAACAAGAAAGGTCAAGTAATAATTCGTGATTTGTGACGGCATAGGCACCATTGAAATCGTCCACGAATGAAGTAAGAGAATTGGAGACCGAGGAAGAAGCTGGGTTTGCCCGTATAAAAGCATAATGAACTGTGTACAGCACAAAGTGAGCGGTATTTCCTTGGCATTGAATAAAATGCTCTCAAAGGGGATAAGTGTAAGCCACTGGTCATTAAATGAAGACCACTCTTGTAGATCGAGTCCACTTTCCTCAATTCACTCTCATACAAAGAAACAATTCGCACCTACAGGGAACCATAAAAGTTTACATTAAGAATACGGTTAATTTGGGCGGAACCACCTCTAATATTTTTAAGCTATTTTACTTTATTTATTCTAAATATTTTTAGAGTATATTCTTCATAATTTCTCCTTTCTCGGCTGAAAAAGGAAAAAACCCTGAGGTCTGGATGAGAATATTTCATTCTATATCTTTTTGAGTATCTCATGGAAAGAACTTGTCAATAATACACGAAACCTGTACTTAATCGTGAAACAATTGTGGGCCGTTTCTTTAAGAACTAATGCCCAATCTCTAAGAAAATGGACAACAATCAGCAAGAAATTGGGATCCAATCATTGACAAACTGCTGGTCAATACTCGAAAAAATTATGTTTAATCGTCGAAAAGAATCTAGCCAATTCTCAAACAACTAAAGGTTAATGGGGGCCAATATTCTAGATATACTGGTCATCTCGAGAAAATGCTGATCAGTCCTTGATCTACTTATCCCTAATACTAGAGTAGGTGCTGTTAAATCATAGAAAAGGAGTTATAAAGAGTACTTTCATATCCCAAAGTTTTGGTGTTTTTACGCTTTGTACGTGAAATTATAGGATTTAATTTAACATTCGTAGGTTCCTAAGACATCTTAAATGACTCTAAAAATTATAAAGTTACTCGCAAATATCAAAACAAAACAACAAGCTCTGGGTTTAATCTGGCTGGATATCAACTTCACGACAAATCATGAGCGATATGTCTTTCCACTGTTGGTCAAGGAACGGGCAGGTTTTGCCATAATTTAAGAATCACCCATAGACCTTGAACCACGCTAATAGCTTGTTAGGGGATGTTAAGATTTCTCGGTTTTCTCCAAATCAATTTTGCTTAAACATTTACCAGTTGGTCTTCACATTATCGCAATATTAATGTTATGTTTTCATTATGCTGTGTTGCGTTCTTCAATTTTTATTTCAGATTCGTCGTGTTTTGGCTGAACCACGCTAATAGCTTTAGAATTATAGTAGCCCATTTGGAAATATTAGAGAGAAAACGAAGGATAATTATATACATTGAGCATACCTTGCGTGAAATATTTAACAGAAACCTTAATTATAATACACGATTAATAACATAATGAATTATTTTCCTACATGAGCACCATTTCGACGGATGACTTTAAAAGGTCTATCATATATGGAATCTCTCAATTTCATAATAACAGGTTGGAATGCCTCTGCTGCAGCTTTGATGGTCGCCCATAAGACTTTTTTAGACACAAATTGACGTCCATCAGCATAAACATCTTGTTTAATGAGGGACCACGAATTTTTGATTGGGTTGAGATCCGGAGAGGCTGGCGGCCACGCTATTAATTCGTCACTTTCTATGCTGTAATAGCATAGGAACGCTTTATGAGACCTTGACAAAATAGGATAGAGCGTTGTTATGCATGAAATCTAATCACTAGAAGTGCCCCCGTATGTCATCTAGCCATGGATCCTAAACATCCTTCATAAATTTTCAGTAAGCGGCTGCAGTCACTTTAACACCATTAAGGATCCTGCCTGGCCCAAAATGTCTGTGTCCAATTATATCTGTCCACGACATGAGTTATCCTCCATGCTATTGACCTAGCAAACGTTGGTAACGCTTATTTTGGAAATATACCCAACCATTTTCCGAACCTTCAGACCCGTCAATGGCGCTCTGATCTCGTCAATGGAGAGATCGCAACTCATGTCCAACGTCATGTACTTGCGGGCTCATTGAAGCCTCAAAGTCTTGTGAAGGGGCGTTAGAGGTGTCAGTTATAGGGGAGCTCGCACGGAAGCCATGCTTCCTAGGATATGGTTCCTGGTGGTCTTCGGTACATGACGACGACCAGCGACGGTGAAAATGACTTTTATTGTTTCTCCGGGTTCCCCATGTAACGGAGGAGGGGCATTATGCCTCAACTCACTAGCTGTGACAGTTTGAAGGTCCCACAATAGGATTACTTGTTCCTTAGCCAAGGGATCTTCAGAAATATTTTAACCCTGTCTTCATGGTGAACTTACTTTTCTTTATTGTGCAGGTCTCTGCTATGTCCCATTTTCTTAAAGAGGATAAATGCTATTAAAGTGATTCAATCAAAATACGATGAATCTGAAAGAAAACTTGAAGAACCTAACACAGAATAATAAAAAAAAATAATATTACTGTTGCCATATTGCAAAGAACAGATGGGAAATATTTCAGAAAATTTGATTCAGAGAGAACCGAGAAATCCTAACTTTCCCTACCAAGCTATGAGCATGGTTGAGGCTATCGGTGCTCGATCAGAGTAAAATCAAGGCTATGTATGGGCCCATATACAAGCATGTTATGGTGCTTTCCAAGCCACTTCTTTGCTACACCTGATTACAGCTAGCTCGAGAAACTGAATAGATAATTATAGACAATGCATAGATAATGAGAGATAACTGCATATATAACGAGAGACAATGCAGAAATAATGAGAGGTAACTTTAAAGTTAATGATATATAATGCATAAATAATGAGAGATAACTGCATAGATAATGAGATATAACTGTATTCATAATGCATGAAAATGCTTAAATAAAAATAATAAATGCTTAAGGATAGTCCATGGTTGCTCCTATTAGTCATTTTAGTACCATTATTTGTTTATACGGTGGTTGTAGGGAGAAAATCTGCTTGAGCCCAAACTCTCGCCATTTCCTGAAGTTGTCTTATCAATTGTTAATTAGAGGAGTCAGCCAGAGTCATTTTGAAGGCGTTAGTAGAAAGAAAATTCCAGTATTAGAAATGAACAAAGTTAATAACAACGGGGATATATTTGGTAGACATATTTTAGCTTTGATACCTAAGGAAAATGATGAGTAAATTCATGTAAAGAGCAGCCCCTGGGGTGCTAAAGACAGACGGACAGCGCACAACCTTGACGCATTATCCTACTCAGCAACGAAGACATTTACCATAGAGAGAATTGTAGTATTTCTATCTCTTTTGGGGTTACTCGAGTGTCTTGGTTTATTATTCACTTAGAACTAAGAAAAAAAAAAGTGAATTGTATAGAACCGGAATTGTAAATTTAAAGAGAATACTACAGGGGTTGTCTAGACGGGGAAGGTGCGAAACTATTTGAACCATAAAACATATATAATTAAGATGAATTTCCCTCCGTTTGAAGGGACGGGGCACGCAATCCTCAAGATGTCAGCTAGAACATGGTTTCACATTCAACATCTGAAATCCCTTTGCAGGGTTTTAGTTAGGAGTTTTGACGATAGGCAAACCCTCGACTAGGCGTAGACTACTCTTATCTGATTCGTCATTGAACTGCCCCTCTCTCATCACACCAATAAACCCGAGAATCTTTCAAAAAAATGCAGCGCAATGTTCTCGTTCCTGGGATAAATCTGGTTAGCAAGTCTATTTGAGCTTTGGCTTTATCTACTGGTTTGACTAGTCATTTGGGCGTGGCCTAATTTTGTCCCGTCTGTGTGAATGAATATTTGATGGCCCCACCTCTGTGGACGTGATACTCTTTTAGTCTCGCTTCTTTAGTCTTTAGTTGTGGCATATATTTGCCCTTACCTTTTTGGGCTGGCATATATTTTAATCCACCTTGTGTGACAGTACCTATTTGGTCCTGCCTCTCCGAATTTGTTACCTATTTTTCTCTATCCTACGGGCGTGGTACTAATTTATCAACTCTCATATTGGTATGTTAATCATTAGTTCTGCCCCTTTGGGCGTTCTTCTCTTTGGGTTCGCTCTTTTTAACATTTTATTCTTTGGCTCTGCTCCTGTGGGCGTGACACGAATTCGGTTCCGTTTATGCAAACGTAGCATGTGACGTAACATTTATTTCTATCTAGTTAGAAAGAGATTCCATTAACGCTATTACTCAAGTTGAGGGGTGTTTCAAATACTCTTGTGTTTTAAGCTCTCTAAACTCTTCTCCTACTCCTCTCTAACTCCTGTCGTTGTTTATATTCATGATGGGAAGTTCCTTATTATAAACACCGCTACTCGTGTGTAGCATGTAACGTGTGTATGAAAAGAGGGAATATAATTCCAACCGACTTACCATTTGGCCGTTCAGGTACCACTTGATCGAGGGTCTCGGACCAGATCTGATTGGAAGGTGTGGTCTACATCGAATTTCAATGACATCATCTGGATCGTAATACTCCTCAGCACCCACTATCCGGGGAGGATACAGGTGTTCTCCTGAAGAAAAAATAACAACAAATTTAAGCATTGAAAAGGGTTATTAAACTGGTGACCGAACAAACCTCTATAGCTCTTTCACTAGTCATCCATTTTATTATTTTCTTCTATGTACCGATTCCTTGCTCATTTATAAATTCATCGATTGTTACACCCTTGTTTGTTGCAGTTGGGGGGAAGGTCAAGAGAGGTGCGGACCTTTTTGGTTTTCCAGCCTAATTAGTCTTCATGTTTGTCTATTTGGGTTACGCATCTTCCACGATTGGGACTTCCACCTACTTCACTAAAAACCTAACTACCTAGGTTTCCGGTAGAGATTGCATCATATTTCTTCTCTAGTATTTTTAATGAAGTGATCGTGGTCTTTAAGCTTTTATGTTTTTCTATTCCCATTAATTTAACACACATGAAAACTGAGGTTTAAAAAATATTGGAGAAACGATAAGGTTAGGAAAAATAAGTCACATAAACCGAGGAGGTTAGTAGATTTACAATAGAGCTGGCTGATGTGCAACTATCCTCTTCCTAACCTAGAGATAAGGCGAGGTTCCGTCCCTCATAGAGGTAATTTAAGGGTGTCCAATCTTAAGAATATCTTACTTAAAAGAGGAGGGATAAACAAATCTATTGAATACTATAAAAAATAATCCCAGTAAGAAAACTCCAAATATAAATCTAGTGAGAAACCGGAAATGTAAAAAAGCACTGAAGCCAAAAGATAAATCCCGTGAGAAACCACTAAGATAATATAGCGATGGACCAAAAACATAAATCCACTGAGAATCGAAAAGGTGAATCTAGTGGAAACCCGTAAAAATAAGATGGCAGTGATCCAAATTGATAAATCCAGTAAGAAAAAAATCAGTGAGAAACCAAAAAAGATGAAATAAGGATAGAGCAAAAAAGATAAATCCAGTGAGAAACCGAAAAGATAATATATCATTGAGCCAAAAAACATAACTCCAATAAAAATCAAAAGGATGAATTCAGTCAGAAAAAACTGCAAACACATTCAGTGATAAACCGGAAGATAAAATAGTTAGAAAACAAAAAGATAAATCCTGTGAGATTTTTGAGGGAAACCCCTCGAAGGACCACCGTTATAAGAAGCCCTTGGCGATACCCTTCTATACTTTCAAGACCACGTAAACCGACTTGAGAATTTTAGAAAGGCGAGGTAGAATCCGTCACTCACTTAATCACACGTTCTCAGCTGTGTTTGTTTTCAGACGCCAAACGTCCCAACTTCCCCTGCGATAACGCTGTGTGCGGCCACATTAACCCTACCCCCATATCGCTAGGCGAGTTTGATCGTCTGGAACAACGCGTTATCATGAAATGTGTTTGCTTAGACTGGCGCCAAAAAATCCTTGGGGCCGCAAGTCTCCGAGGCGTCTAGCAGAGTAGCTACCCGGGTATTTAACCCGAAGCTCACTATGTCTCGAGGAGATTGAAAGCCCGCCATTCACTCCGTCCAGACTGCCGTATGTTTCTAGTGACCCCTGTAACTCGTCGTCGTACGTCGTCGAAGATACCGTCAGCAAATCTACCTTCGTTAAGTTTTGGCCCCTGTTCTGAGTGAAACTATCAAGCCCCCTTCTTCCTGTAGAGCTGTACAGCCCTCTCATATTTCCACCCCTTAAAGAATCCTGTCTTCTGAGACTGAGACTCCCTGCCGATCAGCAGGATCGTCTCGAGTAGAAATTACGATCTCTGGAGCAGAGAAAATCTTATTTTTCATCACTAAGTAATCCAATCCGTTCTTCAAGTCCCCCGAGTCAGGACTCCCCGAAGTATTTTATTGAAGACCTGCGCCGTTGTCTTCCACCCCCCATCCAATTCGCCCGCGCTTGAAGGTAAAGCGATCGTGTATGATCATTCCCAGATTACCTCGTTAATCATCATTTAATTCGTTTAACCACCATAAGTAATTTGTTCCCTCCTTATATATATATATATATATATATATATATATATATATATATATATATATATATATATATATATATATATATATATATATCAATTGCCCCCCTTTTGTTTATATACATATATTAAAATTTTATTTTGGGAGTATTGTCTTTATATATCCTTTGAACTGCAACTTGGCAAGCCATTAATCAAACCCGGTCTACCGTAATTCACACTCCTTATTCATCGCCCAGACATAACTCAAGCGGCCTGTGGCCAGGTATACCTCGACTAGAATGAAAAAGATACAACCATGAGAAACCGAAAAGATAAAATAGCACTGAACGAAAACGATAAATACCCTACACTGAAAATTAGAAATGGTAATTCCAATGTGAAAAAGGCAAAATAACGATTAGTCCAAAATATAAATCCAAACAAAACCGAAACTTTAATATAGCGATGAAGCAAAACAGATAAATCCAATAAGAATCGGAAAGATAAATCCAGTGAGAAAGCGAATAGCTACATCTAGTGAGAAAACGAAAAGATATATCTATTGAGTATTGTAAAAGATAAATCCATTGAGAAATACAAAATACAAAATAGCGATGAGCCTAAAAGATAAATCCAGTGATAAAGCGAAAGATAAAATAACGATGAACCAAAGAGATAATTCCAATGAGAAACAGAAAATAAATAATAGGGATCAACCAAAATGATGAATCTAGCGAGAATCGAAAATTTAAATCCAGTGACGAACCACGAAAATAAAATAGGCATGATCCAAAAAGATAAAACCAGTAAGGTATCTAGTTAGGTATCTATCATGTATCTCTAGTTTTGGCATTTTGGTTCATCAGTAGTTTTGTCTTTTTGCTTTATCGCATTATATCTCTTTGGATTCTCAATGGATGTATCTTTGGGGTTCATCGCTATTTTATTCTTTGGTTTTTCACTGGATTTATCTTTTTGCTGCGGCGCTTAGTTCTATCTTTTAGGTTTAGGTGATGAACCCAAAAGATACATCCATTGAGAATCCAAAGAGATATAATGGCAATAAAGCAAACAGACGAAACTACTGATGATCCAAAATGCCAAAAGTAGAGATAAATGATAGATACCTAACTAGTAATTAACCCCAAATAAACTAGTAAAAAACAAGAATTCTAGTGAACAAAAAGAGATAAAAGGAGTGAAAAAAACAAAGTATATTACTAGACTTAAATTAAAGAAATATACGAGTAATTTAGTGATTAACACATAAAATAAAATTCGTGAGTAAACGGAACAGACTCAACTAAAGATATATACCAAAAATACAACTAATGATATCGCAGAGAGATAAATTTAGCGATGACCCAAAAATATAAAACCAAATTATAACAAATGTTAAGCATAAAACATAAAATCAATAAAAAAAAGGAGAGATATAACTTATAACAAACGGATATTAAACTAATGAAAAGTGAACAGATAAGTTAGTGAAAAACGTAAATATAAAACTAGTGAAAAACTGAAAAAGAAATTAATAATGAACGAAAAAGAAAAAGGTACTGATAATTCCAAAAGATACAATTAATGACGAAACAATAGATTAAAATAACTTTTGAGAACGTGAGGATAAACCGAGCGTAATGCAGAAATGGAAAGCAGTGAAAAACAAGAGCTATAACTACTAGTGCATCGAAAATATAAAACTAGTGATAATCAGATAACATAAATTTGGTTAACAAAGAATAGACAAGAGCAACGAATAACTGCAAAAAATAGATATATTACGGAAACGTAAATTAGTGATAAACGAAAATTATCGAATTATGTAAAAATGATAAAAATAGTAAAAATAAGACAAACGTAGAGAAACTCAGACAAAATTTAACAGCTAAAATCCAAAAAAGATATAACTAGTAATCTAGACAAAAGGATTAATAACGCCAAAATATAAAAGTAATGATAAACAGGAAAATAAAACTAATCAATAACCAAAAAGATAATTGGAATGATATACCGAAAAAGTTGTAATATACAAAAAAGATATCACTAATTTAAAAAAAAAGATGCAAGTACAACCCATATAAAGAGACTAGAATGCTAGAAAAACTCAAGACATAAAACTAGTAAAAACCATTAAAGTTAAAGTTAGTGATTAATTGGAAATATAAAACCATTGATAACTTTAAAAAAGGTAAAACGCATGAGAAACTTATTGATAAACCAAAAAGTTAGACTAATAAACAAAAGAAAAGATAACAGTAGTAGAAAACCGAAAATATAAAAAGGTGATAAACCGAAAACATAAAATTTGGGAAAAACCCACAAAGTAAAGTGTAAAAAATAGACAATATAAAACTAGTAAAAAAAACAGAAGAGATAAAACCAATTAAAACTTAAAACATATCCCTGTGAAAAACAGAGGAGATTCAACTAGTGAAAAAAAAATATAAAACTTGTAAAAAACAGAAAAGATACAGATAGGGAATAAAAGATAATGGGCAAAGTTTTGAAAGCAGAAAGGAAAAACGGAAATGATAAAATTAACCTAAACAAAAAGATGAAAGCTATGAAATACAGAAAAAATATTACCTTCCAAAACAAGATGGTAGAAACTATTGAAAATCACAGATAAAACATCCAATGGAAACCAAATGAAAAAAATATATAAAAAAGTGAAATGAAAACTCTATATAGTGACAACCATCTACCTAGTAATGATAAAACAATGGTCGTGCTTATTCTATTCAGAAAACTATTTATAACTTCTATATTTAAACAGGGTTAACTTATGATGTGCTTAGATTTAAGCTCTTTTGTACTTACAGGTATCTATAACTAAAAGTTTGCATTGGCAGATGTAAATGTAAGATAATATAAGAGAAAATGGAAGCAATTTGCCTATTGCTGTCAACCAGAGAGTAAGCGAAGTGGAGCGATATTAAAATTAGCCAATGGATTTAAAGGTGAGCCTTCCGGATTCATGCATTAGGCTCGTTTTATTACTAGGAAATTCTGTTATTTTGGGGGGGCGTCTCGTTATTATTATTACATTTTTATTTTACTAAAATAAAATAAAAAACTATCGTAAATTGATATTAAAGTAATGCTTTCCTATCAATCACGTGTAATAAAAAGAAAAAATGATTAATTAGCTCTTGTGTAAATTATTTTTCTTAGATTAATTGTTCTATTTAAAGTGTAACCTATCATATCGATAATGGAAATGAAAAATGAAGACATTGTGAACCATTGCATATGCATAATTGAGATCTGCTAGTAAATAAATTTTCTTTCAAAACTCAAGCAGATCAGAAGAGAATAATTAAAGATTGTAGGCCTATTCCAGACATAGCTGTAATAGGGAAAGCAAAGCGTTGCGTTAAAAATTTTAACAAAGCTCAATACGAAAATACAAAGTGGTTAAGTGCTTGTCCTTGCTTGCCAGAATTATTTTACTGGTTGTCTTTGTTGTTTAACAGCGAAATAAGTATATGTAATTCATTTGGCTTTACCTATTTAAATAATCTGCATAAGGCACTCAAGAGACCAACTTTCTTCTACTCATCTAACATCAACGATAGACTCAACTAGGTTTGGAAAACGCGAATTGATTTCTTTTAAAAAACCAATACAAGAGGAATTGGGAAATCCATAAGGAAAATGTGAAAAAGAATAAGAAAACTTTAAAAATATTAACAGATGTGGTTTGTTTTAAAAGTCAGTAGCAATTAGCATTTAGAAGCCACGATGAATCAATAGATTCTGAAAACAAGGGTAATTATTTTTGAGTTGCTTAATTAATTTGTGTTGTTTTCTGGTGTTTAAAATAGAATCGAAAATGATTTTATTAATTGGTGATTAATTTAGAGGATTATTAAAAGTGAAATAGAAGAGTTTTAATTTGCAGCTCTTATTTTAGACGAGACTACTGATAACTGTTTCGCAACTTTCTTGTGTTGTGCGGTACTTCTTGAATGATGAAAATGTTTGAGATAAATTCTTGGGCTTATAAACGTAAGCTCTGATCTTGCGGTGGAATGGTTATCTAAAACAGTGTTTAACAAAGTAGAAGAACTAAATATTGGGAAAATTATTATTTCTCAAACTTATGATAAGGCAAGTGTTATGACAAACAAACTAAATGCACTTCAAAAAAGGGTCAAAGAAAAATATCCCACTGCCTTTTTAATTCACTCTATGGCTCATAAATAAAATTTATTGCTGTCACAATCGGTTTTCAAAATCCATGAATGCGTTATATTCTTTTCAAAGCTCGTCTCTTTCATTGTTATGTGCAAAGTCAAGCAAACGTGTGCATATTTTAGATAATGAAATTAAATAAGCGATTTCCAAAACTTGAACCAACTTGTGAGAACTTTAATTACTCTTTGATCGAAACTGTTCCGAGTACCATGATAAACATGCTGATTTATTCCAAGTCATCATTTACAAATGAGGCAAATGGGACACTAAAAGCTATAGCTACGCTCAAACATTGTATTCGATCTAAGAAGATTTGAATTCAACTTTCTTTTAAATGTATTTGGCAATATTTTCAATTACACAAATGCAGTATTTGATGTTTCACAGACTAAAACATTTGACATATCCTACTGTATTCGTAAAATAAATGAAAGAGTCAAACTCTCACAATATAAAATGAATGCATTTTTCCATATTTTCCCCACTCTTAATGGCATTTATCTTTCTATTAAACGAAAAATAACCGATCCTTTGGAAGACTCCAAAGAAAAGTAAAGATGTATGCAAATTGAAGTGAGATTTCAAAATCTGAATTAGCTAGCCTTTATGGAGCTGCTTGATTCAAGAAAACAAAAGAGTCTGAGGAATCAGCTCCAACATCATTGAAAACTTCTTAATGAGATTTGTTGATTGAGAAAGGTTGAGGAGCGAACTATCAATTTTATATAATGAAAGCGAACTGAAAAGGAAACCAGTGCATAAATTGATTCGCCTTTTGTGTAACAATGGGTTAGATGCAGCTTTACTGCAACTAACAAAATTGTGTGAGCTAACATTGACCCTACCGGCAACAAACCCTTTGGTTGAGCATCCCTTTACGTACCAAAGAATAATTCACAATTATACGTGGAATGCGCAAAGACAAGAAAGATTACGCAGTTTGATCACAGCACTTACGAAAAGGCTCTTTGAAAGAGCATTAAGAATGACAAATTCTATGAAATATCATCAACTCGTTTATTGAAAAAAAAGGAGGATCGAATTAATATTCAAATTAAAAGGAAAGATTATATTCTTTCAAATGTAACTGATTTCCGCCTTTTCGAACTTCGGTTAAATACATTTTTCTAAATTTTATTTGTCATTGTTTCTTCAGAAAAGGAGAGTACCAGTAGATACGGCCTTCTGGGAATGACTCATAGCAGGAGAACTAATGCCCATAATGATGGTGAAATAATTCTTGGATGCTGAGAATATCGACAAAATGAACTGAAAGATACTAGGTATGAAGGTTATGGCTCGGAAGCCGATGAATGTTGAATACTTCTGTCAAAAATTAGAATAAGACTATGTAGAATAAAATCATCACAAACTATGACAAATTCGTAAAGTCCTGTACCTGCAAATGTGTTCAATTCCTGCAGAACAATGCCCTGCATTCTTCTTATCAAAAAACTGTCAATTGGCTAGGAGATAATTGGGTTATCTACTGGTTATGGCTGCATATATAAATATCGATCTCTAGTTTGGCGCATCCGTTATTCAGATCCACATTATTTTTCTGATCACTTTTTTTCAGCCGCTCTTCTATGATATAAAACCTGGACACTATTAGTGGCCAATTTAAACGGCTATTGCCTGAAACTTTCCTGGAAGTTAAAGAGTATTTCCTATAATAGAAAATGTAGGATTACATATTTCATATTTCAAATATTCTAGGTAGCTGAATACATAATGAGAAAGAGATCCACGCACTGGGACCTTTGTTTTAGCACCGCTGAAAAAATTTATGATAGATTGCTTGTTGCCCCCCCACCTTCCCTCCTTCACTGTTCAGTGTCAAATGACCGATTATCATCTATTGACGTTGTCCCCCACTTATGGGTGTCATTACTAGATTTAGGATATCATTGATTCTCTTCTTGTTCCCACTTTTCTTATGTTACTTTGCTTGCTTTAGATAGGGACTGCCATGCCATATTTGCTGTTTTTTGATAAGGAAGCTTTCAAAGCTTGTTTCTTTATCATTCAGAACTCTGTGATTAGTTCTTGTTTCTTTAAAGTCAAAATATTCAAGTGCCTCTGTATTATGTCTGCACGTTATTCAGGATTCTAATGCGTACAAGAGAAATGCACAAAGCTTGTTTTGTATTCTCAACATCACTGTATTGCTCGGATGTCACGATGTTGTAAATCTGGTTTAAAAACATGACAATGCAAATTCATCGTATTTAATGTGGTACTAGATCTTGTCCATCCCAACATTGGGAGAAAGTACGGTTCAGACCACAAAGTGGTATAAAATTAATATATATGACAATAAAATAAAACAACGTATATTTTCGTGGCTGTTATTTTTTAGATTCTCCTCTTGGTTAATGTTGGGTTTATGCCCACCCTCGAATCTTTTAATTATTCATATATATATATATATATATATATATATATATATATATATATATATATATATATATATATAGGTTTAAAAACAATGTTTTTTTTATTATAGTTAATGTTTTTGTCTTGGCCAATTAAAAAAAGTGCCCCTTTGGATTTTTTTGTTTTTTGTTAGGCTATTGGATCATATTGCATTATATAAGATTTTTAAGGTAATTTCCAAATGGAGGTGAAGCCCCATACCCCCAGCATAATTGTGAAGGTTTTGTGGGGGTTGCAGCTCCCTGATGGTGCAATTTAAAAATAATCGTAATACTCCTAATTCGAAAGCATAACAATTGTTTCGAATTGAAAAGGCAATTGCTAAATGTCTTTAGGACTCTAGTTTTTGGACTATGTTACTTGAATTCAGACATATAAATCTCACACTGATATTATTATTTAAATCAATCGTATTTTCTTTAAAATTGCTAATATGGAATGTCCTTATCATATTTGATCATATATAAAACACTATAATGTGATTCAAAATTCACAATGTGTCTTCCAAGATGGCGGCTAATACATTTTTCGAAATAACTTCATAATTAGAAATTTGCCTAAATTAAGTAGTGAAAGGGGTATATAGAGTATATCCTAGATATGTATATTATATCGTAGATATGCTATATAGATATATTATATATAGCATTTGCGTATTTTTTTAAATTAGCGATATTATATCAAAGCGCCCACAAAATTCGCGGGTGGGCATAAACCCAACATTAACACCCTTTTCAATGAATCCAAATTCTTCTTAATGTAATCCGGTTTACGATTGAGGCGGCTTTGTTTACAAGAAGTGCAAGTATGCTGAGAGTGAACATTGAAGTCTATTTGTCTACGTGGTCGAGAGAAAAGGGAGATGAAGAGAAGTGGAAAAAAATATGAAGGGAATTGAAGCCAGGAATAAATGCTATAACGAATAGTTTAACCGACCAAACAATGGTTAAGTAAATGCAATATATCTTAAAAAAGGAGCCTTCTCGACTTCATTCGCTAGGATCTCGTGGTTTATTTAATTTTCCACCTCCATGTGCAATGGCGCCCACCTCGAAGATTTAATGAGTTGTGGGAGAGATTTCTTTTGGGGGAAAAAAGAATGTGGTATAAAAAATGAAAAGGTTTCACTCATTGGAGATAGGATAAAAGTCCGAAAGACAAGCAAAAAATGCAGATTAATGAAAGAACAAAAAAAGTGAACATGAATAAAATTATAATGCAATAACAAAACCATTATGACTGGAGGTAAGGTCAGAACCTTTGTATCATAAAATTACTTGCATGATTAAATTTGTGGACTTTCTATTGGAATTGACCGGTGGTTTGTTTTCGGTGACACACAAACCTACAACAAATTTCAATCGGCACAAACTTCTATTCATCTTTCCTTCCCTCCCTCCCGAGAAAATAATTAAGTGTAAACAAAACAAACTAGTTTTAGTATACCTCAGAGTCAAAGCAACCGAACTGCTCTTGGTAGACCTCCCATATTAAACTAGTTGGCCTGAAGTTTTTATAGGCATCGGGAGCTAGGTCAGTTAAGCTGACATAATTTGGTGCATTGCAGCTCGAAAGATTTCAGCTTAGTTCTAAGTAGATATCCCAGGTGAAGGAGGTTAAGCTGACATGTTTGTAAGTCTCTGGAGTCGAATCGTTCGATATGATGTCTTAGTAGGCTTCTCAATTCGCTGCAGTCAAGCTGACGTATTTGTAATCCTATCGATCAGAAGTAGTCTAGCTGACTGACGTCTTTGTACCTCTCAAGAATCGAAGTAATTAAGCTGACTCCTTTATAGGTCATGTGAATCGAAAAACTTGAGCTAACGTCTTGGTACGCTTTCGAGTCGAAAAAGTCAGAGAGACAATTTTTTAAGACCCATGACCCAATGTAGTTGAGCTGACATCATGGTAGGTCTTGCAATTCAAGTCTCTCGAGCTTCGAACTTCGAGCTTTATCTATTAGGACTCGTAGGTGATAAGAAAGGAGCTGGGTCTTTGTAGCGCTCACGAGTCAAGGTAGTAGAGCTGACCTATAGATAGGCCTCGAGAAGTTCAACTGACTTCTTGGTAGTCCTCGCGATTTGAATCACCTTAACTGTTTTGGTAAACCCTGCAATTACTCGTATAACCACTCGAGCTAATGTCTTTGTACGCATCGAGAGTCGAAGAAGTCGAGATGGCCTTTAAGTAGGCTTCTTAATTCAAAACAATCGTGCTGACATCTTGGTACTCCTCGCTAATGGACGCAACTTTACTTGTGGCTTTATAGGCCCCGTGATGTGAACAGTCGATCTGAAGTTTTGTAGGCCACGTGATGCAAACAGTCAATCTAAAGTTTTGTAGCCCTGGCGAGTGGAATCAAATGGGCTTGCTTCCTAGTAATGCCTCACAAGTCGAAGTTGTCAAACTGATATTTGTAGGCTTCGCAATTCGAAGTAATCTAGCTGACATCTTTGTAGGCCTTACGACCTAAAAAACTTGAGCTGGCGTCTTTGTATAACTCAATCTTAGATTGTCTTGGGTAAGTCAAACGAAGAATGTTCATCCTTCAATCCAAAGGTAATTTGTGTTATGCCCACGAAAGAATGTTCTTGCCATGACTCAATGGTATTTTTGGTAGTGTTAATGAAAGAATGATCAATGGTCGAATTAAGGTAATCTATTTTATGCTAAAGAAATAAGGATAATACATTGAAAGGAAGGTAATCTTCCTTATGGAAATGATCAATTCAACCCAACAGTTTTCTGGAAAAGCATGGAAATATGATCAAGGATAATCAAGGGCAGAGGGATTATGTTAAAAATTACTAATGGGTGTTTGGTCATAATCGACTTAAACAACTACCTGGAGAGAATTTTATGTGGCTATCTTATGTGCTATTAATAAGGACGAAGGCATTAAATTAGAAATGCAAGCATTACTTACCCAAAGGAGCTGTCTCAGTAGTAGGTTATACTCCATCTACACAGAGTACCTGCCATCACAATAAATACCGAAATGCCTTAGAATAAAATATGCTAATGATCTTTATCAATTAGTACAAAGTCTGTACAGAAAATAAATTCAGATCAGGATGACAGCCATAGAAATCGAAAATATAAACCAATTCGAAATGGACCAGTAAATCACGACAAATATGCAAAACCCTACCATAATCCCTAATTTCTAGAAAAGAGGTAGCGGATATTTAATTAGAACACCAATTATATTGCTCTTATCCCAAAAGCGAAGTACAGAGACTCTAGATACCTCTTCCAGCTACAAAAAAACATATAGCTGAATGACTAAACAGAACATCTTAAGCAGACTAAGGCTAAAGAAATAATTAAGATCTAAGTGCACTAAGAAGAAAAACACTTACGAATATTTATCCACATATTCGGGGAACCTAAGAGATTACAAGATAAATCTTTATACTTAAATACCAACACAAGGAAGAGATAATGGAGAATCTAAACGAGCCGTATATCAACAAACTGAAATTGAACGGGTCGATATAACAATCAGGAAAAGAGCGGAAAATATGTAGAGGAAGATTAACTCTTTCCATTATGTGAGGAAAACATCACCAGAGTTGATGCATTGTTAACTCCCGATTCCCCAGCGATAGAATTCAGCTGGGAATAAAAAAGGAGATATTGTTTACTATGAAAGAAGTAGGTAGTTTAACAATACCAAGACAAACATTCCAAGAAACTTAACCGAATAAAGACCAAAAACCTGAATGTGAATTAACCTCCATGATATAGGCTACTTAACTCTAAAGACAGTCCCACCAACTTTGAGTCAGGATAGAGACCACGATTAAGAATACTCTATCAAGACACCAAAAGTGATGTTTTTACCCAAAATAAATTGCGAAGTGGTAGTTGCTCGGCAATAGTTAAAAGTGTGAAAAAAGTAGTCATAAAGTGTTCAGTGAATAAAGCAGCTGAAAGTTAAATGTAAAAGGTGAAATAAATGGAAAAATTGTAAATAAAAATGGTGTAAATAAGTGAAATAACGTGAAAGTAGGTAAAGTAAAGTGCGATAATTGGAGCAACCGAAGTGCTATCAACTTGATACTAAAATAAATACGATATTAAATAGCTAGGTAATAGCTTAAATCATATATTCACACGAGGGAATAATTGCGAAAATAAACACATGAATGGACGATCAAATACGAGAGAAAGAAGATTTAGAGAGCTATCCCTTCACTTATAAAGAAGTTACGACCAATTACAACAACGAATACAATAAAAATAGAGAGAAGAACATGTTGTTCATTATCCACATTAATCTAAGTCCAAATATTGGCGAGTGTTACATTCATTCTTCTATCCCTCTAACAAAAGGAGAAGGTTAACTTAGATTACCCCCTATTCTCTTAATAATATTTCTAATTTCATCGCTCTTTCACTCCCCTGCTTTCCTTGTCCTATTTTCTTGGCTCCCAGACCGAAGACTATAAGATGGTGAAGATGGGAGCTGGAGGAACTGTTGGCGGGATCATGCATCGCCTTCTTCTCTACCTTTCTGAGTGTTGCCATGCAACTATAATCATCTGAATAAATTTGCCTGTCATAGCAGCTGCTTAGACTGTTTATCATTAGTTGCTAGATTGAGACGATAATAAAATCCATTTTAGCTGAAGACTGACGCATGCCAGCTGCAGGGGGGTTGCCTCCTGTAAGCTTAATAACTCGGTGGATGTGCTTGTGGAAACCGTTTCGCTTATGGCGAAACAGTTTTCAAAAGCGCGCGGATACGACCGTTATGTTAGGCTGCATGGTTCGGGGTGGAGGGACAGCAGAAGAGGGTGCATATTTAAAAATAGAGGCAGAAGACTCTCGGACAGTGCCAAGCGTTCCGGGATAAAGTCCTTAACCTCGCGGACTAAGTGACCATCCGTAGCCTGAATGGTCACGATTTCGTTTTTCAGGAATTACACACCACATTGTTTCGGAGAATCAAGTGCGGCTCTCCGCATTTGACACACTTGGCTATACATGATATGGATTCTTCGTCTACGGTCCTGGAGCAACTTACAGAGTTCGATAACCAGAATTTCACCGTCTACACGAGTGAATGCCTATGACCAAAATGGTAGAGGTAGTAGTACCTCCGCGGCAGGGGCACGAATGCCTTCACGCCTTTGTGACCCCAACCGACACACACCGACTCAGGAAGCCTTTTACGGTCGAATATGACAGGGAGTGTTTGGTCGGATTCGAAGCCACTTCCTGTTTTCTCATAACACGTAGGATTTTGACCGCTACATATTCGGTCGGCTCTAAGGTGTAGTCAACGAGTTCCCTCGTTTAAACTACCCTTTTAACAAAGTTCGTTGTAGAGTGCGGCGAAACACTCACCGGCGAGACATTTTGTCCGAAGTGCAGTAAACATGGCCACTCGGAGGGATCCTATGCATTTGCCAAAAGGCTCCTGTCTGAAAAACATGTTAACTTCGGCTCTCTACTGATCATACTATCCTATCTTCTCCTCTGGTGGATCATGTTTTCGTTAGAAGAGCAAGTGTGGAAAGGAGTAAGAGGATGCGTAATAAAGAGAAGTAGAGATAGGGGGTCCACTAACGAGTAGGCTGGATGATCATCTATAATTATCATAACCTGGTGCTAAGTGATCCCAGGATGGCATCCAGTCGACCAAGGCCCATGGCTACAGTAGAAACACTTCTCATGGTACAAAGTGCAAGTAGAAAAGGTTGATGGGAGAGCTGTAATGGTAATAATAAATAATAATAATGATAAATATTATTAAATAATGATAATGAATATTAGTAAATAATATAAAATAATATAAATAATATAAAATAATATATAATAATATAAATAATGATGATACTAATAATATAAATCATAATAGTAATAATAATAAAATAATATAAATAATCAATAATAATAACAATAATAATAAAAATAATAGTAATAGAGGTAAAGTAGTGCTGAATAAAATCGAGGGGAAGCGCACTTGCAACTTTCCCATGCCCCATCCCAGGGAGTTCAAGTCAACTCAGTGACAAGGCCTCTCAAATATGCACTCAGGCCGGGAGGACGTGACACTCCTCCAGTTACCAAGTGTAACTGGCTACACAGGGTACTCCCCTGCCGTGAGGATGTGACACTCCTCCAGTTATCAAGTGTAACAGCCTACGCAGGGTACTCCCCTGCTGCGTTAAGCTGACAAATTACTGAAATCTTTACATTATTAAAGAGAGTAATGGATAGAAATAGACGCCTGATCTAGATGAATGATCGAGCAAACACTCGTCGAAATTGGACGTGGATTGGTAAACAAGCTCTTCATCAGGACCGTAACTTAAAATACTTTATAAAATCACTTAAACTTGTAATATAGTATTTCATCCACACCAATTAATGTGCGCAAACGGAGTAGACGAGTACATTTTCCAATTCCATATTTTCTAAACGGAAACACGGATGAGACAGTTTATTGGCTGCTCAAGGAAGGAAACGAGGAAAAGGAAATCAATTAATGCCAGTAAAGAGTCCTTTGAAAAACGTCTAAAAAGTGTGATCTTTCCTCTGCTCGCACCTTCCTGTCATTGCGTTCCTTTCACCTCTAGAAGGCGAGGACCTGGAGGAAGATATTCCCTATTCTTTTCTGTGATGTGTCGATTTCCATGTACACACGTAGATTCCTGCAGGAATCATATGTACACACGTTGATAAATAGGAATAAGTAGACTTTGACCTACTATAATCTCTTTTGCTTTGGATTTACAGTGCAAAAGAAACTAGGATGTACTACACATAAATTTTGCATGGAGTGATGGGTAAAGAGAGGAGTGAAGATAGAGGAAGTGAAAATGTGATAAAGATATATAGGTGCCAAATTACTTACGGGCATTGGTGCCTGGCTGGCACCTCAACCTGCAGATGTCAGCCGCAGCAACTTTGCCTATGTTTCACATGACATCCCTTTGTGGCTGCGTAAGGCAGTAGAAATGGAAGAAAATGGGGAAAAGGGCTGGTGTTAACCCTCCCAACATGAGTCAGTGAGAGGGGTGGACCAACCACCTGTCCTTCAAGGGACAGACAAGCAAAATTAGCCGTCGTCAAATAAAGTAGGTGAGGAGAGGCTTTTATAGAAAATGACGTAAAAAGGGTAAAATTGAAATGTCTAGAATGAAGAAAGCCCAGGTACTAGGTATAGTAGTTCTCACAGGAAATCCCCTACGGGTTGATGTAGGTCAGGTGTGGGAAACCTTTGGCACGCGAAAGCACAGGCTACCATTTGTTTTACTCGTGTTTTTTTTCTTTTGTCCATACATTAGTGCTTTAAAAACCGAGTTTTATTCGTTCCAAGACACTAATCATTTTTTACAAAACTTCACTGATTCCATTGTCACCGAGCGGCGACAAACCTGGTTCGCCGCACAAAAACATTGTTTTTTATCTGCGTCTGATGTCTGATTTCAGATTTGTAAGTGTCCCTTGTTTGTTCTCGATACCTCTGCCATGTTTTTTTGTTTTTGCTGTTCATTGTAAAGCTGTCTGGCAGAGGAAAACCTCTATGATTGGTTAAATGTTAATGACATTTTTTTAGACTTATTCATTATATTACCTTTTAGACTTACTTTTATTCTTCCACCCCTTTCATGTATATCATTATCTCATGTATTTTTATTTTATGCCCTTTACAGATTGTACAAGATTTCATGACCACCAGCTAAAAAACAATGTTATTCAAATAAAGGGGATATTAAAAAATTTAAAGACTACTGAAATGAAAAGTTGGTCATGATTAAGAAAGACAATAAAGCATCATGCATTTTTTGTTCCAAAACTGTTGTTTGTATAAGTTCTTCTATAAAGAGACAATTCTAAAGTGTTCATAAGAATTTAAGCAACAAAACTAAGGAGAAACAAAGATAATTTATTTCTCGTGAACTGAGTAAGACAATAAAAAGGTTGATACTTTTATGAACTTTATTTCAGGTAGGCCCCGTTGCAACTTAGTTGCTGCTAGTTTTGAAGTTTCAAATGTTATTGCCCAACATTGAAAATCACTAAGTGATGTAAAGTATATTAAAGAAGCTTGGCTAAATTTGCACCTTTCCATTTTTAAAATTTTCAGAAAAGAAAAAGTATATTCAGCGCATTAAAGATTTCTCTGTGAGTAAGAAAACAGTTAAGGATAAGATATTTGAGTTGAAAAGGAATACAGCTGAAAAATTAACACAAGATTCGTCTTCATGTGAGTTTTTTACTATTTGTTTTAAGGAAAGTACGGACAATTACATCATTACCTAGGCTAGCCATTTTTTCTCGATTATGTAGGGGTGATGAAGGATGTGAAGAGATGGTTACTCTTGTAACATAACCTGAGCTTACCACTGAGGCCGGGATATGTAAAAAAGTTGTGAACGAATTATTTACTCAAAATATTGACAGTTCAAAAGTTGTATCCACCACAACAAATAGGGCCACCAGCATGACTGGTGAGAAGGCAGGATTTGAAAATCTGTTTGCAAAAGATGTTGGTGATCCACTGATAGGTTTTTATTAAATTATACATGAAGAGGCTTTATGTGCAAAAGCTGGCCTAAAGGAACTTCAGGAAATGATGCGAACAGTTACCAAGGTTGTTAATTACATTTCTACCTGGGCTTTAAATAAACGGCAATTTCAAATTATACGGAATGAGGTAGATTTAATGTATAAAGGACTGTAAATGTACAACAATGTTCGTTGGCTTAGCCGAGGTTTGGTTCTGAAACGATTTGTTGAATGCTAACATGAGATAAAGCTCTTTTGGGATGAACAACAAGTTTATTACCAATAATTGTCTGACATCATGTGGGTTTGTAAACTAATGTTTTTTGCAGATTTTTGTGAACGTTTAAATGAATTGAATTTTAAATTATAGGGCTCTGGTAAGACACTTGGTATTATGTTGGATTATATAAAGACTTTTAAAATGAAAGCAGAAGTTTTTGAAAAGGATGTACTGTAGATAATGAGAGATTTAGATACTTTCCAAACCTAGAGAGGGACATTAATAATCTCCCAAAAGATGAGAGAAAAGACCACCAACGTCTCCAAAAGCTGTTTGTAAACATTATTGAGGGAACTGTGGGAAGTACTTTGCAAGATTTGCTAAGATCAGAGAACTGAAAAGACGGCAAAATTCATTAAGTTTCCAGACGCTATCAAATTGGATGACCTAAACTTGCAAATGTTTTCATGGATAGACATGGGTGATTTGGAAATAGATTTGATTGAAGTTCAGAATAGCTAGATTTATAATTTTTTGACCTTAGGGTTAACTTAGTAAATATGTAAAGGAGCGATTAGAGACGGGAGGAACAGAGATAAATGCAAAAAACGAAGTAGTAAGGATTTGGAATACTATTCCAGAAAATTTGTCTGTTTAAAAAAAACAAACTCTCAACAGCATTACTATACATGTTTTCCTCTACATATCTTTGTGAATCTTTGTTCTCTTTAATTAACTTTGTTATATCTAGTAACAGGAGTAGCCTGATGAATAAAACTAGTAGTGCATACATATTTCACCATGTTACTAAATATAAACCCGATATAAATTCTCTGTCATCAATGATACAGCAGCTGAAATCTCACTGATAATATATAAAAAGAGTCAACAAAATTCCAGTCTCTAGTTTTTTCTTTCAAAGGGGTTGTTTAAATGTAATTTTGAACGTTAATAAATATATGTTCTTATAATACATCAATTATAAGGGGTTTAAAATAAGCAAAACATTATCTGAAATTACCTTTTACTGTGTTTTAGTCCTACAAATGTATAACTGAGAAACAAATAATGACCAATTAATCAAAACAAGTAACAGTATTAATTTTTAATGTTGAGGCTAATAATAGTCTTTAAATTGTGCGAATATGTATGACAGTTACAGTTATCTTTAGCAATATGCAAATATGTATAGCAAATAAAAAATGTCCACACAAAGAACCCTTGTCATAACTTTTTCATTTAGTCAATTTTACATAATTTGTATAATCACTTACAATACTGTCTTTTTTGCTCATGGGTGATTTTTTTGTCATTTAAAAAGTTCTTCAAATGCTTAAGAGATATCAAATATGTTCTAAAAAAACTTTGGTTGGCACGCAGAAAATATTTGTGTTAGAGATTTGGCTGATTTTGTCATTCACTCTCAAAAAGGTTGCCTACCCCTGACCTACGTTATTTTATATAATAAAACAACTATCATGATTTAATTTGGGCTACATATGTTGATAAGGTGTATCAGGTGTCAGCCATTAGGGCGGATTTAAATTGCAAATAAATTAACCTGTTTCGTCTCCTGATATGGTTGGCTTTGCTAAAGATTTTTATCCTCTACTCTTTATACGGCTTGCCTTGAGTAGACCCTGTGATATGTAGCAGTCTTCACTTTGTATATTTGTAGTTCTTTCTTTTTCTACCTCATCTTCTTTCCTGTTTTGGCTATGTCTTATAAGCAGGCCCTTTCGAAGAGATCTACGATTATTTTAAGCACCTATCTGGCGAAGGCCTCCGAGGCCATAAGTTGCCTGAAACAATAAAAGGGTAGTCTAGTCTTAAATAAGTAAACTCAAAGAACAATCAAACACGAAAATAACTAAAAATCAAATTGAAAACAGAAGACTCAACAAAATAGTCAAGAAGAAAAAAACGGACGCTCCGTCGTCGGAAAAAGGCTCGCCTCCCACCCGAGCCGGACCACAGGGAATCTACAACTACTCTTAGATATAATATTACTAATTATTGGGATCAATTTAAGATTAGGTACCTGAGATGCCTAATCTTAAATTGATCGAAACGTAAGTGTTTATCTTGAATTGAACGAAATGCCGGTGCATATTCTTGAATTATAAATATTTGGAAGGTCTCTTAGTAGATCGTAATTTACCTTAAATTTAATTTATTTTACTTAAGAACTCGTTTTCGTTTGTCGTAATTTATCTTAACTTTATTTCAATTCACACACCGTGATGGCAGAAACAGTGTTTTAAACAACAATTTTACCTAATCTAATCTAACCTAACCCATTCCAAAACTTATGTAATCATATGACTAAACAATATGATATTTAAATGATCTTCTAAATATTTTTCTATTTAATAAAACTTTCCTTATTAATTTGCAATATTTTTATTTTCCCTTACCAGTCACCTTGTGCCTTTTACTGTATTGTGACTTAACCAGTTGCCTAATCCTCAAATGAGTGACTTTAGGTGCCTTATCTTGAATTGAACGAAATGCAGGTGCTTATGCTTGAATTGAGTGGCTTTAAGTGCCTAATCTTAAATTGATCCAAGTATTGTTTTTAGATGGGAATTTCAACTATTTTCAATACCGTGTGATCAAATTTATTCGTAAGACCACTTCACTATAATATCTGAGTGTAGTAAGAATAACTGCCGAAACGCAGCCATAAAGGATTTCTTCTTCAGTCGATTCGTGTTTATGCCGTCATATGCACAACTTTTACTCTCTTCGTTGCAATGATTATGTACACACGGAAATTCTCGGCAAGGCTTCGTACGTACGGGAAATTATGGAATCACTTAAGACAGGATTATTAGATTTCCTATATGATAAATTTACAAATTTAAAATGTATCAAATCAAAATGCTAAAATTTAATATTAAGAGAAAGAAATACTGCTTCAAACTCAAAGCTTCAGAAGGATGTAAGGTTAATACCACTCTAAAATCAAATGTAACAGGGCCAGTGTATGAAATTTAATCTAGCCATTAACAGTTAGTTCATTATTTTATATATAATGAAAAAGGAGGGAGACCTGATTATTATTGGTGACTTATTATATTAGAGCAACAAGATTTAGAATTCCTGTGTTTGCAGTCACCATAAACTGAAATTTTACTCTTCACTGGGAAATCAGATGAACGATATATCAGGTCCCGTAGAAGGCCTTAAGCGGTCAATTGCATTATGCCCGATCAGAGTGAAGTTAGAAATACATTTAACTATTATAAACTCTATGTGATAAATGTAAAATGTACGCAGCTGTAATTTCCTTTTCACACGTGCAAAGTGAGGAAGGAAGCTTTAAATTTATTATAATTTTTAGTATGGAGCACGAAAATGGAACTAGTAAAGTGGTTGAGAAACTTTAGTGAAGTAATGTAGCTAAAATGTAATATTTTTTAGTTTGTTAAATGATCTCTTGGCTCAGATCGTTCAAAACACATACATGATCAGAGTTATACTATGATGCTCTGCATATCAGTAGTTATAAGTGTAGACAAGACCTGACAATGAGTAAATTTAGTTTTAGCTGCGCAAAAGCGAGATCTACAAATTAACATTTATGATTTTGAATTTTTCTAAAGAGTGCTTTGAGCATTAAAACATGCAATTATAACGCAGCCAGTTTAATTGCCTCGCATTTAAATTGACGATAATTTAGCCAGGTATGACGTTCTTCCGCTATAAAACCATAAGTTCACTGCAAGCTGGAGAAGAGCCTGCAATTTTGATTATCTTTCTTCCCCACCCATTTTCTTTCTAAACGCTGAGGGTTCATGGCGGTCGATTAAAGAAAAAGCGTCCAACTCAATGACTTTAAAAAGATATAACTCTAAAAATAGAGTTCAGCAAAGAAATTTGCTTTTGGTAGAAAAAAAACAATACTTTAGTCGGTAACCTCTTCAGTATTTCAAATTGCCAATGTATTCATCTGCTAGATGAAACGCATCGAAACCAAATCATAGTCCTTTTCATTTAAATAATGCATCACATTTCCTTACTTACATACTAACTGCTTTGTGAAATTCTCTCCCGCCTATCGTTGGTCAAGTTGCTGCTAAGAATCGATTTAAAAATCGATGAATGTATCTTTGGGAGAATATTATTTAAAATTACAGGAGAGAAAAGGGAACATTTATTATTAAAACACCATTAAATTCGAGTCTTGTACTTCAATTTCAATTTTTTTTCACTCAAAATTGATTACTAATATTTTAGTTAAATATACATGAAATTTAGAGAGTCAAATAGCAAATGCCCCTATAAGGGATTCAATAAATTGAATGGGTGAATGTAAACGGAATTACGTTTTGCAAGGAATTAAATTATCTTTAATAATAGTATAGCAAATAATCCCCCATTGAATCTATCTTCATCTAACTTGGAAGCTGCTCCTTTTTTTACTTGGGCCAAATTTCCCGGGAATTTTAAAGGAGAACATAAAAACTAACACTGGAATGTCCTCTGTCCACACGTTAATATTTCCTAGCTTGACCAATTTCTTGACTAAACTCTATCCAAAATTTTAAGGAAATACCCCTGTTGGTTTTTGGTTTTGCAGATTTCAAGATATATTGAAAATTAGAAACGTATTCCCAGTCAATCATGGTTCCTCGCTTTTTTGGTTTTCCCTTTCTTCATTATTTCTCCCTCATTCCTTTTTTTCATCGGACCCCGCTAAGGGACATCAAGTGTAACATAGGCAACCATGTCTCAATCCCTGCATGAAGATCCGTGATTCTATATCCCTCGATCCCCAACACAATTTCACTTCATTACCCGCAAGGAGATACCAGGGATTATCTGAAGGCTTGTGTGCTCGCCCTACCTAACCACCACAGTCTATCCAGTCCTCAATGCCTTCAAGATTTGATGGCTCTATGAATTCTCAATATTTTCACTTCCATCAACTTCTTCACTCTCTCTAAAGGTTTCTTCTTAAACCCCAACAGATAATGAAATCAGATTCGAGAGGCGCAGGAAAGGATGCTCGTAGGGGCGTAGGGGATAGGAGAACGGTAGTGCACTGTTTTTTCTCACCCGCCCTACGAGGGTTTGAAACCCTTTGTTGCACTTTAGACAGCCACTCGTTTAACATCATGGGAGTGTGGACTGAAAACCTCATTAGAGAATTGGTTAAATGGAAAAGTGATGTGTTGGAGACGTGAAGGAAATAAAAAAATATATAACGCTTTGTAACTCGAAAAGGAAGAGATGAAGTATGAAGACGAAATTGCCGTCGTGCATGCGTGAAACTCTGTGATTGGCGTGAGTTTACTACAAAAGGAATCGTGTCGGCTTTTGCAGGGAATCAAAACCGAGTAACGGGCCAGGGATTTCCATGGCCCAATTCAATGAGCCACAAGGGATCAAAGCCTTCCTTAACATATCGTCCCCAAATAAAAGTCAGTGAATTTCATTTATACACAGAAATACAATCTTGGATTTGTGATCAGGTTAATAAAATATGAAATTTTTAGGTAGTATTTAAAATATACATCTGAGGTTGGTGTCTAAATAAGAGAGAGAGAGAGAGAGAGAGAGAGAGAGAGAGAGAGAGAGAGAGAGAGAGAGAGAGAGAGAGAGAAGGCAAAATATTTGAATAAAAATGCGATCCAAAACAATTTTTTGAAGAAACTCAAAAAATGGCCAAAGCAGATCCTTTTTTTTTCTATGTCCAATTAATCAAATTAGGGGGAAATTTGCGTTAAAGCGGAAATGGTAAAAAGAGATCATTTCAAAGTCCCATAGGGAGTGGAATGACTCCACGAGGGTATTGTTATCGATCGTGTCAAAGGCAATACGAAGTCAGCATGACCACATTCCTACAATTAATTAATAAGTAATAGCCGTTAATCAATTTCGAAGAGCAATTTTTGCAGAGGTTAGACTGCTATCACAATCAAAGGATTCAATCAAGTTGAAAGCAGATATGATGAGAATAAGCGGCAATAAACTCTGCAAATCTGAACACTCTGAAATTGTGATTTCTGTCAGTAAGATTCTTAATTTGGGCGCAGGAAGAATTTTATAGTCCTTAAGGAAGATTTTAGACGACCCACATTAAGAATGGCATATAATGCTGGTTGGCGTGTATTCTTAGCATCAAGGATCGTTGTGGTTGTTTTCGGATGTCCCTTACCTGCAATTTCCCTGAATCCAGTAAATGATCCCGCCTTCGTTACACATCTCATTTAAGGAAAGTTGAAACACTTTTTGCTTCCCCCTTCGGGCCATTAAGCTATGCACAAGGCACCCTTTCACTTTCCCCAATTTTACCATTTTAAAAACTTTTTTTAAAAATCTTTTTGTGCAAATGCTACCGTTTGTTTACTTATTTATGTCTGCGGCGTTGATACTAGTAAACACAACATTTTAGTTGCTAATAAGGTGTGTATAGTTAGATACAATTCTATCGAAAACAAAATATAAACTATGAGATAAATTAATTAATACATTTTATTGAAAAAGGAGTTAACCAATTCACTGGTACGGCCTATCTCCTGTTTTGAGAAAATGCCCCCTTCCCCCCTCTTTTACTCTTATTTTTTCGCTCTGACTTCAGTTGATTCGGTACTTTGTAAAGAAGCTCTCAAGAAACCTTTTCCCCTAAGTTTGCTTTTGACTGAATCCTATTATAAACTTTCGACAAAGACACAATTCACAGCTCTCTGAGCTCTGGACCATTACAGTAAACATTCATTTGGGCATTTCTAGAATAGAAAAATCTCTGAGATTTCTGCAGTGTTTCTTACTTTTTTACAAATTCCCCGTTTTTTTTGTAAGTCGAACGTTTTTTCACTATAGCCCATGCTGTTACTATCCTAGTCCCTAATGCGTGATGCGTGGTTGGTCTGTATTATATGTCTTTTCGCCATTCTTGTATTACTGTAACTCAAAGTAATTTTTTGTTTTACAATTACACAAAAATACAATTTTGATATCGGTACCTTATGCCAAAAATTCTTTCTTGTAATAATTCTCACATCATAAAGTTTTTCCCACGAGCTTTTGAACAGGGTTATTAAGTTGGGGGGTGAATATGTCTTTAAAGGCTTGTTTTATTGGTCATTTAATTTCCAATATGCATTTTATTCCCTACCGAGTTGAGTATCATAAATAGAATTCAGTTTGTAAGTTGATGGTCTCACTCCTCAAAATTTTGGTGTCTGATGATATTAAAATTTTCGCCAAATATCAACTTTTAGACTTTGCAGATTCATAAAATTATTTGAGTATTATTTTGTTTTAATAGGCGCTTTAAGGGATTCTTTTGTTATTTAATGGTCTTTTATGACTTTTTTGTTGATCTCTGTAGAATTCTCTTTGGCATAGAATTTGTTTTTAATGCTGGTTCATTCATAAAATCCTCAGCCAGACGATGTTGACATTTGTTCAAGATATCAGTTAGAAGTCTTTTGAGCGGATTTGCTTCGTTCATCATGATTTCAATTTAAGTAAAATACTAATCTGTAGATTTCTACATTGCTTTACTCTCATTGAACCCAATATGTGTGATCCACTGTATAGCCTGTTAAACTTGGCATCCGGAGGAGCTGCACGTCTTCCCGGGCTGAGTGAACATTAGGGTTGACCTGAACTACTTTGATCGGGCCTGAGAGAGTTGTTGGCGCGTTTCACCCTTGCTTCCTATCAGCACTAAATTGTGTTTATTTATTAGTAGTAGTATTGTTGTTTTTATAATTCTTTTTATGTTTATTAATACTTAGTATTATTTATTAGTGTTATTACCTTTTAATTTGTATTATTATATTTATATTTATTATTATTCTTGATTATTACGCCTATCCCTTCAAACTTTTGTCTACCCGCGCTTCCCCCTCGCTCCCTCTTGTACTAATTTATGTTTATTTATTGTTATTAATTATTATTATTGTTGATGTTATTATAATTCTTTTTATTATTTATTATTAATATTTAGTATTATTTATTAGTGTTATTACCTATTATAATTTGTTATTATTTTGTATTATTTATTCATATTAACCATTATTATTATAGCTATCCCCTAAACCTTTGTCTACCCACACTTCGCATCAGGAGGAACCTTTTCACCTGGACAGGATTGGGACTGCTAACCATGGTGCCTTGGTGGATTGCATGCCATCCTGGGATTAACTAGCAAAAGTAAATAATAATAATAGGTGATCACTAACTCTACTCGTCAGTGGACCCGACTTTCTCTACTCCTCTTTATTACATACTCGACTATCCACTTCCAAACTTGCTCTTCTATGCACAGTGGTTCTGTCTGACCAGCACACTTTCGTCATCTTATGGGTCCTTTGTCAAGTGTCAGTGTATACTGTGAGGTCACCTGCAACAAGGACTGAAAGCTCGATGGCTAAGGTAAGTATGTGTCACAGGTTGTGTTGGACCTTCAAATCTGTTTACCTTCTTCCAGTACACATATGAGGTGGCTATGCCGACTCCATCCTTTATAGTTAAAGCTCCAGGACAATGTTGCCTGAATGGCGGACCGCGTTGTCAAAGACTATCTTAGGAGAACCCGTCGGTTGATTATGTGTAAATTATCAAATTCTTCATTTTTTTCATCCAATGGAGACTTTTATATTAATTTCCTAGGAATTAGGAGGTCATACTATCTATTTTTAAGTACCTTTTTCTTTTTTTACACACGTTATGGTTGCAACAGAAGAGAACAGTGAGCAACCGCAGGCGCATGGAGTTCCGCTTCTAAGCGCGGCTTATTCCTTCCTAATTGTTTGGAAGGACGAGGAAAAACAAGACACACTTGAGAACGGAAGAGCTCCCCCCCCCTCCACTATCACCAGCTCCATGTAGAAAACGGGGCTTCCTGGTTACCATAGTTTAAGCCATCATTGGGCAGCTACAGCTCTGAAAAGTAGGTAAACCTCTCTGTGCTTTTTAGGGGCAATGTCAGAGATCATAAAGAGAGAGAGAGAGAGAGAGAGAAAGAGAGAGAGCACGGTCGCGCCTTCAAAGGAGAGAGAGCAGACACTTTGTCGACCATTTTTGTCTGCGCTAATGAAAGTGCAAAATCACGAGACGCCGCGGTGGCCTGAAAGTCCGTTATCACGGAAAGCTGTGAGAAACTTGAAGGTCCCACTGGCAGTCAGACAAAGTTTCATCTTGCCGGCTTAGAAACTTTCCCTCGTTCATACTAATAGGGTGAGACTACTCTCGCCTGCCGATGCGTCGGACACGGAAACGATGTCCATCCGGCGAAGGGGTAAAACCCTCATTCGACCCCATTATAAATCCTCCGGCACCAGAGTTGGAAGGCAGTATCTGCCGTGCTCCCGCTCCGTCAGTACCTGCCGTCTGAACTTCCCTGTTCGTACCCTCTATTCACGTTCCATCGGACTCTGCATAATTCCTCGCAGAACTCCTCAAACTCTGTGTATCCTCGTCTTATTCGCGTGAGCCTACCCCGCTTTTGCTGTTACCCGTTCTTCGAACGCAACGAGCCAAGTCTTGTTTCGGTGTTCTAAACTAGAAGGCAAGATGTAAGTTCATCCCAGTAATAGTCATTCTCAAGAAATTATAATTTGAACTTGGCACCAAGGCAAGGATTACTCCCTCAGACTAAATCTTGAGGGAACAGCAACATGCAACTCTCTACTGTGCAAGTGATCTTTCTACCCTCTCCCCTCCCCCGACTGTGTAAGCCTACAACGTCGGCTTCGTTTGTGTGTACATTGATTGTCCCCGCCAAGTTCCCACCTCTCATCTTAAAGCTGAGGCTCGTGTACGTCTAATTTATTGTATAGCTTGTTTCAAAACCCCTTATAACCTTTGTAAAAATAATATTAATTTGCATGTTAGTAAAGTTATTTTTGTACCCGTTTTTCTATTGTTCGGTTAATTTACACTCTTTCTGTATTGTAAGTCTCCAACGCACACAGCCGTCATCTATCTCGGATGAGAAACGCAGGAAGGGTTGAACTCGACCCTATTCTAAGACAGGCACCTCATACCATCTTACACCGGAGAGTAGATTTATTTCTCTCTCAAATTTACCATTGCGGTGGCTTCCCACTTCTCTTCTTCTTTGGAAGCGCCCCAGGGAGAATTCACCTCTCCACCAGCTGCTGTTTACCCTTTCCTATTACAGAGGACTACTAGGTGTGCATACAGACGTCCTATGATCAACCGCTCAGGTGTGAACGGCTCGATCTAGCCAATTCCTTCAGAGAAGAAAGAAATATCATGGAGCATCATTCATTTCCCTTACTAACCTGAAGTAATGCATTTCGAGTTCGTAGTGGATCGGCCTACCTGCTCCTGCCCCCTCCCACCCTCTCTTTCCTAATGGATGACGGCTCGTCGGCCAAAACACACATCATGAAAAGACAGACTCTTTGATTTGGATCAATGATGCCTTTTGGCAATAATAGCCACAAAGAGTGCTAACTCTTGATCTGGACATGATCCCGGAGATGACGAGGGCACCTAGGGTAGGATCTTCCATTACGAGAAACTGGACTTGGTACGAAACACCAAACATGAATCCACCCACGTGTAAACTGCTCTTAACTTGACTCGGATCCCAAAGGATTTACAATGAGACGAGAAAAATCCTGCCCTGGCTGATGCCACTTTGAGAGCTGAGACATCCATTTCGTAATAGAATCGTGCTGAGGCCGGTCAGTCCGACCAGAGGGATACTTTTGGTGGTGAAGAGAAGCGGGTTCATTACCCACCTTCTTCTCCTAGTAATAAAAGAAGTAGGGGGCAAACAAAAAGGACTGAAAGTTTCTCTTCCTCCGCAGGGGATCCGATGATGGAAGGTTCCGCTCTTTTCAGCAAGTGACTAGACAAATATCTGCAGGTTCGGTCACCGAAGTGCCTTTGATTAGAGAGGCCCATAGAAAGACTAATATGGCAAGTGTGGTGACCAGAGTCTCGATTTGGCAGGCATGTTGGCCAAGGGTAACATCATAAATCAGAGGAGAGAAATAGCTAGCTTGGTTGGTAGAGAGCCAAGTTTGACCCCTTTCTCTGCAGGAGGCTTCTAGTGAATGCGACTGGCCCTTCAGAGGCTACCATGCATTGTGCCAAACGGACAATTAATTGGTAACCGAAGTGTGATGCCTCATTCTACCTTGAAATTTGGTGATATAAGTAGTCTACACAAGGAAACACAAGGAGTAGTCTATAGAAAATATAACTTTGGGGAGGTAAAGCTCGAAAGGATGAGCAGAAAAAAGGGAGGAGCTTAGAGAGCCATCCATAAACTCATCATCACGGCGACCGTGACATACTTCCTAAGACGGAGGTGTGTTGGTTGATATCGCTATCGCGTGAAAGTATTAATGGCACTGCTGCAAGGTTGCTGCTTATGGCACGTATTCGGCCTTACGAATTGCTCGTGTAGACGCGCAAGTTTTGGTTTATCCAAGGTTATTTCAGTAGCTATAAAGCAGTACACGATAATACCCTATCATATATGCCCAAGTACCTCAATTTCGGAGAGCCGCACCCAGCTTATTCGAAGCAACGTGGCGTGTGTCCCGTGTAGAAGGAAATTATGGCTGTTGATGCTACGGATCATCTCATTTCGTGAGAGATTAGTCATCGAAGGCAACAGCTAGTTCAACGCCAGAGTTCTGGTTTTAAGAAGTTTTCGGCACTTTCTGTGAGGTTCTTCTCTTCGAATTGGGTCCCTGCATTTCCTCTGACCAAGTCATATACAGCATATTTCTTCAATAGAATTGCTGCAGACTCCGAACCAAATTTGAAGAGTTGCGGAGTCTCCTCTCCTCCGCTTCCTTGCTAGGTATTTTTTTTACAATAGACCATGCTGGGAGAGTGCTCCCTGCTCACGCTACACGGGTATAAGGATATTGTGATCCCAGCACTAGGCGATAGAGGAAGGTCAGAAATATAGGCAATTTACACCCAACACAGATTGTCCTTTCTTTTATTAGCTATAACTATTTCCTCTCCTAAAGAGGCTGTGCATTTGCAGCTGGCTAGGAGTTATACTGTTCTTTCTGCCTACATTCCACCGTGAGCGGACTTTGATGCAGAAAACTTTTGACGGTTGCTGAAGTCTTATACAGCTGTGGGATTTGAATGGTAGACACACTCTCTCTAGGAAGACTAGTCGATCAATCGAAGGTGTCAATTCCTTGCCGAGTCGTTTGAGGAGCCTGAGATAAGTGTTATAAATTTTGCTAGGTTTAGGCATCAATGCCAGAAAACCGCATCATTTCTGGAATGCTGCCTTGATGAAGACCATCTAGGTAGTTCTTTGTACGGGAATAGTGGCCTGCATTTCAGGAAATGACTGGTTTCTCTATTTACTTTGAGTTTAAGTGGCTGTATGAGGCCATTGAGTTTTTCTACGTTACTATCATGGCCGTTGCCTAACTACTCTTCCTAGAACATCTGGTTGCTATGCACGTCAACTGCTTCTGTGGTGGTCAGGCGAGTGAGAGACGGCCGTCAAACTGAAACTTTATTCCTCCATAGTCTATATGAGGTGCCCGAACGTTTTCATTGTCGTTGAATTTTGTCTTAATAGGGCTAGGTTACGGTATATTACGAAACACGCTAACCGATCTTACCTGCGGGCATAGGTGTCTTCACTTAACGGCAAGAACACTCTTGCAAAGGTGTAGAATTGAGTCAAAGGAGTTCGGGGCCAATTCTTGCGGGAGTCCCATTCTATTTTCTAGGAAAATTGGAATCAGCTCTTGGACCCCACCTTAGTGGCGGAGTCTTTTTCGATTGCGTAAATGCACGTCGTGATTTCGATAAAAGCTACCGATTGGACTTTACCCCCAGAAGCGGAGAACCGTTCAATGACAGGTTTATATTGGGGAAGTTGCATTCGGCTCTTGCTTCTTGCGTGGACACCGCTGAGGGTCTGGACCATGTCCTTTATGTCATATTTAAAAACATAGGTGCGCTAAGAATCGCCTTTTGGTTCGAATTGTTGGAATGGATCCGGACAAAGGGCGTCCACACAGACTCTAAGCAAAAGAATACTGTGCTAGCTTTTCGCTAACTGGCAAGACACCACGCTGCCCTAGCTGGTTTTGCCCTAACTTACATAAATTTGGGGTTTGCAAATTGATAGATAAATTGGTAAATGTTCGTTTAACCTTTTTCTGGAGACCTGAGGTCATCTGTCTTTTGCACATTACCCCGTCAGCAATAGATACACCACGTTTTATACTCTTCTCGGTCTGGAAAATTCTGTCTGTGATGCCTTC
The DNA here is from genome assembly GCA_963969495.1 of Ceratothoa steindachneri. Lineage (NCBI taxonomy): Eukaryota > Metazoa > Arthropoda > Malacostraca > Isopoda > Cymothoidae > Ceratothoa > Ceratothoa steindachneri. The sequence continues at coordinate 194,586,385 of OZ018323.1, read as the reverse complement.
CATCTTATGTAAACAGCACTAGGTCATGTTGTTTTAGATCTGGAGAAGGCCTATGATGCCACATGGCGTTAAGATGGTAATCGAAAATCTCCACATGATGGGGGCGAGGGGCCGCCTGCCTATCATCATGGCAGAGTTTCTGCGAGAGCAACTATTCCGCGTAAGGGTAGGGTGTTGTAAAGGGCAGTGCCCTTAGATTAACACTCTTTGCCGTGCTCATCAAAGGTAGCTCCTCGCAGCTGCTGGAAGACTTTCATGCTAAAGTGTTCGTAGACGAACATTCGATCTCTTTGGATGCGGCCCAGATGCCAACTCTGGATTGTCGACTCCAACAGGCATTGAACCGCATCACTTGCTATGTCGAAAACATGACTAAAGTCTTTCACTTATGCTGCCATCCACTTTTTCAACTCGAGCCGGACTTGTTCCTAAATGGGGTTTTCTTCGTCTTGATATCGACCGATGCCTCACCTTGGAAGGTCATATTTGCAGCGTTAGTTTCTATTGTACCCGGGCATGGTTACTCTTCGTTCCGTGAGCTTTATCACATTGAATGTAGATAGGGGTACTGTTTTAATTTTCTAACGATGGTTGGTATCTTGAATTTGGTTACAAATTTTATGCCTCTGCAACTGAGCGTGTATTGTGGAAGGTGGATTCGATCCACTACACCGGTCTCCACATGGCGACCGTTGCCTAAGGGAGTGCATTATTTGGCTGTATGCGCAACACCGGTGCCTCTTTCAGTAGCCATCAGCTATCACTGCATCGGCAACCGATCTCAAAGGTGCTTATGCGACCTAATGACGACCGTCATATCATAAGCCTTTTGAGTTTATGGCTAGGAATCTCCTTTGAGAACTCCTTATAAGGTACCACCTTTGACTATTCGTCACCACACCTCTGCTCCCATAGCTTCAACAGCTCCCGGAGTATTGTTTTCCACCATTTTAGAGCTATCTTTGTGTTAGCTTGGATCCGTGCCCATGTATATGGTTGGCATTAAGCCTCAAGAGCGGTTCGGCTACCACGATTTATTCTGTCTCTTTTAAGTCAGTTGGATTCTATCTTCACAGCAAAGCTAGTTGCAATACAGCGCTTGGTATGGGAGTTTCAACCTATTTGCAACCGGATTGTGATCTTTAGTAAATCACAAAGTGCTCTGAGAATTCTCCGAGCAATGAAATATCCACTCTCTCTGGTTCGCGGTATCCTTAACGCCACGGTGTCACAAGCCGCGTGTATGTCGAGGTTATCTACTGCTTGATTTCTGAACATGTTGGAATTACAAGGAATAAGCACTCGGATAAGGGCGCAATAGAGTCGACGAAGACTAGGGGACTACAGGACCCTTTGCCCCCCCCTCACACCGACTACATAGTAGGCATCATAGCAGCCCCCCTAGCAAAGAAAATGGTAGAAGGCCTTGGGTATATTAATTTACCTGCCATTGCGTTGCAACTGTTACTATATTCCTAATGCATGGCTTATTCAGGTGAATTTCTTTCCTCTTCGAATTGGTCTCCTCGGGGCACGCACCATCTTTGATGTAGCTCTCATCTGCACCTTCCTGCAACAACTGCATTGTCCTACAACTGCTCTGCACTGGTCTTTACCGGTTATCCTTTGTATTGGGGACTGGTTCATGTACTTCGACTTGTGTATTTTTAGACTTTTATGAGGAGGATGGCCGCCTACATTATATTTTATTATTTTTGATGTTAGGCGCAAGTTCCTGCGCCGGAAGGGGCTTTCTTTTTCTTATTTTTCTTTGTGATTGTTTTTTTTTCTGCTGCACCTTATTTTAATCTAGCCTAAGATTAGTGTATTTACGATTACAGTGCCTCATTCTCAAGCAAGCATCGTGTGATTAGTTTATAAAAAAGCATACAGTTATTTCAGGATCAATCGCCCACATCCTCGTCTGTTTTAATGCTTCATAACTTTATTCAACACTTTTTTCAATTATTTGCTTCCCTTTTCTCTTTCTGCAAATTAAAAAATTCTTTAGTTACACCATTTTCTCTTTTCAATTAAGAAAACTCTCGCCTGAAATATTTCCGAGGTTTTAAAGCCAAATTCCTAAAAAGATCTGAATTTTTAGAATATTTTTACGCTTGGAATTGTAGGTATGTTTTCCTGCTATTCCACACTCATTAGCCCTGGCTTTCTCCTGACTGAGATCCATTAAGCTAATGATGCTCAGTCTTAATTAAGTTTACGCTGATGACTTCAGATACCTCGGCTTCATTACATGTCGAATTCTGAAACATCCATAGCAAACGATTTATTGTTTTAGTTTTAATAAATGTAAAGTAGTACTGAAGTTTAATCTGGTGGAAATGGTAAGAGTTTTTGTAAAAGATTAAACAATGTTTATATTAGCGAAATAAATAGAAGCGAATAGAAAAATTATATGATCATTTAATTTTTGTATTCGCTTGTACTACGCAGATCAACACATTGTTTAATCTTTATAAAATGTATCAAATAGGATTGGTCGAAACAAAGGATAGGATCAGTTAACTTTTCTTTTTTATCTAAACATTATTCAAGCTTTATAATTTTTTTCAATTCTGATTGGTCCTAAAATATATTTCCATGGTAAGAAAATAATGCATATATATATATAACCAATTTTTTAAAAATTTTCACCGTTTGCCCAGAAGATGATCTTTGAAAAGGTTAAAAAGCTGCAACACAAGCTCAACCAAGCAGCCATCGCTGATAATTTTAAGCACGATATATATATATATATATATATATATATATATATATATATATATATATATATATATATATATATATATATTTATATATATATATATATATATTTATATATATATATATATATATATATATATATATATATATATATATATATATATATATATATATATATATATATAAATATACAAAGATGGAGCAACTACAGGATCTGCGGGTGATTATATAACCACCACAGGGCTATGCCATTTTTATTTTCTCTCTTTCAAATAAATTTGAAGACAGAAAGAAAGATGCAGAAACCTTGCATAGCTGACTATAAATACATATAGTACAAGAGGAAGAAGAATTGTACGTGAATGGGCAAATAAGACAAGAAACCGAAGTTTTCTGTAAATGGATGTATTATAAGACGAACCTGCTCGAACAACGTTGACATCCAAGAACAAGATATTTTTGTGAGGGTGCATGAACTGTAGGTTCATGCCCAGATGCTTGTTTTTTCCATATACTCCTCTCGTGTTTTTATAATTTTGCGGAGAGCCTGGATGAACTTCCAAGTAGTTGGTTTATTCATTCTTAATTCGCATCTTAATATCATATTTAGCGCTTCAGCATGATTGTTTGTTCTCTTACCCATCAAAAGTCCGATCATGGATATTCCACAGCCCTTGAGGAAATAATGCTATTCTACTAAGAAGATCAATGTAATTATCTTTTAACCAATTCAGGGGTCTGGATAACTGGTCAGGTAAAGCACCTCCTACGGCATCCACATAACAATCTAAATTTTATTCAGGCACAAAGGCTAGAGCAGGGAACATTTTAGCGTGTAAACCAAAATCAGGATTATTAATATCCGGACTCATATAACCCATCTGTTGTATTTTCTTTAACATATTTTGGGCCAAGTGCAAAAAGCGTCCACGCACTTCTCATTAGGGAACGATTCCTTCATATTCAAAATGGCAGCTTGCTCTATATCACAATTTATTGCACTTAGCTCTGCATTTGGAACAATGTCATTAATAATATTGAAAATTTTTCGCACTGCTTATTCTTAAGAGAAGATATAGTATCGGATGAACGCTTCCATGTTTTTTGACCAAAATGATGTAAAATGGATAAAATAGATTTGAAGCAGATGCAAAAGTTCCATCAACATACCAATAGTTCCAAACAGGTATCTCGTTCAAAAGTGATAATTCTATCATGCCTCGCACCATCGTCAACTAAACAAAATTCTCCTCTCTTTCTGGGGTTTGTTTGTATACCTTAACTTCTTGAGAAATTTCTACTTCATAAATAGAATTAGGATTGTAAGGCACTTTGTTTATTTCTTTCACGTTCACAAAAAATAATTTTCCTGATTGCTGCTCTGTTTGGTATCTGTGCAATGCTAGCTTTAGTCATGATACCTAAGTACACTTGAGGCTCGCAGGTTAATACAGCTCAATCTTTTTCGTCAGATTTTGCCTTTTCCCCTTTGATGTCAGCAGCTGATGGGAGGATGCGTATGCTTGTACTGCTCAATAACAAGGTAGAGTAGAGCAAAAGAGGAACCTCACAAATTGAGGACACCGTTCACCCTATAAAATCTTAAAATTGGGCATACAAATCGAACATTGACATAATATGCCATCTTTTAACAATACATTAAGGTAATTAAAGCAAATACTTGTAAATAATGTTAAATCGTAATTTAATAGTCTATGAATCAATGCAAAGCAGAATATTTTGTGATAATGCAAGTGAGGTTGTTGTATTCTCACGCAGGTATACAAACATACACACATTGGGAAACAGGTGCGATCCGACGGTATGGCTGAAGATATAACAAATACAGTGGAAACTATTAGGCACTCATGGAACGGAATCTGAGAGAGAGAGAGGGGGAGCCCGACTCACCAGCCTTGACGTGAATCAGTGAACGACTAAATCAATTTTGCTATGGATATTTGCTTGATAATGCCTGGTCAGGTTTCCAAATTCAAATACTCTTTTGGTACATAAGTGCTACACTGAACCTGGCACACACTCTCAGTTCAAATAAGGTCCACCCATCGGTCGGATCGGAGAACACCCGCACATATTCTCTGATCAGATAAGCTGCCTCCCGCGCTCGGATTGAGAAAGGGGAGCCACCCCCCTAAATTTTCGTTCGAATAAATAGTCTTTTAAAACATACAACGAGAATCAATATTATTGGTAGCATAATTAATTTAACCCCTTAAGAGTCAGAATTATCTCAATCCACGGTCCGTCCCGCCAAAGTCCAACAGTCTGACAGGGAAGGAGAGATAAAGGAAGCACAGAGTTTATTAACACTGATAGCCAGTCACAAGGAAGTGGACCCACTTGCCTGAACTAAGCAAGCCCTAAGCCAAGATCAAAACCTCACAAAACCGCCAGTTTCTTCAAATTACCTCCTTCCGACAGGAAGTCTAACAAAAGTAGGATAACAAAACTGACATTTGGAGTAAGATTAAATTATACAATACCACCGCCTTAGTCTGGCTTACCAATAAATCGTATCACTCCTTTACATCTAAACAGGTCCCTCCCTCCTTTACCTCCACATGCTCATTGATGCGTGTATGACTTTCAACTCTAAAGTATGAATTCTAGCTTTGCAATCACTTTCATGGCATTGCCAAAAGTTCACAGCCGATAGATGTATTCATTATGACAAACATTTTCTTTTTCTCTCTTACTGCATACAAAATGAGCCATCTTTTAGCATTGGAAATTTTAAAAGAGACCACAAACATAGTTCAAATGAAAGTTAACCTCGGAGAAGTAACACTGAAATATAGAAAGCTAAGCCTTTATATATACATAGATAAAAATGCCCAAAATTCCCAGCGAGCTTAAAATAGCCTTTTAAGGAATTCGCCAGAATTGTTCAGGGACACAACTTAACAAAGCCATCGAATCCATCCCTAAATTAATCCGTTAAGTATTTACTGCTAAGATTTGTTGGGCCTGCTTTGGGTTAATACGCTAGGATAGGAGCATTACATAGGGAAACATTTGTTAAAATGTGGTCTGGAGATAGTTGAAAAATAGGTAATAATCCAGGTGATATTAAACTTTATGTGAATTGGACATTGTAATATGGCCTGAAGAGTATCTACACAGAGTCAATATTCCAACTTCTACTAAGCTTTATGCGCATTTGTTTGTCGTTAGAATATGGGATGTGAATTGTATGAATATAGAGTCAATAATCCAGTTGAATTTAAACGTTAAATCATTTGCCTTTCGAATATGGCTTGGGAATTGTCTGGAAATAAAATCACTAAATCCAGCTGACACTGAACTTGATGTGAATTTCAAAATAGTTGCTATCATAAAATAGGCTAATCTGCCAAAATTCTTGTGATAAAGAAATATATCACCGCTTCTCATAAATATCTTTTAAAAATATTGCGTAGTTTTTCATAAGAATTCCCAAGCAAGAAAGCAGCACAAACGTTTTTGATTGTTGTCAAACATTTTTATATATTACTGTATGTAGATATCTTTCTTTTGTTAACTTGGTAACAAGTTATATTTAAAATAGTGGCATACAGGTAAAAATAATTATACTAAATTATATAATATTATTCTTAAAGGTAGATCATGATAGAGAGGTTGATTTCTTTTGTCAGGGTTTTTCAAAATGATCGCGAGATGGTCTATTGACTCTAGTGTGAGATAATCCCCAGGCAATATTTGAACAATCCTTCAGTACAATGAATATTCCATCATAAATTATCTACCCTACCCTCCAGATATTAACACTAAAGCCATGCACATTTTCACACATGCGTGTTAAAAGCTCTCGTCTCTATGTACTTATAATATTCACACGTCAAGGTTTGATACAGTATACAGCGACATTGTTGGCCCACTGCACTATGTAAACTGCTGGACCATCCTACTCGTCACATAGCCGCTATTTCATGTCATGCATAGACCAAGCTACTAGGTGGATCGAAGCATTAGCGATTCCAGACTTAGTACTGCAATGGTTGCTTTAGCCTTTTAGACGGCTGGATCTCCAGATTTAAGGTTCCACTATATGTAATAACAGACAGAAGAGCCCCCTTCAAATCTCAGCTTTACGAAGAATTATCTGCCCTCGCTGGTTTTTACTGTCTCCGAACAACGGATTACCGACCCAACACGAACGGGATTGTGGAAAGAGCACACAGGAGTATGAAGAGTTCCATAATGGCCCGGAGGCAAGGATGGCTAATGGCTCTACAAATTGTTCTTTTGGACATTCGTTCCTTGCCCAATGATTCAGGTTTCTCGCTATTCATGGCAGCTACAAGGACCACACTTCTTTGCCCAAAACCCTTAGTTTCGTCTTCATCATCTAAAGCCGATTCATTAATGAATAAGCTAAAGCCATGTCACAGATCGACTTCACACAGTTATCCGAAGGACATCCCTCCGCACTCGGTACCAAAATTGTTTGTACTTTAGGAACTACGAGATGCGACGTATGCGTGGGTCTTAGTCGATCATGTTCGTAAACCGTTAGAAGCTCTATATGCTGACCCATTTTCGATGGGAAAGTGCAACGGAAAATTGTATAAAGTAGAATTTTCGAAGGGTAATCAAGAGACAGTTTTGAAACCCTGTGCCCCTCATACACATAAGAGCAAAGACGCCTCTCGTGTTATCTTTGCGATAAAATTCCGTAAGACACTGAAACAACTGTGAAGATATATTTATCAAATAACAAGCTAAGAAACAGAGAAAACGCTTGTCCTATTTCTATTGGCACAGAGCTGTGAAATACGAAATCATTTTTCCTAAAATTATATCTATCCCCAAGATGAAATTATCTAGCAGAGGAATGAATCAAAACTCCCTGCTCATTTTCTCTCTATCCCCTTGTACAGATTAATAAACTTTCCATTCAAGTAAGCTCCGCCCAAACCACATTATTGGCCAACATTGTTCGACGCCTACATTTTTCTACACAATAAATAACATTCTATATGACGCACAGGGGAGTTCCATCATCAGTAACAAGGTCAACTGTTAGCTCGAGAAGAGGGAGCGTAGGCCAAAAGTAGACTTCGACATTTGTAGGCCAGCCTCAAATACTTGACGAATTCATTGCACCTAGGCCTACCTAGTCTCTGTCCAATAAAGAGTCCGAGAATCAGCCTTTCGGGATTTCCTTTTCCTACGGGAAATCAACCGATCCTCTTATCCAGCCTACAACACCAAAATCAAACGAGAGGATATTCCTTCCCAAATAGACTCACTGCAAGGTTAGCGCTCAGTAACCAATTACCCCAAAACGCACTGCAATGCATTAAAGAAACTCGTACCCTATAATTGTGCCTGCAATCACCTGAAAGTGGTAGCATGATACACACATAAGTGTCGAGCCGCATTCACTCTTTATAGAGGATTTAAAAGAGAATTTGTGCTTTGATCTTTAAAGTGAGGGAAATGCTGGCATGGAAAATACGTATTGAATTGATGGTCCCAGTAGTGATCCTGTACTTCAATTAATTATCACAACCAAGCCCTTAAATGACTTTACTCTAATAAAAAAATAATTAATATAATGACTGTCGTACTTAAAATGAATATATCTTTAATTAAAAACAAACCATATACAATAGAATAAACTAAAAAAAATTATATTTGAAACTATTAAACGCTCTAAGTGTGAACCAATTTTAAAGAAAACTTCTATTAATTACTTATGTATAATTAAATAGCAATTGTAAGATTCTCTATTAATGTAAGATATTGTAAAATATATTATTGTAATTAGAATGTACAAATTTAATGTTATTTAGGACTCATATCGAATATACAAAGATTTTGTTCATGTATTTGTTATTTTCCGCCCTGTATGCTGACCGTTTACATAAAAGGAAAATTGGAAAGTACCTATGTACACCATACATGTAGCGGAAAGGATGAGAATACCTAAGGTAATGCTGGCTCAATTAGGTTTTCACGAATGTCGCCTAGGCACAAAATGAAACTTTACTTGGAGATTGGTCAGAGAAACGTTATTGTAGCAGAGGGCCCCGCTACATGGTACTTGGTAGAGTACTAAGACCAAACTCCAAAAAATATAAAACCAGGGTACCCGATGGATTACAGGCACTAGGAGGTTGAACATGAGGAGGCAGGAAGAATTGCGTAGAGAAGTTAAAATGAAACCGGTCAATAAAGTGTCACAGTAAAGGGCAAAGAAGGTCTGAAGGAGAAACGATGAAGAACTACAAAAGGGTTGGTAGTACATACTCAAATTATAAGATGGAATTATGAAAATATTTCAATTTCCTAGCACTAAAAGAAGGATAGGAATAAATATAGTCCCAACTATAAGTAGTTAGCAAGAGAAAGACTGCAGACGATGTAAATGAAAGTAAAATAAAAAGTTTATACAGGGATAATATTGAGTGTTTAGATAGCGACTAGAAGATCACAGTCAGTATGGGGTATAAACTATTAAGATAAAGAAGTAAAAGAACCATCCAGTCACCTGGAAACTATTCCCCAATTTTCTTGAACCACATCCCTCCCCACACTTATTTCAAATTTCAACGCTTTCCTATAACCTCTAAGACTACTTTTCACATTGATGCACCTTAGGAACGTTAAAAACCTCGAGCTGAAGAGTAATAAATATAAAGAGTAATATATATAAGGAGTAATATGTATGAAGAGAAATACATCTGAAGACTTTCCCAGTTCCCGCCGAATAAAGAATACTCTAACCAGCTCCGAATAATTATTCACCCTTAAAGAAATCAATGATTACCATTACCCAGCGTGCAATCAAAAAATAAGATAACTCTACCCTTTGGAGTCAGTAACTTCCGTAAAAGAAACTCCCAGAAGAATCAATGCGGTGCCCTACAAGCCGACCCAAGAAACCTAACTGGCTAGCCAGGAGTGGTACTAAAACACGGTGATAAATCACTCTTAGTAGTCAGACCGCTCACACCAGAGCAACAAAATCTATAGAGCCACAACTATCAAATAAACTTGAAATGGACACTTCATGTCTAAATTTCGAGGTATTGGATTGAAATAATTAAATATTCTTCTGGGTGATAAACCTAAATGTAATACTAATAATTGGTACACTATCCTAATATGAATTATTCTATTTTACTCAGACGACAAAAGATTATAAAAGATAGTCAGGAGATTTAAGATCATCATTAATGTTCCCTTAAATTCAATTTGTTAAGTCTTCAGTTATCAGTCTTGAGTTAATACGGCATTACTATCGTTAATTATTTCCGTTAAATTATTCTGAGGATTTTATTTTGTCCCCCAAAATAAAAAACTCCGATCCCTTTCACGAATATATATATATATATATATATATATATATATATATATATATATATATATATATATATAGAGAGAGAGAGAGAGAGAGAGAGAGAGAGAAAGAGAGAGAGAGAGAGAGAAAGAGAGAGAGAGAGAGAGAGAGAGAGAGAAGGAGAAATTATATAGCTAGCTTTAAATATATCATATTTTAACGTTCCTCTGAATATCATCCGGGTTAGCAAAAAGGATGGTTGAATGTACAGGTCTAAATTCGACTGTTTGCATAAAAGAAAATAACCCAGAAATATCTCGGCCCAATGTACTTTCCAAATTTTCAAAAAGTATCAACTAGATTATGGCTTGGAGATAGCAGCTGACTCAAATTAGCTGCCCTCATTTCCACCCCAGCCTCAAGAGGGCTCCATAACTTGGCGCATTCATTCCGCAGTGTCCCTTGGAAGATCTACGAACACCTCCTTGATCTTGGCGTCTAGCTTTTTATTAATAAGCAGCCACAGCGAATGGTCTCTTTCTCAACAGCTCTCAACACATAGTAATCCAGGAGATGAAAATCCTGGGAGTTAGGAGTCCAGAAAGTGGACTGGTGAAGTCGTATGAAATTCTCAGACAACCACTCCTGACTGTCAGGATTCATAGCATTTCAACAATAACTATCCCCAGCCAGGGTTTCATCACGATCTCCAGCAACTTCACATAGTCGTCTGAATTGTGCATAATACTATGCTCAAAGATGCGGGGTAGCATAAGTAATCCTAAATGGAGACTCAGCCAAAGAGCATCACCGTTGGAAGGAACATCGTCTGCATGATACATGGAACGTCGCAAGGATTATAGGCAAAGCACCTTTTGTTCTTGTTGCTGTGTATCTGATCATGGTAAATGTTTTTTTCGTTAAAGAAAACATAGATCTCGTGATGAACAAGAGGATGTTTCAGCTTGTTCAGAGCCTTCTTTCACGTTGTATAACGGTTCGATTTTTCTTTAGATATCAGAATTCCCTTGCTAGGGTCTTCGATTAACTTCTCCTGTATTAACTGGATAAACTCCGGCTTAGGGAGGCAGTTAGAACCCCTGCTGGCCTAGGCTTCATCGTCTCCGTTGCGGCTGTCCAGTTCAAGTCTTACAGCATTTCCAGTGTTCACAGAACATTGAGCAGCAGACATAGTGTCGAGCTTTGATACCTTACGCGATCATCAAGATGCAGGGAGCTTTTCTAATATTCTGATGGCTTCTAATCCCCCATGTCAACTAAACTTTTCTCAAAATAAACCTTGCGCTCTATACTCTCCAACGCTGTTGATTGTTTACCGATACATCAATCTTTTACTGAAAATAAGAGGAAAAGTTCCTCCAATGACCTCTGGCGTTTTGTGATAAGATGATAAATGGTTATTGCATTGATGGTTTTCTATGGTTCAAATCACTTACAAGTGCCTTTGAATGGCTAAATGAGGCTTCTGCCACTAGATGGCGCCACCCAGTGCCAAATCCGATGTCAGATTTGAAATCTTCAGGGTGAATAAACCTATGTCCCATGGTCGTATTGGTAAGTTCATGGATCTAAATGGGTACAATTGAACTTTACTCCTTTGAAAAAAGCGACGTCTTGACATGGCGCTCCGCCGCAGATAAAAAGACATTAAAAACCGTCAAATTTAGCCCCCAAAACTTGTATTTTGTGGCTGTTATGTATTTCCACATTCTCGATATATTACGTAACGGTGATTAATTTGGACATTTTAGCAACATTCACTGTGCAATATAACATACGAAAGATATTTATTTAGAATAGTTTCCAGGCACTAGTCGCAATCTTCCATTGCATAAGAAATTTCATTCCAATCAAATATTAAAATTTAAGATACTTTATATATGACCAAATGCTTGTTCATACTCTTTCTTCTACTTGTAATATTACCTCTCTATACAGCTATGTTCATTGATATCTAAAATTAACTAATGGTCTTGGACACAAAAGTGTATTTCCAGTGAGTGCCGTGAAGGGCGAAAATCGCAAGGCATTAGGCAAGGAGCGAATGCCCCAAATGACAAATAAGAGTGCCAGCAGCCATGCCGACGGGCCATTTTGGAGCACCTTAATGTCCTGTGTACCCTTTCCGCCCTCACGTTCGTGGTTGGTGGGGGCGATATGACGTGGTGCGGTGACAATGAAAACTAACGAGAGCAGACAGTTCATTGAATAGCTCCGTTACGAATTGAGCGACTCTATCAGTCACTATCTAAAGTGAAACTCCAAATCTGGAAATCGAAACTTCTAAGAAAGCCAATGCGTCTGTTACGGCATTTATATCCGGAATCAGTAACACCTCAATCCATCTTGTAGCTCGGTCAATGCACGATAGTAAATACCTATTGTGTGACAGGCAGGATTGTCCTGCCAGTGCACACAATGAGAGTGGTCCAACTATATCAATATGCGCTGTTTCGAACCTTGAAGATGGAATATCAATGGACAGGTCGGGGATTTTATGTGGCGATTGATCTTGGAATATTGACATGAAAGGCACTTCCTTTTCCAGGAGTAAATATCCTTGTCCATATTAGGTCAGAAATATCGAGATTTGATAAGACGAAGTGTGATGCCTTGACTCCAGGTTGTGACAAATTATGCAATTCACCAAAACTTGTCCTGTGCTCGCCATACCATTCATGAGTTTCAGCATGAAAAAGGAAGGATTTTACTTGCGAGCGGAACTCCTTTATGTTCTCGTCATCATATTGTGCTGCTGCTAAATCTTGGATGTCAAATGAATCCACTTGGGCCGAATTGACTATCCTTGATAGGCATTAAGCGACTACGTTGTCTTTTCCATCCACGTAGGTAATGTAGCTGATTTACTCTAAAATAGCTGTCCAATGGGGTTGTTGTATGTCCGTTTTTGCATCTAAGGAAACAAAAAAGACAATATGTGGAAGAATAAGGAGAGAGAGAGAAGGAATTCCCCTCCCCCCTGACTTCCCCAGTTCACCGTTAACCGCTCTAAATTCATCTGTCCTATATACTGCGATAATTAGAACAATGAAAAGACCATTAAGGTGGAATCGCGACTTCAAGCTATGGGCCATTATCGTGACCCAAGGAAACTAAGGAGGTCTGTTGGTGATGAATCTCTCTCCGCTTCTAGATAATTTCGGAGTATATATTCGAAACTTCGAAGTTCACAAGCAGATTGTGTCTGAAGCTGCCGAACAGTATGTTACCCGCAACGTCATCATTAGTTGAGAGGGAATCTACTACACTCTCGTCCAGAGAAGAAATGAGTGATTGTCGAAGAGCCAAGGAAGAGCTAGTCGTCACTCAGTTTTGTTCGTGGAGATAGTTAGGCGCACTTCAACCCTTCTTACCACGTCTTTAGATTTTAAGGATCGGAAAAGCCATCCCCGAACCACTAGCCGTGGTTCAGGAGTAAGAGGCCCCCAACTTCAGTTTCCGGAAGTTGGATTGAGCATCTTGTGAGACGCCCACGAATTCAAGATCGAACTTACCTACCTGGTTCAACTCGCTGCACATCAAGGTAAAAAGGGATTTAACCGCTGCTCTGTCACGCTCCTCCCACCTTTACCGCGTCGAACCTCAAGGATCCCTTTTGATCTAGAACTTGCATCATTGTAAAATCATTACTTAATTAATTATCCCTCGGTTCAAACTTAATTGATAGTGTTAATCATCTTAGCAGTGAGCTATCAATATTTTATTTCATTGCCATTTAAACTGTCCTATATATATATGTAATCATTAGTCCTATTAAAGTATATTTTTGTAGCTGTGTTTGAATATTCCTTGGCTTAGCAACTGCATATTTAAAGATCTCTTAAAACCATTCCCAGATGGAGCCTTAATTTCGGTTGGCCAGTAGGCCATTGTGCGTATAACCGCGTACACCTGGTCATACCACGACACTAAATTAAAGGCTTGTAGTCTGTACACAAGGTAACATGGCAACCTTCAAATATGTGTCTAAAGTGGATAACATCAAGCTACGCTGCTAGGAGCTCTCTGTCGTAGGTGGAGTATGCTTGTTGTATCCGGCTTAGCCTGCTCGAAAAGAATGCCACAAGTCGTGGCGATCTGTTTACCATTTGAGGCAAGGCTGCATCTGCCGCGTATTGGGGAGAAATCCTTCCTTAGCTGATATGGCAAATCGTTTGGCCGTGGGTGACAGAGTGTGTTGGAGTTGATTGAGGCCGATTTAGTTTGCTTAAATGCTCCTCGACCCTCATCGTTCCATACGAGGTCATGAGCCTAGGATTGCAGTTGTGCAAGCTCAGGTGACGGGGCTGCAATTGCGGCAAAATTAGGTATCATCCTTGGTTAGTATCTAACATGCCCAAATATCGTCCTAGTTCCTTGTACTCATTTGGTAAGGGCATGTCTCCAATCTCCATCGTTTTTTTGGCAGGTGGGCAAATGCCTTCCACCGAAATTTAATGCCCTAGAAAATCGAGCTCCTCATTTTACCAGTATATCCTTAGAGTATTTTCGGTCAGAATTTTAAAGACCTGGTCCAAATACCTCAAGTAGTCGTCCATATTGTCCGAAAGTATCAAGTTATCGTCTATTTATACATAAACGAACCCTAATCCCCGAAACAGGCAATTCATGTTCCATTGGATGGTACAACTTTCTTTCCAGAGGCCGAATGTAATCTTTACGTATTCATATAAGCCGAACGGCGTTATCACCACAGTCTTCTAAATGTCTACCAATTTTATAGGGATTTGATGGTGCGCACGACCTAGATCCAACCTTGAAAATATCCTTTTGCCATGGAGGTGACTTGCCACATTTGGAATTCACGTCAATGGATATATGTTAAGCTTTTGGATCGCATTGAGCGATCGGAAATCGCCGACCATCCTGTACTCATTCAGCGACTTTTCACTACCATGTGAATCGGCGATGCCCATAATGATTTTGATAGGCGTACGAACTCATCCTTCAATAGTGTTTTAAAAGTTGCTTTGGGAACTTGCAGCTTCTCCAATGAAAGAGGTCTTGGCTGCGCGAATATCGGTGGAGCACTAACTGTCTCAATTATGTTCGTCACGGAGTTCGGCGAAGATGGGAGGGATTAGCGGGTGCAGTACTATACAAAGCGTCATATTTCTCCAATATGATCTTGCAATGGGACGGTTTATTGCTGTATGTCATTAATGATTAAAGCTACCGCAGGCTCTCCTGATAGCTTCACTTCTGATACGAGTTTGGTTTGTTCGTCGATAAATATGCCGTGCGCGCGGTCCACTAGGAGATTAAAATGCCTCAGAAATTCAATTCCAAATAAAGGTAAGGTGGTATCCACAACCACAAATAACTACCTGAATGATCTGCGAAGACTAGGGATAGCTATATCCGTGTGTACCTCGCCGTGCACTTTTATTTTTCCCCCATTCGCCGTTGTAATTTTTACATTAAACTTGCGCAATTCATCAATTTAGGTGGAATTATCGACACACTCGCCCCCGTATCAACTAGAAACTCACTTTATTTTTATTCCCCTCTAGTGCGACGGTGAAAACAGATGGCATACCAGCGGCCGCACTTGCAATGACATGCCCTGCTAGTTTTTTGCTGGGACTGATGAAGCTGGCCTTGAGGAAGATTGCATTTGTACGTGCTCTGCTCTATTGGGCCACCTACACTAGGGTTGGCAGAATTTCGTACTCTCACTAAAGTACAAATGTGAACGGCAGACTACAGGTCTTTGTTTCCAGTGAAAAGGTCAAAATCGAAATCCTGCCCGTATATTATAAGCACTATGATCATTATTTTGCTGCACAAAATTGGGAACGTTCCCATTAGAGTATGCACCCATGGCGACTTAGTTCCTCTAAATTAGTAGAGGGTCAACCTGTCAGAGTGGAGTATGCATTGAGCTTCTCGAAGTGCACAGGTTTATTCTTCTCGAAGAGCCGAATCCCTTCAGTGCTTAAAAGCTGGTAAATTTGGGTAGATATGATGGCCGACGGAAGTAGCTCGACGGTCTTGAGAGGAAGTGCAGCCAATACATGAAAGAATTTAGTTCCCTCCTTCCTCATTCTTGAAATGTAAAACTGGGCCTCCACAATCAGGAACCAACCTGCAACTGCTGTCTCACTAAAGATGGGTAGCTTTATGGTGATAGCGTTAACGAACTCCGTTTCTCCTTGTCCTGCCTCTCGATTCGATGGTTTGATGCGTCCATTTCTTCTTTACGTTCACAGTCGGGCAGAAAAGAGGGTCACCAGTTTATGGGTAGTAGGAAGGTCCTTTTATTTAATAATGGGCCGACTTTATGTCCCTGTTGAATTCGTTCTGTCTCCTTATCCTCCTTATAGTTTCTCACGAGAGATTATGATTTAGGATGGGCTTTCCGAAGGTGTCTTCCTCATCGGGATAAAAACAGGACCTCGAAAAAGATGTGTCAAAGAAAATAACTTTATTCTTAAATTGCCCTACTAAAAGAGTCAAGCAACAGAAACGTCTCGAGATTTGTCAGTCAGTAAGTAGGATTTTGTTTTAAACGAAGTATCAAGTCTAAAAGCGGCAGAATTTTGGCAGGTTAGAAGGGCTTCGTAAAGCTACTAAGGGATTTATTGTTTCTCTGATTAACTGATTCTGATTGACTAATCTTGACTACTGAATTTTTTAAATAATGATAAAATGAATTAACTGCCAAATTGAATGTGTGTCTCTCTCTCTGTACATAGTGTGCCGTCTCCAAGTGACATGACCTTAACTTGTCTGAGGGGAGGACCCATTGGTCTAATTTATTCGTTGCTTCCACACCTTGCGCGGAGTTCCGACAGCTATATGTACCTGTTGTACCTACATATTTTTCATGTCTCAGATTTATCTTAATTATAGGGAATCGCTTGTCTCTTACAGTTCTTCGTGAAATTTTGATGGCAAAAGCCTGTATTTGTTCAGCTTGCCTGTTGTCTCCCGTTGAGATATTTTCTTTGATAAATATTCTCAGTACGCGTATGTTTGTGTGTTTCTACGTGATTCAGACGAACAGCTTGCCTCGTAAGTATTTGATAGATGTACAATTTTGTATATATCTTTTGTTTCTTTTTCTAATTCTTTTTGGTTCTTTATTGAATACACGTGACATATTATTTTTAGGATTTGATAGATTCACCGAGCATCCATTTGTGGAGTTCCTCGATGGGCCTATTAAATCGTGCGATTTGTGTACCACAGGCTAACCTATTTTACAACATGAGCCCCACAACACTACCAAAATTAGAAGTCTATGTTTTTTTTGCAAAACATCGAACAAGGAAAGATTAATGAGCTTTCCTCTTTCCTTGTTGATTTATTTCCTTAATTAGGCCTCACGGGCGACTTTGTTTGCTATTCATCATCAAGCCCTTGTATATCTTAGATTTTCAGCGGTTCTATATGATCATGTCTTTCTCCAATCTCCGCATTCTTTATGACTCCCGAAGCCGAAGCTTTCCATTGCAATAAATCTAAATCTATCAAAGATTATGTCTTACCGATAATTTAGGTGTCAATTGAGACGTTTCATCACAAGCCTCACTGGCAATAACATTTTCGTATATTCTTTTTTGTACGGTGAAAAAACAAAAGGAGTATCTACGTTGATATATATATATTTACATCCACTTTTTTCTATTTCTCTCTTGTTATATGTGGTTCTTAGCATGGAAATGACGTTGTATTTTGTATATTTCTCTACATTTTGTTTTTCTTATACTTTTCATTTCCTATTATATGTCAATCCATTGGATCGTCTGGCGAATGCACATATGTGCTTGAAATCGTATGTTTACCTTGATTCAGGTCTAATGTTAAACAAGGCCTCTCACAGGCATGGTCATTCGATTTGGTGAATCGGTGGCAAACGCCTTGCAAATATAGAAATACATTCTCACATTTCACCTAGGATAGCATTCGGCAATCTTCAACTTCAAAAGGGGTTACAGGTAATCACTGATTAGCATTATGTTTTCCAGTTTTGCCGAAGATTAAATGTGAATAATAATGCTCGTTTTCTCATTTTAAAAATAAGTGGTATAATATTATATTTCGTCATTTATTACTTATGTTTGCATTCTTATATTTATTTTTATTAATAACAGGGTATTATCAAGAACAGATAATACCCATTTACGTCAGATTGGGAAAGAACCCTGACTATCCGTTTTAGCAGAGGCCATCTATTAATTAGTTTTAAATAGTAACTTTTAATTTCTGTTGCCATAGATTTAAAGATGGGTTGGATGGTATTTAATGAATCTATGCTAAGTTTAAAGGCATATCATCTCATTTCATTTTGTTCGATATGCTATTTACATACTTGCATTCATTAATTATAAATAGCAACAATAAAAATGGTTTCCAGTTAATAATCCCTCAAAAAATATAAAGACAGGCAATACTTGAAAATCGCAACAAATTAACCGATTTCTGCCGCACCACACTACTAATTCTTAACCTTTTTTGAGCACGGGCCAATTTGTCAGCGCATAAAACATTTTTCAAAAATGAATTTTATTTTATTTTATTTGAAAAGAATTAAGATTCAGAAGCATGAGCGTGGAAGGATGGGGCCTGGTATTGGTCGGAGCAAGGCTTGCACTCAAAATAATCCCAGTCCGATATGGGTAACGTCTGTAAGGTCTTAATAAGCTCGGGAGCTACCACGCTCGTATCCTGAAAGGGAAAAACCATATGATGCTTTCTTAAGTTTAGGGGTGTAGAAGGTTTCTAGTTCCTTAGAAAGCAACAACCCTAGCTCCCTATCCTCCGTATATGAAACTCCCCTTGCAGTCTGGATGGCCACGAGACCTTTTCATTTCAGAGCGCAATGCTCATGAACCATCTTAAATTAGTATCGAAATGACTCAACTTGGAACCAACGCGCGCCGACTCGTGTAGCCTATCAATTTCAATATTGACAAAGAACGTTTGAGTGGGTCCAGAGACGATTCATAGTTCCTCGTTAATCGCTTAACCCTTAGCACATACTGGTTGGGAATCGCTTGAATGTTACCTGCCACATTAACAAGAATCGTCCCATCTCCAAAATAGCCGTCCTTGACAAGGCCTTGATCAACTTCTAGAAACGATTATTCCTCATGCGGTGGGTCGACCTTAGTTTATGTATCAAGAGCAAAGCTAATATCTGTGGAATTATCCACTCGAATTATCCTGGTTCTCATCACGTGCCTCTCTCTCTCTTTATTTCAGAAGTGTGGCATTGTTCAGAACTGGTATCTCGATGAAAAAGTCCATGAGTGCAGAGTCTACGATTAATTACATAGTGCATGGCCCAAATTGGTCTGACAGTGAATGGTCTCTCGGAGGAAATCTGCTAGAGCTCGCAGCTACCTGATTTAAATAGAATTTGGGGAATTTAAAAGCCTTTTAACCTGTAAGACTAGGAGAGGTGGAAAGTTGCTCTCAGCAAAGAGTATTTAGAGGAGCCCTAGAAAAGGATAGGGAAACCCCCCTCCCCTACGTATCCCAATAAAGAGAGCCACTCGCATCTCGTCTTGGAATTTTTAAATTTTCATGGCAACTACCTTAGGATGAATTATAGGGTAAGGCTGGATACCTGTTACAAACATACATCCACCGCAAGTTGCCCAGCGATTGGACACATTCCTAAGTGTAAGTCTGCGCTTCGAAACCCTCTGGCAGTGAGGCGGGTTTGCCAAAGTGGGACCCTTTCTTAAGTCATTGTTAGTTTATTATGATATTTTATTAATATTCTTGATTTTTTCGCATTAAATAAAGTCATACGCTTAAACTTAATATCAATTTAAATATGTATTAATGATCATACCTAGCAAATTAATTTGATCAGTGGAATAAATAATCGTAATAACCACCAACAGTGAGAAGAGGATGAGGCGGAATCATATTCCTAAAATTCCCTACACATCGATTGGGACTTGCGCAGGTTGGACATCATACCACATGAAAAGCACCAGTTATAGGTCTTTGCCAAGTTTCTATTAAGAGATTTAACAATATTAGATCAATGTAAGGGAGAAGGAGCTGGGAGAAAATTAATCACTCTTTACATATTCCACAAAAGGCAAATCCTAGACTTTGTTAATAAAGACCAAATTAAGACGGATGAATGGATTTATTTTGCGATCAAACCATTGTTATTTTTGCGTTAAGTATATACATATAGAACTCACTTTTCATTTCTTATAATCATTCTCTCCATAAATAACTGAGCCACTAGAGATGAAGCAATATTCCCATGTTGTAAGCATTGTCTTTTAGACAGTGCATGTTGCGCCAAAAACATTTTGTAGCTGAAAAATAGCTTAGTATTGCTAGCCTTAAGAAACCGAACGATTTCTAGGTATTACTATACATCCTTAAATAGTTTACAGCAAATTTGGAACATTTTAGTCCACTTTAAGAATAATATTTTATAATTCTTCTAAAAACAGCCTTAATTTTTAACCTCATAACAAACAGAATTACTCAGTTATTGTAACAGGTAGATACGTGAAATATCTATATTATTATGATTATCTGCAGTGATTTTAACTATTCTCCAGATAAATAATGAATAGGATTTAGCTTTCTACTTTGCATTCGTAGACCATGAAAAACTTCGGATTTAGTAAACACCGATGCAGTTTTTAATGCAGTAGAGAAGTTTTTTATTTTTAATCGCTTCTCTGGAGACTGCCTTCAGGGACCGGTGCACTAGAGAAACACGGACTCAACAAAACCTACATTGAGGTACTCTAAAATTTATTGATTGGCTCAGTAAATAATAAAATATAAAAAAAAGACAGAGACATTGGGTCCTCATTCCCCCAAACTGTTTATATTATTTCACTAGCAGATTTTAAGAACTGGGCAGAAGAATTACTGTCACTGACAATACAATTGTCTTGTCACTCTCGCAGTTAGTTTCAAAATATATTTTTAAAGAAGAAAATAGTGATCAATAATATTTGTATTAGTTATTATTGGCGATAAAATTTTAGAGCTGGTTTATTAATAAGTATATTTAGATAACCCTCTGACGGAAGCAAGGAGGAATAAATCAGTAGAGGCAAAAGAAACGGTCGAGACAAGGTAAGGAAAGCTTAGCTACCTCTTCAAAATGACATGGTTAAATGTTTAAAGGTGGATTATTCTTGCCACTTTTAACATAGGTAAGTAAAATTAGGGCACTGAATACAACACTCGGAAAATGAGGACAATAGAAACAGAAATATGCACGTTAGGAAAACACACAGGAATCATAAAAGAAATACATGGATAAGATCACAACCTCTGAGGAGAGATTTAGTCAAAGGAATATAAGTTCTGCAGGGAAATGAGAAGGATACAATGCTAATGGGAACGGCAGAAGATAGACAAAAAAATCGTAAACTGGACACAGTTATACAAAGGAGACAAGACAGAAGGATGATTATGAAATTCGCTCAATGTGGGAATTACGTAGTAGATTCGCGTCCTGGAAGCTGATCAGTGGAGGTTTCCTTGTTCGGGTGGTTTTTGCCTAGCTTTAGGATAAAATGGGTTTATAATTACACTACCAGCCATAATCTAAATATGAAGAGCATAACGAAAGCTACAGATTTAGATAAAAATACATTAAATATTTTATTCAAAAAAATAAAATATCTGCCGTTTTCTCTAATTAGAGGGAATAAATACTTTTGACTTACTATTTATTTACCCAAGAGACAAAATATTCTTGTAATAAAACTGATATTTTAAGGCAAATACAAATACCTTTACCCCCTCATATATATATATATATATATATATATATATATATATATATATATATATATATATATATATATATATATATATATATATATATATATATATATATATATTATAGATTCTTCCAATGATGATATAAGCCTACGAATAATTGAATCCATTCATATTAAGACCCTTAGACCCTCTCTCAAAAATGATGTATCCACCTTCCCTCTCCGTGTCTTATAATAACCAACCAATTATTATAGCTTACCCTTCCTAATTGTTCCTTGCTCTCTATTGCTTTGTCGTGTTTCTACAACTTGTGTGATCGGTAAGATTTCAATTTGTTAAAAATTAAAATTAAAAAGTTTTGTGCACTTAGCTATTCATAAATTTATCCTCTTCCCCCTCCGCCTATGCTCACAATTTCTCAATCTTTGTTAAAATAATTAACTGTTTATGATTTATTACTATAAAATGTAAATATGTATATTGATGTATATTTATATATAATTGTACCTTCTATTCCTACTTAATCTTAATTTTAATTGTTTTGCTATTTAAAGCTAATTTTTGTTAAATTTATCAGGCCAGAGGATGAGCTTGTCTTTGCTTGAAAAGTAGCCAGAAGAAATAAAGAATGAATACTGTCATTCTCTTTGCTATTGGATTCTTACTTCGGATTAAATTGCGTCTCACTAGGACCAGTCCCTTTTAATACTTTATTCCAAATACGGTCATGAAGGACTCCACGCCTACCGACGCTTCCTTAAGCTATCCCTGAAGCTACAAAAGCTTTCCATGGATGGTCAGTTCCTCGAAATCTGCCGTGTCTGGAAGTATACCCTAAATTATTATACATCAACTTGTATCTTTCCTCTCTTTACTCCAGTCAATTTTATAAGGAATCCATCTAATACATACTAAACAAGGAGATTAATTTTAAGCACAGCTCAGCAGAAAAGATTACTCATGACATTTGAAACTCAAAACATAGAATTTCGTCCTCATTTTCGTTTCTTAATTACCTGTGTGCTCTCGCTAAAGTGAAAAGTGAAATGATCAATGTTTGGCAAAAAGTGTTATCTGTACATGAACATAAGATTAGGAAAATCGGTTTAAATTCGCCCAAGTTTATTCACCCTAATAATCTTATTCGCAATTATTCTAACTATTCTCTTACCAAACGTAAAGAATTTCTCCTCTCCCACGGACTTCAGCTTCGTATACCTCAATTGAAATATATAATGTCCAAATTCTTTAAGCCAATTGAAAAACTTGCCCATGAACTTGGCTCCATCCCTATATATGGAGAGTATTAATAGATTTATAACAAGTTTGTCTGAAGTATCGCAGGAATTTGATTACAAATCAAAATCCCTAATATTCTCATCCTAGTTCTTCAATCGCGATTATTTTCTTATTCTTAAAACACTCTCAAATAACGGAAATTTAGTAATCACTCGCTCCGATAAAGGAAATGGTCTAGTTTTACTTAACAAATCAGATTATATCTCAAAGATGCAGTCCTTACTAACTGACGCAACTTAATTCATTACATTCACTGAGCCTCTTGATAAATTAATTTCCAGATAGGATGATAGTCAATCGTTCTTTTTGTAGCTTAAATCTTCGGTCATCCTAGACATATCAACTTACAACCATCATCATTCAACTGGTTAGAGCCAAGTGTACGTGAATATGTGCACACAGGCTCTAAGGTAGGCCAAGCAAGGCGACAACTGTTATTGTTTCTAAGAGTGAGATTTTTACTTATCTTTTTTTTTATTTTTTTTTTTTTTTTTTTTTTTTTTTATTTTTTTTTTTTTTTTAGAAATTAAAATGGACAACAATAAATAAATATATATATATATATATATATATATATATATATATATATATATATATATATATATATATATATATATAAATGGTACATTAATGACACGGACTAAAGCTCTGAATACTAATTAGGTAACCCTAGTTATGGAATGGTTATAATGGGAGATTCAGGGTAATGAACGATTTACTTCCTTTGAAACTCGAGGGTAAGGTGGAGCATCTTGCGGAAGGTCTTGGTGACCTTGATTATTCACGGATGGTAGCTACACAACCCACAGCGGGTGGGGCTACTCTTCTCCAAGTTGCGTTTACGAGATGCAAGCCTCCCGTCCTCAGGAGGTCACCGAACAAACTTCGAAGGGGGAGGGGGTGAGATGACTTCTCCACACTCGGGTTGAGCAAGTTAACGGGCCTCTTGGCCTAAGAGGTCACCAGAAGAACTTAGAAGAACGGCTTCTCCAATCTTTGATCCAAAGGCGGATGAGAATTGCTGACGTTGCCTCACGGGACTCTTCTCCCTGACCCGAAGACACAGGGGTGATGTCCAGTTCTTCCGTGGCTCGTGCCCGTCACTTGCACTTATTGGAGAGAGCTCGCTGAATTGCACTCCTTTCGGCTTAAGGTGCGTCTAAGCGAATCTATCTGTCAGCCTGGAGCGGGTGCATATATACCCGGAGCTATTCAAAACAGAGAGAGAGATTGAGACCATCTTAACCTTCATTATCGGGCGCCTCCTTATGAGGAAGTATCAACGGCTGGGATTACCAGCCACACGAGCAACAGCGGCGGGGGCCATAAGCACGGTTCACGGCGAATCTACAAAGTAGTCTCCCCACCCGAGGGGGGGGGGGGAGAGGAAAGGTTGAGACAAACTAGGCGGAAGCTTCGGTATGAATTTCACGGGAACGTGTCGGCGAGTCAAAAGAGGGTGAGGTAGGAAAGGGGCAGGAGGGAGTAACGGCTTTCTTCTGCTCCCGCAATACTGTTTTAGGAAGTGGGGATATAATATTATTCAAAGGGATTCCTCCACACTCCTCCCTATCCAAAGACATTTTACAGCGAAGGACACTTGGGAGCGAAAAAAATGTCTATAATAAATTCATTAAGAGGGGAACTTAGAAAGCTACAAATTTAATGTTTACCAACTGAGAACAAAACATAACACTACACGGGATTTACATATGTGTAACCATAGAGAACTTAATCTATATAAACGCACATACAACCTAAACAAGGCAAAACAAAAAAAGAAAAATAGTATTTACAAAAATTAATCGAACGCGAATTTTACTGTACACTCGGGTTATGGCAGGGGGTCTTCTATAGGATTCCTACCCAAAGGATCGGCTAGGCAGTTGTCGGTGCCTTTAACATACATCCTAAACTTACGTATATACCACCCTATGGCTAACGCTTCAAGCTCTTTGGTGGCATATGCCTTTTTGATATGGGACAGCTTCTTGCTAACATATCCTACAGGTATCCCACTCCATCGTCATTATATTAGACGAGAGCAAAACCTAGGCCATCCTGGTAAGCCTCGGTACGAACACCTAATGTTTTATTAGGATTCAGTAATCCAAAGATAAGGGTAGATATTACCATGTCCTTTAACTGGGTGAAGCTATCTTCCGCAGAAAGGGTCCAATTGACTGAGACGGGTGACATTATTTTAAGCGTGTCGTTCGGAGGCGCGGCTATAGCAGCAAAATTAGGCCCAAAACGACGATATTGTGACAAGGCCAAGTCTTCCAATAAGGCAAGGAATTGAACCCTCTCAATAGAGGCGAGATTAGGGTTTACTTTCACGTCGCAGTGAGGCTCTGCTTAGGGGGACGGAAGAGACAGCGGGGATACTTATCGTCTGCTTCTACACTCACCGTATGGAACAAACACACGGGTTCAACGGTGTAGATATTTTCCTCACTAGACGGGGAACGAATTGGAACTATTAGGCCGAATGAGACAGACCCGAGTGAAGGCATGGGAGCTCTCGGGATCTTTTGAAGGGGGCGGGGCCTATACGCCCTCTGGAGGTGACCTTCTGGCAAAGGTCAAAGGACTTGAAAAAGTCCATAATTCCTTTGGCCACTGCTGGCCGAAAGAGATATTTAAAAACTCGCGGTGCCGTCTTGTTATAGCCAAAGTGTCCGGCCATTAGGCCATCTTGAGAAATCTTTGGAACGGGTTTGATATTCGTTTTCGGCAAACACAACACGTTGGTTGGGAAGTTCGGCTCAGCAGAAGAACGCTATACTAACGCGTCCTTCACGGTGTATTCGATCTTCCGATCGCCTCGTACCGTTTTAGTCCTCTTCTTCTTTTCCTTTGCCTACAGGGGTTGTAATGGGGAGCAATTCTTCGGCGCCTCATTACATTGAACCTTGGTAGCAAGGTCGATGTCTAGGAACGATAGGGGTACCGAAAGCAATTCATCCTTCTTAGGCCTGGGCCCTGGTAACGACCGGCTGAAGAATTGGTTTCTGGAAGAGCTGTGCGATCTGCCCAATGAGGACAAGGCAGAATTTCATCGGGGCCGCGACTACGTCGGCCCATCCGGTGAAGTACTGGCACTAAATATGGGAGCGTACCACTGGGATCCTGGTATCACGACCTAAAATTCGTGTGCACCAACGCAAACCTGTTATGCTGGGGATTTACGGAGGGCAGTAGTTTGTTAGAAACTACTATACAGGTAGAACCTGTAACTCTAACGCAGGTTGACACTTGACAACCGTTTACTGCGCCATTTTCAAACTGGAGCCCAGCGGGGTAACTCTCGTTAAACAGGAAATTTACCTGTTTATCCAAGGGAGAGGGAGCAGAAGGCACTGGCGATGTGGCTGACGGATTAGGCAAGAGAGCAGCAGAGATTTGGTGGACCTGGTGAGTCGACGAGGTCCTCAGTTGAGAATTTTGGGGGCAATTATAACTTAAGTGCCCAGGGGTGCCACACCTAAAACATATAATTTATCTACGGGGGTAGTTGTTAGGCGTGGAAAGGAGTGACGGGAGCTTCACGTCCTTTTTCTTTCGCGGCGAGTAATGCCTGTACTTGCTCGGTGCCTGCACTTTTATGAAGCCGTTGTTGCCCTTGGAGGGGCTTCGGTTAAACCCAAACTTGTGTTTGGGGGAGGGTGGATGATTCTTCTTGACCTCCTTTGGGTAAAGTTCGTGACTCAAAGCGTGGAGGTCGGCTTCTTCCGCACAGTCCTTGAAAGTAGGGGCTCTTCTGTACGCTATGAAGGCCCTTAGTTTGCGAGGGATGGTCGACATAAGTTGATCCCTTAGGATGAAGTCAACTAGCGACTCATAATCATTTGATATTTGGGCAGAATCTAGCCAGAATTGGAAATTACGCCGAAGCGTGAATCCAAATTGCCTGTAGGTTTGGCCTGGCTGTAGTCGCGCGGAGCGGAACCTAACCCTATAAAATTCCGGATTCATGTTAATGGCAGAAATTAGTTCTCCCTTTAGGGTCAAATAATCACTGGTAGCCTCGGGAGAAAGCGTGACGAATATGTCGCGAAGACGGGAATTTAATAATGGAAGTAACCTGGCGACGCCTTCTGCTTCTACTTGCCAATTGTTGACTTCTAAGATCTTCTCGAAGTGTGTTAAGTAAGAGCAAAAACTTTTCCATCTTTGTATGCGGGGTATTTTAATGAAGGCGCTTGTGCCTGTTCATTTTGAGATCTTATGGAGCTTATCTCGACGTGGTCAAGACTTATCTCTCTCTTATGCTGCCTAATTCTTTCATTCTCTTCTGCTTCTATCTGCGCTTTTCTTTATTTGGCTTCTGCTTTTCTTGCTTCTTCCTCTCTTTGTGCCTTTTATCTTCGATTTATGCCTCCCTCTGTGCTTTTCTTTCTTCCGCTTCTGGTTTTTTTGCTTGTTCCTCTCTCTGTGCTTTTCTATCCTATGCTCGTTATGTTCCTCTTCTTGGACGTAAGCGATTAACTCTTTTCAGATAAGCCTAGGATCTGCCCTTGTTTATGAAAACGATCGAATGAAGCCATTCTGGATATGCTACTTCCGGCTTTTGCACAACGTAAAAAAAGCTGCTAGAGCTATTGAAGCTTTACCCCAAAATAAATATGAATTCTACTAAAAAAAATTTGAAATTCCTAGCAAAGATCAGGCAAACTCACAAACAAAAAAAAACTAACTAACGGGTGAATCCATCTCACGACACACAAAAAAAGACGGTTAGTATTACCGCTTAGCTAATATCCTCTTTTAAGGAACTAAAAAAAACTGTGTAAACAACACAATAGAATGGGCTTACAAATTTGTTGTTACCTGTTAATAAAAGAAAAATTGTCCTAAAAAATTGTTGTTTGAATATTCTTGGTGAATGCAGTTGCTATCAATTGAACTAGTGGTTCAAAATCAGGTGGGAAAGACCCAAAGCCTGACGCCAAATATATTGATGTTGAGGTATGGACAAATGTACGTGAATATGCGCACACAGGCTCTAAGGTAGGCCAAGCGAGGCAGCAACTTTTATTGTTTCCAAGCGTGTGATTTAAGTAGATAGCGGCAGCTACGTAACCAAGGAATATAACAAACACAATGGCAAAAATAGATTTTAATACACACGAAATAAAAAGGGACAACAATAAATATATATATATATATATATATATATATATATATATATATATATATATATATATATATATATATGTGGTATATAAATGAGACGGACTGAAGCTCCAAATACTAATTAGGTTATCGTGGTTAAGGAAAGGTTATAATGGGAGATTCAGGGTAATTAACGATTTACTTCCTTTGAAACTTGAGGGTAAGTTGGGGCAACGTGAGAAAGGTCTTGGTGACCTTGATTACTCACGGGTGGTAGCCACACAACCCACAGCGGGTGGGGCTACTCTTCTCGAACTCTCGTTTGCAAGTTTTGGGCCTCCTCTTCTCAGGAGGTCACCGAAAGAACCTTGAATGGGCGGGGGAGATGACTTCTCCACACTCGGCTTGAGCGAGTTATCGGGCCTTTTGGCCTTAGAGGTCCCTAGAAGAATTTCGAAGGACGGCTTCTTCAATCTTTGATCTGAAGGCAGATGCTAATGGCGGACGTTGCCTCACGAGACTCTTCTCCCTGACCCGAAGACATGGGGGTGATGTCCAGCTCTTTCGTGGCTTGTGACCGTCACTCACACTCCTTAGGAGAGAGCTCCTTAAATTTCACTGCTTTTCGGGAAGTCGCGTCTAACCGAATCTGTCTGCTAGCCTGGAGCGGGTGCATATATACCCGGAGATATTTAAAACAGAGAGAAAGATTGAGACCATCTTAATCTTCGTTATCAGGCGCGATGAACCAAACACCTCCTTATGAGGAAGGGTCAACGGCTGGGATCAGCAGCCAAACAGGCAACAGCGGCGGGGGCCATAAACGCGTTTCACGGTGAATTTACAAAGTAGTCTCCCGACCCGAGGTAGGGGGGAGGGAAGGAAAGGTTAAGACGACAGGGAAGAAGTTTATGCTAGTTGATGAAATGAAATGTCTCTCCCTTGGTCCTTCTAATATCCTTGTTAGTTTGGACGTTTCTTCCCTTTTCACAAATATACCCTTAAATGAAGTCATTAATATAATTCTCAATAGGTCTTTTGCTGCTTCGAAAAAGTTTAAAGACACGTATTTTCTATTCAATTATAATATTTACAAATAGACTGATGGTGTATAAATGGGTTTCCCTATAGCTCCAATAGCCGCTGATATACTTATGACTCATTTTGAAGAAAAGATTTTCAATACCTCCCCATTACATATACGACCCCTATTTTATCAAAGATTTGTAGACGACTCCCTGGCAATATTTGACACTCCTCAACAGGCTAATCAATTTCTCAAATTTTTCAATTCAATACATCCCAATATCAATTATACCGTTGAATACGAAATCAATAATGCCTTCCCATTTCTTGATATACTAATTAATAAATCCGAAAACAAGCTCATTCCCTCGGTATATCGTAAACCTACTTTCTCTGGGTTAGGTTTCAATTTCTTTAGTCCCTGTGACAAAATCTTTAAAATAAATTCCATTAAAACTCTTCTTCACTGTGCCTACTACTTATCATCTTCATATTTTAATCTTGATGAAGAATTAGACTTCCTCCGCACCTATTTCACAAACAATTCTTATCCTTCACACATTTTTGTGGCTAGTCTTAAAACCTGCCTTGACAATATTTTCTTCCCAAAATCACCTTCATATAACGATTCCAAAGACATACGATATCTTTCACTCCCGGATTTAGGCCTCTTAAGCACCAATTCCGCAAACAAATACAAAAAATCCTAAAATATAATTTTGGGCATATCAACTTTAAAATATTTTTCTATAATAATTTAGCAAAAGGTTCACTATTTAATGTAAAGGACTTGCTCCCGTGTAGCCTGCGAAGTGGTGTAGTATATTTATTTACATGTCCTCGGTGGTCGTAGAGGCAATTATGTCGGCAGTACACTGCGCTCGTTACACACTCGAGCTTGTTCTCACCTTGGCATAAGTAGCAGAACAGGTGACCCCCTTACCCGCAAGGAATGCTGCCCCGTTCAGGATCACATTATCCTTTGCAAAACCGATGCTAACATTAATGATTTTTAAATTATAGATTCTTCCAATGATGTCATAAGCCTATGAAAAATTGAATCCATCCGCCTTCCCTCTCAGTGTCATAAAATAACCAACCAATTATTATACCTCACCCTTCTTCATTGTTTCTTGCTCTCCATTGTTTTAGTCGTGTTTCTACAACTTGTGTGACCGGTAAAATTTCGATTTGTTAAAAATTAAAGTTAAAAAATTTTGTTCACCTAGCTATTCATAAATTTGATCCCCCTCCCCCTCCGCCTATGCTCACAATTTCTCAGTCCTTGTTTAAAAAATTAACTATTTATGATTTATCACTATAAATTGTAAATATGTATATAAATGTATATGCATATATAATTGTACCTTCCAGTCCTAATTAATCTTAATGTTTATTGTTTTGGTATTTAAAGCTAATTTCCCTTCAATTTCTGAGGCAGAAGATAAGCTGGTCTTTGCTCGAAACGTAGCCAGAAGAAAAAAGAATGATTAATGTCATTCACTTTGCCATTGGATTCTTACTCCGGAATATATATATATATATATATATATATATATATATATATGAAAATATAAATATTTTGGTTAGGTAATCCGTGAGAAAAGTCTCCTGTAGTCCCTCAGCCTTATTCAGGAGTACCATCCATACAACTTCAGGATACCCTTTTTGCACGATCAAGAAATTCTTGCTATTTCCCATACTTAACCGCATTTACATCGACCCTATTTTTTATTTACAGTATATATATATATATATATATATATATATATATATATATATGGGTAAAAATCACGCGAGGTAACATGTGAATAAGTATAAATATTTGGTTGTACCACGTAGGGAAAATAAGATCGATTTCAGCTAGTATTTTGGTATCTTAATAACATTTTTAAACTCAGAATGGTTTATAAAATAGAGACACTGTATTTATGCAAAGCAATCTTTTGACTATAAGGTCACATGGTCAGTATTTTTCTCTCAGGACGTAAGATAAGTTGACTTGAAGAAGAAAGATAGGACTGTGGACGGCTTAAGCATTATTTGTATATCCCTTAGATACTGCATTTTGATGTAACTTAATTCTTACGTGGTACATCCTAATATATATATATATATATATATATATATATATATATATATATATATATATATGATGAAAATTAATGCAATATCGCAAGAAAAGATGAGGAATTAAACCACATTCTCCGAAGACAATTTAATTGAGAACAGTTTCGGTTTATCTCACACCCTTTTTCAACTGACACTGGGCAGAAAATATAAGAGAAAAGCAAAACACAAGATCCCCTCTTTTTCCCCCCAATCCCCTACTTGTGGCTAATCTGGGGGATGGGGTAGGCCTAAACATATTGAAGGGCTGACATTTTACTATTTTATTTATTTGCGATCTTATTACAGGATTAAAAGAAAATTGACCCTCAGATAGATTTAAATTAGGAACTGACGATATCAAGCTCGATTCTACGTAGAATCGTAGAATCGAGCTTGATATCGTCAGTTCCAAATTTAAATCTATCTAAGGGTCTATGTAAAATTGTTGAAAGAATGGCTGGTGACATGTGGCTGCAATTATTGCCATATTTGTGATGATTATTGATCGAGCAAATCAAAAAGAGGACACTTGCAACCTCCTCAAATTAGAACCTTTATGTAAGGAGAAGTGGAGACATATTCCAACACATGCAAAGAATTTGTCGTCTGATAAAAAACGCCCAACATCATTTTTTTGCAAACAATGGTGGTGCAATTCAATATTAGGGTATCTATCTAGTGTTCAACTACTTATATCTACCATATATTTGTTCTGGTTGTACAATGGCATATAATGCCTCTATTAAATATAATAAAGAACAGTTAATAATAATGATGTAGGCTAAAAAACTAGAGTTAGAAATGTTTTAAATAAACACTTTTGAGCGCATAATATCTGTTTCTCCTCACTGTATATATATATATATATATATATATATATATATATATATATATATAATTGCAAAAAATCCCACAGGAAAAATGTTAAGTATATTACGAATATTTTCCAACTTTGTTTAGTTTATTCACAAAGAATACCTAAAAATCTCTTTAGAAGAATGGTATATATAGGAGAAAACTAAGTAACTCTCCGTCCACGTACAACAAAAGAACACAAAACAGAGTAGGCGTGACAAAAATTATCAGAAAAGTGGGATTTAATACAAGAGCCGAAGGGTAAAGACACAGAAGATCTCATCCAAAATATGTACGTGTGGGAGAGTGTGTGTAAATGTAGAAATATAAGTCACATAACCGAACTTAATTCTTTGGTTCTCTCAATTAAATTTATCCTTACATTTGAACAAAGTAGTGTCCTCCCGTTCTTAGATCTACTTATTCACAGGACTTGATCTGGATTTAAATTTCCCGTCTATTGGAAGCCTACCAACGCTGGTTCCTACATTCATTTTTATTCCGGTCATAGTGATAAAGTCAAATATTCTCTATTTACTTAAACGTTTCTCCGACGGTTGCAGGTCGCCAGCCCGAAATTCTTGGATGTTAAGATTTCAAAGATCTTCGAAATAGATAAGAACATCTGCTAACGCGACAACTTTCTTACCAGATGCATATATTCGACGAAAAAAAAGACGTTTTACATTTTAAGCACTCCCTTGTTTTACAGTTTTCTGAGACCTTTTCCTTTCTTCCACATCTCCTGAAATGATTAAACATATCAGTCTATTTAAGTATGAGTCTACTATGTACAAAATTTGGATTGAAAATAATAACAAGAATATAGAGTGGGGATTCTGTCAATTGTGCAGTTTCCCTTAGCAATACTTTGGGCAAACTGGAAAATCATTAAATGTCCGTTTGACCCAACACAAATACAATATTAGAAGAGGTGAAAGCAATAGTGCTCTCTTTGTTCACTTATCTTGAAATAGTTAACCTATCAATTGGAATTAGGCTAAATTTATTTACAAATCAGATGATTAGGTTAAAAGAAATATTGATGAATGCTCGTTTATTAATTCCTTCCTAATTTCAATATATCCCCCGGTCTCTTTAAACTAGACCCTGTCATTTAAAAACTTATTTTAAACCAAATTGTCCATTCTAAATCTTAGCCCTTTGAATTATTATCTTTTTTAGAATTCTTTTGTTTGTTTAATAATGTATTTATAATTGTATATGTATGTATTCATAGTTATGTGACTTATATTTCTACATTTCACATCCTCTCTCACACGTGGATATTTTGGAGGAGATCTTATCTACTGTATATGTCTTTACCTTTCAGCTCCTGTATTTAATGCCACTCTACTGATAATCTTTTTCACGCCTACTCTGTTTTGTGTCCTTTATTTTACGTGGGCGGAGCCTCACTTAGTTTTCTCATATATATATACCATTCTTGTAAAAAGATTCTTTATGTATTCTTTGAGAATGAACCGAACAAAGTTAGAAACTAATTACAATCTGCTTTTAATTTTCCTGTGGGACTTTCTGCAATTATTACTCTACTCACGCGCTACTTAATGATTTTCTCATATATATATATATATATATATATATATATATATATATATATATATATATAATGGGGTTGCTGCTAGCCAGACGAATCTTTAATTTCACTAGGAATGAGAGTACATAGAATGCGGAGAAATTCATCTCCACATATTAGGTATAAACAACGTTTCGACCTGTCCACTCTTTTTCGGGTTCTATAATATCAAAGTAGAAATGAATACATAATTTACAATAAATTATAATATTAAAAATATCTAGAAATTAGAATATTAAAAGTGTTGATAAATATCTACAAAAAAGGAGAGAATTTTCTTTATAATGAGCTAAAATATTTAAAATCCTAGAGGTATACAAGGGAAAACCATCAAAACACTCACTTACGTTGCGTCTGACTCCAGAGAGAACCGAAGAAGGTGGATTGAGGTGGACATGGGTAAGATTGTATTGGTAGTACAGTTATGTCAAAAGTAGGGGTGCAGCGGACTGATCACAATTAATACTAGGGGCAGGTAATTTAATATAAAGGGATTCTAGTATTCCTAAGCTTTGCTCATTGTTATCTTGATCAATTATTGTAAAATCATCTATAGTTATATCCGCGTTTCATTTAAAAGCATGTGCTCTGATAGGGGAGGGTTTTTTAAGATTAACTGGTTTTTCCTTATGAGCGTTGATGCCCTTGTGTGAGGAGAACCTTGCTCTCAGGGAACGAATCGTGCTGCTAATGTATTTTCCTTCGAGACACCGAGGTCAACTAAATTCGTAAACAACACGA
Source organism: Ceratothoa steindachneri (assembly GCA_963969495.1). Classification (NCBI taxonomy): domain Eukaryota; kingdom Metazoa; phylum Arthropoda; class Malacostraca; order Isopoda; family Cymothoidae; genus Ceratothoa; species Ceratothoa steindachneri. Next base: position 194,551,829 of record OZ018323.1, on the reverse strand, counting down.
CTGCGCAAGCAGTCTAATTTTTAATTATAATATAAAACAAATATGTACATTTTGTAAACTGAGCTCCGTTCAAAAAATTATTGATATACCATTTTTTGGAATATTACCTTGGTTTACTGTAAACCAATTAGAGAATTTTATAAGATTTGAAATGCCTCTTCTTTGAGGTGGTTTGACTCAGATGCGATTCTATAATGGGGGTACGGCACCATAACTCTACTACCAATACAATCTTATCTATGTTTACCTCAATCCTCCCTTCTCGACTTCTCTCTAGAGTCAGACCAACATAAGGGAATGTTATCATGGTTCTCTCTTATATACGTCTAGGATTTTTAATATTCTAACTCATTATAAATTATGTATTTTCTTAGGTACTTGTATCAAAAGAAAAGGAATTTCTCTCTTTTTTTGTAGATATTTGACATCACTTTTAATATTCTAATTTATAGATTTTTTAAAATATTAGAATTGATTATAAATTATGTATTCCTTTCTACTTTAATATTATAGAACCCGAAGATGAACGGACAGCTCAAAACGTTATTTATACCAAACAAGTGAAGATGAGTTTCTCCGCATTTTATGTACTCTCATTCCTTGTGAAAATATATAATTATATTTTTATATATAAATATATTCATATATATATATATATTAGATAAATGAACAATCAAGTTTTCAATGTAGTTAGGTAAGATCAATAGTAGAATTAATTAATCCGCTACAAAAGTCTAATGGATTTCTTCAACCCTTTTCAGGAACGACCCCTCACGAATGACGAATGTGGACCATCAATTCCTCTAAGAAGAGAAGTTTCAAGAAGTGTTTTATTGGAGTTTGCGTTAGAATTTTATAAGAAAACGAGAATTTATCTTTCACGTGGCTCTTGAAGAGGGTTGATGACTTCCAGGAGACTTTTCTAACGGATCTTACTATTGCCATTACCTAACAACACACATATATATATATATATATATATATATATATATATATATATATATATATATATATAAAGTATATACGAAGAAAGATGGTGTACAAAAGATTGGAATTTTAAGTATAATAGACCCGAGATATACAACTAATAATGGCTGCCAGAGAAAATCTTACCAGGAGGACAAGGAGTAACTCCTTTCCCAAAAGTCAGGTGATGGCGCGACAACATCTCTTTATTGTCCACTGGAATAGGACATGCGGAGAGGCAACTTGCTTTCTTTTTCAGGGCTTAGTCACCTCTTACGTCAAGCATGTGAAGAATCGATGTCGATCTGTAGATTGTACATAATATATTAATTCTCAATAAATTGATGATAATTCCAATTCTTCCGTGTTGCATTACACTTCACTCTCACCTGAAAAGTGTGGCATGGAATACATTCAACCTTTTCCGATTCACTGCATTCTTGACCTTATGAGTGATTACTGTTTTGAACCTCAATAAAAAATGGTCCTCGTTTGTACCTTGCTGTGCGCTGTGGATGAGATTATCTCATGGGTTTTTCTTATATGTTTTCTTGTTCCAGTTCTTAGGATTGACGTAATTAGTTACTAAATTCTATTCACCACTCTATTAAATGATTAATGTTTTTTCAATTTATTATGAATTTCTACTCGTCTCTAGTCCGGTACTTATTCATCAAAGCGATTTACCTTAAGGGGTAATTGACATCCTCTTTATATCAACAATTGAGAGTGTAATATCGAGCCCCTCGGATTAAATCAATGAGGATAGTAATCTCACTCTGTAATATTTAAAATAAACAAGTTTCATGAGGATTTCCTTAACAACCACTTACAAAGGAATAAATATCTATAAAATACACCATTCCTCCTCACCTTAGATTATTTTATTTCCTCATTCAATCAAAGAGTTAATTTACAAATTCATCTAACAAACACGCCCCTAATCACGGGTGAAGAGATACAGCCTTCATTCGTTAATCTCGCTTTCCTTCTGGAGGCGACCCTGGAATGGCGATGGGGCCGTCACGCAGACCATCCCTTTCCATTAGTCGTCTCCTCTCTCTCCATTCGCTCTTACCTGAATAGGCAGCTATTTCGATTAACTGAAATGAGCTCGTCCTTAGGTGCTCATCATGATTAAAAGGCTGCGTGGTTTTCACAACCATTTGAGTTTTCAAATGCAGCATCGATCTACCTTTGCCGAGAAAGGGCAAATTTGCAGGTTTTCAATTTAACCAAGTCTGATTTGAATTACCTCTTACTGAAATTGGATACGATGCATACATAATTTAATTTTATAGCACCCAGAAATATAATTAATTATTAATATCAATTTAGCGTGCCCCCAAATTAAAGTAAAAGTATATATACAGGGGTTGGACAAAATAATTGGAACACGTGTTAAATTCAATGAAGATTTATTTAATATGAAGTTGGTTCTGTTTTTGCTTTCTGAACAGCATTGATCCGTCTTGGAATTGCTTAATCCAGCTTCCTCACTTCACTTAGAGAAATTTTGAGCCATTCTTCTTGCAATACCTGCTTCAGCTTTTTCAGACACGATGGTGGAGAGTAACGACTTCTAACTTGTCGCTCCAATAATTCTCAATAATATTAAGATCCAGAGATTTTAGCGGCCCCTCCATGTGTTTTATCTGACTTCTATGCTTTTCATACCAATTCTTAACCCCATGAGCAGTGTGTATTAGGGCAAAGTCACCTTGGAAAAAGCACTCACCATCAAGGAATAATATCTGGATAATAGGATAGATTTGATCTTCCAAAATATTTAGATATTCGTTGAATTGAATCCTATCATGCAGGGCAACGATTGGACCAAAATATTTCCAAGATATGCATATGCTTCACTGTAGAAAGAAGACAATCAGTATTAAAAGCTTACCCGGGCTGCCTTCACAGATAAACTCGCCTTGCAGTGGGAAAAAGAGAAAAACTGGACCTGTTAAAGAATATTACTTGCTTCCATTGGTCTGTCGATCAGCCCTTGTTTTCTCTACACCAGTTCAGCCTTTTTGAATAAATTGATGAGAAAGCAGAGGTTTCTTGATTGCGACTCTTCCATGATATCCGGCTTTATTGAGCTTACGGAGAATATTTTTGGTCGAAACTGGGCTGGTAAGATGTTGATTCAACTTTGCAGTTACTTTAGGTGCAGTTGTCCGGGAATTTTAATCACAATGCGTTTCAACATTAGTCGGTCTCTTTCACCGAGCTTTGAAGTTATGCCGGAATTACTCCTCCTGCTGGGGCTTTTCCCTGCTTATTGAATTTGCTTATGGTCTTTGATATGGTAGTTCTTGAAAAACCAAGGACTTTAGCTGTTCTGATGACGGAAGCTCCTGCAATTCGAGCTCCAACAATTTGCCCTTTTTCAAACTCAGTGAAGTCACGGATCTTAGCATCTATACCACAATCTGAAAAGGAATTACAATTGTAGGGTTGCTCCTATTCAGGGAAATATTAATGTTGAGGATTTATTTGTAAACAATGACAGCAAGTTTCATTGAGCTGAATGCGCCCATCAACAGAACCCACGCAAAAATTAAAAGACGATGCAAAATTAACTAATTACATTAAACGATTGAATAATTAATGATTAGAGGACGGAAATAGCGTGACAATTATTTAAGAATAAAAATAAGTGTCTAACACAAACTGGACATTAGAACACAATATATTTAAAAGAGAAGCAATGTTAAATGTAAATGAGTTAAATAATTTTAAAAAATTAACAATTGAAATGAATCCTGACAAAACTAGGTTCGCGTGATACGAAACGGCGACAAGAACAGATTGAATAGAAACAGAAGGAATCGGGGAAAAGTGAAGTTGGTTTGGAATAAATAAGCAGCAGATGTGTATCTGGAGTATTTAAAGAGTTATATAATTAGTAGCGGGAGAAAAAAAAAAATCACGATCGAGAGAGTGACTGTTTGGCTTACTTAATAAGCTTAATATAGAGAATTCGAGGATAGAGAGAGAGGTAAAGACTTGTTTTTAGCTTAAGATTTTTAAATTTTCAAAGGAAATACACGTTTTAAAATTACTGGAGTGCTCTTGAATCGGAGATATTTCCTTTTTACATCAGACATTTCCTGTTCACACAATAGAAGATGAAGAGGACTCATGTTTGGTATTATACATATATATGGCAGTGAGGTTTCTTAAGCTGTGTATTGAACAAAAAATAAAGCAGATAAACAGTTGGCCTTTCATTAAGAGAAATGTAAGCTACAAAGGTAAGAAGGTTATCTTTAAAATTAAATCCTCATATGTATGCTAGGCTACATCTTGAGAACCGTATACAGGCATTCTCCTTACATTCTATTTTAGACATGATATAAACCTGCTATAATCAGAGCAAAGGGTGCTACAAAGCTATTACTTTCTTTAAACACATTCAATCCTTAGATAGACTGTTATTATTAAATATGTAAGTTTCCATTGAAAGGTTTGTGAGAGGGAAGATGAATGAGCTTTTTCTAAATTTGTTTTTGCATGGATAAGTTGAATTTTGGAAAGATCCTTGAGAAGATTAGAGGTCACTACTTGAAACTTAAAAAAACAGGTTTAGAGGGTGAATGTACTAAAATATTTTTATCTACTAATAGAATGATTTACCAGAGAAGGTATTAGGTAGATAGTGAAAATCTGAATAATATCAATCACAGGATAAATGAGTATATGTGGAGGGAAAGTTTTTGCTTTTTTGAGATTTATCTTTGAATATGAATTGCACATTGTCGTAGAATAGGCTCCCGACGATATACCATATATAAATATTCGTTAAGGGAATTTTCTATATTTCGAGTGCGTGGTAATCTGATTGACCGAGGTTAGTTTAGAAAAGAAGGGGGGGGGCTGGAGAGGCTTATTTATCTTCAATATGCTTAAGAAGTGGAACGGTGCACAAGGATAAATAATATGGCTACCATTAATAAAATAGAGTTTTATTAATTAAACTATCAACAACACACAATTTTTTTTTACGTAAACGGGGAATGAAAGGGTCGTGGGAATATCTGACTAATCTGAAGATTAAGATTTGGAGAAATTTAAAATTGTAAACAATCAAAAAAAAGGGGGGGCGAATGGTTCGCTAAACCATTTAAAGCACAGAGTTGCGTTGACAAAAGGCTAAATGATTAAAGGTAATTCTCAGCTTACGTAATTACAAAGTTGTTTTGCAGAGGAAGACGATGCGAAGAAATCTTCGGTCCAACTGGCGATTTCCAGCAGAAGGGTTCTTCAAGGGGTGGCCTTAACGAGGGGGAAAGACTGTCTTCGAGGAATGAGAACGAAGTTGGGCACGGAACTACGAGCGATCCTTGTGACAGCAAATCGGAGATGTTCTAGATGAACAATGGAGGTTATTGTTGAAACCAAGCGTTCTCTTGAAGAACGTTAAAAAGGGGGGAATTAAATTATCAAGACGTGATGTCTTGGGAACTAGAACTGTTTCTTGACTAACAGGCTTGAAGAGCAATCGCTGTTTTAACGTGGTTCTCTTTCTGGACAACAGAGGGGGGGGGGGAACCGTTTCTTGTCAAACGGGCTCAAAGAACAATGGCTGTTCTAACGTTGTTCTCTTTCTGAACAACAGGGGGGGCCTTGTTGACTTGGCGTCTCAAAGGGCACGAACTTTGGCACTCAAGGGATATTGTCCTCTTCTGGACAATAAGGGGTTTCTCGGCAGAGTTCCTAGGTGCACAAGGGAGACCGGATCGGCTTGATGCTTCGCGAAGTTAATCTTGATCTGCTTCAATTGGGAAAAGCTATGGTATAAATACCTGGGGCCATCTCCATGGCGGAAGGGATAATTGAGTGGAGGACTTCGGAGAATGTCCCGGTGGCGCCTGGGAAAATACCTTATCTGCCCAAAAGCCTAATTCAATCTGGCGAGATCGACGTATGGAGGCGAAACAGGGGAGGGAACATATTTGATTAAACATTGGCTATGATGGGAGATAACGCGCTTCTGCTTCCTCTCGCAGGCAGGATACACGTGGGTAAGCATGTGGGTAAGCATGGTTAACATGTGATAGAGGCTGAATTAAAGCGGCCTCAGATCGTTCTATAACACCCCTCTAATCCAGGGGAAGTTGTCACTTCGAAAGAAAGACAGAAGGGACAACCATAGAGCTCCGTTTTGTAGGACTCACTTTCTTGCACCGACCGTACCTTTATGCACCTAGCAAGTATTCCCTTAATACATATGATTATGTTGATCCTTTGATTATAGGGAAAACTAACCTTTAATACAAACTTAACCATAAAAGAGATATGGAACACTAAAATAATATAAAACTAGTACATACGGGACAAAAGAATTCCTACGTAAATTAATGGGTACAAATATATACACATATAAAAAAAATAGACATCGAGCCACAAAATTCAGACATATACATTAACTAATTATATTACAGGAGAATCTAATTTAAGTCTTACAAGACGGTGTATACATACATGGAGATCCTAATCTTACGAATTACAAATTAATCTACACTATTTGGTAATGCATTCCTAATGAGTGCGTCAGCGACCTGATTATCGGAACCTTTTATGTAATTTATCTTAAATTGTTACTCTTGGAAGAGTAGACTCCAGCGCATAATTCGGCCGTTGGAGTGTGGTACATTCCGAATATAGGCCAACGGGCGGTGGTCAGTTCCTATCTGAAATTCTTTCCCTATCAAATACATCCTAAACTTGTCAATAACCCAAATAATCGCTAGAGCTTCCTTCTCTATAGTGGCATGTCTCTTTTCGCGGGGTAATAACCGGCGACTAGCGTATGCAACTGGATGACTCGTTCCGTCATCCTCATATTGAAGGAGTACACCTCCAATGGCCTCGTTGCTCGCGTCGTTCTTAATCCCAAAGGATTTTTCCGCGTTGGGCAACTTCAAAATGGGGGCAGAAATGAGCTTACTCTTGAGCTGGTTAAAATGAGAAACAGCGACATCATTCCAACGTAATTAATCGGGGAAATTCTTTTTTAAAAGGGTGCTGATGGGCGCCGAAATTGCAGCGAAATTCGGAACAAATCGCCGATAGTAAGAAGCTGATCCTAGGAATGATCTTAATTGCTTCTTAGTATTTGGGAGGGGCATGCCGGCGATTGCCTTAATCTTGGCCTCCTGTGGACCTATCTGGCTTTTTCCTATTTCTAAAACCCAAGTATTTTATGGTTTCGTGGGCAAAATGGCATTTGCTAGGGCCAATGGTGAGGCCATTTACGCGCAGTCGCTCGAAGAGAGCTAATAGGGTGGTTAAATGATGACTCCATTAACGAGTAGCGACGTAGACATTATCGAAGTAAAAAAAGACTTTCGGAAGTCCATCTAACAACCTTCTCATTAGACGGTTATAGATACTACCATCGGTCACGAGACCCAAAGGAAGGCGCTTAAATTGCATTAAGCCTTTCTCAGTTGCAAAGGCGGTATATGCTTTCACATCAGGCCGGAGGGAGAATTTGGTAATACGCCTTGCACAAATCAAGTCCTGAGATGAACTTGGGGTCTTCAAAAAGGTGGAGGTTTTGATCTACCAACGGTATGGGCTCGGTGTCAAACACAGCTACCGAATTTAACTTCTAGGAATTCGATGCACATCCGATAAGAGCCATCAGGTTTCTTGACCATGACGATTGGGGAACAATAACTAAAGGTGGAAGGTTTTATTATGTCTAAACTAATCAAATTATCGACTTCGGCGTTAAAAGCTTGGCATAAATGAATTGACATGGGATAGTGTTTTGAACAGACAGGTTCTAAGGTCGTCAATTTAATATCATGCTCGAAACTAGTAGCGCATCCAGGCTTCTCTGAAATAACGTCGTCGAACTGACATAATAGGTCTTGTAGCTAACTCTTTTCATGTGGTGTTAGCTGCGCGTCCATATCCAGGTCAGAGGGTTCAAAAGACTCACCTGGCAGGTAAGGAAGAAGGTAATCGGCATCAGGTTGGATGCAAACTGTCTGTATGAAATTAAGGGACTCCGCGGGGTAATCCTCTTCAAGCGCTGATGTTAGGTCTAGTGCTACGAACGTATCTCCATGGGCGCGTCGGTGGTACTTTTTCAACAAGTTGACGTAGTAGAGCTTATAACCTGCTGTGGTACCAATGAGGTAATCTACCGGTCCTCGTACCTCGCGGACCAAGTACGTACCTTTCCATTGGTTCAGTAATTTATTACTCGCTGTTGGAAGGAGCAGGAGTATTTCATCACCGAGCTTAAATTTGCGATCTTCGGACCTGACATCAAAATAGGTTTTCTATTTTTCCAAATTGACATCGGCATTTTCATAGGCGATGTTTGCGCATTTCTAGAGCCTCTGGCGTAGATCCAAGACATAGTGGTAAGATGACTGGAGTTCTTGATCCAGTTGGGGCTTGATTAGCAACTCCTTTAAAATGCTGAGTGGTTCGCGTACATTACGTCCATAAAGGAGCTCGAACGGGACGAAGCCTAATGTACGGTGAGGAATTTCTCTATAGGCGAATAGGGCGACCGGGAGATATCGATGCCATTCGCGGGGCTGCTCGGCAAAAATCTTCTTAATGCTGGATTTAAAATTTCCATTTAATTTTTCGCACATCCCGTTTGTCTGTGGCGGGAAAGGGGTGGTAAAAAGGGGGCTTCACCATGAGCAGCTTCCCTACGTACTCCATCAACTCGGAGGTGAATTGTCGTCCTCTGTCTGAGAGTATTTCCTTGGGGACGCCTACCCTTAAAAAGATGGAAATGAGGGCCTCGGCGCAAGAAATACTATCGATTCGGCGAAGGGGCAAAGCCTCGGGAAAACGGGTAGAAAAGTCAACTAAGGTAAAAATATATCTGTGCCCTTCGCTCGAAGGGGGGTGGATAGGGCCAACCAGGTCGATGGCCACTCTGGAGAGGGGTTCAGTTATGACTGGTCCCCTTTGTAAGGGAGCAGGTTTGACCCGCCCTTTAGCGGACGTCTTCTGACACACATCGCACGATCCACAATGCTTTAATATGTCAGCTGCAGCACCTGGCCAATAAAAATATTTAAAAATACGCTGACCAGTTTTAGTATGGCCAAAATGACCGGAAATCATGGTGTCATGAGCTATTTTTAGCACTATAGGTACATGGGATCGCGGAAGGCATAAGACAGTTGTAACAGCGTTATTACTATCATCGGCGGATCGGTAAAGTAGACCACCTTGTTCCAGGTACCTTATTACTTTGGGTCCACGGACAGTCTCGGTTTCCTTGTTTTGGGTCTTATCCCATAAGGGTGTTAGTGCTTCACACTCCTTTTGTGCGGACCTAAAGGCTGGTTAAGGAGCTCCGAGAATTCGAACGGTATCGGGGTTCTGAGGGAGACGGACTACTCAGCTTCCTTCTTAGCTCGGCCTCGAGTAAGGGTGTCCTGGGACTTAGAGTCGGAGCTTACTCGACGGCTCTGTCCTATAAGTACGGAACAAAATTTTATGGGTGCTGAAATGACTTCAACCCAGCCAGCATAATACTGATACTGCAGGTAACATCTAACGACGGGGAATCGGTTCGCCCCCTAAGGTAGTCATGTACCACCGCTTATTTTTCGTGGTTAGGGTCCACTGGGGGAAGGAGCTCGTCGGACACGATGAAACACGAGCACCCTGTGTCACTGACGAGAGTAGATACACGGCAGCCGTTCACGCTGCCCTCCTCAAAATTTCAAAGTTCCCGGGGAACTTTTATCAAAAATAAAATTTACCTGGTGGCCTGACGGAGGGGGAGAAGTTGATGCTTAGGTCTGCACCACCGGGGAAGCCGGGGTGGCATTAATCTGGTGAACTTGGTGGGCTGGTCCTTTTTTAAGCCTAGAATTTTGGGGGCAATTCCAGCTCATGTGGTTTTCTACACCGCAGGTGAAGCATATGATTGGTCGCTTCGGGAAAAGTGATGGGGGAGAAATCTTAACGGGAGGTTTGATGTCCCGTTGTTGGTTTGGGGGGAAGAAGTTTTGGGGTTTTACGGGCCGGGTAACTTCGTCGGCTTTCCTGGGAAGGGGCGCGAATCCAACCTTCTTTCCTGGTAGGGGGATTGGTGAGAATTTCGATTTTCCTTGGGGTATAAATTATGGCTTGCGGCATAGACATCCGCTTCTTCGGTGCACTCTTTAAAGGTCTGGCACCGACGATCATTGACGAACGCAAGGATCTCCGTCGAGAGAGACGCCAAAAAGTGATCCCAGAACACGAAGTCTGTTAAGGAATCGTAGTTAGGATCAACCTTTGAGGATTCTAACCACAATTTAAAATTCCTCTGAAGAATGTATCCGAATTGACGGAACGTCTGTCCGGGTTTAATATGACCTTCACGAAATTCTTGTTGGTAGAAATTGCGAGTCATATTATGAGTGGCCAATAACTCAGCCTTTAAGGTGCTGTAGTCAATTGTACATTCAGATGGTAAAGATATGAAAATGTCGCGCAATTTACAATTTAAAAGGGGAAGTTATCTTACTACACCTTTAGCCTCCAAATCCAGGTTATTGATCTCGAGGATCTTTTCGAAGTGGGCTAAAAATGCTCCGAAATCCTCTCCATCCATGAAATTGGGGAGCTTACGTGGGAGATTAAGCGGGGCATCTGAACGTGAACTGACTGATTGTATTTCAACCAGTACGCGAGCATTTCAAGCTGATGGTAAAGCTCAGCTTGTCGATTACGTTCTTCTCTTTATTCTCGTTGGATTTCTCTTTCTTCTCGTTGAACTTCACTTTGCCTTTCTTCTCTTAACTTTTCTCTTTCTGTTCGTTGCTCCTCTTGAACGTACTCAATCAATTTTCTTCCGAAAGTCCCAAGGATTCTTCTTGCGCTTTGAAAATTTCAAACAAGTGATATTTGCACTTGGGGGCGCAATAGTCAAACAACTAAATTCCTTGCGAGAAGAATTAAGCCTTCTAGAGAATTAGACCTACCTAAATATGGGCACTGACATATTCGTGATTGGTTTCTCGACCTAGATACCAACTACTAATATAACACAAAAAAACACACACAAATTATTATAACAGTTCCTTGAGCTACTACAGCTTCTTAAGTTTCAAAAAGGGGATAGCAATCATTAAAACAAAAGGGAACTACTATACTCTATTTTTATAACGAATAACACTATGCTTCACTAGACGGAGACCAGTGTTTGCAAAGATATAGCGTGGAACTTTACACACTTGACACTAAATTGAAATAGTATATATATATATATATATATATATATATATATATATATATATATATATATATATATATATATATATAAAAATATATATATATATATATATATATGTCGTAGAATAGGCTCTCGACGATATACCATATATAACTATTCATTGAGAAAATTATTCTAATATTTAGAGTGCGTGGTAATCTGATTGACCGAGGTTAGTCTAAAAAGGGGGGGAGACTGGAGAGGCTTATTTATCTTCAATATGATTAAGAAGTGGAACGGTACACAAGGATAAATAATATGGCTACCATTAATAAAATAGAGTTTTATTAATTAAACTATCAACAACACACAATTTTTTTTTTACTTCAACGGGGAATGAAAGGGTCGTGGGAATATCTGACTAATCTGAAGATTAAGATTTGGGGGGAAATGGTTCGCTAAACCATTTAAAGCACAGTGTTGCGTTGACAAAAGGCTAAATGATTAGAGGTAATTCTCAGCTTACGTAATTACAAAGCTGTTGTGCAGAGGAAGACGATGCGGAGAAATCTTCGGTCCACTGTCGATTTACAGCAGAAGGGTTCTTTGGGGTTTGTCCTTAACCAAGAGGAAGGACTGTCTTCGAAAAGTGAGAGCGAAGTGGGGCTCGGAAGTACGAGCGATCTTTGTGACAGCAAATCGGAGATGTTCTAGATGAACAATGGAGGTTATTGTTGAAACCAAGCGTTCTCTTGAAGAACGTTAAAAAAGGGGGGAATTAAATTATCCGGACGTGATGTCTTGGGAACTAGAACCGTTTCTTGACGAACGGGCTTGTAGAACAATGGCTGTTCTAACGTTGTTCTCTTTCAGAACAACGGAAGGGGGGGGTGAGAACCGTTTCTTGTCAAACGGGCTCAAGTAACAATGGCTGTTCTAACGTTGTTCTCTTTCTGAACAACAGGGGGGGGCCTTGTTAATTTAGGGTCTCAAAGGGCACGAACCTTTGCACTCAAGGGATATTCTCCTCCTCTGGACAATAGGGGGTTTCTCGGCAGAGTTCCTAGGTGCACAAGGGAGACTGGTCGGCTTGATGCCTCGCGAAGATAATCTGGATCTGCTTCAATTAGGAAAAGCTATGGTATTAATACCCGGAGCCATCTCCATGGCGGAGGGGATAATTGAGTGGGGGACTTCGGGGAATGTCCCGGTGGCGCCTGGGAAAATACCTTATCTGCCCATAAGCCTAATTCAATCTGGCGAGATCGACGTATGGAGGCGAAACGGGGAAGTGAACCTCCTTGATTAAACATTGGCTATGATGGGAGATAATGCGCTTCTGCTTCCTCTCGCAGGCAGGAAACACGTGGGTAAGCATGGTTAACATGTGATAGAGGCTGAATTAAAGCGGCCTCAGACCGTTCTATCACACACATAATACTGATATTATTATAAATTTTCGTTCTATGGTAGAGCATTTGACAAGATAGGAATTGTGATCACTTCAGGTGATGCTAAGGACACTGTTATTTAAATGTAAAAGAAGTTGTGGTGAGGATTGATTCAGATAATTGTTAAGAGGCCTATGCCCGTCTGGCTTTTGACATCGAAGAATGTTATGTAAATTTATCTTAATACAATAATGGCCACTTACATGAGAGTAGGCCCATGTGTTTATGTATAATATAATGGCATATTCATAAGAGAGTCAAATCACGTGCCCAGGAATAATATAATGACGGCCTCAGTACAGAGTTGGCTCACGTAATCAGGAATACTATAATGGCCGACGTCAAATGAGAGTCTTCTTACGTGTTAGGAATAGTACATTAATTTACTGTCGTAGAATGGCCCTTTCTGATCACTCCACACACAAACAGCTTTTGTCGTGGTATTATTGTTGGTAGTGATATACTTCTTTGATGAAGTAGGCTTTGTTCTAAGAGTGCTAATATTGTTATTTTAAAGAAGAGCTGTCTCAATCACGTAAGGATATAGAGAAACGCACAAGAATTCTCAAAATAAACTTATATTTCAACTTTAACAATTTAATACACAAAAACTAAACATTCACCACAGGAATCCTCCGAATATTATAATACACAACAATTACTTTAATTAGCTTGCCTCTCTAAAATTGGCTAAATTCGCTACGTACTTCAATCTACATATTTAGGCTTATTGACTCTACTGAAGTTTAAATACCTCAGGAATTTTATTGGCTCCACGACACGTGTCGACCGGCCAGATGGAGGTGGTCGAGATCACGAGGTATTTTACGAGGGTAGCAGATGGGGGTCCACACGGTATTCAATGGGAGGGGGGTCTCCAATGACGAGAACAATCACGGGGCTTTTAAGCGGCACCAAAGTAGGCTGGGTATCTCTGGCGAGAGTTAGTTGAACTTGGTTCTTAAACCAAGTTAACTTAGATTTCGGTGTGATCATCGGGTAACTGGCTCAAGGAGGAGCTTTTTTCCTTCGTTACTTAATTCTTCATGAGCGAGGACTGTACTCGGGGAGGGTCATCTTTAAGGGCAAGGATCGAGGAGGGGGGCTTCTTTGACGAGAATACGTTAAACTTGAATAAGTTAACTTAAAGGTCGGTTTGGTAACAAGGAACTAGCTCGAGGATGAGCTTCCTCTTAGTTCCAGTCTTCCTCAAGGGTGAGGATCGAGGAGGGGAGGTTTCTCTGACGAGAATAAGTTGAACTTGGTTCCTCAACCAAGTTAACTTATGAGTTTGGTGTGGCCAGCGGGTAATGGGCACGAGTGGAAGCCTTTTCCCTTTGCTTTTCTTAATTCCTTCAGGACGAGGAATATCCCTGGGCTTTAGGATGCACCTGGATATGAGGACTCTCTCTGACGAGAGGAAGTTGAACTTGACCAAGTTAACTTAACGTTCGGTTTGATAATCAGGGACTTGCTCGAGGATGAGCTGCTTCTTAGCCCCTTAGGTAGCCCTGCCTCTCTTGCGGGGTACTTCGTGGTCTGGCGACCCAAGTAATCTACCTATCCAACCTCAGTAGCCCGGTCTTAATCGGGGGACTTCGTAGCCTGGAGACTGACGTATTTTACCCCGATTTTCCTCAGTGTTTCTTATTTATAACTCGTCACCCCACTTGGGTAGGGGTAAGAGGGAAAAAAGGCTTGGGGACGGGCCCAGGAGGGTCCTTATTCCAAACGGTTTTTCCCAAACTTCAGAGAAACGCGTCTCCAAATTCGTACTTGAGGTGAAATTGAATATCCCTCTCTTATGGGATATCTTGCATTTTACAACCTTTCGAATTTCTATAGCGACGAATGGCGAGGCTCTGTGGTTACGCACTTGAGCCGCGTAGCCTGGCTGGATGTTCTTGCGGTTACCATCTCGTGTCTCCACTGAGAGAGAACGGGAGGTTGACGATTCCCCTACATCTACTCATTTGGAATTAAGCTCAGATATCAGTATTTCTATAGTGAAGCCCTTCAGAATAAAGTCTGCTCACTAGTTCAGGAATAATATATAGGGCCCCGCAATTGAGCGTAGCCTCATGTGCTCAGGAATAATTTTAATGTCTTCCTCAGACGAGAGTCAGCTGATGTGCTCAAGAACCCTATAATGACTTCTAAGTAGAAAGTTCGCTGAAGTACACAAGAATACGATAATGGCCACATCAGAAAAGAATTCACTCACTTGTTCAGGCATATTATAATGGCATACTCAGAAGAGAGTCGGCTCTTTTGCTCAGGAATAAGAATGATCCCTACAGTAGAGAGTCTGCCCATGTGGTCAAGGATACTACAATGGCTCCCTCAGAAGAGAATCTGCTCACTCTTTAGAAATACAATGATAAACCCTACAGTAGGAATCGGCTCATCTGCTGACGAATTCTCTGATGCAGTGTTTCTCAACCTTTTGGTGACAAACGCCGCCTTGGACACTAAATCTTTTGATATCGCCCCCTCTGCCAACGAAATTTCATCGTTCTTAAGTTACAAAACATATTATTTTAAATATAAAAAATAGAAGAATCTCATTGAAATCTTTCCTCAATATTTTTAATGAGATGATACTTTGGTGGTATTTGGCTAACTCTTGCACCCTAGGTTCCATCCTATTAAGAAGTAACCTTAAATCTCCTCTTTTTGTGATTTGCCGGTAGTTTATATGTTTTGTAAGAAGTCGAGTAACTGCCCTAAACCTGCGTTCAGACATATATGAAGATGGGAAAGCTATGGAATATAGTTTAATTTCTTTCCACAGCTTTGGATACTTTTCAGGAATTTATTTTTGTAACGAAAATTCCTGGTATGATTGCTTGAATAGAGGCTTCAATTCGAAGTCATTTGTTTAACCAATTAACTCTTCTTGCATTGCAAGATTTGTTTCATTTGTATAATCATCTTTAAATGGGTTTATCAGCCAGTATGGTATTTTCATATTCATGAGATCTTGATATCTGCATCTAATGTCCTCGTGTAACGTTTTCAAATGTTCTCATTAATTCAATAGGTCATCATCCAATATTGAATCATTAGTCTCATCATATTCCAGTTTTTTAGATTTGGAAACAGAAACAGATTCTTACGAACAATATTATTTTTGAAGAAGGGAAGCTTGTCCAATGGCCAAACTTTAGATCTTGCTTTGATAAGAGTTACATCACATCCTTGCAATTGCAAATTCAGATCGTTGAAGATGCTGAAGATATCTGTTATACATTAGAATGACCTTCTTGTCAGCTAAGAGTTCATCACTCAAGTTACCATATTTCATATCTCGGGAAATGTGAATTATTATGTTGAAAAGTGAATAAAATCGCTTTAAACAGTTTTCTTTCGATAACCTCCTCACTTTGGTATGTAAAAAGAGGCGATCAAATTCTTCATCATTGTTATCAGATGTCATTTTATTTTATTTACTGATGTAATAACAACTTTAAGAGATTTATGAAAATAATCACTTATGTTCCTGCCAACCAGATGTTGTCGATGAATTACGCATTGTATTGTTAACACATCGGGTACAACTATCTTAAAAATGCAAGAAAACTTTATCTCGTACTGTTAATGCTGGAGCTCCGTCAGTGACGCAAGGAATAATAATGCTCATTGGGATATCTTTTTCTTTAAAAAACTGTTAAACTGCAGTAAAAATAGTTTCACCTTTAGTGTTTGATTTAAGTTCCTTTACAAAGAGCAGTTCTTGATCAATTTTGTTATATTTAATAAAGCGAACAAACCCTAATAGTGCTGCTTCATTGGCTGACAGTGTAGATTCATCCAACTGTAAACAAAATTGCTAAACCTTAGGTGTGTGACATAGGATTTCTTCAATTTCTTCGTCGGCCATTTCGTCAACTCTTCTTTGAACAGTATTATTACTAAATGGAATCGCTTTGGCAATTGTGCTTTGTGAAGGATGATGTACTACTGTACACAAGATATCCTCTATAGCTGGCAAAATCAGTCCTCCAATTATATGAGGCTTCCCAGACCTGAAAATCATTTTGAAGATATTATATGAACAAACAAGTCCATCGTCGCATTTTTATGATCGTTTTGTTATAAAGTAGCCAATGGTTTTTCTGTTGTTAAATCTGTCTCGTAAAGTTTGAAAATATGACAAGTTCTCTTTTTCTTATCGGGATGAATCATCTTTAAGTGTTCAGAAAGTCGGTGTGGTTTCCTGGCCTCTTTAGATAACACTTTATCACAGAGAAGGCACATTGGCAGTTCGTTGTTATTAGGAGGACTAAAAAATCCAAACTTTAAATGTTCAACATTATATTGTTTGCACTTTTGTTTTGAGGAATTTTCAGACATGATTATGGGTAGTTAAACACGGTCACTATAATTCAAATAGATCAGTAAATGGCAAAAACAGAATTTCACCACCAAAAATGATTACAGGGAACAAGCTTAACTCACAACTAAAATAATCGGAGACAGAAAACATGAAACTGGATAAAGGGAAAACAGCAAAAATATGTGTTAACAAGAAGATCATTAAGTTTGTATATAGTTAATTAAAGTTACACAAAAATCACCATTCCTACTACCTGCATTTGTCTCAATATGGGTAAATGTTATGTAAATGTTTACAACATCAAAGCTTATGTGAAAACTATTGCAAAAAAGCACTAAATAATTAATATCACGCAAAAAAACAACACTTACCAACACAGAACTCACGCGGAAACTAACAGCAATCCAAAACAGACGTACCCAAGTCAGTGTGGCTTTTACGTACATGTTTTATACAAGTACAAAACGGATCAAGTCTAAAGCAACAATAACGAAGGAAGGCTTTCTGTACTTATTTTATACAAGTACAGATCGAACCTCAAGCATGTTTGTCATTATTGAAGAGGTTATAGTAAACTATGAGTAAGTATCAGAGGTTTATTAAAACTTCATCAAACAAACCTTTTCAGTAACACTTTGAATCAAACATGTCACCGCAAACTAAAAGCCGCGTGAAGACGTATCAACAACTAGTCCTACAATGCGTTTACAATATTAAGATATGCAAATAATTCATAGAATTTTAAATCTGTATAGCAGTAAAATTTATAAATGCATTTACACAAGTATCGACATTAATTTTTTCATGGACACAGAGTTAAAAGCTAATCAATTTTCACAAATCGTGACTGTGGTGTAACACTAACTGAGCGAGAAAACAAGCACAACAACACTCATCACTGGGATCCAGTAAAACTTTCTGTAGAATTCTATAAAATTTCGGCAATTCGGGAAATTTTTTGTTTTCCATAGAATTGCAGTTTTTATATAGATTTCTACAGATCCAACAAGAAAGTATGCTATAATAATTGATTAATATATAAACTTGATATGGCTAACATTGAATAAATGCCGAACGCTCCCAGTGTGCATTCAATGCGCCCTAAGTGAAGTACCATCTTACAGCGCCCTCCTGTACCTCAACGACGCCCACAAGGGTGGATCAAATGACTCCTTGAGTACAGAGTCATGTCAGTGTTCAGGAATATTATAATCATCTCAGAGAAGAGTCGGCTCATGTGTTCAAAAGAGGGTAGGCTTACGTGTTCAGGAATATTTTAATGCCCTTTCAGTATATGGTCGGCTCATGTGATTAGGAATAATATAAAGACACCTTCAGTAGGGAGTCGTCTTTCGTGCCCGTGATTATTATAATGACCTCCTTATTAGAGATTGGTTTCATGTACTCAGGAAATCTATAATAGCCCCTCAGTAAAGAAACTGCTTATGTGCTCAGAAATATTATAATGCCCCCCCATCATTAAGTCCAATCACGCAGAGAAATAATATAAATGCCTTCCCATTAGAGAGTCGGCTAACGAGTCGAATAATGTGTCAGGAATACACTAATGACACTTCAGTAGAAAGTCGGCTCACGTGCTCAGCATTATTATACTGATCTATTCAGAAGAGTTGAAGAGTAACGTTCTAGTGCTAACTAACACTATAATGGAGTTTCCAAATGCGAGTCGCCTCAAGTTGTCACAAATAATATGTTCCTCACACTAGATAATCGGCTCACGTGGTCAGAAATACTATAATGACGCCCTCAGTGGAGAGTTCTGTCAAGTGTTCAGGAATATTATAATCACCTCCTCAGAAGGCTCTTTCCGTAGAGAGTCAGCTCAAGTACTCAAGCATACTCAAATAATCACATCAAAAGAGACCAGCTCACGCGCTCAGAAATACTATAATAACCATCTCAGTATATGTAGACTCTGCTCACGTTCTCTCGATTTTTATAATGGCCTCTTCAATAGAGTCTCTTTTCACCAGCTCAGGAATTGTATAATCGCCCTTCCCAAGAAATTCGGCTCAGATACTCAGATATATTATAATGATCCCTCTCATTAGAGTCAGTTCACGTGCTCAGGAATACCATTTTGTCCTTCTCAGAAGAGAGTCGCTCACGTTGTCAGGAGAACTATAATGGTCCAGTCTGGACAGATTTGGCTCATGTTTTTAGGCAAACTTTTTATATCTCCCTTCCACAGTTGTCAGCGTATTTAAAATGATGTACAAATCGTCAACAGTTTTAGATCCAACTTTTTTCCCAAATCACCAACAGGTGAGCCCTTAGCCATGGTTGGAAGGCGAGTTTCGTAGACCTAAGCACTTAGAATCCTTGCCTTCGAAAAGGAGCAACTACTACTTCTGATGCTTCCTCCATCTCAGTGCATCGATGGTTTGGTTCAAAGTTTATGCGCTCCTTAATCCTTTGTTCAATCAACACTGGCGTGGAAAAGATCGCCTAAGATTCAAAAGAGATGCAAAAGATGCTTTGAGAGAGAAAGAGAGAAAGAGCACCAGTTTCTCTTGGTGCAATTGGGTTGGGAGGGCATGCTACACCTACCTACGTGCGTTGTGGTGCCCCACGAACAGCCTTCTAAAGATACCATCTATGGAGGATGATGATGAAAATAAATTTCGTTTGGTCGCTGATGGAAGTGTACGAAACCAAATATATGAGCTTTTTAATAGGGGTGCAGTTAAGACAAGGCGTTACTGCTGGCTAAGTGGTGAAGTCCAAGACATAACTAATTCAATTTCTGCCTTTGCAGGCAAAGCTCTCGAAAATACTACCTTTATATCCCATGTTAGCTCTATTAATATTTTTTTAATTGGAAGGAGTACTCTTTTACATTATAGAACTAGATTGATAACATATAATGGTTGAAGCTGGGAACTTTCATGCATATCATATCATATAATTGATTTTCAAATTTTCTTTTGAGGAAGAAGCAATACTTTACTTAAATCACATGACCTACAATTGCTAGATAGATTTAATCTAAACAAAGTAGGATCTGCAAAGTTCGGTGGACTTTTAAATCATGTCCTACGTTTTTAGCCGCGTGCGAGTCTAGTCGCGGACGACTCAACATCTCACTATGATGGTTGGTGCCCGTTTTGCTTTTTTTTTGTGTTTTTGTAATAACATTATAACTATTAGGCCAATTTTAACGATATTTTAGAGCCTTATTTTGTATTGCATCTCATTCAAATGATATGATTTCCAAAGTCCCTCCAAGATTAGCCAGGGAATTACTTTGTTTTGGCAATAACATCATAACTATTCATCCCATTCTAACAAAATTTGAAATATTTATGTTGCTTTACATCTTCTTTCGAATGATATAATTTAAAAGATTATCTCAAGGTTAGTCGGGGATTTATTTTGTTTTAGCACTAACATCACAACTATTCGGCCAATCTTAACGAATTCTGAAATCCTTATGTTGTTTTACAGTCTATTTCGAATGATATAATTGCCAAAGTCCTCCTACGGTTATCCCGAGAATGAATTTGTTTTGGTAATAACATCATAACTATTCGGCTGATTCTAGGGAAATATAAAACCCTCATATTGTTTTACATTCACTTTCGAATGATATAATTTCCAATGTCCTTCCAAGGCTAGTCCTGGAAATATTGAAAGTTTTGAAGGTCGTAAAGTCATAAATCAGAATAAGTGAAAGTACGTGACTTTTTGTTCAGCAGACTTTGTTTTTTTTTAATGTCTGAGAGAATGGGTAATTAACCACTTTCTCATCATGAGTACAGGGAATAGCTACCTTTGAATTATAACTCATCGCGATTCAGCTGCATTGCAAAAATTATATTACAATGATGTACTCATTAATAATTCTGAACATCTA
Organism: Ceratothoa steindachneri; assembly: GCA_963969495.1. Taxonomy (NCBI): domain Eukaryota; kingdom Metazoa; phylum Arthropoda; class Malacostraca; order Isopoda; family Cymothoidae; genus Ceratothoa; species Ceratothoa steindachneri. The sequence goes on along the minus strand of OZ018323.1, from coordinate 194,530,998 downwards.
ATAAGAAAATTGTAATGTTTTTATGCAGAAGCGTAGAGGAGTTTGATGTTGTTTGAGTTACAAATAATTTAAAAGGGCTCTTATTTGAAAATTTGACTTAGCATGTTGCACAAAACTTAAAACAGAAATAAATCTCTATAAACGTGCAGGGGCGTTATTTTTTACATTAAAAGCAAACTAGACGCGAGAAAGAAATATATCAATATAGATTTTATTTGTGAAATTTTAGCAATAGAATTCGTAATGCATAGTAATAAAATTAATCTTGTCATTGTTTATAAACCAACAAGGCAAACAGACAAGCATGACATCAATTACCTGGAAGAATTTTCGAACCTAATTAGGCAAAAGTAGTAAAAGTTAGAACTGTTGATTTGAAATTTCATTACCTAAATTATTTAAATTAAACGGTTAACGATGCAGGAAATTGACTTAAAGGATATATAAAAGACAGCCTCTGGCATCAAACAGTAGACAAACCCACATGCGGACAGAATATCCTAGACTTAATTTTGACTAATGAAGAGCAGTTTGTCGAGCATATACACTTTGCGTTAATGTTTGGAAATAGCGACCACATCCTACTTCAATTCCTTTAAAAATTCCAACAAATGTTCGTGAGAGTTATCAACTGATTACAGTTTTGCCCTTTTTTGCAACTGTTGGAACATAAATTTTTAGGAAATTTGAAAATCGCCAGGAAATCTACATCGAATTTCAGTGTTCATTTTTTACTAAAATAGATCAATTCTGGCACCTTGAATAAAGACAAAGATTAAAAAGTTTATAATTAAACGTAATATTCTAATATTCAGAAAACTAGTAATATTGTTAAGAATTGAATTCAATAGCCTTAATACTGTAAAATAAGAACTGCTAAATTGAATTATTAAGAGAACTAGCTTTGGTGTCTAAAAGCGAAGCGAAGTGATTTTATAGATATATAATTGATTATAAACCAATTAAGGACACCATCAAACCCCTACAGGATTCCTCTGAAGTACTTAGGAAAGAGCATACCACATTACAGAGATATTAAATCTATATTTTGAAAATAAATTTAACACGATAGATGTAACTAATTTACCTACAATACAAGAAGTAATCAATTTTATTAAAGAGTCTATACTTTCAGATCTCGAAATAATTGCAAACGAAATTAATATTTATATTTAGAAAATGAAAAGTTTTTAAGTAAAAGGCCCTGATAAAATATACCTAATCCAATCCATTTTTAAAGGGTTAAAAATAGAACTATTAAACCCCGTTTGTATAATTTACGAAAAAAATCTCCATAGGGATGGAATAAGCTGTGAAGTGTTCAAAGATGTAAATGTAACACTACTTTTCCAAAGAGGAATAATGACAACCAACTTACTAAACAGGCTCAGTTATAAACTTTTATTCAACATTTAAATTAAATTACTTAGTGTCAACCAGAAATAATGGTAGCAAACTTGCAAACAAAAGTTTTTCTTACCCGTGCAAAAGCACACAATTTCTTTTCTTTAAAAATAAAATAATAGTGGAATAACTTGTGTAGGAATCTAGTCGAAGGCACTTCAGGATTAAAAATTGATAAATAATACTTTATAATATAACTCTTAGAAAAACCTTTTGTTTAAATTAATTCTTTTGAGAAATCTCAAGCGGATAGTAGGGTCTTTGATGGGACGTATTTCTCTAATGTTTTAAAAGAGCTTTGCCCAATTATATTTCTACGATAAACATGGAGCTCATAAATGAATTCATGTTGTTTTTCATTTAGTTCATCGTGATACAGTCGCAACGCCTATCCTTCCTACTCATGATGGAAAAATGAATCCAACTTGTTTTCACCCTCTTCTCTTGATATCGACCTAAGATCCTACAAATGGTTCTGGAATCCCCTAAACAAGTGATATTCCGAAGGAGCAAAGTAAAAATAATTATGGGAGATGATACATTAGTTCCCAACTTAGATCCTCCAGAGATCTTTGGTTATTCAATTTGCGTGATGGAGGATCACACCCTTCTATGGAGGATCACACCCTTCTGTTGGAAATCCACTCAAAGCGGATTTCAAACAACGAAATTGATGTCAGTAGAGATTAGCATTAATTGTTTGATGGTTATCTAGCAGTTTCTAATGGACACTTTCTTCAATATTAAACCATACACACAACAATTATCTTTATTGATCGTGTACTCTTCTCTGTTGTTGATAAATTCTGCCTTATTCGACCATTAGGTCAATCCATTGTCGCATCGAGCAGCATCGAGAAAGGTCGACCCGAACGGGGTTGATTGTAAACAAACCAAACCCTCTCGCCCACACGAGAACGCATCAAAGTATGCAACTCTGAAAATAATATGGATAATTTTTAAATACTTAGTCATTGCCCCAATCTCAATGAACTACCAATATTAGATTTACTTTACATCCTCCATCTTAAACCTAATTTAAATATTAATCAAACTGCTTCCAATCTTTATATTGCATCATGAATTATTGAAATTTTTATTCTTGTATTAAGCAGCTTATCCTAAATTGTACTATTCAATATTAGGATTTTATGAAGACTAAAAATGTTAACCCTTTAGTATCTTATTTTCTTAGTGCCGAAGATGAGGCTAGGACCTCAAAACATTCAACCTCAAACAAATAAAGATGCTTTTATCAATAGCGTGCTTGGTTTTTACCTTCATATATATATATATATATATATATATATATATATATATAATACAAAAACACGCTATTTTGCTGGAATAAAGTAACGCAACTTCTATAAAGAGCCAGAAGGGGGAGGCTGCACTGTTCTAAAGTTGTGCAAGTTTGGTCCAGGAATTGTTAAGCAATCTTGCGACTGGCATAAGTTTATGTTTCGCCATATTCGTCCCTTGTTCTGGAGAAGTTTAACTTAGTTAGGGAGACCTTTTATGATTCGAAGTTAATGGACATTGGGAGCCGCTACCTCCAAATTGACAATTTTGCTTTAAGATCATGGCCTACCACTATGTTATCTTTTTCTTCCAATTTTCACCCTTTTTCGGAACTTATTATTCGAATTAGTTGTTTCATTCGTATTTTTTTAATTAGTTTGAATTAAAATTAAGAATGGTAGGTCAAGTATTTTTATCTCAGATTAAGAACAGATAAAGTTAAGAAAAGGAACGTGAAAGAGACGGAGAAAGTAAACTTTCACTAAATTGGAGGACCACAAGAATAAAAAAGCCCATGGAATTTGTATCACAAAGGAACGGCCAAGAGAAGATGCAATGCAATTTATGACGAAAAGAAATACGTAGAAAGAAAAGGTTCGAGGTATTCCATGGCAGGATAATATCTAAGGTAGCCTATGACAAAATAAGGGTACACGAAGGATATGATATGGCTCACGAGTCTATAAGCCGAAAAGAAAGTTACAGATAGGATAGGGTCAAATGTAATACGTGTGAAAAAGAAAGCAAATGAACTGGCAAGATATAAATAGGTACGTGCCTAAGATAAGTCAAAGGATAATTCTGAATGGATTAAGTGCCATCAAGCAAGGCCATACGAGATAAGGGCCAATGGGGTATGTTTAACAAAGTAGGCTAAAGAGGGGTAAGTGTGCAAGAGACTATTCATTTAGAAGGATTCCGGCATGAAAGGGTTCAACAGAATATGCGCTGAAAATGATTTCTTTAAAAATTTTAAGAGCCCATCTTGAGACTGCCTAATAGGGCAAATGTCGCCGTTCTCACGCTATAGACTAATGCTATGCTAGATTAAAAAAATAATAAATATGGAAATAAAACAATGAAACAAAGAAACAAGAAGAAAGCACGCTACGGATTCCGGGGTAGGACCGCCTACCCCCGGCGCTGGAACATGAGACCTACAGGAAAGTGAAGAAAGTAGAGAGGCCAGACTCCTCCAAAATGTTATATAGTAGGAAAGTCTCTTTGCACGAACTAGTCTTGTATACAAGGGACAAGCGGGAGCGAACCCCTCATCCTGGTGCCGGGAAAGGTAACGTGCGCGAAGATCCACAAGATTCGGACATTCAACAAGAATGTGCCTAAGAGTCTTAGGGACAACACAGTCGCCACAATAAAGTTCCGGCGAGTGATCCATCAAAGGGCGCTGCGTCCAGCGAGTGTGTCCAAATTGAAAACGATTTGGCATTAGGGGGTAGGTCCAAGGGCATAGTCGGAGCACAACGGCACGCAACTTTATTCCCCCTCGTCCGTCTGCCATCTTCTTCGCCAATCAGCCCGTAATCTTGCCATGTAATCGGTGCGAAGAAGAGCGAAACGTTGGTTTGCTAGCCCAGTCTTCGAGGACTCTATGGCTCATTCATCAGCGCGCTCATTCACCACAATTCCCACATGTCCAGAAAACCAGGAGAAGATAATCTTGACATCCAACTTGCTTACCAAAGCCGTGATGTCACAGATATCGCGAAGCAGAGCATGTGGATATTACAATGCTCCGGAAGCACTCTGGGCGCTGTTTTAGGTGCGATAAATCACGATTCTATCTCCTAATCAGCACGTCGCGTATCTCCCATACCGACCAGTGTATTGCATTCAGCTCGGTAGTGTAGACAGACACAACACCTGCCAGAGCCCCGCTGACTTTAAATAAACAGTGGAGATACAGTGTATAAACCTGTATACACTGGCGAAGTTCCAGCGTGGCAAAGACTGTGCTTTACAAAGGCCGCAATGCACTCGGCGCTGTAGAAGCTTTGGGAGCAGAGGGTAGCAAGAAGGAATTAAAAGTGGTACCATCTATGAGGACGTCCTGGGCAGGACAAGGGTAACCACCGGCATGAGAGCTACACCGAAATCTCGGGGAAGTTTACTTACCTTAAACCCATAGGTTTTAGGGTTCGACTAGTGGCTCTCAACGGAATATGTACCGTTGAGATCAGCTGCGGATGCAGTGAACGCTGTTTGCGACTGAGGGAGGCACTGGCCTCGCGCATAGAGACGGCGCAGAGCTAGTGGCATCTGCCCAGCATCAATAGGCAGGTTCGCAATGCGTGGCGTGCGGAAGGCATCGCTGGCCAGGCGAAGGCTTGTGTGTTGGATCGATTCCACATTCCGCCATGCAATCTCGGCTGCGGATGCATAAAAATCGCATCCGTAGTCAAGCTTCAAACAAACAAACTATCAATAGAAAAGCAAGGCAGTAGCCCTATCAGCACCCTAGGTACTGAACGTCACGGAACGAAGAATATATATGGCGACGGTAGGAGAGACCATAAGGCTGCGAAAATGAGCTTCTCAAGTGAGGAGTCGGTCGAATACAAGACCGATGAAACGGTACGACTCGACTACTTCCAGGCAAGACCTTATTTACAAACAAGTTTGGCTAAAGGGGGGGTGCGTGGAAGGCAAGAGAAGAGCACCCCCTAGGCTAAGCCAAAGAAAACCGAGATCTGTGCGTGTCGGCATAGCGAGAGAGGCCTTTCAATGCGTGTTGGGGTCTACACTCCAGAGTTGGCATATGACCCACGCCAAAAGAAATAGGAAGGTTGTTCTTTAGCGTGCAGCGAGAACGGCTTTTGCTAGCAACGAGGTGATTCACTTGATGCTCAATGCAAAGATCGTGACACTGAGGACACTTCATTGTGAGTATCTTTGTCTTGCTCTATTGGACCCGAGAGGGCTTCCATACCCGCGGCCAAAAAGTAGAAACGTCGTCCAGGTAGCGTGCAGGGTGAACGGCTTGTGGTAGCAACGAGGTGATTCACTTGATGTTCAATGCAACGAGCGTGACACTGAAGGCCTTCATTGCGGGTATCCTCGTCTTGCTCTATTGGACCGGAGAGGGCTCCCACATCGGTACGCGGAATCGAAGATCTCTCAAAAATTGATTTATAAAGATTGGAAAACGTCTTCTCTCCCCCATCGTGTGGAGATTCACCATGATACTGTATCACCATGTGGTATCATAGGCCTTCTCTAGATCAAAAAAACACACTGGCCTAGTGCTGTCTCGCAGACGGAGAGACCATTCGACGAGGAGTGGAACTTGTGGGAGAGGCACTGTGCGGAAGACAGGTGGCATTTGCTCTCCAGAAAAGGGGACGATATACTATTTAGAAAATTCTCCATCAACTTTGGCATGCAGGAGGTTAAAGAAATTAATCTGAAACCAGCTGGGCTAGAATGATCTAAACCTGGTTTGTGAAAAGTGATCAGATTTTACATTTGCTAAAACTGCAAAGATGCCATTTTTCTAGATCCTGTTAAAATCTATCAGAAGGCCATTTCTCGCTGCCCTATGTGTCTAATTATGGCATATGGGGTATCGTCTAGACCAGAGGCGGTATCCGCGCACGAAGCGGGAGCGGAATCTAACTCACTCAATGTAAACCTGTCCTTGGAGTGTTTTCTGCATCTGGAAGTAAACTCCAGTTGGCGGCCTTCTGTGACATCACGATGCGCAAGGCATGCTGGCGGAGTAACATACCGGCTAGAGAATTCGGAGAAAGCGGTCACGGTGGAATCTGCCACGAACACGGGATCCGAGTTCGCGGTCCCATTCTCCTAGAGAACGGGAGGCGGGTCATGTGAGATCTTGCACTGAATCTTTTTGACTCACTTTCACACCTCTGCCAGATGGTTAGGCCTGTAAATGGAAGACACGTATGCCTGCCAGAAAGACCGGTGGGCGTGCTTCGAAACCTACCAGAATCTAGCCTTAGCTGGACGAAGTCGTTCGGGCGACACTTATAGTGCAGGTAGGCATAACGCTTCTGTTTGAGGGCCGTCTCTCACTCAGCTCACAACCACCGACGTGGTCATCATATAAAACAGCTATACTTTTTTGGAATTTTAATTAGGCCTACAACGATGATTTATCCGGAGAAAAATTCAACGGGCTCACACACAGATATAAACTCCTTGACTGAGGCAGATAAATCCATCATTTACTCATATGCGGACCACGACACCCGCGCAAAGCAGCACCAAGGCGTGCTCTCAGGCAGCATCGGTCCACCAAATGATATTTGAATGGAAAAGTGATCACTACCATGAAATGTCATTGACTACTCCCCACCCAAAAAGATGCTGTGCATCCGGAGAACACAAACATAGACCAAAACAGGAAAATAAAGAGGTTCTCTGGCAGTGAAGCGTAAACTCTACAATTATGTTACCTTCTTCAGCTCGTCGATCAGGTCAGCAAGGACCTGATCCCTGGGAATGATCAAGTAGTCTCCCTAGGGAGGATGTCTACGGTTATAATCCCTAAGAAAAATAAAGGCACTTGGCAATCGTGCCATGACGAGCCAGATGTCCCTCGCGTCGAAGTCGGCCGGTGGTGGAATGTACGCCGAAATTACAGTAAACCTCCTATACAGGTGCAGCTGCAGAGCTAGTGCCTGAAGCCGGCATTCAAAGAAAGCAGAAGAACGGAGAGATCAGGCCGGATGTAGATGGAGCATCCTCCTTCCTGGCCCCCATCTCTTGGTGGTGAGCGAAAAAAATACTCATACTCCTGGAGCGGGGGCAGGAGAACGTGTCAAGCATGATTTCCTGCAAAAAAGATAGCTAAGGGAAAACGGGAGGAATACAAGCCTTTGCAGCTCTTACCAGTTGGCCTGGAGTTCGCGGCGATTCCATTGAAGGAATATGCCCTCCAAGCCTATCTTGTAGGAGATGCGAGGGCCGTATTCGAAGAGAAGACCCTCGCGGGAATGGCTGTACGCTAACGGCGGCAGAATTCAGGGCGTTGTTTGCCAAACAATGCGCTAAATATGCGGTCGCCTTCGAGGAATCAACAAGGGCGGATGGTCTCACCTTGTAATTCTTTTCCTTCCTCCACCTCGAAACCTTAGAAAGGTGGGGCGCCCGGCTTCGGTGGCGGTGACACTACTTTGGAGAATCCACCGTCTTCGGGTCATTCAGCCTAGTACTGGGTGAGGAAGTAAGAGCTAAAGCTCCCATGGTGCTGTCCTCTTTTCGGCGAGCAGCATTAGGAACCCCGGAAGACGTGGTCATGACCAACTTTATGGGTTTTGCATGATGTGGGTCTAAGGACTCGGACGAGGCACTGGCTATTTGGCCTTGCGAGAAACGGTCACCATGCTGGGGAAGGGTGGGACAGCCTTGGTTTTAGCCGGAGCTGTGTTTGAACCATTTTTGCCGCCAGCTGTAACTGGGGAGCACCCTGGGTGGCTATAACCCGCAGAAGGGTTGAAATGGGCGTGGGCACGAAAGTGCTCATATGGGCCAGAAGCTGAGGTATAAGACGATCCAGGCAGCGCAAGGCGCGCCAGGACCAAGTTCTTAGACTCGAAAAATGAGAGGCTCTCCGTAACCTAAACAACCACGATATCGAACTACAGGTGATACCCACCACATTCCCTCGAGGAAGTGGGCTGCGGCTCTGCGGAATTGACATGCGTGGCAATACAGGATTTGGACTTATCTTGTGCGGCCTTGGAGCAACTTACCCAGACTACGGGTAACCCCTAATTTGCAGGTCTACCAGAACGATTCGTATTGCCGAAGTAGTGGCAGTAGTAACAGCTCCCGGGAATGGGACAAATGTCTTCACGCAGTAGCGATACCAACCGTAGGCACCGACTAAAGGATCTTGTCACAGTCAAACTTAACGAATAGTGTAGGGGTGGACCTGAAGACCCATCCCTGTTTTTTCCTCACAGGTTCGAGCTTGACCGCTCCTTGGTCGGCCAGCTCTAAGGAGATGTCGTCAATAAAGTAATCCACGAGTTACCTCACATAAACTAATCATTTCACGAAGTTCACGGTAGAGTGCGGCGACACACTCACTGGCGTGCCATCAAGTATCCGAACAGCACTAATCATGGACGCCTCGGAGGGACCCAACGCATTCGCCAGAAGGATAACTTCTAACAAAGGGGTCACCTTCCGCACTCTACCAAATAGACTAGCTCTTCCTCTCCTCTGATTAATCATGGTGCCATTAGCCGACATGCTGTCACCATTGGAGCAAATAATCCGAAAGCGTTGAAGCCAGCGGACTAGAAAACACTAGGTAGTCTCTCAATGAGGGTCCTGAAAATCGAGGCTCCATTCGAAGCATTTGCCACTTGTGTATTTATCTGGGTCCCTCCAACCGGGGCGGCATCGGGGCCAGACGAGCCGATTTTGGTCTGGTCGCTTGCCGAAAGGGCAGCATTCCTATCCTTCCTTCGAACTCCCGCGAATTAAGAGGAACCCTTCCTTCTTTTAGTCTTTTATCTTATTTTATTTTGAGGAGAGGAGGATAGAAAATGAACCCGCTTCTCTCCACCATCGGAAAGAGCCCTTAGGCCAGATCGACCGGTCTCAGCAAGATCTTTCTGTGAAATGGAGAAGGTTTTAGTTTTCGAATGGGCACCAGCCATGGCATGAGATCCCTTCTCTCCTTGCCAGTCCTCGGGCGCCCGAGCCGTCTGAGGCAAAGCTTGAAAAGGAGCGGACTCAGGTTCTGCGCGTGTCAACAAGCCTAAGTGTGACCCTATGGAATATCTTACACTCTATGACTGCATCACCTCAGGGATTATGTTTATCTCAGGTTGGACTCCATCTAACCATCACACCCCTCTAAGACAACGGATCCCATTCGAGATACGCTGGCCCCCTTTAACCCAAGAATAAAGGACTCCCTGAAATTAGGGGCCAAGGACAGACGGGTTCTGCCATCCCTTCTCCCCTAAAGGGTTTGGCCATTTCGAGTCATTCCCACCGTAAACGGTCAATTTTGGCCCGTCTGCTTGCTTTCTTCACTCTCCCCTGTTAAAGTAAAGGATGTACTGGCGCAAGAAACGAGATGGAGGGCGCTCCCATAGAAGAAAGGGAAGGAGAATCCACCGCACCTGTATGCTTTATAGAGGAGTAAACATCCTCTCAATAGAAGGAGTTTGGTTCGAGAGAAAGGATCGGTGATCTTGAGTTTGTTTTTAATTTTCATCAATGAGCATAGGGACTCTAGGATTGTCACGGGATGCAAACGCTAATCACCTCGCGCTGTAGCTCGATCTGCGAGGGGTGAATACGAGGTCAGCAAATCCAGCTGGTGCCATTAGAGGCCACTCCTCCTACCAGGTGGACAGGCACCTATCAGCATGGCGGCTCGCCCTTAGACTGTGCATAAAATTAATAGTCCGTGGGAAGAGAGAGAAAGGGTATGCGACGAAAGTGATGGTGGTGGTGAGGCAGGTTGTTAAACCCCACCACCTAAAATGGGAGCTTAGGCAGAAGGGGCGTTGTCTCTCCCCCCCCCCAGCCCTGATCAGGGATAACTGAATGAGAGAAAGCTCGTCGGTGTCTAGCAGGCATAATTAGAGACCAAGCAAAGAAAGTTGTAGGAGAGGTTGTAGGAAAAGTGAGAAAGAAGGGTAAGAAGACAAGCTATCCGAAATAAAGCAAAGAGGCTAAGCTGGGGCCGGACGGGGCTCTGAAGCCCGTCAGCATGGCGTCCAGGGAAACAAATCGCCATGTTACAAACCTGAAAAAGTCCAGGGAAACAAATCTCCATGTTACAAACCTGTAAAAGTCCAGGGAAACAAATCGTCATGTTACAAACCTGAAAAAGTCCATGGAATCATGTGCCACAAATAAAGAAAAAGCTGTCTAATTGACTATGTGCTGAAAAACCAAAGCAAGGTCAAAGAAAGTATGTACCAAATTGATGCTACATTCACGAAAAGCTTAAGGGAATATGAATAACAAACAAGATAGAGACAAAGAAGTTACAAAACACTACTTTCAGAAAAGGAGACTATGAAGAAAGACAAATTTAAAAAGATTTTTTATTGAAAAGTAGAAGAGAGTGTGCCAAAGAGAAAACCACAGAAAACAACAATCTTAAAGGAGTAGGTGCGGAGAAAAAATCTAAATTGAAGACAAAGTCCAAAAGACTAAGTGCCAAATTGAAGGCCACGAAGAAGAAATGGTCGAAAAAAGTATGAGCCGAAAGAACCTGCACTGACCCCAAAATGTTCCAGCAACAATATATAAAATTGAAGGTCACAGGCAATATAAGGCCAAGGGGAGCATGTGGCAAAGAGAAATTCCAAAGAACTATGTGCCTTGGATGAAGGAGACATCGTAGAAAAGATCCAAGAGATGAATTTGGCGCAGAGAAGGCTATACACAAGGCAAATTCTAAAGCAGTATATGTGGAAAAAATCATACAGATATAACAAGGTCCAAGGGCAACGGACAAGGCAGAGTACAAAGAGGTATGCGGCAAAAAGAAGACAGAGGAGCAGACAAGATTAATGTGAATATAACCCGAATATAGGAGGTTACTGTTAAGCCAAAGTCCAAGGATCTTTATGTGAAAATGAAGGTCTCAGAAACCACAAGGTTGAAGCGATCGTAAAACGGAAAACAGGTCAGATATACAATGTTCAGCTGATTATATGTCACAAAGGTGACAGGCAAGATTGTGGCCAAGGTCCTATGCGTAGAAAATAAAGCTACAGTCAAAGGGATTAGGCGCCAAACTGAAAGCAAACATATTGTCAGAAGGTTCTTAATTCCACCAAGGTTCACCTTTTTGAGCTCGTGTGTTTACTTACTCGATCAGGTCCTTTGAAGCGTTCAAATACGCATTCAAGTTTCTGCTATTGTTTGATCATTTCTCAGAATTATTAGTTTTTCTTTCTAACTTTATGGAGTTTATTTGTTTGTTTGTTTTTTCATTTGGAAATTGTCTCGTATTGTTGTTTGTTTGTTTTTTTTGCTTCAGTCATATTTCTTTTCTTCTTTCAATCGTTTCCACGTCTTCTCTCGATCTTCATCCCTCTATCAGACACTTTGATTGTAATGTTATTAAGCTGACATTGACCTTCGTTAATATGAGCTTCTTAAGTTAAATTATTTTAGCTTATCTACACATTTCCTGCAGATCGGGTGGCAGAGAGTGTAGGGGATTTCTGGAGAAGGGGGTTTGTTTTTAGAGGGTGAAGGCTGAAAAGAAGGGCAGGGAGGAAGGAGAGGAGGAAGAGATTTCTGGGAGCTTCGAATGTCGGATCGATATCTCAGCGAAAGAAAGAGTTATCGAGTTAATATTCCCAAATCTTCGACTGTATTTTTATCCTTATAAAGAAATCCTGAGAAACTCTTTTTCCTCTATTTGTTTTAGCATTTTGTTCCTGTCTCCTTTTTATCCAGCTCTATGAATCTTATCATTTATGCCATTTTGAAGGTAACTATGGAAAAAGGGGTGCGTTATCTACCTAACCTCTGTGAGTGGAATCCTCTTTAGGAGAGTTACGAGAGTCACAAGTGTTAACATTCCGGAGAATCTACTTGTGAGGGAACCCCACGTGGGATCTCTTGAGCAGAACGGACTTCCATGCGCTGCAGAAGGCCCGGTTAGGCCTAAATTGGTGAGCGCCCCCCCCCCCCCCTTCCACAAGCGGTAGCCTCGCACCATGTCCACCACGATTCGCTTTTACATGGGCAGAATAGCCTCTGCAAGAAGATTCGAGGCCATTTGAAAGTAGAGCTGTTTCCCGCTTACCGCCCCCCACCCCCGTGGAGAGCCTCAGACATAAATAGCGCTCGACTCCCATGAAGAGACACAGAGTTGAGAAGTCTCTCCCGGACCCCAGAAAATTCCCCATAGTTCCAAGTCAGGTGCTAACAAGAAAGCAAAGTGACAGCTGAACTATTTTGTGTATTTGGAATTAGCCCCAGTCAGTGAGGTAATTCCACTTAACGATCGCCACCGAGTGATTTTCCGGACTTCTCTCATCAACTCCTGTCGAAGCCCTCCTTCGTTCGCCACTTATTTCGGGTGGCCGAAATACTCTCCCCTAGATCGGAAGTTACCCCCTTCCCCTTTGTTTTTGCAGAAGGCATCCGTTAGCCAACCCCTCTCCCCCTTTCAATAACCCAATTGAGTTAATCCCCCCCCCCCATTTGAATAGTCTCCTCCTGTAATACCTTAAGTTCTAACTTCATATTCTGATTTATCACTACAATTCCCCCCTTCGTTTACTGATGTGATTTTGTCCGTTAATTCTCTGAGGTAATTTTACCCATCAATGCTCTTATTATTTTTATGTAAAGAAAATTATATTTTTGTTCATGCTTCTTTAAATAACCTTGAGCTTTGCCAATGCCCATTTGTTACCTGACCTCGTTGCACTCTCATCTCGCATTTCAGCCCGTCTAAACTAGCAGTGTTCCGTCCCTTCGTCGGTTCACCTGTAAGTTATCGCTCCCTCCCTCATAGATATAATATGGTATTGATGTAATATAATGTCATACTACGACACTACTGCAATTGGATTCTTCATAAGTCCAATACATTTTTACTTCTGCTAACTCCACCAATTTATTCATGGATCGTTTTTTCCAGCGACTACCATATAGTGTAGTGATTCAGTGTTTCAGCTCCCTCGTAAATAGTTGCTATCCACTGAGATACGCATCAGACAGTGCAAGGTGTTAGTTTTTTTTAGAAATGTCGAACAATGAAACATTATTCAAAACCACTTTACTTGTCACGCCTTCGTTGGTTTTCGCTTCTAATAAAAAATCGCGACCAAGAGGAAGGATTTTTTTAAGCACCCATTCTGACGGCTGCCTTCTAAGGCATAGGTAACCGTAATCACGCTACAGCTTAATACTACATTATATAACAAACGAAACGTGTAAAGGCCACTCAAAATAAAATAAAAACAAGGAAACAAGGAAAAACCTCCCCCCCCAAAATAGGCAAAACGAAGCAAACAGTCTCCGGCCTCGGGGAAAGGCCTGCCTTCCTACGGACGCAGAAACATGCGACCTACAACAAAGAGAGTAAGCTAAAATGGAGGAGGCCAGCTTCCTCCAAATAGTCAAATAGACCGCAAGTTTGTGTAAACGAACCCGTCTCGAGTACAAATAACAAACCATAGCGAGCCCCCTCGTCCCCATACAGGGACAGTTAGGGTTCGCGAAGAACACCCCGACGGGGACCCCAAAGAAAATATAGATCGGTGGAAATCCAGTAATCTGTAGTGTCACTCTTTGTCTCCTTTCATTTCATTGACTGCCACCACACTCTAGTGTGAGGTGTAAGCTGCCCAACCGCTGCACCATATATCTGGATAAATGCGTGCCCTCCCGACTCCTATTGAAACATGGGAATCTATGAAGCAGGTGGATTTTCTAGCCAGGATACCTGGCGGTCAGGGATGCTTAGTATGAGACGCGCAGCTGAACATTTATTTATTTTTAGAAAGTTTAGCGCCCTCTTTCCCCCTTTGTAAGAGATTTACAAGAGGTGCAAATAAGGACCAGACATAGAGCACTAGTTTCTATTGAGGCATTGGGGTTGGGAGGGTGTTCTTATTATATAGGTGAAGTTGTAGTCGGACCATTGCCCTTTCTATACCATCGACCTCCTTGCTGTAGGTGCGCGGCTAAACTAAAAGCAAGCGTGAAAGTCTTTCTTTAAAGCCGCGGTCATGACAGAGCTTCGTACAGCTTTCCTATATAACAAACTGATTAGTATTACCCATCCTCGGTATCGAAGGTTTTTCACCCACTCGAGGGAAACACGAAAAGCCTAATTTTTAAAAAAAGGTTGCACTGACTTAGGAGTTGTGGATACCATCACAATCTTTCCCCCCCCATTGATTCTGTAACGGGAAGCCTTAGGTGACGCTCCTCATCCAAACACCTTAATTTAGCATAATTTAGTACATAAACCTACTCTAAAGTCATATAGTATAAGGTTCAAGTTATTTCAAACCAAAAAAATATAAAAGAAATGGTTAAAAACTAATATTTGTAGACAGTTCTCTCGAATAACAAGACGAATAAATCGAAGAAATTCCGGTAATATTTGCCAAGAGTTTATTTTTAAAAGAGATTATAATAATTGTATTGGAACTCCTCATTTTTCTTCAGTCTATTTAGTTTTGATTTGCCACGAGCGTTCAATCCTCTGGGCATAAGCTCCTGATGCATGGTCGATATAATGAAGTTACATTAGGTCCAATAAATTATGTGTACTCAAATAACTCAGTGGTTTCTTCAGAATAGAAAAAAAACAGTAAGGGGCAGAGCAATGTGTTTCCCTGGCTGCCTGGCTGTCGGGACTCAGCGACCGGTCCACCCCAAGCTTAGCCTCTCTTCCATCATCCGCTATTTGTATTTTTATTTTACGTAGAAAGATGGTGAAAAAGTGAGTGACCCCTCCTTGTTTCCGTGGATAGGTGGAGAGTGGAACAGGATATTAGTGGTGAAATTTAAATATGGGGAGAGGCAGCAATTGTACTGAGGGATTCTGCCATTCCGTATATAAAGAATTTTGTATTCATACATTGAATTCAATAAATTGTTGCTGATACAATAAACTAATAATAATACCTATGCAAAATAAGTATGTAAATGACGTAGAGTACTAGAGTAAATATTAAAGAAAATCATTTCATAGTTACATAAATATATACTACGAGTAATTTACATAGTGTATATGTCACTCTAGATCACTGATCTTTTATGTCACACTAATGAATTGTTGTAGAGCTTTGAGAGTAATTTTGTTAGAGTTTATGTTTTAATTTGATAAAAAAATACTTTTGTGATTCACGAACAAGTTGGTTACAATACTACATCTTGATTACTGGGATGGCCTCTGACCTTGCTGGAGGCACATACGACTTGTATCACTCCCGGGCCTGTAGTGTAAACAAGTTTTCTACAATACCTGTGGGAAGGCTGCCTCCAGGCTGTCCTAAATAGTTTTACTTCGCAAATGCAGGAAGGCATCAACTTTCTCAATAACTTTTAATTATTATTACCTTTATGTGACAATCGTCACATTTTGTGTTGTAAAGGAAGCGCAGGCTCGATTTTGACCCCTTTGCATTTGAATTATTCTTCTTCTTGAGTAATGTGTTGAGTGGAACTTCTGGGTACAGCACTTTCGTTCTTCCTAGAGAAAAGTTACAGCTTTTAATTGCTATTTACGTTTAGGTTCCGAAATTGGTATAGTTTATTAAATTCTAGGTTTGCAACTTAAACCTTGGAGTTTATTGGGTTTTCTCTACCTTGCTTGGAGATCCTGAAGACTAGGATGCTTGCACTTAAGGAAGAGTCCACTTTCCTGTTTCCACTTTAATAAGCGCTATTTTTCTTCTGCCTATCGCAACTGCGGCGAATTTGGTCTGTTCGTCTAGATTTTATACTGCTCCTCTAACCTGGAAGTTTTGGGAGCCTTAGCTGCATTTGCCCTCGACATCACTCTCCCAGATCTGGTTTGGCGAGTCACAATATAAGTGAACCCTCAACTGTATGTTAAGGCTTCGAGGGAACTTTGATTTTGGAAGGTTTATGGCGTCGACCGTAAAGAAGGTGAGAATCAGAAACCCTGCTAAGGGAGTCAGGATAGCAAGTAAAACGGCGCTCCGATGTGGTTCCCGAATGTCATCACCACTATCCTGCTGGAAAGGTATCTGTGGAGGATTTTCCAGAAGGGGGGAAAAACATTAGAATCGAGATCTTGGATTTGAGATCGTAGATCCATAGCTTGTCGTAGGCTTTTTTCACGTCCGGCAGACCATATTCATCATGCAGCAAGAGGCTCACCATTTAGCCTAATGCTATTAAGTTCAGGCGATTAAAGTCTATGTGCTCCTTTTCCTGCGCAAACCATGCTGTTTGGCATTCTGTATTGAGTGATATAACAGATTTAAGACCAACCTGTTATTTAGTATCTTTTTTAATACTTTCCCAATTATTTCGAGGAATACGATCGGCTTGTATTTCAACACTTGGTCTTTAGACTTCCTTAGTTAGGGAACTAAAATTATTTTTGATGCATCGAGGCTGTCTGGAAAGAATCCTGCCGCTAATGTTAAATTGAAAAGATTCAACAGTCTGGTCTTTATGCTCACTTGGGCCTCTATCAAGTGATGCTATTAGGCATAGGCTAGAAACTTCATACTTAACACGGAGAATGCAGTTTTCATTTTTTCTTGGGTGATTATCAAGCTTAGTAACGTGCATCTCCGCAGCCTGATAGTTTTGAAAAGGGTGAATCTTGTGTTTTTGCCTTCCATTTGCTACAAAACTGTTTCAAACCCTAGATCAAAGTTTTACTCCTGTTCTTTGGAGATTAAAAAACGTCCCTCCAGACTTCTCTGAAAAGCTTAGTTTTTCTTGTAGAGTTATGGCGCACATGTAAAGGTGCACTGTGGAAGAGTAAACCTTCGATGCTGGTCACCCTCACATATTGCGAATAACACTCCAGAAGCTTTTGTGGCTGTCCTCAACATCCAGGTTATAGAACGTATGGTCTCATTTTTATCTGATATCCCGCAACAGCGCTGCATTGACTTGTTGTCTGAGCTACAGGACCAGCACAAGTCAATTGAGGTGGCATATCCAGCGGCCTGGACACCCTAGTAAATCATCTATTATCGCTGTTGGAGGATGATCCTCTCTTGAGTTGTGCGCGTAGGGATCAAGATCTTGTGCTCTGGATTGTTATCAGGGGTGGCAAAGCTGTCAAAGATGGTCGATAGCGATTTCTAGATCAACTCTTGTGTGGTATCATCTATTTTGGGATTTCTCCTCAGAATAATCATCTGTAGGACTTCCTGACTGTAGCCGCAATTTCTTCCTTGATGGCGATGGGATGGGTATGGGTACGGTAGCCATCGTGATGAAAATAAGAATGTGGTCAGAGTGAGTAGGCCAGGCCGTAGAAAATGGTCGAAGGTAAAGTTGAGATCCTTAAATCGGTGGTCCGGCTTAGTAACTGTTACTAGGTACAAGAATTTCGGGAAGTTCGGCCCCAATCCTCTTCGCTGTGCCTTTACGCAGGAGCAGGTCGAGGTTCCTCCCCCATGTGTTCTATCGGGTGTAACCAGCGATTCTCCACCTGGCGTTGAGGTTGTCAGCGAAGATGACGGAGTGGAACTTCTTGAACAAGGTAAAAAAGTTGTTGATAGGCCAGTACCTTCTTCTTGGAGCCTGGTACCCCAAACCGACTTCAATGTTACCAATATATGTTTTCAAAGTCACGGAAAAGAAGAACTCGCCCAAGTCTCTTCCCTTCACATATTTTTGTTCTGACCCGCCTGATATTAACGCTCTATCTGAATATCTAGATGGGATCATCGTCTCTTACTCTAGTTTCGGAAGGTAGGGAGATATCCAGATCAATTTATATGTACATATTACATAGCTTTTGTCTATGGTTATCCCTCCATTCACATTATGCGCAAAAACTAGCAGTCTGAGTCTTGCGGCTATGCTTACTTTCTAGGCTTGGTCGGAGACTTCTGGTACTTAGGATGAATGTTATGCTTGCTGAAACGTAGATTTTGTACAGACACGGCTCAAAGAATTTGAGCGACGAGTCTTACAGCTTGATTCATTTTTCTATCATGGTACTTTTAACTACTTCCTTCTCTGTGGACAATGTTTTTAGTTGTAAAATTCCTTCTATAGTAGTTGTCAGAGATCAGAGAGAGAAATAGATATGCCGCCACGCCCTTCAATGGAGAAAGAGTCAACGGACACCTGGTCGACCATTTTTTGTCTGCGCTAATGGAAGTGCGAGGTCATGAGACTCCGTGGTGACCTGAAAGCCCGCCATCGCTTAAATCCGCGACAAGTGTGAGAGCCTGAAAAGGTCCCAGTAGGAGTCGAACAAAGTTTCGCCTCGCCGACTTAGGAACCTTCTCGTCATCATGCTAATAGGGCCAGACTACTCTCTCCTGCCAATGCGTCGGAACCTGACCCCCCCCCCTCTTCGGACGTAACGCGCCTAGTGTCAAATCGTGTTCTAACTCGAAAGCAAGATCTAACGTCATCCCGAATAGTCATTGTCAAGCGACTCTAATTTAAACTTTGCGCCAAGGCAAGGATTATTCCCTCGGACCAAATCCCCGAACTAACAGCAACGCGCAACTTTCCTGTGCAATTGCTCTCTCTACTACCCCCCACCCCCCTCAGTGTAAGCCTCTACCATCGGCTTCGTATACGCTCAAAGTCATTCGAGCGACCCTCGGTCATTATTGTTCGTTTGTTTGTACGGCGACCATCCCCGCCAAGTGCCCCCCCTTTTTAGCCGCTGAGACTCGTGTACTTTTAATGTGTATATAGCTTGTTTTAAAACCTCCTTTAACCTTATAAAAGACTATTAGTTTGCATATTAGTAAAGTTATTTTTGTGCCAGTTTTTTTATTTTCCCGGAACCTCCAAAATAGTCGACTAGTTTGCGAACCTAAATTCAGTTGATTTGCACTCTGCTTGTATTATAAATCTCCCACGCACATAGCCTTCATCGACCTCAGCTGATAAACGCAGAAAGAGTTAACTTGACCCTATTCTACGACAAGTAGCTTATCTTATTCTCTTAAATGACGATATTGATTTGTGTGGAGTTCTGTTTAGCTTCACGTTTTGTTAGTTTCTCCTCTTGAAACCTAATTGGTTGCGTATTGGAATCTGCCTGCTCTATAGAAGGACTGACGGTGGCTTTGTCCTCGTGTATAGGCTCTTTGGGCGATGTGGACACTTTTTCTGTATTTCCTGTTTGGGCGGTTGGGGTAGGATCTACGCCCCGCTGGACAACATCGTTGTCAGAGGGAGAATCGGCGGGGGACTTTAGAAGCTCAATGCCATTTGCCACCATCATTCTATTGGGCTCCGTGTTGAAGAAACCAGGCACCTCGAAATTCTATATCTCGTCTTTGTGTACCAACTCTCTTTCTCCCTACCTTTTTCCTTCTATCCAGCTTTTTTTATTTTATCATATTCTCTCACCTTTCGTTGGCCCTTCTTATATTGCTCTGTATAGAGCACGGTAATGCTAGTTACTGGTAGCGCTGCTGACGGGACTCGGTGCCCCGTCCGGCTCTAGCCTAGCATTTCTTCCTTCTTCTGCCCACAAAGCATTTCACTTTCTCTGACATTTTTTAGAATCTCTCCTACTCTCTCTCTCTCTCTCTTCATTGTACTTGGTTCAATAGAAGTAGGCTTCTCTGATTAGGTTTGGTCTCGCGCTAAGTACTAGTAGACAAGTGGTCCGATTCTTTAGGATTGGTACTGGCTTAATCCACTCCAGCAATATCTGCAGAATATTGGTGGCTATGAAAACCATTCACATCCCTACCACACTTTTTACCTGAGAATAAAGGGTGTAAATCACAGGTGATCTTCGGTCCACGGGGCCGAGCCAGAACCAAGAGGGTACGAGGTAAATGGTAATTCCTACTCAAGTTAATCCGCACGGTCCACCTAGGATACTGTAAGTTGCACTTTCAGTGAAGTGCATGGTCCCTCTACATATGGTCCCGGCTCACCCTAGCGCCAGTACCGAAACGCCGAATGCGTCATTTAGAACCGGCCCGTGCATCTGCGGGGTTATTGTATACAAAGCTATCGGTCTAAGTCTTAGGCTTCATGTATGGTTATGTCTTAACAAATCCTTCATACTAAAGCCCCTCAAAAAACAAACAACGCAGCTTAAATAAAACAACCTGCGTATTCCCTCTCCTTCCACCTTTACTTCCCAGTCGGAATACAGGTATGATAGTATCATAACCTGAGAATCATAACGGATTCAGACTTCAGGATATAAACTAAATAAACTGTAGGACATCTAGTACAAGATGTTCTGCTTTAGCAGCCAGAATGGCGGAAAATAAACACAAAAAAAAACAGTAGAAACGAGCGAAATCAGTATAAAGGCCAAATGAAGCTAAGAATCCTCCGTAATCAGTAGGTTCAGGAAGAAAAACAAAGACATTGCCTGAATTACTCATGGTGCAAGTGAGCCCAGGTCAGTTTATAGGTCTTTACCTGGTTTTTACCTGGTTAAACAAGAAAGTTCAAAGCGAATTTAATGAAAAAGTCCCGCCTATTTCGCCTCAAGGAGACGGTAGCATATTAATTAAAATCAAAACACAAGACCAAGTAGATAAACTACTAGAGCTAACAGAGCTGTATCCACAACCCTCCTTAAACATGCAAAATGGTGTGATAATAGAGCCAGACATCACTCAATAAACAGAAGCTCACCTTATCCAAGAATTAGCTGAATACTCTGACACCGAAGTGCACAGAGTGCATATGGTAGTTAATAACTTAAAAGTCCAACGAATGCCTACTTTGTCTTTTTACACCTAGACATCCTGCTTTAACATTTATATCTGGGATGGTGCCAAGCAAATGGACACTCCATAAAGACCTCTAGTCGCAAAGATCAGAACTTTGCGCCCACTTGCGTCAACTGTACAAATGCTTCGAGCACAGAATTAATCGAAAGTTGCACTGCAAAACGTCCAAATGCGAAAATCCATATGCATCATTGAGCAAATAGTGTAATAGTTTGAAATTCGAAGTTGAAGTGTTATTCATCCCAGCAAAGGAACGCCTCAACTTTAGGAGTGCTTGAGCAAAGGCACATAATACAATGGGACCAAAGAAAACTCGTACGCCTCAGTAATAGAAATATCCACAACATCCACACTCCAATGCCATGTGGTTAACTAAGAAGGCAGCCCTCTCCTCTCTGAGGAGCCTGGACCCTATTATCCCGAAAATAGAGCTCACCCCCACCCAAGAGGTACGATTCAGAATGGTTGAGAGTGCCTCAGGCCAGCCTAGAACCGCTCCGCCCCTTCATGGGCATATAATGGCAGAGAACCGTCCATCTGCCCCCCAAAAGCGGTTGCTCCACCGAGATGCTCCTAAACCCCAGTCCCTTATTCTGGATGTTATCCACAGCAAAAAGATAGATTCGCTAAGGGAACCTCAGGCTCTCCTTAATCCCATCTTACCCAATCCCAACCAGATGGATGCCTAGGCTCTTTCAGATGCTATTCTCCACCACTTTGAACAACAACTGCAGTTACCTCTACATATTGCTACGGCAAGCGCACCCAAAGTGTCTAGCCAAGAAATTAGCCCCAAAGAAGAGGGAGACGATATTAAAACACCGGGTGCCTAGGATCCAAGGATCCTCTTGGCATCGCACTTGCCCCTGTCGAGCACACCCAAGCTCTGATTAGACCTCCGACGGGCAACTCAGCACATCTACCAAAATAAAAGTTGAAAGAGATTCACCGTCTCTCACCAAATGTTGAGGGCGACGGAAATGTTGCTTCCTCTGTGGATGGAGCGCTACTGCCTTTCTCCACTGAAGATTCCCAAACCAACGGCAAGGAAACAAATATTAGAGAGGATCGAAAGCATAAATGACCACTCCAAATCATAATCCAGTGGCCACAAGCGCTTAGTAAATTGAAAGGCAATACGACCTCAGCGATAGCCAAACCGCTCGCCCCATGAATAAAAAAAAAGGAAATAATAAAGTTTATCCAGTAAATGATCTGCAAAGGAATAAGGTATTTTACAGGCGGACAAGGGCCCTACCTGCGTCTGCCTCCAGGAAACCATGTTGAGAACGAATTCCTCCCATTACGAATTCTACAGAGTTATACTTGTTTAATTATCCTAGCTCAAATCGATGGCAGCACATCTGGTCGCTGTTTTAGCTACACTAACCGAGATTCCCCCACCATACCACTTAATCTAAACTCACCCTAGAAGCCATTGCCGTGACATTACATATCGAGAAATGGTATGCGAATTTTGATGTTTACCTCACACCCAGCGGACCGATTTACGAGATTAATCTCACAACTATCTACCAGCTTCAGCCTAATGGAGGATTTTGAAAGCCGTCACCCCGAATAGGGCGACAGCATCTGAAACACATAGGGAACAATTTATCCAAATTTATCGACAACCACCAAGTCAGAATCAAAACGAAGGAGAGGCAGTTTATCATCACTTGACTTGGCACTCTCTTCATCCGACATCACGGCAGACTTCGATTGAAGAGTCTCCAACGACTTGAGAGGAGTCGACCAATTCCCAATCATCCTCTTCTCCGGAGAGGGACTACCTTCCTTGGTTATGACTCGTTAGAGATTGGACAGGGCAAATTGGCCAAAGTTCACCAACTTCGAAGACTTTCAGGTGAACGACATCTCAGAAACAATCGAATCGCTTAAAATTTTCACATCCTTTCTGCACCAAGTAGGCCAGTATTCCATTCCAGTTAGCTTGAAAATCTGGCCTCAAAATGGTTGGTTGATGGAACCCAGAATGCTTTGCCGCACTAAAAGCACAATGGCAAACATACCGAGCGTACAAACGTTATCCGAGGCCAGCGATGGAGATGAATTTTAATAAATAACAGTCAGAATATCGATATATCTTAAGCAAACCCGTCAAAGCTCATGAAGAGCTTACGTATACAAAATAAATGCGAAAACTCCGATTCACCGCAATTGGAGTAAAATGAGAGGCCTGCTGGGCAAGCTCAGACGAGACTCCATCACAGTGCTTCGCATAAGCTAAAACACCATATTAAATTACATTGACGTGGAAAACACGATAGGAGGACAATTCGCTAATTTTCAAGTAGAACGAGTACAACCCCAAATCCTTTAATGAAAGATTCCGAATAAAAGCTTGAAAAAGTTCTTTTATCTTGTGACGTCTCGACCACTGGTCCTGAAAATATACTAAGCACAATGCTACGCCACCTAAGTGAAAGATGGAAGCGCTTCCTCTGCACATATTTAACAACGCTTTTCCAGGTACATGGAGAACTGTTACAGTTCTCGCTTTTCGAAAGCTAGTTAAAGCCCAACTACTTAGTCGCCCAAACCAAAGCCCAAATGCATTGACATTTTGCTTGTGCAAACTCATCGCAAAAATGGTGAACGTGCCGGTGACGTGGTTCCATGCAATAGAATCAAAGATAAATCCATCAGTCTGTGTTCTGAAAATTACCTTTAACCGCGGTTGCTCTCATCCGCGTAGAATTCGTGGTATGTAATGCGTTTGCTGAGAGGGAACATGTAGTTGCTGTATTCTTCGACCCCATAAATGGGTACGACATGTCGTAGTGCTACGCAATTTTAAAAACCTCCATAACACAGGTATGCGCGGACAATTGCTTGAATGTATTTGAAACATCCTAACTAACCGCATCTTTTTTTTAGATGGGGAAGCGGCAAAACAAACCCTTTAACACAGAAAGAAGTTCCCCAAGGCAGCATCTTGAGAGTGTCCTTGTTTGCTGTAGGGATCAATGGAAACTCGGAAAGACTTCTTAAGAGGATTGCATTAAACCTCTACGTGGACTACTTTTCAATCTCCCTAGCAGGCTCAGAAAGGGTAACGGCAGAGCGTCGCCTCCAGCTCGCCATCAATATCACCAGATGAACCTATGCACGCAGCTACCGATTCTCAATCGATAAAACGAAAGTGGTGATTTTTGAGGCCGTAAAGCTACTACTAGGAACCTTGAACTTTACATATATAAGCGGATTGCAATCGTCGAGCGCTGTAAATTACTGTGATTGACCTTCGATAGGAAGTTTAGGTAGAAACCCCACATCATAACTGCTTAAAAATCTTGCAAAAGGGCAAGGTACGTTCTGTTCTCAGTTCCTCTACACAACTGGAGAGCGGATTGAGAAACTCTTCTCCTTCTATACTGCTCCGTATTTCGCCCTAAATTGGACTACGCGTGAGAAATCTACTCTGCTTCTGCCTGCCTCATCAACACATTTTATAATGGAAGCTTCATATGGCTATTGGAGCCTTTCTATCCTCAAAAATCCCAATTCCACAATCCGACACTGGAGGACAGATACCACGAAACTTTGTAGAACTGAAATCATCCCATGCCTCATGACAGGCATCCAGCCACTCCCAGCATCACCGACCACGATCGCTGTTCTTTATCAACCACCAAATAGATACCTATGTGGCACCCCCATGAATCCGGCGAACATTTGGAGTTAAAGTACAGCTGAGGTTGGAAGAGATGGTTGTAAGGATGAACTTCATCTATCAACTCGCTTTTCAAAACAAACCATTCACGAAAACACCGATAAAGATATGCCATGGCAATAAAGTGAAACATCCCACCAAACTCCGCGTGTATAGGAAAATTAATTTCCTTACCTACGATGCAACGTACAGGGGAATCCCCATAGAGTGGGCTGCAAAAGTTTATAACACACTGTTAGAAAGGCAAATTTGCATAGATTTAAAAAAAATAATAAAGCACGTGTAACTTTATGTAACTAATACAACGTAACGATCAGAAAAAGCAAAATGGTGAACATTAAACACTTCATAGGGACAATAGTGAAATTTTACAGCGGAAAACTGTACAACACATTCAAATAAACAATGTTTAGTACTTGGCTGAATAACCATTGTTGTATATTACAGTTTACAGGCGATTAATTTAGTCTCATACGACCTTTCTATAGCTGCTTGTGTGGATTTTAATCTCTTCCTCCAAACGTATTTTCTTCAACTCAGATGTTACGCGGATCTTGTTTCTGAAGTAGGAGTTTTAATTCCCTCCCTATATATTTAAAAGGGATTCAGGTAAGGTGATTAACTTTGTCATTCCAAAACATTAATTTTACATGTAGGCAGCCAATTTTTAGTTTGCATTGCTTTATGCTTGTTGTCGTTGTGTTGTTGAAATGCCCACCCTGGTTTCAAGTTTAGAGAGTTAACGCTAGATAAATTATTTCCCAAGTTCGTCTTTTAGACTTTGGCGTTAATTCTAATTTCGATTAGGTTCGTTCTTTCAACCTATAATGAAAAAAAAAACCAATACCATGATTGATCCACCACCAAATTGACTATAGGGATCGTATTCTTTAACGCATAAGCTTCACACATTTTTCTTCAAACTATGATTAAATTTTGACAGAAAAGTTCTATTTTAGTTTCATCTGCCCAAAAGATTTCTTCTGAGAACATTGCTGGTTCGTTTATAACTTCATTTGCAAACACAATGCGACCTTTACAGTGAGTTTTCCCAGGGGGTGGGATCATTCTTCAATTACGCTTGTTTTCATATTTTCTTGCAACTCTATATGAGTAATTTGTAGTTTATCACATACTGTCTAGCTAGTTATCGAGCTACACGCTTCGTTAACCTACGAGGGCAACCTGACCGATCTAAAGGATGAATTGAATTACGAGAGACCCGTTTCTGTATTATGGTTTCAATTATATTTAGAGGTACTTTAAGCTGTACAGAGATCTTTCTGTACCCAAGGCCACTCTTAGGAAGAACTACAATGCGTTCACGAAGATCTTGACTGATATGTCGGTGTTCAACAAAATGAAGAAGTCGATGGTACTACTATAATAGATAACGCAGTAGCATTAAACGATGGCGAAAGAAACTTCATATTTAGTTTTGAGCATCACAAATATTCGGAAACATAAGATAAGTTTTTAATGACATTTTTTTAGATGTAACCTATTTATATGTATTTACATAAATGTGTTGTAAACTTAGCGTGGTTAAATTTCGCTATTGTCATTACAAAGTTCTTCCTGTTCACCATTTGCTCTTTTGATCGGACCATTGTATTTATTACATAAAGTTTACGTGCTTTATAAATTATATTAACCAGCTTTAACTAAAAATATGTAAATTTGCATTTATAACTGCGTTGTAAACTTTTGAAGACCACTCTTTATATAGATGGATCGAAATTCAGAGATCGACTGGATCCTAGGTAATATAAGAGATTTATGTCCACTCTAAAACCCTTCCTAAAAGCTGACTATACTACGAAGTGCAGTGATCATATAAGACCGAACCTTTAGATGAATATACAATCTTCAATGATTCCTGGAGTACCATGCAATCATTGGAATGGATGATGGATATCCATCCAATCTTTCAAGAAATAAAACGACATACGTACAGAGCAGCTTGCGATGGAAGGAAAATCTCTTCCTGCTTAGTTTCAGCATAGGTAGGGCTCACTTGTTTTAGTTTTTTCCATAATATTGATTATTAAAAAATCTTATTTTATTAGATTTTAATTCAAAAAAGTAAATATACTTTTAAATAGTTGTACCAGTAAAGTACATATAAGCTGATCGTTGATAGACCGCAAACTATAAAGTAAGCACAATTGTAGACCGCATACTTTAGTAGCACCCAAATTTCTATTACCAATCAATACAAAAAATATCAAAGCTAATCTTTATAACTGGAAAAAATAATTATGCTCTTACGCAGGAGAGCCTCGTTGTGTGATGGACCCGCAAATACCAAAGTATTGTATACAGTGTATTCATATCCTATAATCTATAGGTTAAGCTTTGTGTCGCTTTTTATTTTTATTTTGTCCAGAATACAGAGTAAGAAAAAACATGTCAACTGTAAGTCGTAGATAATTAAGTATAGTCGTTCAGTGTGATGGAGTGGAATACTTAATTGTAAAAGTGTTCAGGATATAATATGAGGAATTGGTTAAATCCACTAATAGGATAGTCATTTAATGTGGAGAGTAAAGGAGTAAATTCATAAATATGAAATGGAATAGATATTGGGAAAAATTAGAGAAAAACAGGCGTGAGTGAGTGCTGGGGATCAAAGAAGAATGTGTCTGTTGTTAATGATAGGAATGGTGGTGTACCCAGATTATGAAAGTATGTTTGACGGTTACATAGTTACAAGGAGCCAGCAAGGACTACTTAGTCCACTCAAAGGCCAGTCCCATTCTATACTAATATGCTATAGTCCTCCGTTGGACATTGTCGTCACGATGCTCAGTCACTCGATATTCAATCCAAAACAGAGCTCCGTATTTAAAAATATATTATTATTCGTAAAATAACTTTCAATTTTGTTTTTGAAGCTTTTCACACTACTAACATTTACTACCTCCGTGAGGAGTACGTTGCATTTATCGATTATTTTAAAGGAGATTATTTTTTTTGCTATGTTCGTTTGAAACCTCCATATTTTCAGTTTAAAACCGTTGTTACGTGTGATACCAGGGTCGTACTTAAAATTTGTTTCATAATTTACATTTTAAAATTTATTTAAAATTTGAATACTTCGATAAGCTCACCTCGCAATCGCTTAGTTTCCAAAGTCGGTAGTTTTAATATATTGAATCTTTCGATATACGACTTATTTCTAATCGAGGGAATTAGTTTAGGGGCCCATCGTTGAATGCTTTCCATTTTATTGATGTTTACATCTATATAATGTCACCACTTTTATATAGAGGTATGATTATATCTTGATGTTTTTAGTGAAAACTTCTCGCAATAAAGCCAAACATTCGGTTCGCCTTCTTACACGCTTCGTAACCCTATTTTTTAAACTTAAGATCCTTTGAAACCCGCACCCCTAAATCTTTTTCTTCGTCCACGGATCGAATTTTGAAGTGTGAGCGAGTTGTATTTACACAGTGTAATGACAGAAATGTAGAAAATGATGATATCAAGGGGAGGATTGAATTTGGACTCGAGTATAAGAAGGATACACATGAATTTAGTTTGGATGGTAGATGTGTGGTATCAAAAGTGAATAGAAAGGGTGAGTTATGGCTGAATTCTCTTTTAAGAATGAGACGACGAAAATCGACTGATTGCCGTGTGCCGAACGAAGTCTTCAAATTCAAAATGTTATAGCTGAGCCTAAGTCTACAAATGCGCATACTAGCATGACTATTACTACCATACTATATTTATTATAATATGTAAGAAAAGAACTGTACCAATACCATCACTTCGGGAGATTACATTTGTACTTCTATTCCTTTTACTCCTGATTTTTCTCCATCTTTGTCTTATAAAATTACTCCAATTTGCATCTCATGAATACATACAAAATTCTCCTAGTTCAAGTCCCGGTACAGTTCAGAAGCCCACCTCTTCCTACTAACAAACAATACAAACACTAATTCATTTATAATCTCTCCTTCCTTTCCTTCTTTTTTCTTCTTCAAGATTAATGCTATATCTCTGCCAGAATTAAATCCGCTTAATCTCCTTCCCTCTGACTTCTATAAATTTGCACGAACATTTTCGCTCTGTGCAGTTCTCTTGTGAAGTTAAGCTCACCTATTTAACCATTTATTCCCTCTTGGTTTATCGTTCGCTACTCGGGCGTTTTATTTTATCCATTTGTAATCCTGTTTTTGGACCTAAATTTTATATATATATTGTATATTACATAGATTATTTATATTTTAGTCCTAGCTAATTAACACTTGTGATTGTTTTTTTTAGTTTAAAATAGAGTACCCGCTTTTTAGTCTGAAAAACCTCGAGCAGAGGCAGAGCGCTTTTGTTTATCGATACTCATTTGTCTTTGTTTTGTCGTTGAATATTTTATATAAAAGCGCCATCTAGCGACTGCTACCAAGGCCATAAGTCGCCGAAGTGATCTCTGTAAATAAAGAAGCGGGATCTCAGAATCTGCTTTCGTTTTTTTTCTTTTGGGGTGTTTTGCTTATAGATTAATAGTTTTAAAGGGTAACTTGACTAGGTAATTACTTATTACTCTAGAATACTTAATTGCTTTTAAGTCTAGATACCTTAACGTAATTTCATTTAATTAACTATCATACAGAGTCTGCTTTAGTTACAAAACGTGGCTTTTTTATGTTTCCTCAATACATCTTCACTTCGCTATATTTCACTCCATTTGTTCCTCTGATTTTTCTAAATAATTTACCGTGAAAAATTACGAACACCTAAAGTTTGGTGCTACCACTTGGTAATTATTACATATTTATTTTCATCGTAGCAATACTGTAGCTCATACTAAATAAAAAAGTTACATAAAATATGCCAAACTATCTTTTCTTGACCTGTAGACGTCCAGGAGAAATTCAGTCTATTCTCATATCTCTCTCTCTCTCTCTCCTAAGGTACAAAGCAATCAACAAACTATTATTATAAAACTGTATATTATGCTGTTTATCCTCTAAATTGATCTAACGTTGCAACACAATCAGTACAGGAAGAATTCATTCTTGGTTTTAACGTTGCAACTCTGTATTATTTTCTAGAAGTTTTTAATTTATCAACGAATCCTGTGTAATTTATTTACCCTTTGTACGTTTTCTCCTATTAGAAAGACTTTTCAATTGTTCTTTTGTTTTACCTAGTTTTAGTTTTGATACAAGTCCGTAGTTAATTAGGTGAAAATTAGTTTGCAATTCTTATTTAATTTAAGCCGAGGAGAAACACCACACTTGCAAATTGAGCAAGGTTAGGTTTAATCATTGGATGGCGTCTATAGATGAGTTGCCCTTGCGTGGTTCGGATTTAATGCTAAATTGAAAGTTTGCAGTGAGGAATTTTTCCAAAAATATACTTGATTTTCACAATGAAAAGAAAGACGTAATTTTACGGAAAGTTTTCATACAGATATATATTTTTACTTAGCAATGAGATTTTGGAAATGCCTGGCGTCCATTCTCCGTCGTAAAATAATGATACGAAAGGCTAAAATGTTTTAATGACTATAAAATACCAGCCGTAAACCTCTTTAAAATGCAAATTAAAATTAAAAATTTAAATTGGGGGGATCTCCATCAATGGAGCCAGTGGCCGATAACCCTGAAATTATAATTCACCGATTCTCCTGATTAGTATTGATTATCTCTTCCATTCTTTGCGAATAATTTTATTTTTATTTTTTTTAGCTTGACAAAAGCCCGCTGCCATATACTTTTTCTCTCGTTTTTCTTAAATAATTTTTAACTCATAATGGAAACACCTCACTTCTGATATTTGTCTCTTAGTTAAATCTTTCTAATATTAATTCTCAGAATTAACACCCCATAAATAAATATAAATTTAGGGTAAAATATATAGGATCATTATATTAAGTAACACCAAAGAATATTGGATCTATAATATTACCTTAAACTGCGCAAATAAGAGGAGGGTATAGAGTTTAATGAAAACTGCGAACAAACATTTCTTTAAGGGTTGAAATCGTCTTTCCTCTTGCTTCCACTAAAGGATTCGAAGTATGTATGTTTATTTACATGATGGCTTGGAGCTGCTTTTCATCGGCAGGTACAGGAGTCCTTCACACCAGACAATGAACGATGAACTCAGAGGAAAACTGCCAAATTTTAGAAAACATCTCAGTAGCTCCGTCCAAAAACTCAAGATGGGTAGACGTTGGGTGTTTGAGCCCAATAAAAACTTTAAGCATATTTCAAGGCAAACAACTGATTGGCTCAATAAGCATCGTATTACTATCCTCGAGTGGCTTAGCTAGTGCCCAGACTTCAATCCCATGGATGATCTTTAGAAACAGTTGAAAATTAATGTTTGAGAAAGGCAGCCGTCCGATCTTACAGATTTAAGGTATATCCGCAGAGGTACGGCTTGCATTACCACTGGTGTGTGGACACGCCCTGGCGCCTACCAACCACTGAATACCCCTCTATTATCTTGTGGGTTGTGCCTTTTTAGGCAAAGGTTAGAGGAAGGATACGTCGATCACAAACCATAATCGGGAGTACCTATAGGCGAGCACCAACATAGCGGTGTCTCGGCATCTCCCTGCAGCCGAGAATGAAGCCTGTATAGGGTTTCGGGTAACGAATTCTCTCTTGTAGTTTCGTAGGCTGTGTTAGGTGATCAGCGAGCTTCCTTAGGATAAAGGAATATATATATATATATATATATATATATATATATATATATATATATATATATATATATATATATATTTATATATATATAAATGTAACTGAATTCTTTATTCATTGGTAAATAGCTGGAATAAGCCACGAAATGGCGAACAGTAATGACAACTTTTCTTCTTGAATAATAATGATACGAGAGGTGGTCAATAAGTTTTGTAATTCAGATATAAGGAAACAAGAAATAAGGAAAAGTGTTCTATTATTTTTCAATATAACTACCCTCGACTTCAATGCACTTGCGCCACTTGTCCCTGAGGCTTCAAATTCCCGACAACCAGAAATCTCCCCACTGCTGTTCAATCCACTCCTAGACGGCGAGCTGGACATCTTCATTGTCCCCAAACCGGCGTCTACGCAGTGCAACCTTGAGCTGGCGGAATAAAAAGTAGTCGCTAGGGGTCAAACTCAGATTGTAAGGGGGATGGTTGAGCTCCTCGAATCTGCACTCGTGCAGGGCAACTTGTGCAACTCTGGCCTTGTGGACTTTGACGACGTTGAAGTCGATCATGGGGCGCAGGGTTTCTAGGGATCCAACGGGCCGAGACCTTAGTCATGGCCAAATTGTCGTGATTGGTGTTGTTAACACTTACATGTAATATTCCAAGTTCTCGCTCAATTTTTTTACCTTCACCCATCGATTTTCGAGGATCATCCTCTCCGCACGGGCCACATTGTCCTCGTTGGTCATGTCTGACTGGCGTCCTGGACGGGGATCATCTTCAAGAGACTCACGACCATGGCGAAACTCCCTATTCCAGCGAACAATGGTTGCATAGGAAGGGAAGGAGTCGGTGTACACTGCAATCATGCGTTCATGGATCTCTTTTACATTCTTGCCTTCCTTGGTCAAAAATTTGATCACTCCGCAGTGCTCAACATTCTCCATTGTTGAAAAATTTGTGACTGACGATCTGTAATGAGCTACTGCTTCTTAAATAGACAAGGCAGGAGCGTGCGGCTGCAGGTCCTGACTTGTCATAACTTCTCCTTACACCCACACGAACAGCCCTCCTTTTTCCTCTGTTTTGCCCTACTGATTCGCAAAACATATTGACCACCCTCGTAACTCTTTCTGTACTGACCTTTTCAATGATCAATGATGTTTAAAGAGAGAAATTGTGTGGGGTTAGTTAGAGGAAAGATAGATAAAAGTATGTATAATTAAGAGAGAGAGTTGTATGTGCCAGGTCGTCTGGCAAGCTTAATATTTTTAAATATTTTAAATAAAAAAATGGTTTAGCATTCAAGCCTTTGTTTTCGTTTTTGTTTTAGCAGTTCAATTAAACTTGGATAATTGCCAATGCAGTTTCTCTTCTCGATTCTTTGTATTTATGTTAATTATTATTTAAATAACCTATTAATGTGTCCACTTCGGATCTTTTTATATTACTTTATTTATTTGTTCAAACTTTGTAGTTTTTACTCCTATTTACTTATTTATTATGTATTAGAGATGTTCTATTTTTGTGTCTATTTCGGATCTTTTTTTTAATTAAGGCGTGTTTTCTACGGATCTTTACTTAAATTTATATTGTTCTTTATTTTTCATTGGTGTCTAGTTAAATTATGTATATATTCCTTTTCATTATTTCTTAGGTATATATTGGTCTTATTTCTGTTTGAAATCTTTAGTTGGATGCTTTTGAACGCCTCTTTAAAGTGCATGTTTGGGTATTCATCATTAAGTAGTATTAATTGGTTCGTTATTTCTTCTGGTATAATTTGATGTATCTCATCTTACAGAGTGATTGCACGCTTGGGTAAAGTCACTTTAATCGGATACATCGTTTACTTCATGTAGGAATGCCGAGGCGATACGTTCGCAAAGAGCTACATTTGACATAAATCTCAGCGCCGTGTTCTGTACCTTCTGCGCTTCCCTTAGCGCTGTATCACACAAGGTGAGTGTGGGGATGACGGGATGCAGGAGCAGCGGTATTACGAGCACTAGATATAGTTTACTTTTGTTAGACAGTGACATTAATCTAAAACGGCAGAGAGATCGGAGCGCCTTCTTGGATCTGGCGATCTTCTTGAGATGTGTTTTATCACCACTTGTTGTTATTTTTAGGTCTAGTGGCTTGTCGACCTTGGAGTACTGGTAACGTACACCCTACGCCACAACTTCCCTCGTTTATCTGCGACCCATCGAAATCATTTTGAACTTGCCGATGTTCGTCTTGATTTTATTCCTCCTTTCATAGTTGTTGAGTATAGCAATTTCTCCTCCTCTCCTGTTAGCCACATCTCTCGGATTAGGGGAGTAGCGTGCCACGATCTGTGGGACATCGTATGCGAGTTGTATGTGTTGGGCAAAATGGTAGGCAGGATGTGAAAAGTCGCTGGTAAATATCGCGTATAACCTATGGCTCAAACGTCCACCCTGTGGGACTCCTGCTTCCAGGTTAAAGAGCTCTCCTTTGATGCCGTTAATGGTGAATATGGCCTTACGATTATCGAGGAAGCTGCGCAGGATCCTTGTCATGCCGTCTTCCATACCAAGGTCGTAGATTTTATTTTTCAGGTCCGGTGCCCAGAGATTGTCAAAGGCCGAGGCCACGGTTTTAAGTACGACATCTACATTATTGCCCTTGGCTTTTACAACAGCAATCTTCTCTGTTATGAGGGCTAATGCAGTTTAGGTTCCGAGCTTCTTTCTAAAAACCATGTTGTTGATAGTTATACAGGCCGTTAATCTCCAAATAGCTAGTAAGTCTGATGTTCAGAAGTTTTTGGAATAGTTTACCGATGAACTTCAATAAGGAGATCGGTCTATAGCTACTTATCGCTCTTTTAGGCTTCCATGGCTCAAACAAAAATATCATCATAGCGTTTTTCAATGACTCCGAAAAATGAACAATATTCATGTAAACGTTGAGGATGTTTGAAATTAATTGCTTGATTTACGTTGTGTGTGTGGGAGGGGGGGCGTTTATTAGGTAAATCATAGTAATTTCGGTTAACATCGGAGCCTTTTATTTGAAACTCTTCAGTGCATTTTCGTATTATTCGTAGGTGAATGTCCTACCCTCCTCCCGAGTAGGGTGCGTATGGTCAACCAGAAGATGAGGTGTAAGTTCTTCACCCAGCTCTCTCAACCTCGTATCAACTTCATCTTCGTAGTCACCATTAAATTCTGCGTTCTCCTCGACGCTGATATTAAATCTTTGCTTCCAATAGTCTCTGAAGTGAATCTCCACGTCCTCATCTCTGTTGATTTCGACTCCGTTGATCGCTATATTAATCTTTCCCTTGGAGGGGTTTCTATTATTCTTTTAATTTGACCCCAAAACTTTTTCGGATAACTTCCAGTGTCTAAGTTACCAATTATGTTGTCCCATATTTCCTTAGATTTCTCCATGATTAAAAATTTGATTGTTTCTCTCAGTTCTCGTAGCTCTATATAGCGTTGGCTGTGTTACCGCACATGTTTATTTCATTGATAAGGAGATCTAATGGGTCTATTTTGGGGGTAATTTCTCTATCCCACCTCGGGGGCGGGAGAGTTTTAAATCCGGTCTATGGTATAGCATGACGGTCGGCCTCCTTGAATCTCTCAACTATATTGTTGAGATGATGGTCTATCTCCTTAATCGAGGCGCCTTCCTGTCTATATACTTGAATGGTGCTCAAGTGGTCTTTATAAGCTTCGCAATCAGCCCTGTTCAGGCATCTCCGTTTGGGTATTTGGACGTGTATTGGTGAGGTTGACAACGTAGTCACCATGCTGATATAGTCCGATGGTATCTAAGGACACGGCACTGTCACTTGGTTGAGAGAAAAGTTTATGTTGGTCAATACAACGTCAGGTGTTTTCAAAGATCTTACTGTTAAGACGATGGCGAAATCTGGACCTACTCTCTGCACTATGTTCCTCCTAATTAGAAGGCTCATTGAGTTCGCCGCTCCATTAAAATCCGTAGTATATCCTGCCTCTCTGAAGCGAGCATTGAGGTCTCCAATTAAAATTGTTGAGGTGTTTCTACGGAATAGGCGGATGAAATTGGGAACTGGAAAATATGAGCCTCTAGGTAGTTGATAACCGACTGCCACCACAACGTCATCATATGTCATCTTGATCTTCACAGCTAGTTAAGAATCTTGCAAACCTTGAATTTCTTGGAGTTTTATGCCTTTAAAGGACTGCAATTGGGACGCCGTTGAATCTCTCATTAGAGTGGTTGGCCATCAGCATCTCATAATTGTATATTCTAATATACTCTGTTCGCATATCGACGCTATGCTCACAAATTAGGATTATGTCTGGGTCCAGGTTCCTTATAATCTCGTTGTATATTCTTTTTTTATTTGTCCATTCGTTAAATTGAGGGAGAAGATTTTCAATTTTCTGATGTATCTTATTTGGCTGGACATGATTTTTAATTCTTATATGGTTGTTTAGGTTTCTTCCCGTTTTATCGTGCTGGGGATCTTTTCCTTCCGTTTCTCTTTTTTTGAAAATCTCATGTGCGAGATTAAAGCAGGATTCCTCGGTTATCACGATATTTCCCTATTTGAGAGCCGCTAACAAGTTATCTTCATTTATGTCCGCTTCATAGTCATATTTATAATTCCCTTTCATGATCCATGAGATGATGTCAGCTGATTTCAAGATTTTAGGTAATGGTGCAGACGGCGAACCGTATATACTCATGCCTATTTCATCAGTTGTTCTGCAGGTATTTGATGTTATAGTATTATCCATTAGGACGGTCTCGTCTTTATTCCTAATTTGCGTTGAAGCAGTGAAGATTCCTTCTTCATTAGTGCAGCGGGATTCCGTCTGGGAGACACTAGGTGTCGGCGTTTTAGGTCTATTGAGGCAGGGGTCTCCAGATGAGGAGCGAGATCTTGGGGTAGCGTCTTTCATTATTTTGAGTTGGGCCTGGAACAACTCTCCTGACGGAGGATTGTACAGGACCATATCGGCTTGAGCCCGTTGTGAATTAGCATTTTGTTTAGTTTGGTAGCGTAACTACCTGTTTTGATAACATTTGCAAGGTGCACGTGAAGGATGTACATTACTAAATCAGGTTTCATTTCCATTTCTATGTTTAAGAGCGTCTTACTCTGTTTATCCGTTTTAGCTCCTTGTGCGTATGTTGTAATAGCCTTCTTGGTTCTTTTATCTATAGCCTGCTTTTTCTTTTCTGCCACTATGGACTTCTTTAGCGGAGAGGGCATGGATAGGTTAAGGTGTTAGTTTATACAATTTATACATTTTTTCTGAGGGCTCTTACACTCTTTTCATGTATGATTATTACTGGCGCATTTAGCACATACTTTACCCTTGAAGGGGCACTCCTTTGTAGGGTGCTTTTATAGGGGGTAATACGAGAAGCACACTTGAACCGGAACAAACACTTCACGCTCAATGCCGGATGCAGAAACTTTTGAATTTAACATCACTAATCTATTTTTGGCAAGCTTTGTTCGCCATCTCGATTGTTTGGAATGTCACTTTAAACGTGACTATACTCCTCTCCTTCGCAGTTCTTAAATTTTTACACTTCGTCGATTTTGGCCCAAACGTGCTTGGACTCAATTCTTGAATAGAGTGCAAACCGACGTAAGGATCTATGCATCGACAGACGATCGATCGCTGAGCTGCAACTTGAGGGGGCACCTTAGGGGCAAGGCCAATCTTCTCGAATTCATCTTTCGACTTCGTACTCAGTATCTTGTTAATATCTTGGATCATGTCGCATATGACTAGGTAACCATATGTTTCTTTCTAAACTCGGCAAAGCGCAATTTCAAGCTTTGAAAAGGCGAGTTCAAACACCTTTTCCCTTGTTAGCTCATGACAGCCCTCAATCACCCTGAGTTGACTGCGCTTTTCGCCCTAGAGGTCGTCCATGACGGCCCCTAAGCGGAGGTTGTATGTATATGCGAACCTAACAGGCCCTCAGTCAGTCGTGCTCGATAACCTCTTCTCTGAGTCCGCGTCCATTCATTTTGGTGTGCCTCAAGGCTCAGTCCGTAGTCACCTCCTCTTTCGCATCTACATACTTCCTTTTGGCTCCTTTATTCTCGATTTAGGCCTGTCCTTCCACCTATATGCTGATGACACTCAGATGTACCTTTCCTCATCCCTTGTGTCCTTTGATCAATCAATTACTAAACTCCTTTCAGCCTACACCTCCATAAATGATTGGCTGTCTGACAACTTTCTCAAAATTAACCACGATAAAACTGAAGTTCTCCTTGTTGGTACGGCTTCGATGGGGAATAAATCTAAAGCTCTTTTTCCCTTCCTTTACTTTGAAGAAACAAATTTCACCTTCTCTGATACCATCAATAATCTTGGTATTATTTTTGACGAGCAACTCTCGTTTAAACCGCACATCCATCGTATCTGTAAGTCTTCCTTCGGTTTTACCCGCAACCTTTCACGTGTTCGATCCCATTTTGATCGACGAACCCTTGAAACTGCTATTAATGCCTTCGTCACCTCACGCTTAGACTACTGCAATTATCTTCTAGTGAAACGCCCTTTTTCGTCACTTTGTCCTCTACAACTAGTTTTAAATCTGCTGCTTGGCTCCTCCTTCGATGCCTCTGTTACAAGAGATACACAATTATCACCTACAAGCCCTAAACCTCGAGGCTCGACCTTATCTCTCGTCTGCCCTCTCCCGTCGTAAACTCCTCGGGCATGGAGGTTTAACCTCGTTTCGATCCTGAACACTCCTCATTCTGTCCTCTGCTCGATGGGTGACCGTTCCTTCTCAGTTTGTGCTTCTAGACTCTGAACGCTCTTCCTGCCAAATTCCGATCCTCTCCGTCCCTTGCTACTTTTAAACGTCTCCTGAAGACTCATCTCTTCAGAATTGCCTTCTCTTCCCTGTAAACTTTGTCTACACTCGTTACATAACTTGCGCTCTGTGAGGGATAACAGGCCTGAAGGGCGCATTATAAATACTTATTATCACTATACTCTTATCATTATTATTATATTGCTGCGCGTTGATCTAATACTATTCATGAGTTCTCCTTTATCTCATCTACCTATAATCGTGTCTAAAAGACTCCAGCTACCTCTCCTGACCACTCCACCCCAGATTATGTTCCTCACCTTCGCGCTGCCTGTAGGGCTTCGTTCGTGATTTCGGACACATCCGAATACAGGCGATTTCTACAGACCTTAACGAGCAGAAAAGTTTTCCGAACTCGTAATGTGCTGCTGTGGTAAGAAAAATATCAAATTCGTCCGCCGATGGTCCTAGCGAGGATCTCTTGAGGCTGCGTTCGCTAGCAACAGTAGAGACTTTCCGTGCAGTTTTCCCTTTTTTGCGATGCAACAGACCTTAGCATTACGACCTTTCCCCACTCTCGGTTCCTATCTAGTTGCACGCACTGTAACATGTAGGCACGTAGGTCAGTGATGTTGTGTTGGCGTGGGCCTGGGTGTAGTGATTTTTGTACTCTGTGATGAGTCTTTGAATGTGAATTAAATATGTGAAATGTTT
The DNA here is from genome assembly GCA_963969495.1 of Ceratothoa steindachneri. NCBI lineage: Eukaryota > Metazoa > Arthropoda > Malacostraca > Isopoda > Cymothoidae > Ceratothoa > Ceratothoa steindachneri. Next base: position 194,492,009 of record OZ018323.1, on the reverse strand, counting down.
TAAACATGTATAGGTTTTGTGTGGTGTGTGTAGGTCGCATGCTAAAGTTATAGTGTTTTGGATTGAGCACTAGTGGTCGTCTAACAGATCTGGATTGGTGTGGTACAGGTCGAGGTTTAGTGGCGTGTTTTCTGTTTTGTTGCTCTTGAACTCTTCCTAATTCGTGTTTTTCAGTCAAAAAGAGGTGGTGTGGATATGATTATGGGAGATGTGGATATGGTAAGGCATATCGGTATGTGGTCAGAAAGTACGTGAAGACCCGGTGAGATGTGAGTGTAGAAGCGTATAACGTGGTCGTTGCGGAAGACCACGTCCGGAGACGTGGTTCCTCCGCGAAGACCGAAGAATGTGGGTCTGGCCGGGCCGATTTGCTCACAGCGATAATGCGGCAGGGCACTGGCCAGGTTCCTTCTTGCATCATTCCTGGTGTTAGAAAGGTGTGTTGGATGGAAAGCGTTGAGGTCCCTTGCAAAGAAGATAGGTAGGTTGTGATTTGATACAGCCCGGAGTGGGACTTCCATGTTTAATTGCAGGCGTGGTAGTCTGTAATGCGTGGCCACTAGGATGGGGCCGGAGCTTGTATGTATCTTGCAGGCTAGAAAAGAGGGAAGGGGTGTATGGTGTGCTTTATTTGGATCGCTAATCCTAGGTGCAGCGCTTGTGGAGTTAGATATGTGTGGTAGCCTGCAATGCGGACTCTGTTATTGGGAGGGTGTAGACTGGTTGAGTTTAAGAGTATTATGTCAGGTCTTTAGGTGTTTAGGACCTAGTTGGTAACACTATGGCGAAACACGTGCCAAATGCATACGATTAATTGTGTTATGTTGAAGCGACCTATTGACGTGGGCAGAGTGCGCGTGCAGCTGTCGGCTGTAGTTCCATTGGAGTGGAGAGTTGTCAGTTGTGCTATTGGGTGCGCAGGTGATGGTAGAGGGGAGAGTGTGTACTGTGGAGAGAGAGTAGAGTCTAGGAGGGGGGAGTTAGAAGCAGATGAGGAGGGAGTAGAGCTAGTATATGGGGGGCTAGAGATAGTAGGGGAGATGCAGATTATAAGAGGGAAGTGACGAAAGAGAGAGGAGGTTGTGATAACGAAGAAGGAGGGGTAGAAGGAGGAGAGGAAGGAACAGCACGGAGGGGGTTGGTCGGCTTTACGCGTGGTTGTGTGTGGCGGGGTGGTTTCATGGTGGAGTTATTTTGTTTAATTCGGAGTGTTGTGGAGGGTGTGATGTGCTTAAGGTGGGTGGAGGAGGTGGCGTTGTGGTATCTTTGGCAATGGGGACGGTAGGAGAAGGGTTACAGGCAATTGGGGGGAGTTGAGGTTGGCAAAGAAGGAGTGCTGGTGGTAGGAGGGAGTTTGGGTATAGAGGAGGAAGGAGTGGTAGCTGTAGAGGGAGCAGAGAGGTGGTTAGAAGAGAGGTGGGAGCAGTGGGTAGAGGGGCAGGTAAGGAGGGTACAGTGGGAAGAGGAGAGGGAATAGAAGGGCGGGAGGAGGCAAAAGCGTGGTGAAGGTAAGGGCGAGTTGTTTAGGGGCAGTGGGTCCAAGGAGGAAGGTGTTAGTGCCCACTAGGGTGGGGAGAAATAGGTATCATGTGTGTGTATGCTCGTTGATTAGAGCAAACACCTTCTCGGGGAAGGTGATCTGTTCTAGACTATAGGAAGCAAAGAGTGTATTGAGTATGTTTGCGTATAGTGGGGCGTCACCTCTCGACGTGTCTTTTGCTACAGTTGAAAGCAAGGCGACCAGGTGTATTATTTTTTTTTTAAGAAAAACTCATCTGGCGACTGCCTACTTAGGCATTAGTCGCCGTATTAAAAACTGGCCTAAGACTAGGCTATTTTAAAATAAAATGCAAGATAAAAACAACCCATCTCCCACAAAAAGAGAAAGGGAAGCGAGCAGTAAGCAAGCTCCTGCGTCGGGGGAGGTCCCCCCGGCTCAGGAGCGTGCGACCTATGAGGAGAAAAAATACAAAAGAACCCCCCCCCAAAAAAAAAAATCCTGTTTAAATAATAGGGAGAAGGCCGGCCTTCCCCCAAAAGTCAACAAGTCCACCAGCCAATTTGCACACACTCGTCTCGAGTACAAGGGACAGGCGGTAGTGACCCTGCTCATTCCGGTACCGAAACAGGTAAGGTGCGCGAAGATCACCCAGAATGGGACATTCGACAAGAATATGCCAAACAGTCTGGGGGACGACGCAGTCGACACAAAAGGGCGCAGGCAAGCGTTCGATCAAATAGCGATGCGTCACACGAGTATGTCGGATTTGCAGCCGACAGAGAGTGACCTAAAGCCGTCGTGGCATTATAGATTAGATCCAAGGGAACAGTCGCGGCGCAATGGCACGCATATTTAAGTTACCTGTCAAGAAGTCCGAAGAGCTGCCCGTATTCCAGCCATGTAGTCGATGTGAGGAAGAGAAAAACGCTGGTCCGGTTGCAGAGTCCTCACGGACTCTTTGGCGCCCTCATTGGCGCGTTCATTCCCGCAATTCCTACATGTGCAGGAACCCAGCAGAAGATAATCTCGACATCCACCCGGCTCGCCAAAACCGTGGCGTGACGGATATCGCAAACCAGGCGATGCAGAGATTTTAATGCCCCGAGAGCACTCAGGGCGCTTTGTGAGTCGCTATAGATCACAATTCGGTCTCCGAAACGGGTATGTCACGTAATCTCCCGTACAGAGTGGTGTATTGCCACCAACTCGGCCATGAAGACAGACGCAGCGCCTGGCAAAGCTCCGCTTACTTTATACAGAGGGGATACGGCGTGGAAACCGACCCTCTCTTGGGACTTTGAGGCATCCGTATACACTGGCACGGTTCCAGCGTGACACGATGTGTGCTTCGAAAAGATCGAACGCAATACTCCGGGCGCTGTACGAGCTTTGGGAGCAGAGGCGTAGAAGCAAATAGACAAATCGGGTACACTCCAGGGTGGCGTCCTGGGCAGACCCAGGGGCGCTATCGGCCCGAGAGCTATACCTAGGTCTCGAAGGAGTTCGGTGGCATAGGATCCGTCGAGTTCAGCTGCGGAGGCAGTGAGAGCTTTTGTCAACTGAGGGAGGCGCCGGGCTCTCGCATACAGGCGAGTAATGTACTGCACTTGTCATAGAGCGAGTGGCATTTCCCGAGCATCTACAAACAGGCTCTCAATAGGAAAGGTGCGGAAGGCACCGGTCACAAGGCGAAGGCCACTGTGGTGGATCGAATCCACCTTTCGCAATAAACGCTCGGCTGCAGATGCATAAAACTCGCATCTGTAGTTGAGCTTCGAACAAACAAAGGATAGATAAAAAAGGAGGGCAGTATCCCTATCAGTGCCCCAAGCGTGAACGTGACGGAACGGAGAATATCCATTGTGCGGGTACAAGAGACCTTGAGGCTGCGAATATGAGCCTCCCAGGTGAAGCGTCGGTCAAATACAAGACCGAGAAAACGGTACGATTCTACCACATCCAGGTGCACCCCATTAAGAACAAATTTGGGTTGGGATGGAGCCGTGGATGGCAGCCAAAGTGCACCTCCTTTAGTTTGGCCAAAGAAAACCGTAACCTGTGCGCTTCGGCATAGTGAGAGACGAGGTTCAATGCCTGTTGGAGTCGACGCTCCAGAGTTGGCATTTGGGCCGCGCCAAAAGAGATCGAAAGGTCATCCACGTAGAGCGTAGTGATAACATCTTTCGGCAGCACCGAGGTGATGTCGTTGATGCTCAGGAAAAAGAGTGTGACACGGAGGAGAATTGCCTGCGGGACACCCTATTCTTTCTCCTTTGGGCCGGAGAGGGCTCTCCCCTCCCCTTACGCGGAATCGACGATCTCGCAAAAATTCAGATATAAACATTTGGAAGCGTACCCTCGCCCCCATCGTGTGGACAGTCTCCATGATACCGTATCGTAATTCGGCATCAAAAGGCATTCTCCACATCTAAAAACACCTTAGTGTGGGGCTGTCTGCAAAGGAAAGCCTTGCACAGGGCATTTTCCAGTCGCAGCACAGGATGTGACGTAGAGTAGAACTTTCTGAAGCCGTACTGTGCAGAAGACAGGTGGTTCCGCCGTCCAGAAAAAAGGTTAATCCAACATTCACTAATTTGTCCATCAACCTACACACGCAAGATTTTAGAGAGTTTAGGCAGGAAACCGGCTGGAGTAGAGTGATCTCTCCCCGGTTTGCGAAAGGCGAACACAGTAGCGATTTGCCAGGAATCTGGGAAGAGACCCTCCACCCAGATCGTGTTGAACAAATCTAACAGAAAGGCCATGCTTCGCTCACCCAGGTGTCAAAGCATGGCGTACGGGACATCTCCGGATCTTGGGCGGTGTCCGCGAACGAAGCAAGTGCGGAGTGCAACTCACTCACAGTAAACCTGTGGTTGAAGGGTTCTCCCCCTCTGGAGGTAAAGTCCAACCGGCGCCCTTCCGCGATATCATGACGTGCATTGAATGCTGACGGAGCAGCATCCCGGCTAGTGAATGCGGAAAAAGCGGTCGCTAAGGATTCCGCCACGAATTCGGCGTCCGAGATTGCGGTCCAATTCTCCTTGAGAACGCGATTGGGGTCCTGCGAGAACTTTTCCCGAATATTTTTCAATCGCTTCCTTACCTCTGCTAAAGGTGTCTTCCTGTTAAGTGAAGATACCTATGTCCGCAAACAAGAGCGGCGGACGTGCTTCGAAATATACCGAAACCTAGCCCTAGCCCAACGAAATTTACCGACAGTGAAATCGTTCGGGCGGCGCTTATAGCGCATGTAGGCCTAACGCTTCTGTATGAGGGCCTTCTAACACTCGGCCGACCACCATAGGAGTGGTGGGCGTGCAAAACGGCCTAGACGTTCTAAGAATTCAACGGCCTAATCGACCGACCTAAACTCCTCGACTGAGATAGATAATTTAGTTATTTCCTGAAATGCAGGCCTCCACGCCCGCGTCAAGCACCCCTGAGGTGGGCTCTTAGGCGGCAGTTGCCTTGAAAATAATATTTGAATGGAAAATTGATCACTACCATGGAGGTCATCGACCTTCCCCTCCAAATCAAAATCAGGCTGTGCATCTCAAAAGCACAAAGATAGGTCAAGTCAAGAAAATGAGGCGGTTCTCGGACAGTGATGCGTAAACTCACCCAGAGTGGCAAGGACTTGTCCCCTGGGATTTATTGAGTAATCTTCCCAGAGTCGATGCCTGCGGCAAGGACTTGTCCCCTGGGATTTATTGAGTAATCTTCCCAGAGTCGATGCCTGCCATTCAGATCTTTAAGCAAGAGAAAGGGCCTCAGCAACCGTGCCACAACGCGTCGGAAGTCCCCCGCATCGAAGTCAGCTGACGGTGGAATGTACGCAGAAATTATAGTATACCTCCTATCCAGGTAAAGTTGCACTGCCATTGCCTGAAACGAGGTGTCTAAAGTGAAAGGGAGAACGGAGACATCATGCCGGGAGGACGGGCATGGCTCACGCGCCTAGCAAGCTCTCCTCCAGAAAAATAGCTAACTGAGAACTGGACGAGACTAGCCTCCGCGGCTCCTCCCAGTTGGCTTGAAGTCCACGGAAATTCCATTGAAAGAATATGCTCTCCAGTCCTAGTTCAGGAGAGACGCGGTGGCCCTCTTCGAACAGAAGACCCTCACGGGAATGGCCGTAAATGCCTGAGGCAGAACCCCGGGCGCTGTTGGCCGGATAAAGCGCTGAAGGTACTGTGTCCTTCGATGACTTATTGGCAAGGTTGGGCTCGCCATGCTTGGGTTTTCCTCCCTCCGCCTCGAAACCTTAGGCGGGCGTTGCGGCTTCGGAGGCGGGATGCCCTCTTTTTGAGGAACCACCGTCTCCAAGCCACTCAGACCACAACTAGGCGTGGGCGAAGTAGCCGAAGCTCCTTTGTTGATATCCTTCTTTCTAAGGACATCTTTAGGAACCACAAAAGATGGCCTGGTGACCAAATTCAGGGGTGTTGCCTCCTGTGAGTCTAACGACTCGGTGGAGGCGCGTGGCCGTTTCGCCTTACGGGAAACGGGAACGCTGAGGGAAGAGGGGGGGAACCCTGGTTTTAGCCGGGGATGGGTATGAACCTTTTTTGCCGCCAGCTTTACCAGAGGAGCGCCCGGGTTGAGTAGAGCCCTCAGAAGGGCTCCGAATGGGCGCGGGAACAACCGTGCTCGTTGGCCTGGATGGGCCAGGAACAGAGAGGGCCTTTCTAACTATTGAGGCATATGACGTCCCAGGCAAAGCCGGGCGTGCCAGACCAAGTTCTTAACCTCGCTGAATGAGAGTCGATCCTGGGCTTGAACGGACAGGAATTCGTTCTCAAGGAGATATGCACCACATTGCTTCGAAGAAGCCGGGTGTGGCTCTCCGCAATTGACACACTTGGCCACACACGATTTAGACTGATCGTGTGGAGCCTTGGAGCAATTTACACATACTTCGGGTGACACCGACTCGCCATGTCTATAAGAGTGATTCGTATTGCCGAAGCGGTGACAGTAATTGCACCGCCGCGGCAGTGGAACCAATGCCTTCACGCTGTAGCTGTACCAACCAGTACGCCCCGACTCAGGGAGCTTATCAAAGTCGAACGTGACGAAGAGTGTACCGGTGGGTCTCGAGGCCCCTCCCTGTTTTCTTATCACACGTTCGACCTTGACCACCCCATGGTCGGCCAGCTCTAAGGTGATGTCCTCTATGAAGTATTCAACGAGTTCCTTCGCATAAACTACTCCTTTCACAAAGTTCATGGTAGAATGCGGCTTCACACTCACCCGGGTGAAATCACGTGTCCAAAGAGCACTTATCTTGGCCGCCTCGGCAGGATTCGCCGCATTCGCCAGAAGGCTCCCGTCTGAGAAACGGCTCACTCGATTTTTATTAAAGGATATTTTTCAGAAATGGCGCTATCATCCATGCGTATATGGGCTTTGTTTTTGCCACAGCTGGTCATGGGTTCCCTTAAATAGTTATTTATTATTTCTCTTTTCAGGTCTAGTTGTGCAGTACGATGGATGGAAGTGTAAGAACTATCCTAACAAATTTTGTTTCTCTGCGGACACGTGTTTCCTCCAGACCGTCAAGCGAAAATTATGGATTTTGTGAAGAAGGCTTATTACGCTTATTTTTGAGTCAAACTAGAAAAACAGAATAAGGCATTTGTTCCCCATATCTCCTGCAAAACATTTGTGGAGAACTAACGGGATTGGAGGAATAGGAAAAGAAAGAGTATGCCATTTGGTGTTCCAATGTTTTGGGGTTAAGGGAAAGATAACATTACCGACTGATACTTTTGCATGGCAAATTTAAAAGGCAAAAAGAAGTCTTATTACGTTTATTTTGGAGTCCAGCTTAGAGACCAAGATAGGGCATTTGCTTCCCATATCTGCTGTATAACATTTGAGGAGAACTTACGGGATTGGAGGAATAAAAAAAGAAAGAGTATGCCATTTGGTGTCCCACTAGTGTGAAGGAAAGCGAAAGATCACGTTACCGACTGCTACTTCTGCATGACAAATTTAATAGGCATCAATCGCAAAAACAAGCACCATGTTCAATACCCTAATGTTCCTTCTGCCATAAAGGCAATCCTCCATGGACCAGATGTTCCTGTTCCTGAGCTGGATGTCATCATGGAATCTAGTTCTGATTCCGAATCTACTGACATGACTGATACAGGTAAATGCGGTGCATACGAGCCAGAAGAGGACGACCGATCAGTGCCATTGACCCAAGCCAAACTCAACGACTTGACACGAGACCTGAACCTATCGAAGGAGTCTGCCTAGCTGCTGGGTTCTCGTCTTTATGTTCGATGAAGCGTCTTCACTGATCGACTGTAATAATATTACTGATCTGATGAAATTAATGGGTATGAAGTATGTTGCCATGGAATGGAGACTTTTTATTGACTCATCTAAAAGAAGGCTCAAGGCAGTTCTTCTGAATAACGGAAATAAGGTTTCATCAATCCCTGTTGGACACTCGGCTGGAATGAAAGAATCTCACAACAGCATGGAACGTCTGTTGTCCACTCTCAATTAGCAGGAACATAAATGGTTGATTTGTGGAGATGTTAAAGTTGTTGGACTCCTCCTAGCACTTCAAGGTGGGTATACAAAGTATCCATGCTTTTTGTGCTTGTGGGATAGTAAAGCTGAAGACCAGTATTATGTCAGACAAGAGTGGCCATCAAGACAAGGATTAGAACCCGGGTCACACAATGTTCTGTCCCACCCTCTGGTTGTACCGAGCAAGGTGTTACTTCTACCCCTACACATCAAACTCGGCCTAATGAAGAACTTTGTAAAAGCACTGGACAGGGAAGATGGAGGATTTGCCTTCCTCCACCACAAGTTCAAACGAATCAGCATGGAGAAGCTTAAGGCAGGTATATTTGATGGTCCTCAGATAAGAGAACTCATAAAAGACTAGTTTTGATGATTCATTAAATCCTACTGAACTTTCTGCCTGCCTGTCCCTTAAGTTAGTCATTGCAAACTTCCTTGGTAACCACAGAATTCCTCAGCACCAGAAGATGGTTGATGACTTAATGGAGAATTTCCGCAAACTTGGTGCGCGTATGTCAGTGAAAATGCGCTTTCTTTGGTCCCATCTGGACTATTTTCCAGAAAATTTCGAAGACTTCTGTGTGGAACAGGGTGAGCGCTTTTACCAAGACATCCTTGTCATGGAGGAATGCTATCAAGCCCAATGGGATGTGAACTTTCTGGCTGACTACTGTTGGTAGATTAAGAGGGATGTGGTGTCTGCTCGGCACAATCGGAGGTCACTGAAGAGACCATTCAGCCATGAGTAGCTTATTTTGTGCATTGTACTATTCATGCTATCTATTAAAAATATTCTGTAAGCCTTCTGTGAGTAAATCGGTCCAATATTGGCTATTATGTGTTTTATTCACAACAAATATTTGGAAATATAGGAGTATTTGGTATGTGCTCATATTTCAAAAACTTGACCTGATTGGGTAAAATGAGCATGATTTTCAGATTCAGTGCAAAAAACTGAACCAAAATCAGGTATTATATATTTGACCTTGAAAACAACACAGACCAGTGTTATTGCTAAATAATCTAAAGTAAATAAAGTAAAGAATATTAACAAAAAATGAATAAATAATAACTCTAAAGTGATTAAAATATGTTTAAAATAAATAACCAGACATGGCCTAAAATAAATAAGAACGAATATAAGAATAATTCAAATTGGAATGCGACCAAAAATGGTATATAGTTATATTAAAATTTAATAATGTTAATAATAATGTGAACAACCGATTCTAAAAATTTAATAATATGATTTTATATAAAAACGAACCCTATTAATGTGTAATATCAAAGTTAAAATAAATAACGTTTAGATTATAAATATATGATCCCCTGACAATTCCGGGGAAAACCCTTTTTTTTTTTTTTACTCATACTCATATCTTACTCTTCTCCGCTAATTTAACCAAATATTTCACCACTATTACCATTTATTTTTACATATATGTATTAAAATTTTAAATATTCCATTTTTTTAATATTTGTAAAAACTTATTGTATTTCTGTCTCTAAATATACCTTTTATACCTTTTCCGAATTGTAAGCACTCAATCAGAGCTCGGATCAGGCACACGATACTAAATGTTTATTCTCGGGAAAGGAAGTAAAGTCAAGCGAAGGATAAAAGTTTCTCGATGATTTTGTATGAACCGTTTAAATTTTTAATACGAATGTTTGCTTGGTACGACCCTGAAACCTGGTCGTCTTAAGCCTCTGCTGCCACCAGGGTCCTTCTTCCCTCGGTCAATATACGGGTCCGAAAACTACACACATTCCTACCAGCAAATCAAAGCATGCGTATTGTATATGTATTTATGTATATCTTTATTTATATTTCTTTATGTATATGTATTTATGTATATTTGTAATGTAAAATTTGCTTATGGCTTATCAAAAGTACACTGCTCTTTACTTTATACTTTTAAAAATTTTATTCACCTTTCGTTTTTTTACGACTAGTATAGAAGGTGGAACCCTTTTGGATATTTTTGTTATTATTCTTGGGCTGGTGATGAAAACCAGTTACTTCCAAAACCTATCTCTTAAGTAAAAATTATATTTGCAAAAACATTTCATGAAAGATGCATCTTTCTTCTCATAAACTTTTACTCTTGAATTATAAATAAAAAGGTTTGTTTAAAATATTTAATTACAAGAGGAGCAGCTTACTGCCAATCTGGGTTTGACGGCCTTTCGGTTAATTTTTTTTTGATTTTCTAGAAAATATCTCCTACTAATATACTTCGGGTCTATTTTTTTCACATCGATGAATATTTTCTAGGCCTAAAAGCCAGAAAATCATGTTTCTGAAAAATTTTTAAATAGTGAACAAACAATCTACAGGATTCTTTTATTCCTTCAGTGAAATTTGTCTTAATAATTATATTTTCCTTTATTCATTTTTAGGGACAAGAAACGGTGCCGGTTTAGTATGTTGCCTACCTGTTAGAAATAGCCTACTACATGAGCTCACTGGTTTAGTATGTGTCCTACACGCTTACTAAACCAGTGAACTGTGGTTTAGATTGTGTTAATATGCGAACTCACATTTCAAAGCTTTCATTTTGTTTGTACTAGTTTAAATTACATCAGTTTACATACACCCTTCTAAGATGATGTTGCATGAATTTTACTGCACTATTTGAGGAGATACCCTCGATGCACCAGTGCAAAAGGAAGCCCTTCGGAAATACCCCTTTTGAGTTCTTTCTTTTTAAACCACCCGCGCCTGGCGTGAGAAGTTTGTAAAGTTCAAGTTAGAATCAGCCCCACGCCCAATCACCCAACTGAGCTGTATTTGCTTTCCGGCGTCACTCATCTCCCCCTTTCCTGCGATGACGCTTTGCGCCGCCAAGCTAACTCTACCCTATACTTTCCAGGCCTGGCTATTCCCCCGAAAGGGCATCCACATTAGCCCTTCCCCCATAATACGAGGCATGTTTCACCTTCTGGACCGACTCGTTATCACGAACGAAGTATGTGTGCTTATACTAGTGCTGAGAATCTTCTAAGGGCGGCCAGGCCCTGAGGCTATCTATCGTATCAGCCACCAGGTTATTTAACCCGAAGCTCCCCATTTCTCGAGGCGATTGAAAGCCCGCTAATTCCTCCGTTTAGACTGCCTGTCTGTTTCCCATGAAGCCTTGTAACCCATTTTCGAGTCGTACCTGGTCGAACATCTCCCCAACAGATCTACTTTCGTTAAGCTCAGGCCCCTGTTCAGAGTAAAGTTATCGAGTCCCCTTCTTCCCGCAGAGTTGTGCGGCCATCTCATCTTCCTCACCTCTTCAAGATTCCCGTTCTGTCAAGACTGAGACTCCCTGGCGATCTGCAGAATCGTCTCGAGTTGAGATTACGTCTCTCTAGAGCAGAGAAAATCTCATTCTTTATCACGAAGTAATCAAACCCCCATCTTCGATTCCTCCTCATCTTTCACCCCCATCCTAAAATTCGCTCGCGTTCTTCCTCACATTAACCTTTGATTTGACTTCCCGCTAAATTGTAATTAATACCTCCTCGTTCTAGTTAACTATAATTTTGTTCTCCGTCATATCATAAATCGACATAATTCATTTAACTACCTTGATTAAGTAATTTGTTCTCCCCTTTTGTATATATAATTAAGTAAAAAGCCATGTTGTATGCAGATTCTATTGAAGTGTACTTCAATAGAACCTGCATATATATATATATATATATATATATATTGCCCTATTTATTATATATATTAAAATTATATTTTGGGGTCTTGTTCTATATATATCCTTTAAACTGCAACTTAGCAAGCCAGTAGTTAAGTCCAGGTCAACCGTTAATCGCACTCTCTCTTAGTTGCTCCAGAGTATATCTAACGCAACCTTAGGTCAGCTGCGTGCCCGTGCTTGTGTACGCCCTTGTGCGCCGAGCTACTCTACACAGGCATAACTCGACACACTGTTTCTGTCAATGAAAAAAATGCTACATTGTTTTTAAGAGAAGAGGGCCCTTTAAAAGATTCAGATTCGTCCCCAAAGTGTGATGAACCCATAGCACTGACAAACAAGAAATCTCGTGGCCACGACAGGATGTTTTGGAAATGCATGAGAAAAGGTTGTCAAGCTACTAAATCCACTCGCATTGGTAACATTTTTTTAACATATACCAATTTAAATGGCAAATTAAATTGCAGGCACTTGTTGTGCGAAATGTTGGAAATAGTGTATCTGTGAAGCATTGGAATGCGAATAGAGGAAGTATCTTCTTTAACTGGAAGGTCTAAAACAATAGCAGTAGATTGATTTAACTATTGACGCGAAGTGTGTTCAGCAATAGTTTCTGTATAAAAAAGGGGTCAGATGAAGAATGCTGAATGTACACCAGTTTAAATAGATAAAGCTCGCTTCGCCTGACACAGAAAATATAACAGAGGCCGTATGTTAAATGGACACTATGCAAATGAAGAAGAATATTAAAATGTTGTTGAAAATAATCGCAATCATGGGCGAAAAATCGACGGTTCATGGGTGTTTCGTTTGATTCGAGGTCAAGATGGGTGCTACTTCTGTTAGGAAAGGCACAATGCTGAGACTCTTATTCCAATTATTCAAAGGAAGGTAGAAGCAGGTCTAACTAAGCATTCATTCAGACGAGTGGGCTGCTTATCGCCAACTCCAGCGACTGGAATTTTACCATAAATCGTAAATCATCAACAGCACTACGTCAAACCTGATAGTGGAGGTCAAAAGCATCATTCTAAAGAAGAAACGTGGAGTCCAGATCATCACCTCGAAGGGTATCTCAATGAATACTGCCGGTGTAGGTCAAAGGAGGATGATGCTGATATATTTTTATGTATGCTTCAATAGTTGGAGTCCAACTTCCCTGAACGAGTGCGAAGGATTTAAATAAAAAAAATTGAGTGCAGTTAGCCGATATTAAATTAATGAAGGCTGCGGGCCGTGAGGGTTAGGAAAAAGTAGGAACGAAATATACTTTAATATTTACATAGTTATCCGCAATAAATAGATTAAATAGAATAATGGCAATGGATACTCGATGTTTACAAGAACCGAACTAAGAGAGTTACTCGTAGTGAGCTCTACGGGGGAAGGGGATGTCGAGACGACTGGCAAGGATGACTGGTAAGGTTGCCACAGATGATTCGTCTCAGCCTAGCTTGGGTTCGAGTCTGTAAGAGATGAAACGTGGATCGGATAGTTATTCGAGAGACTTCAACTACGGGGAGTTTAACCTCTAGTAGTAACACTATCTCGAGGGAGTATCCGTGCTAAATGAAATGTACAGAAACCAAGGACGGGCCAATGGACTGGGCCTCAGATCTTTCGGTTTGATTCTAGTCTTTGGCTCGTAGAGAAAGGGGATCGCCATCGAGAATGATATGTTTCGTTGTAAAAGGCAGGCCAATACTGTCGATGCCCAATTGGGACCAACAATAAATAGGGACCAGCCAGAACCGTTACTGCCTCCGCCAAGGGTGAGCGCGGGGAAATCTCTCCACGAACCAACACGGCGCTTGAGGGAAGGGAAGTAGTCCCACCGGGGTTTCTTGATAACGCCCCTGGGGAACGACAGAAACGCCTGTTTGCGATTCCAATCCCTCGCTTATCGCAAAAAGCAGTTTAATATTATGACTGTTTCCACGGTCTTCTCTCACATGGACTGATCTCCTGCCTGACCTCGTGGTTTCAACGGGGCTTATGGCAGCAAGGAACTTCCTTCTCTACAACTATAAATAGTAATATATTTCTATATATATTATTTTACCCTTTGGATACCCTTTTGATTACGTAGGCCACATACAAACATTATAGGCCGCATACTAAACCAGAATCGCATGGGAAGGCTACATACTAAACTAGCACCCAAGGGGCTATATCATTCTGATAAAGATTCTTTTTTAAAATCTATTTTTTTAAATAACTTCGATAAAACCTTCAAATATACGAAAAATAAAGTAAAACTAAGCTATACTTAAATTTTAATAAATTATGTGAACTTCATTTATTGTAATTCTTTTTCTTTTATAATTTCTAAAACATTCAATATTATTTAGTTTTTCTGAACTTTACTGTATGTTTTTTCTAACTCTAAAGTAACTCAGAAATAAATTAAATAAAAACTTAAAATATACCTAGGTCACAACCACACTAAGAGAAAATAATATCTATTATTATTCAGAACATGAAAGAGATCATATTCTTAAAATATAGTGTAAGGAAAACATCTAGTTATATATCCATATTGTTTGGTTTCTGAAAAACTTGTACTAATCAGCACGAGTTAAGATCTTAACGTTTATCACTTTCCTTGCTCAGGGTGCGATAAGGCTCTTGCATCTCAGCTGAAAAGTATTGAATATTTTTCTTTTGTTGAGTGATTAAGTGGATAAGGCTTTTTTTGCATGCGTCTTTTCTCTTTCATAGTTATATTTCGTATGGTGTATGTGTTTATTTAGGGGGCGCAGAAGCACCTGCTTTGTGGACCAATTATTGCCCCAATATATGTATACATTGTTATAAGATAAATATTACTAGTTATTCTTGCCCCTAGCCACGATTGGGACTAGCCTCATCTGCCCTCTGGATTGTCAGTAATTGGTATTCCGATCTTTAGGTATTTATTTATTTATAGCCAAACCAACGAATGAATTTCTCGCTTTAAATTTGTAAGATCTTAAAAACCTGTTGATAGAGGCAACTAAATCATGCCACCCCTTTTACATGGTTGTATTAGCGTCCTAGAGGTAATATTTTACTAGAGGAGAGGGTATATTACCCCTTGTTTGGTCTCTATATATAAATATTTCAACCTAATTTTTCAACGCAGATTGTATACGGTTCGGTTTTTTTCTTTTTTATGCATATTTTGAGGTGTTAAGGTTGGGCTAAGTTATGGGAATGTCATTATTTTATATGCTGATTAAAAGTTACTTTATTTTTTTTTTAATTTAGTAGGAAGTTAATAAGAATAATCAACGACTGAAAACATCCGCTAGCAACGACATCTGTAAAGGTCACGAGACGGCCTAATTTGCGGTCGTTTGTTTGACGTTCCAATATAACTTTGTTTTAAAGTTAATTTTAGTTATTATTTTTGTGTAACGATGAAAATGTAACTAAAAAAATCCCCCTCCTTTAATTTGTTACTTTCCTTCCAAAAGTAAACGGAATCTGATAAATTGGTGCAGTTTTTGTTACATAAATTAGCGACGGAATCTGGTATCATTTTATCAATGTGTGAAATAGATATATCCCCAGGTCCCTTTGGGACATTCGCGCCTGAAAAGCACAAAATCCTTCAGATTCCACATAAAGCAGCACTGTTGTCCTAGCTATGTCTGACCCTCCCCCTTCCCCTTCGTTGTGTGCTACTTCGTATTGATATTCTTTTGGCTGCTATATCCTGCCTGAAGCGATCCTCAATTCGGAACTTGCATTAAACTCTGACTGGTGATTGAGATAGACACCCGCAAGCTGTTATTTGGAAATGAGGTCCAAAGGTGCACAATTATATTTTAAATGCTGTAGTATGCAAACGATCTCATTAAATTAAAATGGCGTAATGTTATATTTAATTACTTCTCTTAATGGTCTTATTCCAAAATTATAAATTTATTTCATCTAATTTCAAGAGAAACGTGGGCTCTATATTTGTTCGTCTTTTTCACCTACATAGAAATCTTCCTCTGCAGATGTTCAGGGCCTGGATTGACCCAATAGAGGGAGAAAATAATATCTCGTTTTATTAATGAGAATAATGAGAAATACGCGAAAAAGAATAATAGAGAGAAAAGAAAAGAAACAACGAGAGAAAAGCGGACCTCATATTTATTAGTCATCTAAGTTCATTCACAGTTGCCTCGGTTTTGACCCTGATTACCTTTCTGGTAGAGTTTGAGGGGGATAATTTAGCCCCCTTTCATCTAAAAAATTAAAATGAAAAATAAGTATTATGTAAATAAAAGACCATCCCAAAATACTGCCAAAATTTTCTCAACCCGCTAAATGAATTGATTCTGTAGAGCAGGGCCACCATTTTCCTTCTCGGATCTTTCCCTCTCAGCGATCCTTCCTTGTATGGATCTTTTCCTGCATGGACCACACTGGGTCGCCCCTTAATTTCGAGCTAATTTGAAAAACTCATTCTGCAGTCCATTTGGTTCTGGCCTTGATTCTCTCTCTTTTCACGGACGAAGCTTATTTTCTATTTACTCTTTCACAGAGTCACTCTCTCTGAGGCTCTCTCAGTTCTTTTTTTTCTGGGCAGGAATAATATTTAGAGGCATATATAATTCCCATTAGCACATTCATGGATGTTCAATAAAGTTCATTGATGAGAGAAATATAAAAATAAATCAGCCACAACGCCCAAGTCTTTTAAAAGTAAAAATAAACTGTTTAGAATTCCTTAGAGGATAAATGGGCGATATTGATATTCGTTATTAATTAATTTCATAAATTGAAATGTTACGTCGATGAGAGAAAATTCCGATATAAAGGAAGCTTTTTGAATTTCATTGTTTTGCAAATTTAATTTAGAGATGCATTAATAATTTAAAAGATCTCTATTACTCTATTACTTACAGATCTCTTATTCTTACAAAACCCAGGATAAGGGCTGTTATTAATAAATGAAGGTTTAGAGGGGTTGTAACCAAATCGTTCCAGAGACGACAGCGTTTCCAATCCATGACGTACTTTACCATACTATGTAGAATTCAAGGCCTAAAATCTATATAAATGAATCTTGTCGAGAAAAAGCCTTGGGTCTCTCAGATCCCTCGCCTGACAAAGAAGGAACCCACTTAGAAACACTTGTTCCCCCAAGACTAGACGAGGAATTAAGACGTCTACCTGATCGTACCCTCGTCACTAAACGTAGCTCTGGTACAATAGTGAATTGAACGTTTATCCATCGAGAAATAAAATTAAAATATTTGAATGTAGAAACAATGCCCATCAGAAGGTCACTCGAAAGAGCTTAGATTACAAAACGAAAACGAGCTGATTCATAGAACATAGAGGTTAAGCTAGGAAAAGACGTCTTTATAGAAGTTGGACATAATGCACGAAGCTACTTGTCAATAACTTTCTCAAGATATTCAGCGGATCGTTACGATGGTGATTGAAAGCAAAAAAAGGAGAACGTACCTAAAAACCTAACAAGCAACCTAATCGTACCAAATGAATTAATAATTAAATTAAATTTAATGCTAATTACCAGCAGAAGGCTTTAAATTTGTTAAGTACTCAAACGGAGGCAAGTTCTCTTAAATAAAGCGATGTTTAGGAATGCAAGCTTCCTTAGGTTACGATACGTTACAAATCACGTCTTGTCAATACAAAATCTGAACGGCAAATGAGCAAAATTAGTGTACCGCAATGAGTAAAACACGAGAAGTAAAGAATCTGAAATGTTTTCAGAGGAGGTCTACAAAAATAGTGACAAAACGCCTTTCACTCTCCTTATCCAATCAAAATGAGAAAATCACTTTTGCTAAAGATTCGCAAAAAATCTCACAGATAAGTTACTCTGGTGGAAAATGTGATTTTTTAAGAGGTATAACTATTAAATAGAGTGTTTGTGAATTAATCCTTGCTAT
Organism: Ceratothoa steindachneri; assembly: GCA_963969495.1. Lineage (NCBI taxonomy): Eukaryota > Metazoa > Arthropoda > Malacostraca > Isopoda > Cymothoidae > Ceratothoa > Ceratothoa steindachneri. Next base: position 194,474,358 of record OZ018323.1, on the reverse strand, counting down.
TAAATTCCCGGGATCGTCCATAAATGAAAATAGATCTTTTCCACCTTCTTTGAAATACGATACAAGTAAAGATAATTTTTTTTTCTTTGTTTACTAAGTATATATATATCGCGTACCAACCAATTTTATCACACAACCCTAAAACATATTTAAAATATCAAAATTCTGAATAAAATCAATATCACTTAACATATCTATAAAAATTCCTTTCAAACATAATTTTTCAAAATATTACAGAATATTGCCAGTGATATTTTCTAATTTTTCAGAAATATCACGGGATAAAATATTTCCTCTTTAAACTTTCGAAAATATTCTGGCTAAGAATTCACAAAAGGGAAAATATTATGATTCATCGAATAAGTCATTAAAAGCAGGAAAAACTCATCACCTGAAATTTATAGAAGAAGGCCCAAAGGTTTGCAAGACTATTCATTGAAAAGGGGAAATAATAAAATCATCCAAGCTTGCACCTTCTTTAAATCCTAGAACTCAAAGACGTATCAGAAATTTCATTGAAAAGGGGAAATAATAAAATCATCCAAGCTTGCACCTTCTTTAAATCCTAGAACTCAAAGACGTATCAGAAATTTGTTAAAATATGTTCGAAAAGCTTTAGATATAAGCTGCAAGAATATAATTGGAAAGCTGATGTGTACTGAATATATAATCTCTTCTTTTCTTTCTTTCCCTCTTTCCTTTTACTCTCGGAAAAGACTAATCCCCAAAAGATTACAAGGATCAAGTTATTGGGGTGGCTTATGAAATACCAGTGTAAAGATTACAAGATACAATGATGTGAAGATTATGTTGGAGGGGAAATTATATCCAGAAAATGATTTGCAAGTAACGAGTCATTTACCTATCGACTATGAAATTCTGATAGAAAGAGAGACAAAACCTGCCTACATTGGTTTGGAAAAAGTTAATAGATGAACTTTTATATGCTTAAGAACTTGGAATTTCGTCGTTTTAAACCCACATTCTTATTCTGGCAATAGACATAAGATGATTTATTCTAAAATGATACAGTGCACTTTAACTGTTTATAATCAAACTTAAAAGAATGTAAATTGCAACAATTAAAGGCTAAACCAAACAATGGCAAAATCAAGAATAATAGGAAGGAGAGTAGTCTAAAATCCCCCATATATAAATTTGAAAGGACAAGGGATAATCAATTTCCCATAACTAAACCGAATATTTGAAGGTATAATTCACCATTGAAGGGAAACTTTAAATTTTTAGTAGCCAGGGAAAAGACGTCAATGAATCTATTAACGGGCAAAGGGATATTTATATGGGAATGCACACTGGAACTTTGGTAAACAGAGAGCATACATCATAACTTACAAGTGTGAACTTATTGGAGTAAAGAAATGAGTTAAATTTATCAATAGTATGGTTACTATTTTTAATATGATAATGTGAAATGGTAGCTGCAAGGAGAGTAAGGAATGTTCGTAACCATTTAGACTAAGAACAAGAAAGTAAAATTTTATATCTTATCATAGTACTCATGGAATTATTAGGTTTATGAGTGTTAAGACGACAATGCAAACACAGCAGAAATGAGGTACTAGATTTAAATTTGGCAATTAACTCAGGAACGCACTTTCTTATTAAAATCGCAATTTATTTGGATCTTAGGGTATTTTACTAGTGGTACATAAATGGGATAGTCATTTAGTAAGAAATTCATTTAATCTATATAAGACGCTTATGCACCACTAGTAAAAGACCCTACGATCAATAGTGATGCTCCTTTATTAATACTTCTAACTTTAATATTTCTCCTGGTCTCTTCAAACTTAATGCCATCAGAAATAAAGCTCTTTTTAAATGAAATTGTACACTTTAACTGATAGTTCTTTCTTTATTTTCATTATTTTATTCTACTTAAATAATACGGTTATTTGATCAGCTATGTATATATATTTTATGTGACCTCTCAATTTGAATTTATGGCTTCTTTCTTTTGGCTTATTTTTGTAGAGATATTATCAATGTGATTTTCGCTTTTCTGTTGCTACTGTTACTCCCTTTTCTTGATATTTTTTTGTCTTTTTTATATATATTTCTGGTCTCAGTTTTGGATTGCGTAGGCGGAGCTTTGCTTACTTTTCCTTTCTATATATATCCCAATTCTTGTAAATATTTTTACTTTATTCCTTGATAATGAACTGCCTAAAGTCTGAAATTTACATTTTTGCTGTGTGATTTGTTTGTAATTATTTCTCCACTCACGCTGGCCCTAAATGAATACCTTCGATACCATTCTAACAAGAGGTAAAAGGAACAAATTCTGAAAGTTAAGGCAAGGAGGACCGCTTGACGAGGGTAGAGAAGCTCCTGAACAGGTTTAATCATCCTGGTGAGCCAGAGATGATCTGCTTCTTTTGAGATGAAAAGAACTTCTTCAATGACCAGTTGCACAACATCAAGAACAAGAGGTGACTTGCATACAAACTAGGCGACGTTTCACGTATAATGAAGATTAAGTGTCCCCAAACTGTGATCGTCTTTAGGTGACTGAGGCTATGGTGTCTTGATGCCAATCCACATCTTTGAATTGGGTCGTAGGCTCAATTTAGAAGGCTATGTGGAGCTCTAAGAGACTTTGGTTAAATCCTAGCTAGAGGGAGTTTTCTGGTGTGAGGCCATACCTTCGGAATGAGTCAAAATTGGTTGTCAGTGAATTTCTAAGATTTCACCAGCACCCCTTTCTCGCCTTAAAATTTCAAGGATGTGGGCACCAAGATTAAAAAGGTGCTCAGAGATATGCCCAGAGATATATTGAGTAATGCATGCGACAAGATTCAGAGCCATCTTGATGCCGGAATGGAAGAGAAGGGCAGCTACATTGAGGAAACTGTTACCTTTCAGTAATAATTTTGTTTATTTATTTTTAATTAAATTTTTATAATACATTTATTTTTGGCTGAGATATTGAATTTTATTTTTATTTTATGCACATCGTCAAATTAGCTCTAATACCTTGTATATCTATATTACTAAGTTGAGAGAAAATTTTGATGGGGAAAAGGGCTTTGGATCAGAAAACGGAATATTCTAGGCAAGAAAATGGATCATGGAAAGACAAAATTCAAGGAGAACATAGGGCAATAAATAAAGAGAAGACAGATATAACACAAAGGAAACAAAATTTCAGCATAAAGGCGAATCCTTGTGTCCCAGTTCCGGGCTGGGTACTCTAACCACTGAGCTCCCAGGCACAGTAAATCAAGCCTATTAAGATCGTGACCCTATTAATCTGACTATCTACGCAGACTAGAATGTACTTCCAAGGGATTTTTATACAACTCCAACCCAATCTCAATTTGAAACTTTTTATTCATATCACAACGAAAGAAAGAGAAAATACAGGGTTGGCTTGCTGGACGTAACAACTGCTACATGATTTTCGCCATATTTAATTCCTGTATTTCTAAAACATTTTGAAGGCAGAAAGAAAAGATTTAGTACAAGAGAGAAAGAAATTGGACGTGAATAAGCACGTCAAATAAGAAACGAGTGTTTTTTGGTGGTAAGAGAAAGGGACATAGGAAGAGAAGATGATCAAGGAGAAAAAATGGCAGCTCAATTAATCAATCCATAATGAGAAGACAAGTAATTATTGGTCAATGTTGAATATATGATTATAAAAACTTTGATCGTTTTAAACTAATTTTTAAAAGAATGACAAAATTACCTACAAGGAAAAGCTTAGTTAATCACCTGTGAGGTAAAAATTTGTTTTCAAATATATTGACTAATAATAGGGTGATGATATTGTTAGTCGTAACTATGAATCTAGGTTTAAAGTTTATTTTGAGCTTAAAATATACAAAGCTTCAACACTCTAGCGCAGTTCAAGAAATACTTTGACCAAATTAATGAAAATTACTTTCGGGATTAAAGAACAAAGTGAAAATGGTTTGGCAACACTAAGCCTTATCCCTGAGAGACACTCAAGAAGTGTATGAAGAAAGTGCAAAGGAAAGCACGATACACCTTCGGTTGGAGCAAAGAAATTTCACGTAAATTATTGTATAGCTGTTCACTGGCATAGCATAATTGGTACTTCAATAATCCTCAATAATAAATTATGATTTTGAATGCAATAGATTTTATCTCAAATGAGCTGCATAGCCAGACACTTAAAATTTTACAATAGATCTAGATTAAAAGGGTTAAATATTCACGAATATATTATTAGTAAATATACAAAAAGCAGCCCGAAAATCAAAATTAAATTAATGCATCTCAATCATAAACGAAAACAAGTTTAACGAACTCCATGAATAACTGATGGAATATTTGATAAAAACTGCAGTAATTAAGAATAAAAATGGCTTTATTTGAGCCTGTTAGTAACCTATTAGCTCAAAATCAATTCACATGAGAGCAAAAGGAATAAAGCTATCAAAATATTTAAATATTTTATATCACAATAAGCTCCAAGGATAATATCAGAACATAAAATAAAAATATATTGTAGAAGCCAACCAATGACTCTATGAACAATGAAAGCCAAACCGCATTTATCAAGTTCTTAATATATACCAGAAAGTCACATCTCTAAAGGCAAAAAGGTTTTTACATACACATGAGGGCATAAAATGGCAAGAGCAATCCGAAGAGATCCCTTAATTAACTTTATTAGGCGTAAAGGAATTTTGTTTTGGTAAAATTCTCTCCATTTAGTTTAGATGAAATTTAAATTAAAAGAAAGTACACCTGGCGCAATATAATACCTCAACTGTGATTCTTTTACAATACAGCATGGGTGAGTAAGCAAATTAACTATCGGTCAGCCTCGTATAGGAAACACTTAAAAGATCCCTTACAATTGCAATAAACTGACAAGCGCAAAACACTTAATTACCCTAAGTGAATATAACAGGCAGTTTGTATGTGACTGTTGCGAGATAAAGAATGTGAAACGAATCTACATATGACATTCGTGGACAATTGCGAGAGCTTTCACTTTAAACAACAGTGTCTCAGTTCTAAAGTTCATTAAAGAAAAGATCACTTAGTAAATACTACATTGATATCCATTTTTCTCTTAAACAGTATAATTACGCAAAATAATCATTTGGTTCCGTTCAATTAGGAGGCAAATATGGATATTAAAATTACGAAACTCCAAAGATGTTCAAATGAGCAATCAAAGAGAATTCCTCGCTTGACAGAGAAAACAAAAGCGAATTAGAATTAATGTAAGATATTTAAGCCGCTTGATTTTCTCAAGCATAATCCATTATTTATCTCTAGGAGAAACGAATTCACTGAATAAATAAATTGTCCCAAATTAGCATCTCAGATAGACTTAAAATTGGTTAATCAAAGAAAGAAATACTAAATAGTTGCATTCTTTCATCAGAGATAAAAAGGATTAATAATGGAATTATGGATCAGCTAAACAGTATATTTACTGAAAGTACATAGCTTGAAATTCCTTATAGGAACACGGGAAAGGAAATCAGCAAGAGAAAATCAGGTTAATTATAGAAACAAACAGAATTAGATATCAAGACTCAATATAACTATAGATTAAGGAGTAAAATATTAAAACCAATTAGTTTTAATTGTTCAGGAATTACACATTGCAACAGGGGCGCATATCAAAGGAGAAAAGCAAATAACACTTTCGTATAATAAACAGTAGTGGCTCTGATAGTGGAGAAATAAATGCTCTGATCGAAAGAAGACCATTTTTAGTTGTCTAAAGAAACTAATTCAAAACTGGTTACTATTATGAATAAATATAAAAAATGCCCTGGCAGTAAGTAGAATCTTTGTATATATTAGCTCCAGGTGAGAAATTTGTTTTTATCTTACGAGGGTCGGTCAATAAGTTTTGCAATTCGGATATAAGGAAACAAGATATGAGGAAAAGTGTCTTATTATTTTTCAATATAACTACCCTCGACTTCAATGCACTTGCGCCACTTGTCTCTGAAGCTTCGAATTCCCGACAACCAGAAATCTTCCAACTGCTGTTCAATTCACTCCTGCACGGCGAGCTGGACATCTTCATCGTCCCCAAACTGGCGTCCACGTAATACAGCCTTGAGCTGGTGGAATAAAAAGTAGTCGCTATGGCACAGATCTGGACTGTAGGGGTGATGGTTAAGCTCCTCGAATCCGCACTCGCTCAGGGCAGCATGTGCAACTCTGGCCTTTTGGACTTTGACGACGTTTAAGTCGATCATAGGGCGTGAGTTTTCTAGGGATCCAACGGGCAGAGACCTTGGTCATGGTCAAATTGTCGTGGATGATGTTGATAACACTTCCATGTGACATTCAAAGCTCTCGCTTGATTCCTCCGACCTTCACCTATCGATTTTCGAGGATCATCCTCTCCACACGGGCCACATTGTCCTTGTTGGTCACGTCTGACGGGCGTCCTGGATGGCGGTAATCTTCAAGGATCTCACGACCATGGCGAAACTCTCTATTCCAGAGAGCAATTGTTGCATAGGAAGAGGCGATGTCGGTGTACACTGCAACCATGCGTTCATGGATCTATTTTGCATTCTTGCCTTCCTCGGTCAAAAATTTGATCACTGCGTGGCGCTCAACCTTCTCCATTGTTGAAAAAGTTGTGACAGACGATCTGCGATCAGCTACTGCTTCTTAAATAGACGACGCAGGAGCGTGTGGCTGCAGGTCCTAACTTGGCATAACTTGTCCTAACGCACCCTCAAACAGCCATCCCCCTTCCACTGTTTTGCTCTACCGATTCGCAAAACTTATTGACCGACCCTCTTTATTCGAAAAAATAAGCAATAGCAAGCAATTACTTAGGTGAATACTTTCAAAGTAGGACTAAACTAGTTCTCTAGGTGAAGACTAGTATAAAATGTCAGGATTTTCCTGTTTTAATTGTCTATCCTTAACATAAGGGCGATAGCGTTACGAGAATATAATTTGTTATCAGAAGGGACCACTAACTTGAGATATAGGTGATAATTTGGAGTAAAAATTATCCCCTTAAATTTTATGGAGGTAAATTCAAGCTTGTTAATTTTGGAAATAAAATTTTTAGTTATTCTGAGTACAAATTTGAAATTGATTTTTGTAATGGTGAGTAAGACAATTGAAAAAATGCAACACTCTCGTAATTTAGGCAATAATTTTGTTCCCCAAATTATCGCCTATATTTCAAGATGTCAGTACCTATTGGCTTTTTTATCCGTAGCTACAGGAACCAAAATAGGAAAACATTGAATTTTTATTATGCACCAATGAATTTTGATCATATTATTGCTTGCTATTATTTTTTTTATAATTGATATTAAAATAAATATTCATTTTTCACCTTGAGCTAAAATAGACAAAGCGGAAGTAAAAAGACGAATTAGATCAATTGTAGAAAGAACATGGCAAACTAAACAGAGGAAACCCGCTAGGTTTCAAGCTCATCAGACTAACTTTACAGTAACGAAATGTAATAGGTTGAAAACTAGGGGGAAACAAGTAGAGATCATTATTGGAATTCAGACAAAAGGAGAAAGTGATGTATTGGTAAGTTAAAATACTTAGAACCAGATAAATACTCAATAACCCAAGTTGCTTGCCATCAATTTTTCAAATTTTAAGATTAAGGTCTAGATAAGAATACATATCGCAAGAGGGATTCAAACAGTTTTAACTCTATAGATTGAGGAAATGGTCTAGGTTAATTTATGAATTTAAAGAAATTCAAGCAAATCAATTCTATAATTATTCTCTGAAACTTCTTTAACTCTCCAAAGGTTGTATTAGAAAATTTACTCCTAATATTTACAGTTTTTCTACAAACGAACGCTTGGAATTTATCATCGACACAACCATACTTTCCCATTACTATGTTTTATATTCTAACCAAGCACAAATTTACTTATCTATTTTTTGATGCCATTCACCGTTTTTGGCATTGGAGCGCTATATTTGTAACATCTTTTTTCACCTAAAGTTTATTCAGAGCATAATTACTAACGAAAATACCCTCACTAACCCGTCCCTTACACACCTATGATATTCGATGGGTCCACTTCTCTGTCTGCCATTCATATTCCTTTCAGAAATTTCTCTACATAATTAGTGTTTTTCTAGGTCTTCCATAAAATCGTACACCAGAACATTTACTTTTTACTTTTTGTCTGCTGTCATTCATTTCTAACATGCAGTAACTGAGACCTTCACTCATAATATACACCCCTTATCCATTCTACCTTTACTCAATCTTCCATTCTATAACCAACTATTCTTCCTAAGTTGGTTATTTGCACTTCTCTCGCTAATGGTCTTTCCCTTCTCTATATATCAGTTTCACTACCAAACACTAAATTTAGTAATAGATTATTCCTCTACCCAAACGGTTACTATTCACTAACACTCAAACCACTCAATGAGACCTCCATAGTATTTCAAAAGACCCCGAACATTATTATGGTAGTTTGCATTAGTCATGTTATCCAAGAAAATCATGTTTGCCCATAGCTCGCATCAAGAAACTTAACATCATATCAAAATCTTTCCTCATCACAAAACACCATAACCCAATTTTTATTTGCTACTATTTTTAACCTATTGGCACACCTTTACATATATATCAATTAAGATTTCCAAATCTTTCCTACATTCATCACTTAATTACAGGTCATCAGCATACACAACCATTCCTCATCAGTCTAGTAACATTGTCCCTCAACAATACTCGTACTTTGCTTAGCAGCGAATATATAAATATATTTTACCACGTCTCATTCCTTAGGCTAACGAACTAATACTTAAAACTACTCCCTCTGGGCATCTTTCCTCCAAGCATATGAGTTACACCTTTAAACGTTTGTACACCTTCCAACATTTACCCCGTCTTTATACATTCCTTAAACTTATCAAAACGCTTTATCTACCACTCGACCACAGTTCAATATAAGTACAAGCGCCTTACTTCTACCGGAAATTAGTTCCTTAAACTTTGTCCACATTTACTCAATTACTATGTTCATACGTACTACATCATTCCTGTCCCAGTCAAGCGTCGTTCATTTTAATTTTCTTCTTGCAGCTATCTTCTCTTCACGTCGACACACCAACTTCTTGTTTAAACTTTGAAAGTAAAATTGTCTATCTAAAAATGTCCCTACTCATCCTTTTCATAGACTTTGCATCAAATCGGTCTGATTATGTATCGCGTTCCAGTGTAAAATCCTTTCATACAAAAAGATATATAAAGCTGAACAACGGACAACTTTAAAGGAAAAAAAGGATTATGAGTACTTTTCCCCTTATTAACAAAGATCATTTAAAGGCATGACTTAATAAAGACAAAAGTCATTTGAATCCTCTTTTTCCTTGAAGTTTCTTCCGTTCCATTTGCTTCTCATCCCTTTTTCTAAACTATTAATGATATAGATGAGGAATATGCCCCTAAATACAATAATAACTTTCAGTATGGTTAAATATTACAGTAAAAATAGAAATATATTTGTTAAAGACAATCATCAAAATGAAATACCGACTAACAAAAAAAATATTCACACAATTTTATACAAAGACCAGGCAATGGCTTCGCCACTTTCCCCGTAGGTGGGAGCTTGCGCTTCGCTACTAAGATTAAAATTCAAAATCCCCCCAAAAGATGACATGGTTAGATTTTTATCATTTTTCTGAACTTCGCCAATTATAATAATTTTAAAAAGCAACCCTAAACTAAATTTCCCCCCTTTTAAAATAAATACCACGTTACTAAAATATAGTTATAGAAGAAGATATATAAAAATAAATTTCCTGAACTTCAGCATTTTTAATTCTTTGGATTATAAAAAATGTACAAAATTTCTATACTTATATTTATTTCTGAACTTCACCATTTTGGTTCTTGATTTTATCAAAGAATTATTAGAAATAACTTTGATGAAAAAAAAACATGTCATAACCAAACTAAGATGAAATTATTATTCAAATACTCGAAAAAAGCCTCTTCTTAAATTATAGAGTTAGTGATTAGTAAGATAAACTTGTGAAATAAAAAAATGGAGGTCAATCATTTTAATATTTCAACTGATACATATATGGAATTATGAGAATAGGTTACGTTAAGCATTGGTCTGAATACCAATACAAATATATTTATTAATACTGCTGTTTCTACTGATGTGGTGGTTTAAAATTCAACATTAATGGTCTGTCTTATGAGAAGAAAGGGGTCTACATAAAATGTGTGAGATAAAGTATTTAAAACGTAGGTGCCATTTGCCCATTTTTTTCAGATAAACAAGGCTCTAGAAACAAGTCGGTGTTATTTGAAAAGGGATTTCTTTGTCTTGGAAGAAAATGAGGAATTTATAAAATACAGACAACTGAACAAAGCGAAGGGAACACAAAAGGATGTGGAGACATAAAAAAATTGAGTGGGTGTTGGTTTCTTACTTATGATGCTCCAGGGTCGCTCCCCTTGGCTAGAAAGCACGATGAACTCCAGCAACCGGATGGTTTTCTCTCAGAGCGCACGTAAGTCGAGCACCTAGATGTATTCTCTCAGTATGCCTGTGTTGTGCATGCTCTATGCATTATGCGGGAACTATGTGTTTCCTCTAAGTAGCATGGACAGATATCTGGCTTACTTAGGCAGATGGGGTATTTGCACGTATTTAATATAGTGTGGTCAGCACGCCGAGGCCATATAACGGTGGTTCGTTGTTTACAAGTTTTATTACTGGTAGCTCCGAAAGCGAAAACTAAAAGGTGTATCTCAGAAATCCTAGAAATGAGGCTCAGAAGGTTGTGTTGAGGTAAGGGCATGCAAAAATATGTATAAGTATTGTGCAAGTGTAAGGTGAGCCCTACTGTCGAAAATTTTAAGTTTGCCTATAGTTAAGAAATTATCATATCAACTTTCACACATGTAGTTAGAAAAATTAAGGAGAAACTAGCCAGGATTGATTTATCCTTATACGGGATGACAGAATTAATAACCATAGGAATTCAAAATCAACATGTGAAGATTTCCTCTCTATAGAAATGAACAGAGATAGCCAAAAGGTAATGTCTTACTGATTAATTTCTTTTTTTTTCATTTAAGAAGTCTATTTTGGAGACTGCCTACCTGGGTATGAGGCGCCAAAATAATATTAACCTAAAAATAGACTATTTTAGAAAGGACAACAGAAAAAAACATAAACAAATAAAAGTAACAAAACTATCGCAAACGAGAAAAAAGAAAGACTGAAGAAGCAGAGAAACGCACACTGCGTCTTTGGAGGGGAGCTCGTCTCTTCACAGTGCCGAAGTACACGCTTAAGGACAAAAAAGGTTGCCGGATGGGTATTACCTTCTTTCGTTATAAGACGGTAAGCGGAGATCTACAAAAATGGGCGATTTAGACAAGATCAAATTAGTGAACGAAGTAGAGTTGCAGGTCACGATTAGAGTCGATCAATAATTGTGAATAGCTGCGGGCATTAGACCGAGAAGCCATGCCCTAGGATGCTTAACCCTGGGTAGTTTGAATGAGAGGAAGTTCTCCTCCTCTATGCACCAGTTTAACAGTCTACACTGGGTGTCTTTCCTCTCGTTGACTAGGCGCAGTAGACCTAAAGGAGCCAAGAGCAGCGGGCTACTAGCTAAGCTTAGAAGTTTTGGATGTCCTAGGGCGCGAAAGGACTAATTTTCTGATCTCTCGACGAGTGATTCAGTTTGCAGTTTAGACGATCAGGACCTCCTTGCTCAAAGTAAAAGAGACAGGCTGCTTTGAGATAACAAGGTATAGCTTTCCAGAATTCGCACACTTAGCCTTAAACTATTCAGCTATATCGAATAAAACATTGAAAAAAATAACCCAAATTTTCAGTTGACCCGAATTTGCAAACAAAAATGATATTGGTATGGCTAAAGCGGTGACAGTGGTAACCCTCAGCGCTAATGTCACGAATAACCTAACTTTATATGGATACCATTTGGCTCATAACTACACAGGGTGATTGTCAAGATTGAACGTGACGAAGAGTGTAATGGTGGGTTTCGAATCCTCTCCCTGTTTTATATTCAAATGTTCAACTTAACCCCTTCTTGCTCGACTAGCTCATCTGTGATGACTTTTTAGGGGTAGTCAACCAGTCTCATCGTATAGACTACCACATTCACAAAGTTAAAAGTGGAGTTCGGCGTCACTTGTACATATGAGCTATCAAGTGTCAAAAGAGTTCTTACTATGGCAGCCTGGAAAGGGTCAGCCGCATTCGTCAGAAAGGTCCCTTCTGCTAAACGGATAACATTCGGCTCCCTACCGTGAACCATAGTTAATGCCTGACGCTGATGGAAAATGTGTCCTATGGAAAGCATGCTCTGATGAGTTGAGAAAACTATCACCTAGACCCCTCTCAATTATGCGTTTTGGGACTCCTCTCCAGCCATTTAGTGCAACTCGTGGATCTAATTGCAAACCTTAGCCTGGTCAACTGCTGAAATGTCAGGGGCCCATCTGTTCCAAGTTACAAAAATAAAGGTTTCTCTTATTTTTTTTCTTTTAATAAGAGTAGGAGCGTGTTGAGGGCACACTCCTTCCCTTATGTCCCAAAGGAAGCCCTGAGACCAGCCGTGCTAGCTTTGACCCAGTCCTCTCCAAAATATAAAAATATCCGACCACCTGTTGAGCCCCATTGAAGAGAAGAGGGACACATTTTCTTGCGAGTCCTTGGGGTCTGTGTACTCCTGATAAGAGCTCACCTAGAAGCATACTTAGGTTTGAGGGTGTTTCCCACCGAGTTATTGTCCCCTTTGGGGTTTGGGCGCCTTTGGGTTCTCGCTCACCTGATGGTGGGGGAGTCTTAAATTTGGCCATCCGCCCAGACTATAGGAGATTCCGATGCTGGACATGCTAGGTCTATGGTCACCTGGTATTCCTAAGTCATAGAAGCCGGCGAGTCGAAAAACATAATGAAAATTTCGCGCTCAGGTACGCCGGCACCAAAGAGGGTCAAAATACGTGGATCATTTAAGGGAGGGGGGGCGCGACCTAATAGAGACCCTATCGCAATTTTGTAGGGATTTGCTCTGTCTATACGCTACTATGAAATAATGCGTGATCCTTCAGCGCTATTTAAACGTACTTTTTTAACTTTAGTGGGCCCATGCGAAAAAGAAGGTGGGGTTCCTGATAACTAAACTAGAGTCACCCGGAGTGAGTTTGATGAAGAGTATAGAAGAGGAAATTTCTTAGATGCAGATGTAGAAGAGACGGATAGGAGTTTGTAGCCGTGGGTCGGCTTCAAAAGATGTTAAGGAAAACTCTTTGTCCGGTCGGGAGTGGTGGAGTAGGCCCGTTTAACATTCGAAGGGTTACCACAAGTCATCTATTCCTCCTCGCCACATAGGGATGATGAAGCCGTGCTTGGAAGAGGCTCAATTTTTTTTCTTTTCAGACCTTCAGTTTTGAAAATAGTTAGTTAAAAGAAAAGAAAAGTATGGATAAGGATATTTGGAACTCCCAAAGTCTTAGAGAAAAAGTAAAATGTGCCCATAGGTTAAAAAAAATAAAACAAGATCTGCTGACCAAAAGTCCGTGCTCTCACTTATTCTAATTTATGACTTTACGACCTTCAAAACTTTCCATAAATCTCGGAGTAACATTGGGAGGACCTTGGCAATTATAACCCTTTAGAAGAGAATGTAAAACAACATTAGAGTTTAAAATCTCGTTATAATCGGCCGAATAATTATGATGTTATTGAAAAATAATTACCCGGCTAATCTTGTGAGGACTTTGACAATTATAGCATTCGAAAGAGAATGCAAAACAACATAAGGGTTTCAAATTTTGTTAGAAAGGTCCAAATAGTTATGATCTAATAGCCAAGAGAAAATAATTCCTGGGTTAATCTTGGTAGGACCTTAACAATGATATCATTCGAAAGAGAATGTAAAACAACATCTGCTTTCAAATTTCGTTAGAATCGCCTGAAGAGTTATGATGTTATTGCGAAATAATTCATAGATTAACCTTGGGACGACTTTACTAATTATATCATTCGAAAAAAGAATGTAAAACAACATAAGGGGTTTCAACTTTCGTTAAAAGCGACCAAATAGTTATGATGTTATTACCAAAATAAAATAATTCCCGGCCTAAACTATGGAGGATCTTGACCATTATATAATTTGAAAGAGAATGTAAACCAACATAAGGGTTTAAATTTCGTTAGAATCGGCCCAATAGTAACAATTTTATTACCAAAAAAAAGAAGCCTGTGACTAAAAATCAGATCAATTACATGTTATCGGCCTGCGGATGTGCAATAAGATGGGTCTTGAAAATCCGACAAGACCTATTCGTCATCTTCTTTCTTACGCTTTGACCCATAAGTTTAGGGAAATCGTTTTGTCAGTTTCGATGTATTCTTGCGGCTAGGAGGCCGTAAGGGCCGGGAGCGAGTTTTGGTGTAATTTTTATGTAGTCTTTTGTTTCCTCCACGCTGGAAGGGTTTATTAATGTGGTAACTTTATCGAGTACCTTGATTTCTATCAGGGAGGGTGAGCCCAAGATCACCAGCATGAAGCCGACACATTTCCCTGACTTCCTAAAGTGCTCTTGCTCGCATAGTTAAGGTGCGTTGTAGGTGTGTACCGTGATCCTGTTGGACTTGACTGCATCAAGCTTGTCATTACTAGTAGTATGAGTGAATGTGCGGCTATTGTGTAGCAGATTAAATGTTTTGGTGGCTCCGTGTCTAACATTCCCCTTACGCGCAGCCAGAAGAGGAAGAGTCAGGGCAGCGAGTGTCTCCGCGATGCGGGATCACCTTGCGCCACTGGCGGTTCCGATCAAGTTGCATGCATTCATTGAAGGATGCGGGCACGTAGAATTGTGATGTAGTGTTGTCGTGGGCCTCTGTTATACTCGTTATTGTACACTGTTAGGAGTCTTTGTGCGTGAAGTGTTTAATGTATTTGTGATTCTTGTGCGGTGTTTATGGTATTCATAATTGTACTTCAGTGGTTGTGTAAGTATAAAAGTTTGGCTTACTGGAGATTGAGGTTGTGTTGAGTGTTTTTGGTTATGTATCCCTTGAACTCCTCGCAGTTTGTATTACTGTAATCGTAGAGTGGTGGTGTGGGAAGTTGTGAATGGTATGCGTTTAGAACTCGCCGCCAAAGAGTAGACGATTATGGTTAGATAAAGCCCAGAGAGGGACGGAACGTCAATGTGTTGCTGTTGTCGTGGAGGGAATTATTATATGACCACTAGAATTGGGCGTCAATCTGTTTGTACCTTTTATCCTAGAAATGACAGGTCCAGTTTGTTTATGAAAGTTTGGTGTATGCAGCACCTAAATAGGATCGCTGATCCTAGATTCGGTGCCTATAGGAAAGGATACGTGTGGTAACATGCAATGCGAAGCCTAGTGTTAGGAGGGTGTAGGCTGATGGAGTTCAATAGTAAAACATCATGTATTTGAGTGTTAAGTAACCAGATGGTGATAGTGTGGCGAACACCTTGCCAATTGTGTATTGTCGTGGTATGATAATATATTATATCAATACTATATTATATCTATGGGAGAGGACCAATAACTTAAAAGAAAACCGACAAAAGGGACGGAAAACCACGCGTTCAGACGGACTGAGTAACGAGAGAGTGCAACGAGGTCAGATAAATTATGGACAATGGCAAAGTTCAAGGTTATTTAAAGAGACATGTACAAAAATAGAATTTTATTTACACAAAAAAAATAATAAAAGAATTGAAGGGTAAAATTACCTCAGAGAATTAACGGGCAAAAATCACATCAATAAACGAAGGGGGGAAGATTAATTAAATTGGGTTACTGAAGGGGGGTTGGCTTACGGATGTCTTCTGTACGTGAGGTGAGACCGCTCGGACTTCAGAGCGGGAGGTTGGAGTCATGACGGTTCTCCAAAAGCAGGGTGGGGGTAACTTCCGGTCCAGGGGAGAGTATTTCGGCTACCAGAAATGAGTTGGGCTTCGACAGGTGTTGATGAAAAAAGTCGGGAAAATCACTCGGGGCGATCGTTCAGTGAAATTACCTCCTGGCTGGGGCGAATTCCAAATACACAAAATAGTCCAGCTGTCACTTTGCTTTGTTGCTAGCACTTGACTTGGAACCATGGGGAAATCTTCTGGGTTCTGGCGAGACTTCTCAACTCTGTGTGTCTTCCGGGGAGTCGAGCGTTATTTATATATGAGGTTCTCCCCAGAGTTGGGGGTTAGCGGGAAATAGCTCTACTCTCGAAGGGCCTTGAATCTTCTTGCAGAGCTATTTTAGCCCGCCTAAAGGTGAATCGTGGGAAACTCGATTCGACGCTACCGCTTGTGGAAGGGGGGGGGGAGGCTTTCCACTTTAGGCCTAGCTGGGCCTTCTGCTGCACATGGGAGTTCCTTTCCACTAAAGATCTTCCACGTGGGAATTCCCTCACACGTATGTTTAGTCGTGTCATACTAAGCGTGCCTATGGCCGTGAACTTACTACACATGTGGCAATGGTAGACTGAACAGTTTCACGCTCCTTAAACTCTTGGCATCGCACCAAGAGAGTCAGAGACGATGCAGTGTCCTTCTCGCGTGTTCGAGGGGGGGATGGTTTGGAGGAAGATGAGGAGTGTGTAGGTTGTGTAAGCTTTTTGTGTATTATGGTGAGTGCTATACTGGGTTAAGATGAGATGGCCAGATGAGTCTTAGCACGGATGAGTGGAGTGGTATAGGGGAGGGTGTGGATAGTGTAAGCAGAGATGCTTATAGGGGAAGGGGAGGAGGGGAGAGCGGAAGGAGGGTTGGGTACTGCAGAAGGAGAGGCGTGGTTGGTGAAATGAGGAGAGGCTATTGGCAGAATAGCTGTGTACAGTGGGAGGAAAGAATAGGAGGGTTGAAGGGGCGGGCTTGGACAGTGGAAGGAGGGGAAGGAACAGTGAAGGTGCTCTAGCTTAGGCTGAAGAAAGGAAGGACAGAATAGTATGGTGGAGAAGAAAAGGATTGGAAAAGGATGAATTAGGTAGGAGTGTGTTTGTGCACCCTGGTATGGTGATAAGTGGAGGACGTTTGTTTCTATGTTTCCCTATTTGAGCGAACACCGTCTCGGGAAAGGCAATTTGCACAAGTCGATGTTTTTACATAGAGCAAGTTTATGACGCTGTCGTATAAGTGACAGTCACCCCTGACATGTGTTTTGGGGTTGCCAGAGATGTTGCCTTTCTCACTCTATTGGTCTCACTGAATCGCCCTATCTCGCTCATTCTCAATTGCTCTCAAACTAACACTCACACTATCGTTCTCTTTCTTTATCGCTATCTCTCTCTATTTATTGCTCTCATTCTCTATATCGTTCTCTTTCGACCAGAATTGGTATGTCTATCACTCACTTTCTGTGTCTACCACCAAAAAAAACGAGAAAACCTCAGACCAAGAATCCTAGGTCAGCAGTGGTGGAGCAACACAAAATCAAACTCAGAGAGAGAGAGAAGACAGAACTGGTGGACAGTTCCCATTCGCGCAATAACGAAACAAGTAGGAAATACAAAGCTAAGTTACCCAAACGGAAGTTTGCCTTATTCGCCTCGGAGCAGGACCCATTCCCACCTTCCACACCAGCGCAAATTAATTCCAACAAAAACTAAGAAGATCTTCGCCAGAAGCGTTCTCATTCTCATTCTCCAAAACGACAGTGATAAAACCTTATTAATAGATTAAATGTATTAAACTTAAAGGGAAAGACCTGTAATTACACAGAAATTCCAGTTGCATGATTTGGATATTATCTAATATCGGATCATGGAGTCAACACAAAAAAGCAAAATAACAAGGTCTGCTCACCAAATTTGTGTGCTCTCACTTATTTTGAGTTATTACCTTACGACCTAAAAAACTTTAAATAATTCCCGAACTAACCTTGGGATGACCCTGACAATTATACCATTCGAAAAAAAATGTAAGACAACATAAGGGTGTCAAATTTCGTTATAATTGGCCAAATAGTTACAATGTTATTCCTAAAGCAAAAGAAAAGCAAAAAGGGGACCGACCGACCGACTGAAATACTTAAATATAGAGGCGTACGCGACTAAAAATATCAAACCACATAGTCATAAGCAATAAACACTGACACGAGCTATTTGATGTGGCGGCAATCCCCCTAAGAATAACTGTTACATTCAGGGAGCTTCCTGAGCTCGACGAAACGTAAGTTTTTTATTTCACTTGAAGAAATTGCAGAACAAACTAAATCATTCTAGCTCAGTGGGTAGGGCGTTGGCCTCCCAAGGTCACGGTAGCCGGTTCAATTCTGAATCTCGGCATGAGCGGACACAAACGTTAGCGCACGTTGAGATCTGGCTACTGATTGGTGGCCGCGCTGTGTTTACCCCGTTTTCAGGTGGGTAGATCATACACCTCTAACCTTATACATAGCCAATCACAACACTGCTTTCTTTCCTCTCCCGCCTTCACAGCACAACACCCGCACATACTCTCTGTTCCAAGGAATCTTGCCGATGGGTATCTATATCCACGTATCTCTGACGCGGAACAGGTCCCTCTCCCTGAGGTTACGAAGGCTTTCACCTGAACACTGTTTGGTGTCATAAACATAGTACTTTATGACACCTCTCACCAAAAGAGAACCGGCTCCTGGGGCCTTCGGGCCGACCAGCGATTGCAATACTGATCTTATATAAAATTTCTCTTTTCCGTTGGAGATCCTCCCAGTATCATGGAAGGCTTGGTGATTACTAACTAACTAACTAACAAACTGCTAACATACACCTCTAAAGGTTCTTTTTGATGGTTAAGTGATGCTTATTTTCGTAAAAGCGGCGCCTTTTCATTGCCAACAAATTCTCAATCGGTTTAATATCTCGAGAATTTCGTAGCCAATCGATGATTTTTGAACAGTTAAGCCATTATCTCCAAGCCACACCATGGTAAATTGAGGCGGGTCAATGGGGGCCTCATACTCTGCTATGATGGTTTCGTTTAGGAAGTTACAAGAGAAGTTCGAATTTATTTTACGTTGACAGAGACAGAAAAAGGACCTTTGTGTTATATCCCATTCATGAGACCTGCTCAGAGCATGACGCCCCCCCCCCCACCTTTTTCCGCCTCAACTTGCAGTCTTAGTGATTTACCCTGTAAGAAACCAACCTCTCTGCCAGCCATCTGACCACCCGAATAAATCCGTTTTTCTTCCTCTATCCATATGGCAATATAAATAAAAGGTAAAGTACCTGACAATGCTATTGAGCAGAGACAGGCTTTAGAGAGTCGGGCATAGTTTTTCAACATATATGTATTACGGATGGATCAGCGACCAAGCCCAAAGTAATACACCCCACTCCAGACTGCCATAGCAAGCTTGGTTCCATGGTTTCGAGAGTAACCATATCATTCTTATCACAACGTTCTTTCTAGCACCAATCTAGATTCCAGTTTAGCCACGCAAGAGATACCCTAAATTCAACTGGAAGCTATATAAACGGCTAATGAACGGCTATAGCCTGGCAGATTTGAGTGAGGCAACGCCGAAATAAATCGACGATTAGCTAAATAAGATCACTAGCCACATCGCCATAGAAAACCACAGCGTGACTTCAATGGTAGTTGAACCAATGGCTCAGCCAAATTGGCCACAGAAGATGAACGACTAGCGAGAGACCATAGAGATATCTTCGAATCAATAAAGAAGGGACTAAACGTCGAAAATCCACACGCATGGGACAACTTTGGGAAGAAATAAGAAAACATTATCAATTGAAAACTAAGATAGGAACAAGTGCATCAGCAAGCTGGATGGGGAGAGCAATTCCAAGATATTATGGAGGATTATCGGCATACTGAAGAGATTACCAGATAAAGCAAAATCAGAATCAAATAATACTGTGAGTCTTACATGGCCCAGTAAATTTAGAGGAGTTTGCGCTAATTATGGAAAACTCTTCTAAATCAGACAAGAAAGAACGTTGAATTTGACGGTCAAATTATAGGCGAGCTCAAAGCAATTATATGTTTCGCACGAACCTGAATATAGATATCTCCAGAAAAAGGGAGATGTCAGGCAACGACCTCACTGCAATGACAGAAATGAAAGGTCCAGGCAAAGGAAACAGCTACCGAAGTTATCAAATGTAGAAAATTCAAAACAAACCCCCATCTTATATTTGTTAAGTAAAAAAGAGTGAACAAATCTCTCAAAGAGAACATCCATGACCCATTGGAGTTATATTTAAGAAAAAAACAGTCGTAAGGAAACACTGATTCCCGACCGAACGGAAAACTGCTCTGAGGAAAATATGGAACTAATCTACGTTTGCATCCACACAACGAGGGAGAGTAACTGGAAGAGTTGAGTGAAATGAAAAAAAGAAGAAAAAGAGAAAGCAATATAAAAGAATTAAAGACTTGAATACTTAAGATTTAACATCCATAAAAGAGGTCTGAAAAATCTATCAAAATAGGACAAACATTTAGAAAACTAATTAAATTAAGTGAAAAAGAAAAAGAGGGTAAACAAATTTCAGGGCAACTCTTCTCAAAACATTATTTCTCTTTTTACCACCACCACCCGCTTTATAACAGCAAACTCACACTATTCTACTATTTACCTACTCATCTTCATCATCACCAGCTCATTTTATCCTGAGGATGACGCATGGATGGTGTTAAAAGAGGTTGTGAATATTAAATGATTGCCACATGATAGACTTTCCTCTAGTCTTATGAGCATCTGAGAAGAGTGTTGTGGCAACTAAAATGGCTCATTTCATTCTCGTGTACACAAGATGCATTGCAATGAAGTCAGCCCCCACCCCCCACCCCACACCCCTGGGTAGAAATGAAGAGAGTGTACATACAAAAATATATATTTAGAGCGATATGTCGCTATTAAATGGTCTTGAATCTTAAGAACTGGGTAAAGTAACATCAGAATAGCTATGAAGAAGCTAATATAAAGTCCTCGCTCACTGAAAACTTCGTACCACTGTCTTTACCTCCCCCGCCACTGGGGCGCATTTTGACCCCATTAGGCTAAAGCCTAAAGCAGACCCTGCCGCGCACGTGAAAGCAAAGTTAAGCTCTTAGGTTGAGATTAGTTCGCGGATGGTGTCGCGATTAGGATACATTTTATGTCATTTGCCATGTTCATACTCCACTGAGATACGAGGTGGACGGTACGATTGCTAAACTCCAGACCTTCAATGGGATATTATTGTTACTATTCATTAAAAGAAAACAAACGTGGAATGTCCATCAGACACTTCGTGAGGGGAAATTCGTATAAATTGATGATGTTAGGAATCTGAACATAGGAGAGGGGGGATGGCACATGCCCCGATTAGTCTAGATAATAATCACCACGGTCATTAGAATCCACGCACCTCTCCATAAACGGCTCAATATCACGTTGGAAGCAGACCTCACTACGAGAGGAAGGGGGGCCCAAAATCCCAAAGATGCCAGTTGGATATGTGAATCAGATCCCCAGTTATAAACGCTTGGTTAGAATCCGCGCGTTCTGGTAGATACCCCTTCGTATGTTGCCAACTTAATTTCAATGGTTCCCTGTTCCTTTTCAGAGAATGTTAACAAGTAGGGTGTCGCCTTTGAAATGTTAACTACCTCTTAAAATAAAAGAGTTTCCTCAGAACAGACATGATTATTGTTTCTAGATCAAAACTTTCCTGTTTCATGTTAATATCAAATTATTTTTATCTGAGTGCATTCTCACGCCTCTTTCTAAGCTTAAACCTATGTGGAGAGCTACATACACCTGTATTATTTTTAACTGATTAGAAGTCTTACACATTTAGGTAACAGTGAGAAAGTTATAATTTATTTAGTAGCTTAATCATTACTCCCTCTATTACTAGCGTGCAAAGCAAAATAAGTCTAAAAACTCATATATCGACATAAGACTAAGCCTAGCTGGCCATTATTAAGTGAGTTTCAATGGTTTGACGATATATATATATACATATACAACAATCGGTTAAAAAGTAGGCTAAGATGCGAAAATCATTTCATTAACTATTTCATGGTTCGTAAATTTTGTTAAAAGCCTATGAAATACAAGATTCAATGAGCACATTAAATAGTCGCTTGCTTTACTCATAGTTGGGCCTTAACTTGGCGATGGCTATGATATTATAATCACTGATCTATTACTGAGGATCTTTAAAAACATACTAATCTTTGCCAAGTTTATTATTAAGTGATTAAAAATGTCTGCTATTCTTAGGATTCATGTGTTTGATTTCTAACATGATTATATATTTTGATGCGCTACAGACGTAGCTAGAGTTTCCTTCCTTTTTTAAGCTCTAAAGTAATCTTCTGATACTTTGAGTAATAGTAGATGTGCTTCATTGCAAATCTTACATTCATTGCCAATGAACTTTTCCAATTATCCTACCAGGAGGTGCACATTCAGACAGACCATTTCCAGTTAAAAACTATCTATTACTCTTTATTACTTGACTCACTAAATTCATCTCCGAGCAGACGGTACAAGTGTCCGGCGAAACGGTTGTTCCCTTTGATTCATGATTTAAACTCGTGCAGAAAACGCGTTCACAGCAGATTTTTGTCGAGTCGTGTTTTTGTGTGTTTATCCTGTCAACCTACTTTTTAGCCATTGTCTGTTTAAACACCGTCTATAGTAGCTTCATGTTGCAAAAACTGGTTACATGTGTTGCCATTCCAACGATTTCATTCTTACCAATATTAATTATAGCTTATAAGAAAACCGATATATTTTCGGGAAGCGGACATATAAAAGAGACAGAAAAGAGGTTCGGATTGATATTTTCATTAATATTTTGGTAGTTACAGATACATTTTTAAGAGAGTCTGATACCTCTAAAATAGTGAAGATAACACCAATTTCACATAGTTTTATACACATTCACCAGGTGTGCCCAAATCGTTTGATTAGCTTTGTGGTAATTTATACACCACCAGAATCAAGTAACCTTGTTTTCATTGATGAGCTTAAATTATATTTAGAGACTATGGAATATGACTTAAGAAACGTTTATGTGTTAGGTAATTTTAATATGTGGTTGGATAATATTAATGATACATTTTCTAATTGGTTTATTGAAATACTGGCTTCATTATACTTTGAGAACGAGGTTAATGAAGTGACATCTAGGTCAGGACATCTTTTAGATTTAGTAATATGTGATAAGAAGTTAGAATTTCTATATGATATTGAAGTAGAGTCTGATATTTTCTTTATCACCATTTCATAAACTGATATTATTCAAATTGAATATGTTAGAAAAGCGACAAAATAAGAAGAGGGTTTTGCTAAGAATTAAGACAAATTTTAATCCAAAGTGTTGGTTGATGGAGTGTTGTCAGCCATAGGTGAATTGATAATATTCTCATTACATGTGACCTAGCAGCATCTAATTGACTGCAGAATGGTGATTGACTGCCTCGGTTGTCTTTTAAACTCTTTTAAGAATAATATGGAAAGTAACTATAATGAAATCTGCCCGTATGTAGAGAAAGATGTAGTTGAAAGAGAATTTACTCCTTGATATAATTCTGAAATAAAGAATATTAAAAAACTTAGGAGACAGAATATAAAAATGATTATACCTACGTAAGGAACTATGTAAATACATTGATAAGAAAATCTAAAGTTACTTGCTACATACAAAAAATAATTGATGCAGGTACAAATATGAAGAAGCTTTATGATCTGTTTAATTCTTTAAATGGCTATAAAAGACAAACTAAATTGCCGAAAGGATATTCTGAAGAAATAATTGCCAAACACTTTTTGAAACATCTTAAGGAAAAAATATCACATTTAATAACTATTTTTGGTAATGAAGTGAGTCATTGTGGGTTTTTCATACTAGATCTCCCATATGTAAAGTTAACCAAATTTACTCAGGAAGATGTCACAGTGATAGACAACATTGTGAAAAGAGTAAATAAAACCTATTGTAAAGTAGACCCTGTCCCGGTCTCTGATATTTTAATTGCTAAAAGGTTTTCGGACATTGTATATAATTTTTCAAAGATTGTAAATTTAAATATTGCTGAGAAAAAATTCCCTGAAAGTGAAAAATTAGCTATAGTTAAGCCAACATTGAAGGGTTCATTAGACCATCAGCTTCTGCAGTCCTACAGAGCAGTGTCAAATCTATTATTTCGGTCAAAAATAATCGAAAATGTTATTTTAGATCAACTCGTGGATCATTTAAGTACGATAAATATTTTTCCTGATTCTCAATCTACTTATTGGAGACTTTATTTATTCTACAGAGACTGCTATATGTGCTCTCATTAGTGATCTCTGGGAGATGATGGGTAATGTAGAGTGTGGTATATTTTTTCTCATAGATTTAAGTGTAGCCTTTGACATTGATGTTCATAGCCTGTTATTGGAAGAGTTAGGATGTATAGGTTTAGTTGATAATGCTTTTAAATATTTGAAGACCTACCTTGAAAATAGAAGCTTCTTTGTTAAGGTGAACAATAACCCTATGGGATAATGTAAACAGTGGAGGCCCTTCTGAGCAACGCTATATGCGATGGATTTCGGGGCCTAATATAAATATACTCGAATGTAAAAATGTAAATGTAAATATCTTAGATACCGTATATTACCCAGGGGCGTTTCATTACCAGGATAGAATAAATATAGCTATTTGATATTGCTTCTAAACGTCATTTTACCCAGTTAATTAGCTATGTTCCCACCCATTACGACCCGTCAGCTTGCCTTTAATTAAGATATACTGCATATTACCAATCTACTAAAATGGTAATTAGCGTGATAAGGTAGAAACTTTGTTACGGCTTTTGTAGGTAGGTGAGGAAGTAAACTTTCCTCATAGATATGCCTTGAAATTTCTTAGGTGTTGAATAGTGAGTCAGAAGGCAAATTAAAGCGTTGATGTTGGAAAAGAAGGTAAGCAGAAAGAATATGAATCGGAAGAAGAAAGATAGAGAGTGCGAGCAAGAGAGGAGTAATAAAATAGTGAGTAACAGGAAGGTAGATAAAAAATAGCTTTTAGGAAGATCAGATTTAAAGAGAGTACTTTTTATCACTAAGATGTAGGTAGTTGGAACTATTATTATTACTCTCTTAAATATCTATCTTTTTTTATAAACTTATTGGCGTAGATTCCTCGTTGGTTTTCACATCTTAGTTATGAGTTGCAATACTAAGGGTGTAAGTAGGTGTAAGCAATATTTACATGAAAATTATAGGTGGAGGGAGCAATTCTTAACCCCTGTTGCCACAAGGAAAAAACGCGAGGTAAACGATTGTTCCACTCCTCTCTCCTCTACATTACGTGCTTACTTTCTACCTCACCTACTGACATTAAGTGCCCGTTCCTTGGCCCTACTGAGGGAGGCAGCACCTTCAAGTGTCGCGAAAACTCCCTTTTCCTTGATTCCTTTATAGTGAATTTAATTCGACTAATTTTCATTTACCTTAACCTTATCACTTCTCACGTTGTTTCGTTTAAAATTCACATTTTTTGGTTTTGTATATCATTTTATTGGAAATTGTATGCAATTTTATATGGTATAATTATTTATTTAGCAACAGGACTGGAACATAATGAAATTATGATAATGCAAAATTTTATACATTCGTGGAAATTCTCCGTAGATTTTTAAAGTTGATTTGTGAACAAAACGCAAAACTATACCATGCGATATTAAATATTTGCTAAAAAAAATCCGGTGCCTAAGAACTGGATTATATTTTTATTATCATTTAAATATAGAATGACCTAAATTGCAAGGTATTCAGAACACCACTACTATTCACCTAACACACCCTTTTCCAACTGAGATCAAAATCTATAGTTGACCTTGTCCGAAAGATATATGTTTTAGTCCACCATTAACATAAATTTTAATCAAACTAAAGAAACCTGATTTTAAATAATAAGTAAAGGATATGTACATCCTGTGGTCGTGAATTGAGTTCAATTGCTTAAATTTAGTAATTATATAGCCACTTATATGATATCAGGTTTCAAGGGAGGGGAGGTTCTGAAAGAAGTCCCTGTATCTCAAAAACGGCGCCGTAGTTTATTATGTTTTTTGCCGAAATAAAAGGGCTTTTAATGAGATTTAATTTCCTATTTGGTAATCTAATATAGCATTGAGTTGGAAAGTAAATGTGATATCCCCTTGATCTCATATTACCATAAACCTTTATGTAAATACCCTCTGTGTGTTTTTTTTAATATAAAAATTTACTCTACAACATTAGCAGTAGGTCAATAAGAAAAATGTGATCTGACGAAAGTAAAATATCTAGGGATTTATTAATTATAAGACCCGAATTTTTATTCAATAATATCTAAAGATTTAATCAAATAAGATGAAAATATTGATTTTTGTAATTAGCACTCTTCCAGACATTGGCCTTTAAAGGGCGCCCATATATCGACCATAGAAAGGTTTTTAGAAAGAGGTTGGTCTTCAAGGCACGTTTAATGGAACCAACAGATGGGGGAGCTAAGCATAGAGAACCAAGAAGATCATTTTCCTCTGTTCGGGAAAATCTAGAGAAAGCTCGATCATCTATGCAGAACATACGCCTACGAGCAACAATAATTAGGGAAGCTGAGCCAGAGAGTATGGATCTTAGTGGTTGGGATAGGGCCTTGAGGAAGAGGGGTAGGAGGAAGCTTCGGCATTTAAGGTTCTATATTACCAGTCACTGAAGTCCGCGAAACAAGGGAGTCGCACATAAACAACGTCACCGATAAGAAGAACACGTTAAATCAATTTGTGGAATAGTCGAGTGATGGCCTGTGGTCCAGTAAGCAGGGAGTTGCATTGATCAAGGCTGTGGTTTGAAGAAGGCATGAATGAAATCTCAAAACTGTCGTTGTCAAAGATGGAAGAGTTGTGCCTGAGGTGAAGAACTAAGCAGAAAGAGGATTAACAGAGAAATAATACCCGACTATCATTGGTGATGCCCCAAATTCTTAACTGCATCGGCAAAGGAAGCATGAAATTCACCAATGTTATGATAGGAAGCAATAGATTGCAGCAAGCTACATCTGCAGGAGTGCCTACGAATAACACATGGCTTAGATTCATAAAGTTGTGGGAGAGAAATTCATTAAAGAATCTCAACCAACGAGGTTGGAAAATATGAAAGATTATTTGCGGTGCAAGAACACAAAAATATAATGATAGACCAAAACGATGCATAAAAAGTCAAAGAGGAAGAAACGAATCAAGGACAACCATTTCCGGAAGACAAAAACTCATCTTGATACTCACTTTCCATATGAATTAATTGAGTTCAAGATGTAAGAGTGGAGCGGAACCAGCTAAATGAAATTGCAAAGAAACCCAAGAATTCACGAATGCGGTGAAGAAAAAAAGAGTGGCATACAGCGTCAACCACACGTCGAAGGCTGTCCGTTAACATCTAGGACAGCTGATTCTTTACTATGTAGTACCTTATACCAGACCTATGGATTTCATCAACTTTGGAGAAGAAATATGATGTTATAAAGAAAACTGAAATTAAAAGAATTCTATTTAGAAAATATAATTTGTTATGACCACATTTTTACCTAAAGATTCCAAGTATTTTTATCTTCCTCGTTAATGAGCTCATCTGATGAGTTCTTAAATAGCCTTAAAAATATGGTTAAAAATATAGATTCATGTCTAACTGCAAATAAATACCTTTAACTTGAATTAATTTTGTTTCTAGAAATATATACGAGTAGCTATATACTTACTACGGAATCTTTATCATTTAAAAGTTTTCTTTGTGGTTAAAATATTTAATTAACTACGAGGTTATCCTTTCCAAAAGGCAATTTGGAAATTCCTAAATAGTTTAATAACCACCTAGATTATAATGAAAGTTAATTAATCATTTTTATTATAGAGGGCAAATATGGAGCCCAAGTTTAGAATGGGAATTCAAAGGGCGCTATTTTTTCTATTGAATTTAAATCATATCCAGCAAAAAAATTGCAAGGAGCTATCTGGAAAGAGAGGAGTGGAGCGAGAGACAGCTACAAAGAGTAGAAGATATATAATCGTAAATTCTCTCCCAGGCATTTTGTCCGGGAGGGCACACATGACCCAGATGTTATTTGACATCCCCGTAAAAGGATGGATAAGAAAAAAAAGAGAGGGGTGGGAAGAATGCACATCTGTTAAAACCCACCACACCAACGGGAGCGAAGAGGGAGATGAGAATACCGACAAACCTTTCCTCCACTCTTTAGCCATGATAAAGGATGAACATAGGAAAGCTGATCTGCGACTAGCCTGCGATATTAGCCACCAATGAAGAAAGAAGTGAGAAAAGACTGGCAAAAAGGTAGCGAAACAAAAAGCAAAATAGAAATGTCTAGAAGGAATAAAACCCCATTTTAATTTAAGGCATCTGGCACTCGGAAAAAAGCATCAAGTAAGAAAGTGGCAGGAATTGGCTTATTTGTCAAGATATATGAAAAAAAACAACAAATAAAACAGCTAAAGAAAACTCACAAAACAAAACCTGACTAGAGACAAAAATAAACGGAAAACGTATATTTTGGCGTGAGAGGAAGTCCCGCAACCCTCCTGCACCCAGCACCTAAGCGTAATGGAGAAGACGTGTAGCCTCTTCCAGAAACTCAATTAGACCACAATCTCAAGTGCATGAACTCTTTCCGAGTACAAGGGACAAGTCGTAATGACCCCGTTCGTCCCGATACCTGGACAGGTAACTTTCACAAAGATCCCTCAGGCAAAGACATTCGACAAAAAAGTACTGGACAGAATGGCAGATGGGGGGGGGGGGTGCGTCGAAGTAAGGTTTAGAAAGGCGAGATTAAAGCCAAAGTAGTGTCAATATATATTCCTGGAAGCATTGTGGTTGGGGTTGCGTGCCGTTCTTCCTGAAGCCGGTCGCTAGATGACCACCTTAAAAAATTACTCCTAGTCGAGTTTTAATAGTCACTCCTCCATGTGGGATTAAAGAGAAGCCCAAGTGTAGAGGGAGAAATAAAAAATGTCGAAGAGTCCAAAGCGTCGAAGTGAAAATAATAATTGGAAGGTTTAATTGTGTCTTCCTCTGTGGACGACACAGAAAATGATAGCAAAATGCAACTTAAATTTGAGATACAAGTTTCATACACCGTCCGCAAATAACAATAATAATATTAAGCAGAATAAGAAAAATTACAAACTACAGTATAAAGGTTTTTAGAACCCTTCTGTGCCTTGCGGTCGGAGAATGAGAAAATGTTAAGGGAGGACAAAAATCCATACACAAAATTTACATGTCCGATAATGAATAAGATCACATAGTTATTGATACATGCGATAGCAAAATAATCGCAACTGTGGTAATACAGTTAGATATGTTACATCGCCTCAGGACCACCCTTTTTTAATAATAATAATATTATAAAATATACCATATGCCAGCTAAAAATAATTAATAAAATAAAATTATACTAAATAGTCTTTTTGCAATACGAAGTTTCATGTAAATTCACTTATCTATATAAATATATACGCATATATTTCAATTTGCTATTTTTACACTTCATACAGAAAAATAGTGTGACTATAAAATCCGTTGTTTATGAATAAATACACATTTCTTCCATTTTTAAAGTCTTTATGCGCCTATGAATTTTACTAAGTTTAATCAGAGATAGGAAGGACTATTATCACCCATTTTATGTTTGTCATCTCCGTGTTGCTTTCATTAGGAGATATCTCGCGGCTTCGTAGACGACGATTTCACCGTTAACATTAAACCAAATATAAAAGGATCATTTTACATTATTTTTCTTAGGAATTTTTTTGCGACCTCGTATACTTCGATTGTACCATTCATGTACTATTCTCTCTTATCATAATTTTTATAAATTGTTTATATTCTTTCATTTTTAAAATATAACATGCTTCATGCGAGTGCATTTTTTGAAGGATTTTGGGGACATTGGCTCCTATCTTCTACTCCACCCTAGACTTACATATAAATCTATTAAAAAATTACATAATGACTTTCAACTACAATCCCTGGGTTAGAATTCTATTTGCAGATTATCTTATCAGTGAAGAAATATTCTTCGATTGTTGAGGAAACGTTTCAATTAAGTTTAAAAGAGGTTGTTCTGTTATTAATAGCATTCACCAACTGATGAGCACAATGTTTCCAATATTTTAAGCTGCTTGAATCTAGTATCCCACTATTGTGCTCTTTGTTACGCAAGCTAATACGCGATCTTCCAAAGTATATTCAAAATAACTTGTGCAAGACAATTTGCACCTCTTTGCATTGGTTTACATTAAACAAATGCTGCCATGTGTTGGAGGTGCTACAAACTGCATTCAACTCATTTTGAATTTCTTATTTTTTCATTTCTCTGTTGGTCTTTTTAACCGAGGTTGGTATAATCCGAAAAATAGTTTGCTTACAAGTTTCCAATGATATAGTTAATGAAAATTAGAAAAGATAGAATCTTTCCTGACGCCACTAGGTAGAGTCATCCATTTGGATTGTTCTACATTTATAATCAATTTCTAACCAATTTCAAATTAAGTCAACTGTTTTCGTGTAATACAGTGAGCTTTAACCTTTAAGTTTCTCCAGATAACGTCCGTAAGAGACCGAATCAAAATTCTTCGTTTGAATTACAGCTAAATGGAATCTTAACATTAAAATAATCATAATGAGAGGTCATATGATGAGTAAACACAAGTAAAATTGTTTAACAAGTTGGCTGCTCACTATAAGCGGGTCCTTTACTCTTTATTAAACTAGAATATTTTCAGTAGTCTACTTATTTATTAATAATGATAGATTCTATATATTTACGAATGACTGAGGTTAAATTATTATGCCTATAGTTCGTTGTGTCTGCTTTATCTCCTTCTTTTGAAAATGGGTATAACATTTACAAATTTAAATCATCTGAAATAATACTTTATTTTAGAGACTACGAGTATTTGAAAATATATGATATTTTCAAATACAGAATAAGAACCAACAAAGAGCATAAAATCCATCCAAGGCTAGTGTGATAGAACCTGAGGGAAAGAATTCTTAAAAGGCATTTCTACATATGGTGTTCAGGAGATTAACTTCGAGTATAATTTTTTCTTATTCTCCTTATTTGCCCTTCTTTTTCGGTAGACGTTTATATCTGTGGGTTCAACTTTGTAATATTAACATTTCATAAGTACTTGTCAAGTCGGGATTTGAGCTTATTTAATCCGCGTTCTTCTGCTATCTAATAGTTAATATTTACATTTAAAAATCCAAGTGAAATTTAAATATACTTATTTGACGTGGCTTCAACCACTCGGTAAGGAAACATACACTATTACACGTTTGTATGATTTCTAAGCATCTAATATTGAGACACGGCCTTGTTCAAATTCATTTTGACGCTGTTTGCTCAAACTCAATTCACAGAAGTCTATAATTAATATTACGGAATCCTTTTAGTAATATGATCTATTTCATTAAATGTCATTTATTTAATAGTAAATTAAGCTGGCATGAATTTTTGAAAATAGCCAACATTTAACCAAACTATGATCCATTGTAATCAATAATCCATTTCTTTAAAATTATTTAGGGCTATTAGTGATAAATTGTGCTTTAAAGGTTGGTAATAATTAGAGTAAAGTCCAAGTGAATATAGAAAGATTCTGAGAAACTATATATTTTAAATCTTTAAGCTTAGACATGGCCACCTGAGATGTGTTGACCTGGCACTGTCATGAATCTTCATTCTTCTACCAAACTGTTACCCTTTCGCGGTAAATTATTGGCATTGGTGAATGACTTGGCTGTTCGTTTTTGTTTAGCCATTTAGTATATCTCTTTCTATTATCATTTAGGCTCAACTATTAATCAAAATTTACAATTCACCAATAAAACGATTTCTTATTCTGTCTCACAACCTGTAGGAAGAGATTTTAAGACTTGGCACTTTCTGAGTTTCAGTCAATTGATATGGAACCCACTTTTCCAATATTTATCCTTCCCTATTGTTTTAAATGTGCGTGATAAATATGGCAACGTCTTCAGCAAATCTTTAAACTGGTGGGGAGGGGGCAGGGGTTTATTGGCCACTGAAGCCGATAATACTTCATCATCAACAAGAGATTGAGGCCTTCCTCGAGGTTTATCATTGGTGTTCATGTTTATAGACCTAAACTTATTAAACCAACGCTGACTAGTTCTTAGTTTAGTAGTACTCATCCCAAAGGCATTGTATATATTATCAGCAGCATAAACAGCAGTATGCTACAGTTTGAATGCCTTCTTTAAAGTTACTCTAATTTCTTTGGTAGATACCATTGCCGTCCTTGGGGTTAAGGGGTAAAAAAATTAAAATCCATTTAGGTAAACTTGACTATGCAAAAATATATGCAATTTCATAAGTAAATAATTCATTTTAGCGTTTTCCTGCATGATTATAAACAAAACGAATTCGATGTAATGATAACTAATATTATAAGTACTCCTACCATTTGTCCACTTCATCGCATACGACTTTCTAGTGATAATAGATGTAATAATTTAAATGTTTCTTCGTATGGTTTATTTTTAACTCGAGACTTATTTAAGATTCCATAAGTTAGCCCTTTCTAACATCGATTCGTCTTTGTTCAGGCAAAGAAACGAAAATAGCACTGCTTACTCAAGATTAGAATGAAGGAAAGATTTATGAAGGGACAGAATGATTTATTTCGACTTAGACTATAAATTTCAGCCAATGTTTTCATGTATTCTGTTAGCTTTTTTAAAAGTTTCAGAACCGAGTAAAACACTCAGTCCCTGGTATATGGCGTCGTTAAATCTTATCAATTACATTATATTTTAACTCGTGATTTTTTCTGGAATTTTCTTTCGTTTTTAAAAATACTGTACAAACTGATCCTGAGCAAATTTCGCCATATGGATATAGTCATGGGCAAAGTTAGCCCATCAGTCCATAACAGTATATTTTAAGAACGGGATTATTTTTCATTGGGGGGGTGAATAATAATGAGAAGGTTATGAAGGCCAAGAGGTATTTACGCTACCTATACCGATTCAAGGCACTCTATTCAAGAAATAAAAGAAAATTGTAAATGGCCTTGGTAACATCTATTCTACTCTACCCTGTTATTCCCCTACACCTAGCAAATAAAACTCAACTAAATAGGAAACAACTGGTACAGAACCAAGCGTTGCGACTTTTTTCAAATGTCACTCGCTAGAACTGCATTCCATCAAGAATATTGTACAATCTTGCAATCTTGCATAAGTTGAGCCAATAAACGTGACCCTACAAGAGAGAGCAAAGCTAATATGCAGGAAAATTTATTATTACCTCCCAGATAGAATACTGCAGGATATTAGAATACCAGATTTCTAACTCCAGAACAGACACTACCGAAGAGGATTTTACAGCAGCCAACTGCGTGTGCAAGAGGATGTTAAACCAATATATAAGGTTCACAACGGCAAAACATAATTTCGAAAGCAGGACAACCAGTAAAAGAATATACATATATAACTGTATGCATGTATCAATATATATGCACACATGAATGAATCTGCGAAAAAAAGATACAGAATGGATGAAATAGATAAAGACAATATAAGAAAATGAATCTAAAATTCACAAAAACAAATAAATAATTAAATAAAAAGATCTGAAGTAGACAAGATAAATAAAGAGATCGGTAGTAGATAAAGAAAACTAAATATAACGTAATGAAATTGACATAAGGAATAAAGGCTCACGTGAAGAAATTGCTAGACGTACTGGCTCACATACTCTTATACTAAAATAACACCTTTTATTTAAATAAATCCTCTCCTACATCTATTCTTTTCCTATCTTTGAAGTTTTTGATCTTTGGTCTTCGATCTCTTAGTTCGCTTAATGACATAGGTATATTTTAGTTTTCTTATCCAAGATTATTTTAAAGTTCCTTTATAGTTTAAAAAAAACAAACTGGTGAAGTTCAGAAAAATAAATATGATTATCGAATGTTTTGGTATTAAAAAAAACAACATATGGTGAATTTCAGAATTTTAGGGCATGGCTGCTTCTTTTTTTTCATATTCTAAAGTTTTATTGAAGTTATTTCTAAAATAGATTTTCAATTCTAATCTTCATCAGGAGAAAATAGCTACTGGCCCCTAAAAACGAGTAAAGCAAAATGGAATTCTTAGAGAGCAAATTTAGATGGAGGAAAAAAAATCGTGAGGATTGTTTTTATCTGTATCTAAAAAGAATCTCGTTAAAAGTTCTTTATGGGCTCTAGACCTAGAAAATAAGCATCGATGTGAAAAATATTAAACCACCAGGCAATGGCTTCGCCACTCCCCCCCTATGGGGGAGCTTGCGCTTCGCTACTAAGATTAAAATTTAAAATCTAAAAAAAAGCAGCCATGGTTAAATTTGTATAAATTTTCTGAACTTCGCCAATTCTAATAATTTTAAAAGGGAAAACTAAACTAAATTCCCCCATTTCAAATTATCACGTTGCTAAAATATAATTATAGAAGAAAATATAAAAAATAAATTTTCTGAACTTCACCATTTGTAATTCTTTGGGTTTTAAAAATTTCACAAAATTTTGATACTTATATTTATTTCTGAACTTCACTATTTTGTATTTTGATATTAAAAAAGAATTATTAGAAATAACTTTGCTAAAAAACATAAGTCATAACCAAACTAAGATAAAATTATTATTCAAATACTAAAAAAAATCCCCTTCTTAAATTAACGAGTTAGTGAGAAGTGATGATATCTACTTGAAACGAAAAGGCCGTTGCTAAAGTCAGATAAGCCGTAGGCCACAGACCGATGGTCTGCCTGCGAACGCAAGCACCACCTGTACGGAGGAGTGGCGAAGCCGCTGCTCTTGTTTATCCATAACACTATATTTTAGGAATGCATTTTTTTTAATAGTTTGAATTTTGTTTGGGAATCACATAGTCACGAACGAACGATACATATATTTTAAGTTTTATCAAAGTTCTTTCTAAGATTCTTCTTACTGCCCGAAAAAACAGCTGGTATGGCTGTCTTTACCTGCAGCAAAGCGCCAGGTGAAGGCGTCGCTTTTTTAACCTGCGGTGAAGTGCCAGGTCAAGGCGTCGCGTAATTTAAAAGAAATAAAGTTCAATTGTACCCATTTAGAGCCATGAAGTGACCCATATGACCATGGGACATAGGGTTATTCACCCTGGAGATTTCAAATTTGCCATCTGATTTGGCGCTGGGTAGCGCCATCTAGTCATTCAAAGGTATTTGTAAGTGATTTGAACCATTGGAAGCCATCAATGCAATAACCATTTATCATATCACAAAACGCTGCGGGGCATTGGAGGGACTTTCCCTCTTGCTTTACTTGTTTCTTATATTTGCTACTTTTTTAAAAGTTCTTTATAAGAGTTCAGGGAAAATAAATATGATTATCGAATATGTATTTGGTTTTACTTTCCAACAAAATTAATCTCCAAATCTTTTATAATTAAGACATGATGTTTTGGGGGGTATTTTGTATATAAAACAAATATAGAAAGCGAAAAAAGCTCTGAGGATTTTTTTTTCATATATCAAAAGAATTCCGCTAAAAGTTTTTTCTTACCTTTTGGCCTAGCAAATAAGCATCGATTTGTAAAAACCTATACCATGAGTAAATTATTAGGAATTATCAACTGGAAGCCTTTTTTTTATACCTATACCCTTGTTTCTAGAGGTAGAAATGCTGTAAGCGTAAGAAAGAATATGGGGTTTCAAAGCGCCAGCTCCTCCCATATGGAGAAGTGGCAAAGCCGCTCCTCTTGTTGTAGACATTGAGTCTTTCAGCCCGATAATAACATTAAGCATATGTCAAGGTAAACAATTGATTGGCTCAATAAGCATCGTATTAATGTCCTCGAGTGGCTTAGCTAATATCCAGACTTGAATTTCATAGAAGATCTTTGGAAAGAGTTGAAAATTAATGTTGG
Organism: Ceratothoa steindachneri; assembly: GCA_963969495.1. Classification (NCBI taxonomy): domain Eukaryota; kingdom Metazoa; phylum Arthropoda; class Malacostraca; order Isopoda; family Cymothoidae; genus Ceratothoa; species Ceratothoa steindachneri. Next base: position 194,438,365 of record OZ018323.1, on the reverse strand, counting down.
AGAAAGGCAGCCGTCCAATCTTGCGGGCTTAAAGCATATCCCAGGAGGTATGGATTGCAGTCGCACCGCTGTGTGGACACACCCTGGCGCCTATCAACCACTGAATCCCCCTTAATTTCCTTGTGAGTTCTGCCTTCTTTTGCAAAGGGTAGAGGAAGGTTCCCTGAGTCATAAACCATAATCCGGAGTACCTATAGGCGAGCACCAACAGACAGGTATCTCGGCAACTTTCTGCAGCCAAGGAGGAAGCCTGATCGTGGCGAGCCTCTCTTGCCACCAGGGTCCTTCTCCCCTCCGTCAGGATACGGGTTCGAAAACTGCAGACATTCCTAGCCACTTAAACCTAGTGCAGGTTTGATGCCGATGATGGCATGCGTCATCATTGCCCTCGATGGACTTCCCCAAAGCCCCCCCACCACAAAAAAAACTAACGTTGGAATGTTTTAAAACAAACGAGGTAACTTGAGAAAAAGTAAATATTATTATCCATGTATTAAATACGTTAAATAAAACAAATTACAATTGTTAAGTTCCGAAAAAATATATATGATAACGAATGACTGGAATTTTTAAAAAACAAACAAATTACAAAGGATGAAGTTCAGAAAATATGTAAAAATTTATGCACGGTTTTTTTCCGACTATTCGAAGGTTTTCTAAAACTTATTTCTAAAGTATATTTTCAATTTTAATCTTAAGCAAGAGTAAATAAATTAGGGCCACTAAGAACGAGTAATGCAAAATTAACTTTTTTGAGCAAATTTTTTTTCGTATTTCAAAAGAAATCCGATAATAGAGTATTTTTGTTCCTATAGACCTAGAAAATAAGCATCGATGCGAAAAAAGATAAAGCAAGAGCAAATTATTGGGAAACCGCTATGGCTTCGCTACTTCCCCCTACGGTGGGAGTGGCGATAATTAAAAAGTCTTCACACTCTGCATGTACATAAAATCCTATTGGAAGAAAAATAAAGCTAAAATAATAAAAAAATATGGATGCAAAGAAGAATTCTTGCAGTCTTATTTACAGGAATTTATGTATAGTCAACGACAACAGGAAAATTTATTTGATAATTTTGGTGAGATTTTCAATTATTTATGTAATAAAGTAATACTAAAGTATACCTATACTTGTGTAATTTTTAATATCATCGACTTAGTGAAGCGTTAAATAAAGTACTATCCTTGTTATTTATTTTACCTAATATTTTTTTATAATCTCCATAGGCACCCAAATGGGGCCTCTATTCTTCAAAATGTTGGAACTGGGACCCCTGTTGTTACCCATGATCATGTGGGGAGGCTCTTTTTTAAAGATGCAAAACTTCTAATTTATTATAATACTACTAGGCAATGGCTTCGCCACTCCCCCTACGGGTGAAGCTTGCGCTTCGCTACTAAGATTAAAATATACAATCTAAGAAAAAGCAGCCATGGTTAAATTTTTAGAAATTTTCTGAACTTCGCCAATTATAATAATTTTAAATTTCCTCCCCTTTCAAAATATCACTTTGCTAAAATATAGAGTTATAGAATACAAGATATATAAAAATAAATTTTCTGAACTTCACCATTTGTAATTCTTTAGTTTTTAAAAAAAAATCACAAAATTTCGATATTTATATTTAGTTCTGAACTTCACCATTTTGGTTTTTGATATTATAAAAGAATTATTAGAAATAACTTTAATAAAGAAAACCTAAGTCATAACCAAGCTAAGATGAAATTGTTCAAATACTGCAAAAAATCCACTTCTTAAATTATAGAGTTAGTGAAAAAGTGAGCATTGCAATTTAGGGTTAGTTACTTAAAGAAAGACGAATAAATTTCATTCATTTAGGATGAGATAGAGAAATTGGATGCCATTGGGTTAATATTTGATTTAACTTTTAATTTTGAATTAAATGAGATTCTAATATCCCTACTATTTGGGATGTGTGGTATTGTTGAGTTATGTTAAAGTTTTAAAAACTTACTTCAGACTTACATATTTTATGTGATCTTCCATGGACGAGGATTCTGGTTTGTTTAGAAGTAGCTACTTGCGGATTGATCGTAGTAGTAGTATTGTAGGTGAAGGGTCGAGCGCACACAAACTCGGCCTCCTATGAGCTTATACAGATACGTACACACGCACATGGTCTCACACTCAAGGGTCTTTAACCCCTACCCACGTCCAAATACGTACACATGCACGTGGACTAGCACTCAATTCTCCTTACCCCCCACTAATAATAATAATAGTGATAGTAAGATTTTCTAAAGATTGAGACTCTTCGCACACACATACTTGGAAGCGTTTTGAATTATCAGTTTTTTTCTCGTATTAACATAACCGTGGACTTGTTATTTAACCTTTTACAATACTTTGATTGGTCCGTCTAGTTGTCATCTGTTTAAATCATTTGTCGTTAAACCTCTTTGTGTGTCACACGTTCTAAGATGATTCTCAATCCATACCGTATCACACCTAGACTTAGTAAATGATTTGCAACTGAAGATGTGTGTGGATCGGATTATAAATTTAGCCCAGACTATTCATCTACGGTTGATTTCTTCGATCATCTTCGGCGACTTATTCATGAACACCCAATTGATCGGATTGAATTTCTCTATATTGGATCAGTCCAACCACCTTTCCACTATAATAATGGAAACAAGTGATTTAAAATCTCCAGTTTATGGATTTAGAAGATGTAATCATCTGTGGAAAATTAAAAAACGAGCTTATGGATTAGTTTTTCTTTTAGGAGGTCTATCCGATCCTCACAATACACGGGTGGATAGATGTTTTTTGCATATTGTATTCTATCATTGTGAATGATGGAGAGAAAGTAGTAAATATCGTTATATTTGACCTAACTTGAAACCTATAATGAAGTAGGATCATTTATCCTTTTTCCTTAAATGAAACATATAACAAATGTAAGAACTGTGGTCTAAGAACAAAGATTTTTTAAAGAGATGGTGAAAACTTCCCTTTAAACCCTTTATAAAGGGTGTTCCATTAAGACGGATCGCAGTTTGCAGTAAATATACATTGCAGCAAAATATATATTGAGTTTTTCTACCTCTTCCAACACTAATTTCAATCATCAATCATCCATATATTGATGATTAAAAGTAGTGTTGAAAGAGGCAGAAAACTTGATATATATTTTGCTGCAATGTATATTTACTGCTAACTGCGATCCATCTTAATGAAACACCCTTTAGAAGAGCTAATACGAAGAAGAGGATCGAGAGAAAATGTGAAAACATATGTGATGGCACATAACAATGCCAAATTCGATGCCCAATTCATCTATGACGAACTGCTTCAACATTTTAATTCTAATCTCTTTACTTCGCATTCAATTAAGCGGGGACGAAATATTTTCAAGATAGAGCTCATTCAGGACATACTTTTTAAGTACACACTTCTATTCATTACTTTTTCGCTGAAAAAACTGCCCCAAACAATGGAAATCCCCGAAATGGAAAAAGGTTATTTTCCTTTCAATTTCTTTCGGAGGAAACTGAATTATACTACACCAGTTGCTGAAAAAAGGTATTTAAACTATGAAAAAACGAACAGTGAGAAAAAATTACACTTTGACAGTACGTTTTATTTGAATTTCCAGAAATATGTATACAATATTCGTACAGAATGTATTATGCATTGCATTCAAGATGTTTCTATCTTTCCCTGTGTTTTGCGAAGTTTAGGGGTTCGTTCATCACAAGATTTAACATTGATCCTATGCAGTCTTGCATCACAATAACTTCAATGTGTTCCAAGGTTTATAAAGATGCCTTCTTACCAGAAATTTCTATTGCAGTCATCGACATAAAGAAATCAAAAGTTTCTTCTTATAAGGCTATACATTGGCTTATGTTTGAACAACATAGAGGAATCCCGATTTTCCATTAAAGAAATGGTGGTGAGCAAAGCCTTTCTGTTGGTGGAAGAGTATTTTTCCTTGACCGGTTTTCACTATCAGGAGGAGGAAGTGTATTTCTCTTTCATGGATGTTAATGGCATGGGTGCCAGAAAGAAAACTGTAATCTAAAACAGGATGTTTCCATTGGTGGACGTGGGTCGTTGGACCGTTATTACCAGACAGTAGAAAGTGTCGAATTCTTAGTAGTAAATACAAGGTTATCATTCTCTGGGAGTGTGAATTTGAAACCATGATGCAAACCATTTCAGGTCAACGTGAGACAGTTAATAGAATATCTGCTGATGTAATCAATGGTGTATTGGATGTTGGAAGCGCACTTTTTGTGGCAAATATAACCCATTTATATTGTTATACTACCCACCAACCGGTGTGAAAATCCATTATGTCGAATTTTGCTCCTCATATCCGTACTGTATGAAAAAAAATCCCTATTCCGTAGGATCACCTAGACGTTGAGTATATGTGCGAAAAATTCCGCCTATTCAAGAATTCCCTCAGGGTGTGAATGAAGCATATTTCGGTATCGTGAAAGTTGATGTTTTCCCTCCTAATGATCTGTATATTCAAGTTCTCGCTCAATCCATAGATGGTAAACTTACTTTCACACTCTCCACCACATGCGCTCAGCAAAACTTACACGAATGCAATCCCTCTGAAAAGCAACATATGCTTTCCGGAGTGTACACAACCCCTGAACTGAAACTTGCACTGGAAAAAATGTATAAGATCAAGAAAATGTACGGATTTGGGAGTTAGAAAAGAGAGTGTTTGTTTGAAGAGTATATAAAATTTTTTCTAGAAGTAAAAATAGATTTTTCTGGCTTCCCACGAGGAGTAATTGGTCAGAATAAAAAAATTAGGTGAAGAGTGTGAATCGTGTTGATAGAATAAACATCCAAATAAAAAACATCGAAAGGAATCCTGGAAAGCATTTTAGAGCGAAACTGCTTAAACAGGTAAGGATTTCTTCGTGCGATTATATTTTTCTTTCTGTGTTGATATATTACTTTCAAGATGTGTTTTATAAATGTTAAGACATTGTATAGCTAATATAAAGTTAATAATTTCTAAACTTAAAGTCGATAATACTACTATAATAATAATAAATCAAAAATCATCTCATTAATCCTGATCATATTTATTTTTTTTACAGTCTCTGAGGAAATTCACTCAGAGGATTCGCGGAATGAAGACGGTCATCTGTGGTTTGGACCATGATATAATCGACTTGATCAAAAACGACGATTACATTGTGAACTCGTTGGATGTAGTTGGCAATGCATATTTTGCGAAAGTGGTGAATACTGAACATGTAGAAGTTGACTCCCACGTAACGAATCTTCCAATTGCAGCATTCACAACCGCCTATGCTCGAATCAAGCTTCATTGCCTCTTAGACTCGTTGGATGAAAAGTTGTTGTACTGTAACACATACAGTGCCATCTTCATTGCTAGAAAAGATGATCCACAACCTCAACTCGGAGAATTCCTATGATCTCACTGATGAGATCAAGGATGTGTAGTGTGCTGAGGCGTATGGAGATTCATTCTGTTCTACGGGTCCCAAATCCTATTTGGTACGTATCCGGATAAACGCCGAGTGTGGTGAGGTATATACTTCGTGCTAAAGGATTAAGCATTAACACTCACACAAGGGATATCATAACCTACGATACTATGAAACGCATAGTTGGAGCCGATGATGATATAGATAATGATGATAGTCATATTTTTTTACCATTAATGGGGATCAGAGCCAAGGAACACGGTGGAGTGAAAGAGGTGTTATGGGAAAAGGTTTTGAGAAAGACGTTTCGGATACGTATTGAGCTCCTGCGAGTTACCGAACCATACCTTTCGTTTTCAAAGGGAACTCACAAGATATTTAAAAAAAAATTCCATTGAATACTTGCCAGCTATTATTAGCTCTATCTTTACGTGCATATATAATTTCAATTATTAATAATATTCTTTGATTTATATGAATAAAATAAAGATGAAATAATACGCGTTATGCTATCAATTTTTTATTTTGTCTAAAAAATAACTTATCTTATTCTCTTGACCTTGCCTCTTTCATCCTGGCCTATTCAATCCTGGTATTCATCGTATCGGTGAACGGATGGGAATACCGTGAGAGAAATCGAAATAACAAGGGCTTTGTGTCAAATATAGCGATGCTCACTAATTTCTCCCCATCATTCACAATATTAGAATGCAATATGCATAAAAATCTATCTACCTGTGTATTGTGACGATCGGATAGACCTCCTACAAAGAAAACTGATCCATAAGCTCGTTTGTTAATTTTCCACAGATAATTAAATCTTCTAAATCCATAAACTGGAGATTTTAAACCACTTGTTTTCTATTATTATAGTTGAAAGGTGGTTGGACTCACCCACTATAGAGAAATTCAATCCGATTAATTGGGTGTTCATGAATAAGTCGCTGAAGATGATCGAAGAAATCAACCGTAGATGAATAGTCTGGGCTAAATTTATAATCCGATCTATGTACACACATCTTCAGTTGCAAAATATTTACCAAGTCTGGGTGTGATACGGTGTGGATTGAGGATCATCTTAGAACGTGTGACACACAAAGAGGTTTAACGACAAATGATTTAAACAGATGGCAACTAGACGGACCAATCGAGGTATTGTAAAAGGTTAAGTGGCAACTCCACGGTTATGTTAATACGAGAAAAAAACCTGATAATTCAAAATGCTTTCAATTATGTGTGTGTGTGTGTGTAGACTCTAAATCCTTAGAAATTCTTACTATCACTATTATTATTAGTAGTAGTAGGTTGGTAGTGGGCGGTAGGGGGATGGGGTGGTAAGGATACTTGAGTACCAGTCCATGTGCGTGTGTATGTATCTGCACGGGGGTGGTGGTAGGGGATGGGGGAGGGGGGTATGGAGACTTGAGTGCGTGTGTACGTATCTGGATACGTTCATATGAGGCCGAGTTTGTGTGCGCTTGACCCTCCACCTACAATACTACTGACCTTCCCAGATGCTGCTTGGTCCAACCAATATAAGATGAATCCCAAGATTCGTAACTATATTTATAAATTAATAAGATGAATCTTAAGATTCACAACAATATTTATAAATTATAAAGAAGAGGCAAAGGAATGCAAGTTTCTCCTTTCCATGAATCAGGACACAATGGTATAGTCATTTTAAATACGAATTTAGGGTCGAGATAGGGATATAATTTATTTAGTATTCATGAGCTCGCGAATAAAGTCGCTCTTTTTTCTAACGAAGTGTGCGAGATTAATGAATTTGGAGAATTTCTCTAATGTATTTTTTTGTGGGATTTCCATGATTGAGAAAATTAGGAAGCGTTTGAAATATTTTTTTCGCAACTAAGTCAGGATAACCATTGCTTTTTTTTAAATATTAATTTAATTAGAAGCAAGATGATCAATCCGTGGTTTAGGAATTCAATTGCCCTGGATGTAATTTTGAGAAGTACGTTGGGAGCACAGTGCCTTCACTGAATAAAACGAGGAAAATTAAAAGGAGATGAAAGTAAAAACTATTGAAAAGGAAGAAGTGAAAGAAATGGGACAAGAAACAAAATAATAGGAAATGCACAAGCGAGAAAGGTAAGATAGAAAAAGGCAAAGTAAAAATCGAAAGAATATAAAAAAGAAAAGACGAAAAGTAGTGGAAACAGAATAACAAATGTAAATGTGAAAAGAAAATAAATGAAAGAGAGAATAAAATTTAATAAGAAAGAGACAGGAAAACGAGTAAGACTGTAATTGGGATTGAGAGTTAGTTAATATGAGAGAGAAACGAAAATAAGAATGAGTAAAATACGATGACAAAATGAAACGATTCACTTGGAAAGAAATGTGAGAGCTCAAACTGCGTCGAATCAGGAAAGGATCCGCCAAACTCTTTGGATCCTTCCTGCCTCCGATACAGACGTAACCTAGAGATCCTAAACTTCTCTCTTTTGGCTCTCTTCTGTAAAGATCTACCTAAGCAAAATAATGATCCTCTCCATTTACTTTCTCTACTATACAAATGTACTGTGGAAAGTGGATTACCTTCTTCCTTTACCCTCTTTTCAATACAAAACAACCCTGGAAGGATCATGATCCTATCCCTTGATCTACTCTCCTATACATAAATACCATAGAAAGAAGATGACCTTCTCCCTTTAATTTCTGCCCTATAGTGATCAACGCAAGAGAGATCATGACACTCTCCATCAAGAAAGTTCCATTGGGCTGAGCGACTTTTGGGGTTTGATTCGTCCCGCGGACAAAGGTCTCTTTCAGTCCCAAACACTCTTAGACGGCTACTATGACTCCACTCTTTTCGTGGATTTTCACTTGCTCTGACTTTACCACTTTTATGGCCAACCTCGCTTTAAAAACATTGCTGGAAATGTTTAGGTTGTTTTTTTCTTTATTTTATTAATAAATAAAAAGATTACTCTCACCATTTATAAAGCCATTGGTCTCTCATTATATATTTTCTATTTATCCTTTTTTAAACTCGCAGACAGCTTAATCTGTTTCTGCAAATCCTGTTACAAAGATATCGAAATTCATTTACTCATTCCTTTTTCACACCTCTACACTTTTTATATCCAAATTCGTGCGTTTTCGATTACTAATATCATTCTCATTTTTGCATTTGAAATTAGATCTCTCTTCTTACACACATAAATTTATCAATCATCTACTCTGTTTCCTTTTATGAATCAAATCATAATAAAACGACATAATTCTATATTAATATTTGTCTCCGATATCTTTTAGGAAGTAATTTTTTCTTAGAATTTAATAAATTAATCAAATGAATCCATATGAGTTTGAGGTATTAGCTTCGATATCAGAATTAAATTTTGTCCCAAATCCAATTATGATCTTATTGGCCTTCATGCAAAATTTATCAGCCAATCTGTCTCTCACTAACTCCGTATTATTGCCAAGTGCAAGGGTAAGTGGACTTAAACACAGTTTTCAGGTAAACTTGTTTATAATGCCATGCAAGTCAGGCAGGAGTCACTTATTATTACCATCTGCTATCAATGGACTGATCCAAATAGACTCACGCAGCCAGTATTTCTTCCATTAAGGTTACGTCTCCTGAACAAATCTCGCTGTTAGTTGTATGTACTTAAGGACCCTCAACTCTACGGTGAAAACGTTTCCCACGCACTGTATCCTATATTTCATACGGAGAGTTTCGAATAATTAACTCAATGTGCAATGTAGTAAAAGTAAAATATAAAGGTAGCCTTTGCAACATTACTCGAATAATATACTTTTTTCCCCTGTGTTAAGTATAGCAAGTAACGTGCTAAGAAGTTGAAAAAGGAGCGGTCACGTAAGGTTTCGAGAGTTCTATGGATGCATAATAAGGAAAAGCACCATCCCATTCACGTGATCAGACTAGTGCATGGGTGATGAAATTCATATTCTTTGACAAACTGGCTAATAGACTCAGAAACGTGATTACAATTACAAAAATAAACAGGATAGAAATATACACATAACCGTATTCACGTTGTGGTGGAGTGAATGTGAGAGTGTTTGAAGGGCCATTCTCCCACCCCTTTTCCAATACTCTCTCCCTCCTTCTGTAAGAATGTGTGTGTGAATGGAAGATGTTTTTTCTTTATATATGTATATATATAGTATAAATTCTGGATTTCATGTTTTTTTATCTTCCTCAGCTAATTACTTGTTTGTTATTTTACGAAAAGTTACTGCATTAAATTTCAATATAAATAATTATTACTGCCTTTTGTAAAGAGTGGGTGAGGTCGAAAGTTTGCAGTAACTTAATTGAATCCATTTTTAAGTCCTGTTACGATGGAAAGAACTTTTATAGCCTCGAAAGCGCGACCGGATTGCTGTAAAAAAATTACCAAGCTTGGAGGCGCCAGCCTTTTTTTTGGTAAGACCTAGGTAACAATTGTGCCCACTTGAGTGGCAGCCGGCAGGAAATTACCCCCGGGGGTAGCACGTGAGGCCTTTTCTTTTTTGCTTGCATCCAGTGTGTTTATTAGGCCTCTTTTGTATCATTGTTTTCTCGTTCATCTCGTCTATTGTATATAATAGTTTGTTTGGTAATAGGATCGATTGTTTTTTTTTTAACTTTTTGGTAATATTCATGAGTAGGATTTTTGTTTTTTTAAGTGACGAGATCTCAAATATATTTACCCCTATCTCTTTTAAATATTATTGTAATTTTGAGGGGGAATACAGGACTGTATATCCAATAGTTTCATTCTCCCTCGGGTTTTCACGTCCGATTTAGTGTAGGAAGCGAGTTGGATTGACTGGAAGTTTAGTGTAGATTCGTGGCCCGCTACAACGTAATCGTATTCTCTAGTCTCAAGACAACATCGTTCAACGCTATTTTTTCAAAGTAATATTTTTTTCACTTAACTGGAGACTGCTTTTCAGGGCAGAAGTCACCATGATTAAAATTATTTAACCCTAGCGGAAGGCTCCTATAAAATTTCCCAACCAAATCCAACAAAAAAACAAGGAGAAGGAAGCATGCTCCGGCGTCAGGGTGATGTCCGCCTCTCCCCAGTGCAGGAACATGCCACCAACAACAAAGAGAGTAAAATAAAATAAAGGATGCCAGCACACGTTTTTTTTGCCACTTTTTCAATTGCCTTCAAAGGCATAGCTCACTTTACTAAACTATTCCAAAATTCGCAACCCCCTCAAAAATAGGAGAAAAAAAACAAACAAAAAAAGAAGGAAGCACACTCCGGCGTGGGGAGCGGTCCGCCTTCCTTTAGGGCAGGAACAGGTGACCTTATACAACAAACAGAGTTAAATAAAATTGAGGAAGTCAGCCTCTTCCAAAAATTCAGACTGTCAATAAATATGAAGACACAATCCTGTCATGAGTAAAAGGCACAAGCGTTAGCGACCCCTCGAAGCCTGAAACGAGGTATTTTTTGCAAAGCCAAAATAATAAAGGAAACATCATTTCGGCACCAATTTAGGTTGTTAAACCTTATATCCTAGGAGGGTTGGCAGGGGGTACGGGCAAAGGATAGTCTCATGAAAAATGATAGCTAATGGAAAACGGGAGGAGACGAGCCTCTGCAGCTGCCCCCCAGTTGCCCCGTGGTCCGCGGGAATTCCATTAAAAGAATATACCCTGCTGCCCAGCTCAAAGTTAATGCAGAGGCCCTCTTTGAAGAGAAGACCGTCACGAGAATGGCTGTACAATATCCGGAGGCAGAAATCCGGGCGCTTTTGGTCGAACAAGGCGCTGGAGTTACTCTCGCCTTTGAGGACTTATCGGGGAAGGTTGGGCTATCTATGCGAGTCTTTTCCTCTCTCCGCCTCGAAACATTTGTCAGGCATGGCAACCTCTAAAGCCCAGATCTCTCCTTTGGAGCATTCACAGTCTCTAAATGACACAAACCATTCCTGGGTTCGGGCATAGTAGCCGAAGCTCCTTTTAACATATCCTATTTTCGGTGGGCAGCGTTTTGAACCTAAGGCCATTGCCTCACAACCACCTTACCTTCACGGGCTGTTGCCTCCTGTGTTTATAACGACTCGGTAGAAGCGCTTGAGGAATAGTGTGGCGCGGGTTGTAACCGAGGCAGCTGGGTCTGGCCCTTTGTGCTGCCAGTGTTACCAGAGGAGGGCTCGGACAGAGTAGAACCCGCATAAGGTTACCGAATGAGCATGTACCGAAAGTGCTAGTAAGCCTGGAAGGGACCAAAAGCAGAGCCTGCCTTTTTAAAGTGATGTATAAGACGTCCCAGTCAGCGCAAAGCACACCATGACCATGTCATTAGCCTCGTATTTAGGGGAGACGATTAGTTGCCTGAAAGGCCATGATTTTTTTTCAGGAGATACGCACCACATTGCTTCGAATAATCTCCGCAATTGCCACATTTGGCTGCAGATGATAGGATATTATCATGTATGGCCTTGCTGCAACTTACAGAGACTTCTGCTCAACCCGACTTTGCACGTCTTCATGAACGAATCGTATGGTAAAGGCGCTGGCAGTAGTCGCACCTTTGCGACAGAGGTTTCAATACTTTCTCGCTGTAGCGATACCATCGGCATGCACTTTCTTTAGAGAGGCTCTCACGGTTGAACGCGACGAATAGTGTAGCGGTATTTCTCGAGGTCCCAACTTATTTTCTCATAACACGTTCGACATTGAACTCCCCATGGTGGACCAGCTCTTAGATGATGCCTTATATGGGGTAGTCCACGAGTTCCCTTGCATAACCCAATCCTTTTATGAATATCATGGTATATAAAGTTCGGCGTCACACTTGCCGCAAGCCTTTAAGTATCCAAAGAGGAATAATCATGTTCACCTCGTAAGGCTCTGACACATTTGCCAAAGGCTACCTTTCGAGAGACAGGTCACCTACGGCTCTCTACCATGAGTGGAGCGAATAAATAGAAATCCTTTGAAGCGAGCGCGCTAAAAATCTCCAGGTAATATCTCAATTAGGGGCCCTGTCCGAATCGCGTCTCTTCTCAGCGCATCTTCAACTCTGGTCTTATTCTGCGCCCATCCACCCGACCTCGTCTTTTGGACGGACATGCTGATCGTAACCTGGTCGCTTGCCGAAACCTGCAGCGGACCCTTTCCTCCCCAAAGCCACTGGGGAAGGAGAGGAATATTTAGTTTTCTTTGTCTGTTCTTAGTGCTTTCTCTTTTTGAAGAGGAGGTTGGTAAATGAACCCGCTACCCTCCACCGCTGGAAGGAGCACCTACACCCGATTGACTGAACTCATCAAAATCCTTCTCCGACATGGACTAAGGGTCTCTAAACTGGGGAGGATGTGTCCTTATGAGTCCTAAGGGGTGTTAACCGCCTAAGTAGAAAGTTGCCCAGGGACAGACTCAGGTTTGTTGTTTGGTGCTGAGATCAGGTTCTACCACATAGAAGATACTGCTCTCTGGGGCTGGGTCATCTCTAGATCAATGTCTATCTCAGCGGGTGGAGAGGGTGCTTCATGTTGAGGCCATCTTTCCCCCAAGGGACCACTCCTTTGTTTCGTAGTTATTATTGGCCGGCGATCCAACCTCCATCGAGAAGAAGGGGGCAGGAATGCCGCCCCACTCCAGACTTGTAACTCAGGACACGAGGACTGTAGAAGGCACGCAACGTCTGGCGCTGCTATCTCCCCCCTTTCCCTACTGGAGTTGGCCTTTATGAGCCGCCTCCCGAGAGCGGCCTTAATATGAGAAAGGAAAAGCCCTTTTTATACATAGGGATGGAGAGAGGAGAGCTCCTCCACCGGATAAGAGAGGGCCTGGATTTTCTTCATCCTACCCGACACTTAGGGAGTTTGTGGCACGCTTGGAGGCGGAGCTCCGTGCGCATTCTCACGATTGCTTTCTATTGTAACCATAATTATGAGTGTATTGGAAGGTTACGATAAAACCGTCCAGAATATGATCATTAACACAGAGTTGGTCAATGGGTACTGCATTGATGGGCTTCGACAACCCGGCCTACCAATTTTCTTCGCGCTTTAACCATAAAGGATGTTGCCGGCGTAGTCACCTTTTATGTACTGGAAGATAGTGAGCAGAGTCGATAGCCAAACACACTTCGTACAAAATGCTTGCTTTAGCTAGCTGGCTTTGGGCCCTTGCAGCAGGATGGGACCTCGGGGCTTACATTGTCACTCGAATAAGGCTTATATGAGGACGAAAGAGTGTCGGTCAGCCAGAACATCAGTAGGTAGAAGAGCAGGTTTGAAAGGGGGTAGGCGGGTAGGTAATAAGGAGAAGAAGACACAGGCAGTTCCACTAACGGGTAGAATGGGTGATCACCTATTATTATCATACTCTGGTGCTAGTTGACCACAGGATGGCACGAAGTCCACCAAGTCACCATGGCTAGCAGACCGAAGTCTGTCCAGATGGGAACAGTCCTCCTGTTACGTAGTGCGAAGGGCTTAAGGTTGAGGGGATAGTCGTATTAATAATTGTAAATAATACTACTAAATAATAATAATTAACAATAATAGATAATCATATTAATAAATAATAATAATAAAATGGAAAAACTTAAAATAATTCTAATGCTAATAATAATAACAAATACTACTAATAATGAAAATGTAAAGGAGCGTTGAGTGTGAGAGTGAGGATAGCATCTAACATCTTTCCTGGCCCAATCATATAGTTTCTGTCAACCCAGTAACAGATGCTTCAGAATTTGCCCTGAGGTCGAGAGGATATACAGATCTGCGGGAACCAACTCTTAGAGCCTGTCGCGGTCTAACGCGATGAAATATGTAAGTATTGGTCTAGAGGCATCTCCCCGTTTTATCATCACACGTTCGACCTTGACCGCCCCTTGGTCGGCAAGGTATTAGATGATGTCTTCTAAGGAGTACTCCCCAAAAGGCACACATAAAACACTGCTTTCACAAAGTTCATGGTAAATCACAGTGTCATACTTAGGACCTCGTCGCAAGGGTCCGAAGAATTTGCCAGAAGGCGACAGTCTCAGAAACGGATTATATTCGCCTCTCTACCAATTAATCTAGTTAAGGCTTTGCTCCTCTTACCCTATACTGTTACTTAGTCTGGGTCATCATAACTTTATGCTATTCCTTCAGGGTTATCTGGAATCATGTGACACCAGCAAGGCACGATTATTATTATCCTTTGGGCAAGTTGTTATCAGAGATGAAAAGATCATGATTTTCATTAGGTTATTATACAAATAATTTCTTTGCTGCAATAATCGATGACAATTAACACATCTTGGTTTGATTACTGATTGTCAAGGAATGATAATAACTGAGTCCATTAAGCTTGGACAAGTTCATGTAATTAAGATTTGATGGGTTAATAAAGTACAACTATCTTTTGAATTGTAAAGGTGCCACTTTAATCGATGCAAGGGAAAGCACGAAGATTGACATCAAGCAGCAACATACGTTGATGCCTTTGAAAAGTGTTTTCTGATCTCTGTTTGATTAAGTATGATGTATGGGGGTTATATATTCAACTACATTGTTATTCAGCAGAAAAAAGTATTGTTAACTGAAAGAGGAGGCTTGTCTTAACTGTTTGAGAGATCGAAATGGTAAAAGAGAATGTCTACTCGGGAGGGGAGTCATTAAGGATTTTAATAAAGAGTCTCCATGTTCATTGGTTTACGCGTGGCTTTTGGTCAAAGGAAGAAAGGAAGATAGAATTTGTTTTTGAGTTGATGACTAAAGCATGCGACTATAATAATTTATGTAAGCGTGACTGTAAATGAAAACAAGGAAAAGGGACGACGTATTAAACAAGTATTTGAAGGAGGGGAAATTGTTGTGTACTAGTTGGGTATGAAGTTCAGGGAAACTGTGAAATGTAAGGGATCACTATATAAGTACGCAGACAAACACTTTATACTTGTTTAAGATATATACTAACATTCAGAATAAACTTAAAAATATAGGATACAAGAAAATAGTAGATATTTTTCTGGCGAGAGAACTAATTACTCAAACTTTCTGTCGATTGTACGAATAAGAGAAAGGTAAGCACCGTTGACTTATACAAGCATAATAAAAATGAACTAATCTGAGATAATGTTTGGGGATAGCTTCTGATCTGAGGCAGTTCGCTCTTTTATAATACTTTACAGAATATGTTTAGATTGGAGGAGCTGACAGTATCGATGGCGTCTAATCTAATAGTCTCAGTTTGAGACATCATTAGGTCAGTTTCAACTGACACCAAGCCCACTCATTTTTCTCCTTATATAAAGGTTACTAAATTGCCAATGATATTTTCAGGGTTCGAAAGAGTAAGCAAAAGGGCTGACATCTGGACGATCGTGTGACCTTTCTAGGCAGTTACTGGCCTTTTAGCCCCCCACAGCCCTAATGCTTGAAGACTGATCGGCGAAATCAAGTTTGAATCTCAAACGTAGAATTGAACCGATCTCATCAAAAGACTATCTTCCACTCTTTG
This sequence comes from Ceratothoa steindachneri, assembly GCA_963969495.1. Classification (NCBI taxonomy): domain Eukaryota; kingdom Metazoa; phylum Arthropoda; class Malacostraca; order Isopoda; family Cymothoidae; genus Ceratothoa; species Ceratothoa steindachneri. The sequence goes on along the minus strand of OZ018323.1, from coordinate 194,422,449 downwards.
TGGACTCTTTCTCGATTGTATTTGTAAACTTAAACTTTCCATTCTCTGTCCCACAACACAAAGACAAGAATTCCATGTATGTAATTTTTTAAATGATGAAACCAATCACACGTTTCCTTTGTTCAATATTTTCACATTATCCAAAAAATAGGTTTCATCTTCACTTATGTAAATGTAATGTATTCACCCGTCATATGCAATTTCCTTAAAAATGGTTAGCTATCTTCACCCTTCTTCAGCGATCCTTGGTAAGTCTTCATGCCACATAATGTTTTTAACAATTTCATCATAATACACGAGATTCTAACCCACGCTTGGAGGCAAGTTATTAGCTACCACTGTTAGCTTAACTGAAATTAGGGTAAAGAAATTTGGTAAAGGGAGGTTATCAATTCTTCGCAACTTGCCACACAACTCTTTCCCTCTCTAAAGAGATAATATTAAGGAAACAATTTTTAGTGTGGTTTAAAATATTTTAGGAAATGGAGGGCTACGACTGAGGCCTCTTACTATACAATACATGTTTTGATGAACTTTAGGAGTATACGCCATTAACATGGTCTGAGTAAACAAGCTCTTTACATAAATAAGGGCCTCTCTTTTCTAACATAAAAATTCGAGCGGTTTCTATGGGTACTTAGCAACTCGAAGATTTGATTCCTAAAAGAAAATTTCACCATTTTGATGGCGAGCTTGAATTCCTCGATTTCGTTAGTTAATATTCCTGCCATAAATCTTCATCTCGGTTCTGATGTCCATCATTTTCAATATGGTGGCAGGTTTCAGACATCTGTCGGGCTTTTCAATTCTATCTGCACTGTGTTTTCGCCGGTTATGTCTGTCTACTCGGCTCAAATTTGTATGTCTTTCTTGTTTCCTTCTCTTTTCGTCTTCGTCTTGTTTTTCTTGTTTATGCATCTCTCTGTGTATGTTTCTTTCTAATTCTCTCTTTTTTTTATTACACCATCAAGCATTAGAAAAACCATAACAAATATACTGTGTCTAGTTGTGAGATTTTTTTTCCAAAATTATAAACTCAGAAAGACCATAAGCTAGCTCAAAAAAGAACGAAACAGATGGAAGTCAGAGGTCTAGGATAGGTTTAATTAAAGAATTATGAACTAAAAAAACTCCCAAGGTTCCTCGAAGCTCAATCAAAGAGATAAGGGAAAAAGTGTAAGAGATTTGTGATTGAAAATTAAAAGAGATAGATCAAAGGCAAAATTAATTAAATTAACATCTCTTTGTTTTAATATGTTAAAATTTAAAGTAATTTATATCAATTTTATTCTTAAACATATTGACTCTAGCGCTTTATGCCATATTCCTAGGCAAGCTAGTAATCTTTATTTCTAGTTGGCACTCGGTTATTAAGTTAATTATTTAATCAAAGTTTATATGATTGAAGCAGTTTAGAATTTATTCAAAATACTTCGATAAATTAGCCGAGCAGATACCGAAGTTCTAATGATAGTAAATTGAGTTCATCAATCTGTCTTCGTTCCATCTATTTCTATGTTTTTAAGAATTCCTTTCGACAATCGTTACTGGATGCTTTCCAATATTGCAACATCCTTTTGAATATATTGTGTTTAGAATTGTATTGCATAATTCAAGTAAGCTAGTTCAAGCGCCTTATTTATGGGAAGCATAATGTCTTATTTAAACTCAAAATATTTAGTTGTATAGCCTAAAATCGCATGTTCCTTTTTTGAAGCAACTGTACATTGTTTTGAAAAACTTCCAATCACTCGGGATTAAGACATATAAAAATTTTTCTATCTCTATCGTGTTTACAATTTTATCACCGATATTATAATCTCTTAGTAGATTTTTAGGACCACGTTAAATTACATTTGCCATCTTTCCGACCATTTAATTAATATTTCCAAGACTTTTTGCAGGTTTTCGTAGTCATTTCGGGGTTTGGAATAGGCATCGAGTTTCGTAATAGATAACTTAGAAATTTTACATAAAGAAATGTAAAGATCGTTTTTACGTAAGTTAAAAACGCAATAATCGAGAATAGATGTTTGAGGAACGCCACTAGTAACAGAAGCTCATGAAGATCGTTCTTCTGTCGACAGGTTTTCAGCCATCTTCAATTTATTTTATTTCGCTCCACATATTCCGTGCGCTTTTACGTTTTTCCCAAGTAGCAATTGTCGTGTGATCAATAAATTTAAAAATTTTACGCAAATAATTCGTGTATGGGTTTGGGGGTTATCAGTTATGGTTGGTTATGTCGTAGAATTATATGACTCCAATTGAATGTTCGAGATTCCCTCATTGGTTATCCACTTATGGGTTGGCCTAACGGTAATCTCAGGTCAGGAAATTAGAAAAATCGCGGGTTTGGAGGTTTATTCTTGGTCCTATGGTCGGTCTCTGCTTCTGGCAGGTGAAATCGCTGAGTTCCAATTGTTTTCTCTTATGCTCACGTCCTTGTATATGGCTTTCGGTGTTAACTCTCTTAATGTCTTTGTATTAGAGACTGCCCCCTTGATATTAACGTTGGTCTCAATCTTGTTAGTGACTATCATCATGTGTGTCATTTACAAGCTCTTTTATTATATTGAAAGATTGGTGGCGTGGCTCCGTTTCTCCAATCCGAGAGCAAGGTGGAGCCTATTTAACTAACTAGAGGGTATGTGCGTAATCTAATGTAGATGCGTGTACACCGAAAGGGTGTTTGTATTTGGAAATCTGACAAATATCTGATCAGCAGACATTCATAGCAAATAAATTCGATCTTTCGCAGATCCATTTCAAAAGACCATTGGCCGGGCTTCCTCTCCATCAGATTTTTTACTTGTATGAACAGTTGTTTCAATTCTCTCCCTTATCACAGTGTGGGAAACAGTCAGCTCGAATCTGTTTTCTAATGTGTGAATGGTTGTGTTTATCGGGGGAGCACAGCAATTTCATTGCTTAGCGGTTTTGCATTATTTAAAGTATACAGTTTGCTTTGTATTAATGCAGTAATTGTTAACTAGCGGTTTTGCATTATTTACATGTATACAGTTTTATTTGCATTAATAAATTAATTATTACCTAGGTATCAGTTTTGCATTATTTTCGAGTATACAGTTTGCCCTACATTAATAAATTAATTATTAAAAAATGGCATGTTATTTAGTGTTTTGTTTGTGTGCCCATTTCAAGATTTCATAGGGCCAACGGGGTGCTGAATTCGCAAAGTTCCTTGTTGGCTCTACTCCACTTTGAAATTGGGTTCTACATCTGATGTCTGATGTCCTTGATAAACTACAGTTCTCAAGTCAATCTTCAATCTATTTATTACTTCGCTTTCCATTCAGAGATTTTAGCTTTATTAATTCTTTTTTATGGAACAGTGTCAAAAACCTTTGTATTATAGATATAAACTACATCAACTGCTTTATTTTGTTCAAATGTTGCGATTCTTTCGTGAAAACAATTAACTAAATAGGTAAAGCATGAAAGTCTGCGTCTTAGGGTGTATTTTTTAACATTTATTAGGTTATTTATCTCTCAGATACTCCACGATCGTCCCTTAAACAATAGATCCAAGCATTTACCAAAGAGCGAAATAAAGCAGATGGTGCGATTATTTACAAGATCAGTTAATATGCTTTTTTTTTCGAAATTAGCATTAAATTTGCTTCCTTGAACTTCTCACGAACTATTTCTTCTCTAAGTGACTATTTGATTATTGTACAAAAAAGTTCACCTTCTAACACTTTAAGGTAGATCGGATCGAATTTATAGAGACCCAGATTTGGGGAAATTTTAATTTTCTTAATATACATGGGAAATTTATTTTCGATTAACAATTTGATTACTTCTTTAACCGTAAGTTATTTGTATATTTGATGTTAAAAACATTAAAAATGTTTTTTTTCAATATCTTCACAACATCGTCCAGATAATCTCTGACACATTTGGCATTCTGAAGGATTCCTGTGTATTCTCTAATTGGCTAACGATTATTTATATAATTTAAATAATGTTTTGGCTTGTCATTTACTAATGACGCTAGGGTCGAAGTTCAGAAAACTTACGCCGAATTTTGAGTGTTATAAAAGTACTAATACTCATTTTAGTCATTCCAGTGATCATATAGGGTTGCGTTTTCGCGCGGAAAGTACATATTTTCTAAATACTAGGCATTGATGGCGGTAATGTTGATATTAAAATAAGTCTGCCATAATTTCTACTGCTGTCAGCAGAAATCATGAATTTCACACATTGCCAACACTTAATTCGCACTTAAATCCAACATTGGAAACCCTGGATACAATTAATTATAAAAGCGCCGCTTTCAAGTTTCGCGCCCAAACCCGTGTGTCTAACGTTCTTAATGGATTCGTGTGGTTTTTGTGTATTTAAATTTTTAATCTTTATTAAGACTTCTCATAATTCCTCGGTAAATTTAATATATTTTTGTTGAAACTATGCCTCATTTTGAAAGCGAAGGGGTTGCGACAGGTGTGAGAACGAGGCGCCACTTGAGTATAATATCCCCAGCACTAAATAATAAGGTTGTTTTGTGTTTGGATTCGAACCAAATGCTAGGCTTTCAAATTGTTAATACTACCATTGGTTGTAGATAGGGGTTCGTGGTACTACTTGCTCCTGAGGGGCGAGTGGATAGAGCAGGGGTGTATGCGGCGGCGGAGATCTCCTCATCATGGCAACCAGTAGCGTGGCTCGATAATGGCTTCCAGTAACCAAACACATATCTAACAATAAATAGTAAGTACGTAAAGACAGTACGACTGGTGTTTTTAGGCATTTTAGTTATCATTTACGGCTTAATTTACGCACTAAAAGCAGTTATTTTTATGATTTAATCGCTGCAAATAGAGTCTTACTCATAGTGCTAGTGTCTTAAAACTAATTTCTTTCCGCACCAAACCAATGACGTAATTGACGACTAGAATGCCTACAAACACCATTCGTACTGTTTTTACTATAAAAAACACTGCGTAGGTTTTTTGAAATTTAACCGACACGAGTTCCCTTTCATAGTTATCTTTTTCTGTACTTCTTTTGGGTTTGATACGGCGACGATAATAAAAGTATCGACTATCCTTATGCACTTTGTAATTTCATTATTTATCCACAGCGTTGTTTTTGACTTATTAGCACATCTAATTTTATATTGAAGTATTCCTTTATTTATAGTGAAACGAACGTTAGAAATCATAATTGATTAGTTGGGTGTTTTCACCGTTTAAAAATTTTATTTCAATGTAAAAGTTTTAAGCAGGAAATAAATGCATCAAAATGAGATTTTAAGTTTGGCATGAGATGATAACTTGGGGGAATTTGTTTTGAAATATTTAGATTGAATCGAATTATATTACGATCACTGTTCTCAAGTTTTCGCCAACGTGTATACATTCAACCAATTTCTATTCTTTTGTCACAATTAAGTCTAAGATATAGTTTTCGCATGTCGGATGCTCTACTTTTTGAGGCAGGAAGTTAACATTTATAAATTTCAGCAGCCGATTCCTTCCATTGTCCTCCATTTCATATAGAAAATATATGTTCGCAAAATTAAAGTTACCGCATATAACCGTGAATTTTATCGAATTAAGCCTGAAAGCATTTCAAAATGAATGAAGTCGTACTCTTCTATTTAGTTGCCTTGGTGGCGTATATTACCACGATAATTTTATTTTATTGTATTTATTAAAGATCGGTAGCTACAATTTCACATGTTATATATATATATATATATATATATATATATATATATATATATATATATATATGTATATATATATATATATATATATAAATATATATATATATATATATATATAAATATATATATATATATAAATATATATATATATATATATATATATATATATATATATATATATATATATATATATATATATTATATATCTTTCATTATCGCGAGTAGTTCGTTATCTATTAAATAACAGCTCTATCTTTTCTAATTAAACTATCTTTATCAATAATTTTAAACGCTGGTAGGTTAACTTCTCCAATAAATTTCCCTTGAGGCACCTTCTCTCCATTTCCGTAACTACGATAATATAGAATTTTTCTGACGAACCAAACCACTTTATTTCAACGATGTTGATGCTCCCCCTGCACGCGTTTGTGTAAACTTGTAAAAATTCCTTTTAGATTTCTAGAACTTGGATTGTCGGCATAATCATTGCTTCGTCTCATACAACACTCTCCTATGTGCTCTTCAGTCTCTAATGCATTCTTGACCGCAAATCCACCAAACCATTATTTTAAAAATGTCTTCCCATTTATCCACTCGATCAGCTTCTTATACACTGTTTAGTGTATTCTCTCTATATATTGCTTTCCCTGTCAGTCTCTTTGCACAATACTCTCCGACTTCCCTCTTCTTTAACGGGTTAAGGAGAGATTAAATAGAAAGTGGCTATTTTGCCCCAGTTTCATGGGGACTGCGCTCTCAAAACGGTCGAGTCTTTTCGAGCGGCACTAAAAGCGATCTATCACCAGTTGAGCTTAAAACCTCTCCAGGCCCCTTTCTTTAATAATTCTTTTCTTTAAAAAAGTTCAAATTCGTATTTTTGAGCTCCTATGAATTTGAAACAAATATTTCGGTGTGAAAGTCTCAATTAACACTTTCCTCATTTTACCGTAGGTTGAAATTGCTTATGAAATGTTGGGTATCTTTGATTCCTTATCCTAACTTGCTCTTTCAATTATTTCTTTGTTTATGTTCCTAGCTCTCATTGTTTTGCCAGTTGGACTACAAAAGTTTCTTTTTTTTCTCAAAAGAAAAAGAGAAATAGCTTTTATTTGCTGGCATGTCGTTGCATGATATAGATAAGAATATTAATGTGTAAATGAAAAGGAAAATTTTATGTCTGGTATACTACTTACATTTTGTTATTTGAATTCTGTCCTTTGATTAAAATTTCTGGAATTATTTTACCTTCAAAAATTTACGTCTGGTATGTAAGCACTTAAGATTCACTATTAGGATGAAGCAAAATAATTTGGACTTTTTTCTACCTGTGTCGTATATAAAGAATTTTCACTAAAATGTTATTGCATTTTCATTTTTAGAGTAAACATGCGGATAAGTAACATTAGCCCAGAAATCAACTTAGGATAAATAGCATAAATCTTCGGGCAACATGTAATTAAATGTTAATCAGTAATAGAGAGAACGAGTCTGTAGGTTACGCAAATGCATGAAAATAATCTTATTGAGTGTATGTTGTTTGCTTATGTAAAGCCTTTCATCTGCTCAATTCCTTTGTTGGGGTGGTCTTGATTGGAGTTTAGCCTGTGCTGGTCTTTATAAGATATTAGGATATATAGTCTTTTAGTGGCTCTTAGTCTCTTTGCTGCCCTTTATTTGGCGTCATTATTGTTGTTATTTTTCCTCATCCAGTAATACGAATGAAAAAAAAGGCACATCCTTAGCAAATTATTATAGCTGAAAATTGCTATATCCAAACATTTACATATCGAAATTTGTTCATATCGACGCATAGTTTCTCATCCTTACCGATCAGGCAAAAATGAGCCATTTATTTCAGATCGCCCCTTATTCAAATGCAAAAAAGATATGGAAATGAGAAAAACAATCAGACCCAAATCGGAATTTCTCCATATTTTGGTTATATGAGTATGTATTCACTTTTTAATCTAGTTTACCCTTCTCTGGGGTCCCTTATCCAAATTCTACCTGCTGCTCTTCAATTCGGAACTATCTAGATTTAAAAAAATGTTGTAAGGGATTTCTTAGAGTTCCGAAGTTTTTAAGAGGGAATGTAAGCCTGGTTGGGGGGGGGGGGGATTTAGAGGTATCTAAAGTTTTTGAAATTTTAAAGGGTTGGGCGGAGGGAGTTACTTTTTTGTGGTGGGCAAAAACAGGATATCGGATATTTGGTGGGGTATTTCGTTAGGAGACGAGAGGCGTCTAGGCGCTGGATTTTCTTCCCTTTTGGCAGCAATTGATCCCGAAAAATCGTTTCATTGCTCCTCATGGCGCCATCTTTATTCAGTAGCGTCTCTACACCCCCTTTAATGGTTGACGAAAAAGAATAAATGGCCGAGAAATATTATCTGTTTTTTTTTTAAATCACTTTTTAAAACATTTATTTGAGGGTCAGTTCGAGACGGGGAGAGAAACAGTCAATAAAATGACAGAGAATAAAGAAGCTAGAGGATGTCCTCCGATATTTTTAGTTGACACCGTTCGTTTAGATATTGTTCCTTTTTTTCCCATGTTGTGAATGGACATGGGAGAGAGGGGTGCTTTTTATGGTGGTGCGCGCAAGGCCTTGTGAACAAAGAATTGAAATACTCCTCCTCCCCCTCACCTATCTCACTATTCTTAAACAGATTCTGTACTTTGGAGTCGTGCAGGACCTAAAGCAAATGTAAATTTAGATAGAATCAAGAACAAATATTTAATTTCACTTTTTGTAGTTTTTTTTTAACCATACATAATTGGTAAATTAGAGTGCAAAAATCGGGCCTCTACGAGACAGTAGAACGGTCCCCGTTGGTCTGTTTCTATTTACTTACACACCCTTATTTATCGGTTACCCTTTTTGCCATGCCTTAAGCCACCTCTTTTTGTTAACTAATCTAATACGTTTGCTCCCGCCTTTCACGCTGCGGATTGTGACTAACAACTCCCTATTAAAGTGTTCTACCGGAGAGCACAAAAATATTGCAGAAGTAGTTGCTTTCATGTCATTCATGATATTAAACATTTGTATGTTTGGGTCCCTTGAAGGAGATAATGATCCTGGCGTCCCCTAATCGTAAGAAAATAAGCTTACATGAGGCTAGAAAGCCAATAATTGTGCGGCAGCGGGCCTCGCACTGATGTTTATGTTAGCAAATAAGAGTTTAGGAAATTCAGGGAACGTGTGCAATAGAATAATAAAAATTACTATATAACGCACGTAGATTAACGAACCAGGGGGTTTCCTCACGTTGCGCAATTATCATTAACCTTTCCCTAACCGCATCGAAGGCAAGATCCTCTTGGTTGTTATGGACCTAACCTGTAAAACTAAGTTGCCGTTTCAAACCTGCAAAGTGAATTAAATACTTCATTGGGCACATCTGGCAGAAGCAAACGAAATGGTTTAAATTCCATCTGTCAGTGAAGATAAATTTTCATTTAATCACCCTGGAACGTCAAGAAGGCAGGTCATTCTTGTCTGACTGCCCATCCCGGCAGTTGATTTGCCTTCATACCAAAGAATGTGAGTTTTTAGACGAGAGTCTAGACAGGTTTATAAAACATTCCTTTTTTTAAATTAAAACTTTTTTATTTATACTCCATTATTTAAATTTTCTTCCTACTTCATCAATTATGGTACCAAGACTTAGGAGATTTAATTTTATCCATATTTTCCCGCTATTACTTTCATTAAATTTAAAAAAATCGAATATATTAACGTATTATAATTTACTCTTTTACTGCCCATCTGTTTGTTTTCGTACGCCTAATTTCACGAGCCATTGTACTTGTTATTTGCTAAAATTTCCTTCTTGTGTCGAAATGCACGTTCTTGCATACATAAAGAGATTATTTGAAGTTTGCGAGTTTAATTGTTGTTTTACATTCTGATATCAAGATTTTCATACACTGTTATTCAAAATGTGTGTCAAATCTGGTGCCAAAACATTAAGGTAATTTATATTCTGAATGGCTTTTGATTACATTGCCGATTAGTTTACATGAGAAAACAACCATTGTCTGCAGGTTTAAATGGATATGCAATTCCATTGATGAAAATAACAGCCGTTTTTATAACACTTTCAAATGTTTTATGTTAAATGTCGCTGGCTTGTATTAATATCTCATAATATTTTCGTTGCTAGTAAAATTTTAGTATCTCGTCAACCTTGACTAAAGTACTGCTCTAAATCGCTTAGTTATGCATTAAAAATTTACTGAGTTGATTTCTGATGCTCCAGGTTATAATTAGGCAAAGCTATTTTGGTTTGCCAAATGCCTCAATTTTAGATTTAATGAACGTATATTCGAGCTATACAAGGTGAAGAAGTATTTTGAGGTTCAAAGGTTTTTCCCACGTACTGGGGTTGTTTAAACTTCTCTATTCACAACCGAGGAATGTAAAGCTTCCCGGCAGAACTTTCTCTTCTGCTTGAAGAAGAGAATTTGGTAGGGTGATGTTCAGGAGAGACAGCCTCGGAATGATCATTAAATATTTTACTCACTCATTTCCTGCATATTTAAGAGTAAGACAAAGAAGTGATAAAGTAGTTCTTAAAGATTAGAAATGCCGATTTAGAATTTTGGCACTAGCTAGTGAGGGCGAATTGTGTTCGCATTGAAACAGAAGGAGAACTGTTGCTTGCCTCTTCACCACCACAATCCTAAATAATTTTCTCTTTTGATTTATCTGGGTTTATCTTTTATTTATAATTCATTTTACTCATTCAGTTTGATATAAAAATCCTATTTAGCTGAGTATTGGGCTGATTTCTGTTCTAACACTACGAAATACAACAAATATCAATTTAATTCCTTTCTTATAAACTAAAGTAAATGAAATATACGCAAAATATTTTCAATTGGTTAGGTTTGGTTTGAAATCTCCTCAAAGACTGTAATAATTAATTATAGCAGAAAGAGATTCTCCTGTCTCACTCTTTTAAATTTCTATTTTATTACTGACAGAATGACGATATTGCATGCCTGAAGGGGAATTATGTTCGTATTGAAACAGAAGGAGAACTCTTGCTTGCCTCTTCACCACCACAATCCTAAATAATTTTCTGTTTTGATTTTTCTGGGTGTGCACGGTTCTTACATTCAACACCTAAAAGTTCATCTTTTATTTATAATTCATTTTACTCATTCAGTTTGATATAAAAATCCTATTTAGATGAGTATTGGGCTGATTTCCTTTCTAATACTACGAAATACAACAAATATCAATTTAATTCCTTTCTTATATTTTATTACTGACAGAATGACGATATTGTATGCTAATGACTAAATAGGAAAGAGATTATGGTAAATGTAGGTTACGTTAATTTCCCGTCTCCGTAGTTCTCTTATTATTTAATCAGTGTTTACTGATGTAAACACTGTGTAGGAGGGAGAATAAAAATGTTTGCGTAAAAATGCCATAAATTATCCATTAAGTGAAAGCATACAAATTTAAAATAATTGTTTATCAACATATTTTTCTTATGCTCAAGGCAGGGATCCCTCCATTTAACCCATCTCTATAAAAGACTGTTTCCCTATAAAAGCAGATTAAGGTTCATTAAAGCCTTCATATCAGGTCCCCTTGAGTTCTTCTTTAGGTTTTGGAAACACAAAGAAGTCAAATGGGTTTTTCGACCAATGTCGCTGTCATTCTCGCTCTAACCGATACGGGTACGTTCCCGTGACATTCTTGTTTCATTTACAGAAGTCTATCAACATCAATTCTTTCGATATCCTAAATACGGTGGCCTTTAGCTTCTATGCTGGTCTTTCTAATTGGAATTTAACAGGTCCAGAAGATCTACGAGAAAGCCACTGTTAGGATTTCGCCTTACACCCAAAGCCAATACCACTTGGTAAAGGACCAAGGTTTTTGGGCCTCATCGAGCGGAAAGCTTGCAGACGCCACCAATTTCATGCAAAATCATTATTGTCGAGCCATCCGTGATACCCAGTAGCTATCAGATAAATGGTTGCTACGATTTTTCACATAAAGATTCTAACAACAGCCATCATTTTTCCATCCCTAGAGTTTATAGGTATTCCTTGCCTTAGATAAAAATACAAGTCTTCTTTGTCATATAGAAAACCTTTTTTTATTTTTACCTGGTTTTCTCTTGAAAAATATCTCTATCAACTTTTTATAAAACTTGAATTATTTGAGTTGATTTCTACTCAAGTTGCAAAAATTTGGTGTTTGCTCTTATCTCAAAGTTGGTGCTTTTAATGACTCAAAGAGATGATTTTAAGCGCATCTAGACAGCATAATAATATATCAATCAATGACCATAGCTATCAGATATGTAAGTAAGGTCTCAAAGAGAAGTTTGAATATTTTTTAATTATCTCATAGGTAGAAGAAAAGCAGACTTCAGCAAACTTAATGACTTGCCTTTATATGTTATATTATTTAGTATTTTGCAGTGATTGTTGACCAAACAGGAGATAATAATAACTGATATCAAACTTCCTGAAACCTGCTTGTTTCAGGGGTTGATTGTTGTTTATTGCTTATGGTAGTCTAATTAGTAGTTCTTAAATTTTCCCCTGTAGCATATTTTACGCAGAATCATAACAAAAGCTTTAATCCATTGATTTCACTGCAATCTTTATTTTTCTATAAATTTTCTTAACACACTAGCTAGTAGGGCAGCAAGCGTTTTACCTCTAGCATTTATTAGATAGAATGATAGATTAGTAACCATTACTTCCAAGGCGTTTTGCCATTTTCCTGGCCCTCAAGTGCATGAGAAATTTGTTCTTGCAGACTGTAGGTCTCGCTCTAATTTATTGAGGAAGTCTCATCTATTGTAAAGTGGCAATTTCTCTCACACTGTGTCTAATAGGATTATATAATTCTTTTAATAAGTTTTTCTTTGGAGGAGATTGTTCATTCTGCTTATTTTTTAGTCTTGTTCTTTGCGGCAGTCAAATTCTTCAGATGTTGTTTAATGGTTTATTATTTTTTTCTTTACAATAGTTTGTCTCACTAACATGAGTTGTGTTTGGTAAACCTGTTGAGTTATAAATATATATATATATATATATATATATATATATATATATATATATATATATATATATATATATATATATATATATATATATATATATCACAACAGACCTTGTGCTCCAGGTGATCTGGGATAAGGATTACTGAAATAATAAAGGTTGTGCCCGGCATAAGTCGTATAGGTAGTTAAAAATATAAAAACTACCAAATTTTTTTAAATCGAAATATTTTGGTAACAAATCTTCTACAAATTTTGATACATATTAAATATTTAAAAAAAAATCAAACATGAGAGAGTTCATGTCACCAGATGCGCTAATTTTTAGTTTCAAGTAAGGTTCTTTATTTTTATTTATTTTAAGGATATTTATATTACATGCATTTTATTTTTTTACATTTAGAAAGATGAAATGGGAAGAAATCGAAGGTATGCTGAAAATGATCTACGAGAAGAGAAAAAAATGCATGAAAGACTTCAACAAGGACCACTAGTGATTTTGTAGGCAGTCGCTAGATGGGTGATGAAAGAAAAATTAACATTGACCAGTTTCGTAGGAGGGAAGGCTCGTTTCAAGGACCCCAAATGTTTTTCGCGCATCCAGCCACACCTGCATGCCCATTAAACACAAGGCCACCCATCATTTTCCCCCAATAAATATACCATTCATAACAATGGGGTGGTATTTGCTGTAGCACTTCTTCCCCTCAGGGTTCAGCTCTGAGCAGAAGGCCCTTTGGGACCACACTTGCAAACCTCTCAACTCACACCTCTACCATACTCTACCATTAAGATTTTCCTCTCTCACTATATTGTCTACCGAACATACACTGACATAAACAATCCACCTTTTACCCGATCTTCCGACCCTTTTCACACCGTGCCACTCACTCCCATACAATCTCAGAATACTTTCAGACGAAACCTCATTCATACCCTACTCCACACTATAAACATCTCTTTCTTAGGGATTTCTCAATATATCCTACTCGATCTCTTTCCTTCTACTTCAAAACTATAGTCTTAATCACACACACCAACGTTAGTACCCGCATTCCTTTCTACAGCTCCCTGGCGCATTCCACAATCAAACCATTGTCATTCCCTTACTCTCTAATTGGCGAATATATTTTCCTACCATCTAACAACTTGTTGTAATCTACTTCATCTGTACCATTATCATTTAAAATTCCTCAGAGATACGTGCAACTACGCTCGAATATAGAACTCCACCAAATTATCACTCCAAATACCCTTACCTTAATCTTTCCTGCATTCATTTTTAGGCCTTTTCTATTAAATATCCTGTCTAAAGCTGCAATCAACATTGCGAAATCCTCTCAAACACCGTCACTGTGGAGGAATAGAGTCTAATAGGACCTGGAGGTCTACCTTGAACCCGTAGTAGAGCCACGTAGCCATAACCATGGGACAGAAAGCGTGAGAAGCCATGAAGGAATCGGGTGAAGACGGTCTTATCAGACCATGTGTATGTATCTTAAAAAGCCTATTTTCCGCCACGGGGCGATATACTCTTGCCTCCCATGCTCGTAACGCGAGAAAGAATCCGAAGGGCTATTCGACCGGCAAATTATCTCGGATACTCTCACCCACCACAGCCGAAAGCCAGCAACTTCAAGTCCCAGGAGAGTACGCCATGGCCCGAGGCAATTTCGCCGCCTGCCAAAAACCTATATAACCGGAGGTTTTCCGCTGGATAAGCAGTACAGCTCGCCCACGGACGAAGACACATTATGTTCTCGAGTCGGATCCTCCGTGGCTTATTCGAGTACCAACGGCTAGAATCTCTCCACCGTGGACGTCGCCCCAGTCAATTGGCAGATCCTTACAATGGCCGTTCTTTCGTGAATTGGCACCAGTACTCACTCATCATCGAGAACACTAAGGCAAAGCCAGTTCTCCTTCATCAGCATCCTAAGGTAGAACCAGTTGCTCCTCTTCCCTACGTGAACTCTGAGGTAAAACATATGCCGTTGTTGCATCCTCGCCACACTGAGTTACCTTCTCCTCGACGCCGACGCTGCGGACCTCCTTATAATCCGGTCTTCCCAAATCAATTGTTACTATTTGTATTTCGGCTTAGTGTACCCCTTTTTTAAGACTCCAATTGGAGTCAGGTAATTAAACCCTTTAATCCCTTGGATTTGCCACTTTGCTCACACCGAGTATGTCCATTACTTATTTGATCACGTATCTCACTTAAACCTCGTTTTAATATATTTAATATTTCTTTTTGCGTTATTAAACTTCATTTTTGTAGCAATTTTTAAATAACCTGGTACAACTTTCGGCCATCATTCAATCTTTAAAGCCAATCTGCACTTTCCTATTTAGATAATTATTACCCACACACTAGGGGACAACATAATACAACGAATCGAAGTATTATTGCCATCTACTCTTGATCCCTTCATTGCTCTCACGCCCCCTGCCATTCTTCTCTTTGATGTACACACAGCTCTTTTTCTCTTCCTTATTCATCCTCATCACTTCCTTGTTAAATAGCTCTTGCTCTCATACGGATCCTCATTCATCTTTTCCCTAACGCTTCTTCTTCTGCTTTCCTAATCTGTTTGCATTCACCCAGATCGCCCTGTCCTTCCTATATGTACTATTAACCAATTTTTGGTACACCTCCTCTTTGCTTTCAACTACAAGCTTCAGATCTGTATTCAAGAAATTTCCATTATACTTCCTCTTTCTAACTATGGCAAAACCATATACAACCCATGTAATACCAAATACTACTTAATATTTATCCACATTTGATCTATTCTATGCATGAACTTATTTCATCACTTCTAGTCTTAAGCATATTCACATACTATACCAATTTCTGTCTGATTCAATAACTGCTCACGTCTTCTCATCCATGCAATAATCAGTTTAACCTTTCAAAACACAAACATGTGATTAGATACTCACATACTCACACCTCTTACAGCTTTCTTATCGAATGCATTCGGCAGCATATTTTTCTCCGTACTAAGGACAGATCAATCATACTCTTAAGTTTTCCCATCTGCTTTTCCCAACTAAAATGGATTTATACACATCCTTGTGATGGAATATTGTTAGCTACAGATCACTTTCAGCCTAAACCACAAACAGTCTCTCCACATTATCTATCTCTCCGAGTGTAATAAAAGCTCCAATTGTTTTATTTGTTTTTCTAGTACCTAATTATCCATTGATATTTCTTACAATCACTAACCGATTGCCATTTCCACAATTAATAAAATAATATCCTGATAGTAATTGTAAAGTACCGTTGCTACATAAAACGAAAACCATGTAAGGTTTCGACTAGCTTAACCAATAGAAATATCTGGTTCAGTCCAGAAAATAAATTTTCCCTTAGAATCTCTGGAAATTCAAAATGATTGTGTTTGTTCTAAAAATCCTTGAATATATATATATATATATATATATATATATATATATATATATATATATATATATATATATATCTTGACTATTTCGCGAGACAACGCTTGTGATTCTGTGATGGTCGTCGCAACGATTGCGCTCCAAGTCATTAAAAAATATCATCTAAGACAATATTTTGGTAGGACAAAAAGGGTACATTTAAATGAGACTGAGATTATTCTCTTAAACGTAATTGAACTGTGAGTTCTTTTTTCCCATTTTCTGTAAATTTAACTCTTTCTTTTAATTCAAGATCGGTGTGCTTCAATGTACCTAAAATCTTCAAACTCATCACAAACTCTTTTATGCTCTTTTAAGTTAAAAACCCAACTGCCTCAAACCAAATAATAATAATAATAATTAACGGTTTATTGCAGAAGCTGGCAGCTATTTGGCTGAAAATATACATTTAAATTAACAGAAAAATTCAAACTAAAAAATACATGCATAGTGACATATGAAAATAGCTAAACATATCAGATGTTAATGATTATTGATAATTTTAGTTAGTGTGGGAACTGCACTGTTCCTGTAGCGCTCTGTGCGGGTTCTGATTGGGACGAGCTTGTTGTAGGCACGAACGGTAAGGTAGGGACGTGGAGCGTCAGGGAGAATTATGTCGCGATGATGGGGGCTGTTCAACAGTTTATCGCCAAACTGCTGGAGTACTCAGCAGCTAAATGGGTAAATTGTTGGAAGGAGGTTTCTTCCTTATAGCTTGTGTAATGCTGCCCAGAATGATCTTCTGTATCTATTCTAGGCGGCCAAGCTGGGATAGCAATGAGGCAGTGGGACGAGACAGGAGACGCATACATTAATTTGAGGAAAATAAACATCTTATAAATGTTTGTAAGTTCCAGTGAGGGGACGCTAAGGGACTTCAGTCTACGCAGCATGTGCAGCCTATACCTATATGAGGCAGAGCTAACAATGTTGCCGATGTGCGGGTCCCAGCTGAGCTTGTCGTTGATAGTAACGCCAAGCAACTTGGTGGAATAAACCAGGTGGAGGGTGAGGTCACCAAATGTGAGGATCAGAACTAGGATGGAAGTAGTGGAGACGTCAAACTGCATAACAAGTGGCTTCTGGCGGTTGATAGGGACGTTGTTAGAGGAGGTCCATTCTAGAAGGTCGTTGGGGAAGCGTTGAAGGGAAGTGTAATCCGGGAGATTGTTGTTGATGGCCGCAGCGATGGTGGAATCAGCAACATACTTCCAACGGAGTTTGGTGTCTAGGAGAGCGTCGTTTATGAAGATAAAAAAGCAAGGGGGCCCATCTTTGTGTTTTGGGGCACGCCGCATGTGAGGGAGGAGAAGTTGAATACCACACCCTGTAAACGAGCAGCATGGTGACGCCCTGAGAAGAAGTCTGCTAGCAAGGAGATGAGGTATTCTCGGATGTCCGTTGATAATGCGGCTTTGGTGAGGACAGTACTGTGATCAACCAAGTCAAATGCCTTACGGCTGTCGATGAATACGCAGACGGCTGAGGTCTTATGTTTATCTAAGTTTAAATATACAAAATTAAGGAAGCTAATGAGGCAGTGTGTAGTGGAAGATGCTTGCATGTTGCCTAAATGCCGTAGGTCTCAACTAGTGAAGCCAGATCCTCGTATACCCATTCCGCCACGAAACTTTTATAAAGAAGGCTCGGCAGCGGGGTGAGGGCTATGAAAAGTAGGTCGTTAAAGGTACCGTGTTTGGTGGTTTTGTGATGGAGGTGATGTAAAAGGTCTTCCAGTTAGATAGACATATGCACTGCTAAATAGAAGCGTTGATAATGGAGGTCAAGAGTATGTTTAGCTCCACGGAAAATTCCTTGATTAGGCGCATGGGAAGATCCTTTCAAGTGATTGACCGTTTCTCTCGGAAATTTCTTAGTTTATAGTACACCTGAAGATGGGAAATGGTGAGAATTGCGAAATGAGCGTCAGGTACACGGTGAGGTATATGAGGTTGAGGGGGGAGGGAGCTGTCGGTAGATGGAAGCGAAATGAGTGTTAAGTGCCTTGGCTGCTTTCCCCGAAGTTAATAGGCTCGTGCACGGGGGTGAACCAGGCTGAGTGGCCAAAAGACAGAGCTCTCGTACCTTCCCAAAACACTGACTGGCCTGTAAATTCTGTGGCTTACTTGCATAATAAGTCTTCTTTGCTAACTTAATTTCTCGTATTACTTTGTTACGTAGTGAGTGAAATGCTTGATTCTTCTGAAGCGGAAGGCGTTTGATGCGGCCCGTTACCAGGGTAAATAGGAAAGGTGTGTAGTGAGACCTTTGTTAGGGAAGAAATGATGGAATGCGTCAGTGATGCTAGAGACGTATTTCTCCTATTTATCCTCTACATCCTCAGCTGTAATGACCTTGGTCCATAGATAGTGGGTAATTGATTGTCGAAATCGCAAGATAGATGACTGTCTCAGCGTTGGCATTTCTGAGTGGTGGTTCGATGAGACTGTGGCACAATCTCAGGTGGTTGCCACAGGGCGGATAAAAGAGTGCTTTACCATAGCAGAGATAGTTTTTTTTTATTTAAGGGGCTATCTGGCGACTGCCGACTTAGGCATAAGTCGCCGTAAACAAACAGCCTAGTTCTAGGCTACTTTAAAAAATTGAACAGGAAAAAACAATAAAAAGAAATAACAATAAAAATAACAAAACAATAACAAAAACAATAACAACAACAGCAATTAAACCTGGTTAAATAAAAGGAAGAAGGCCGGCCTCACCCAAAAAGTCAACAAGTCCACCAGTCAAAGTGCACGCACTCGTTCCGAGTACAAGGGACAGGCGGTAGCGACCCCGCCCATCCGGGTACCGAGACAGGTCTCGTGCGCGAAGATCACCTAGACTGGAACATTCGACAAGAATGTGCCGAACAGTCTGGGGGACGACGCAGTCGTTGCAATAGGGCGCAGGCGAGCGCTCCATCAAATAGCGATGCGTCACACGAGTGTGCCCGATTCGAAAACAACAGAAAGCAACCTGAAACCGCCGCGGCATTGAGGGATAAGTACATGGGAACAGTCACGGCGCAATGGCACGCAACTTTAAGTTCCCTTCGACCGTCTCCCATCTTCTTTGCCAAGCAGTCGGAAGAGCTGCCCATATCCCTGCCATGTAGTCGGTGTGAGAAAGAGCAAAACGCTGGTCGGTCGCAGAGTCCCTGCGGACTCTTTGGCGCCCTCATCGGCGCGCTCATTCCCCGCAATTCCTAAATGTCTAGGAGCCCAGCAGAAGATAATCTCGACATCTGCCCGGCTCGCCAAAACCGTGGGGTCACGGATTTAGCGAACGAGGGGATGCGGAGATTCCAATGCCCCAAGAGCACTTAGGGCGCGTGGGTGAGTGGCTATAGATCAAAATCCGGTCTCCGAACCGGAAACGTCGCGTAATCTTACGTACCGAGTGGTGTACTGCCACCAGCTTGGCCGTTAAGACAGACGCAGCGCTTGTTAGAGACCCGCTGACTTCAAACAGAGGGGATACAGCGTGGAAGCCGACCCCCTCTTGAGACTTGAAGCCATCCGTATACACTAGCGCGGTTCCAGCATGACACGATGTGTGCTCCAAAAAGGTCGAACGCAATACTCCCGGCGCAGTACAAGCTTTGGGAGCAGAGGCGTGGCGAGAAATAGCCAAATGTGGTCCCCTTCAGGGTGGCGTCCTGTGCAGAACCAGGGGCGCCACTGGCCCGAGAGCTATCTTTACCTCTTGAAGGAGTTTCTTGGCCCTACCCCAAAGGGCTTAGGGTACGACTGGCGTCCGTCGGCGGCATAGGCACCTTCGAGATCAGCTGCAGGTGCAGTGAGAGCTGTTGGCAACTGAGGGAGGCGCTGGGCTCGCGCGTACAGGCGAGTGATGCACTGCACGCGGCGCAGAGCAAGTGGCCTCCATCCGGCATTACCAACAGGATCTCAATGGGGGAAGTGCGGAAGGCACCGGTCGCATGTAGGCATAACGCTTCTGTTTGAGGGCCCTAATACACTCGGCCGACCACCATGGGAGTGGTCGGCGTGCAAAACGGCCAGACGTCCTAGGAATAGTAGTCAGGCTACGGCGATGAGGTTGCCGGACAAGAACTCAACGGCCTCATCTACCGACCTAAACTCCTCAACTTAGATAGAGAATTCAGTTATTTCCTGAAATGCAGGCCACCGCGCCCGCGCCAAGCACCACCGAGGTGATCTCTCAGGCGGCAGTTTCCCTGGAAATGATATTTGAATGGGAAAGTGATCACTACCATGGAGGTCATCGACCACCTCCCAATCAAAATCAGGCTGTGCATCCGAAGAGCACAAGGATAGGTCGAGGCAAGAAAATGAAGCGGTTCTCTGGCAGTGATGCGTAAACTCATCCACGTTTAGGACACCCATCTCAAGCTCTTCGATCAGATCGGCAAGGACTTGTCCCCTGGGATTTATGGAGTAATCTCCCCAGAGAGGATGTTTGCCGTTCAGATCTCCAAGCCAGAGATAGGGCCTCGGCAACCGTGCCACGACGCGGTGAAAGTCCCCTGCGTCCAAGTCAGCTCACAGTGGAATGTATGCAGAAATCAGAGTATACCTCCTTTCCAGGTGCAGCTGCACAGCCACGGCCTGATAGGAGGTATCTATAGTGATGGATAGAACGGAGACATCATGCAGGGTGTAAACCGCGCATCCCCCAGCCCGGCCAACCCGCGGTGGTGGGGTCGCAATACCCTTATACCCCGGGAGGGTGGGCATGGACACGCGCCTAGCATAGTCTCCTGCTAAAAGATAGCTAACGGGGAACGGGATGAGACGAGCCTCCACAGCTCCTCCCGGGTGCCCCGAGTCCACGGCAATTCCATTAAAGGAATATGCCCTCCAGGCCTAGCTCGAAGGAGAAGCGGGGGCCCTCCTCGAACTGAAGACCCTCATTGGAATGGCCGTATGCTTCCTTGGGTCAGAACCCTCGGCGCTGTTGGCCGGACAAAGCGCTGAAGGCGCTGTCGCCTTCGAGGACTTATTGGGGGAGGTTGGGCTCGCCATGAGGGTCTTTGCCTCCCTCCGCCTCGAAACCTTAGGCGGGCGTTGCGGCTTCGGAGGCGGGGGGCCCTCTTTTCGAGGAACCACCGTCTCCGAGATACTCGCTCCACCTCGGGGCGTGGGCGAAGATGCCAAAGCTCCTTTATTGCTGTCGTCCTTTCGGGGAACAGCTTTAGGAACCCCGGAAGATGGCTTAGCCACCATCTTCAGGGGTGTTGCCTTCGGTGAGTCTAACGACTCGGTGCAGGTGCGTGGCCGTTTCGCCTTACGGGAAACGGTCACGCTGGGAGAAGAGGGGCGAGCCCTGGTTTTAGCCGGGGCAGGGTATGAACCTTTTTTGCCGCCAGCTTTACTAGGGGAACGCCCGGGTTGGGTATAGCCCGCAGAAGGTCTCCGAATGGGCACGATAACAACCGTGCTCGTCGGCCTGGATGGGCCAGGAGCAGAGGGTGCCTTTTTAACTACTGAGGCATATGATGTCCCAGGCAGAGCCGGGCGCGTCAGGACCAAGTCCTTTGCCTCGCGGAATGAGAGTCAATCCTGGGCCTGAACGGCCAGGATTTCTTTCTCAAGGAGATATGCACCACATTGCTTCTAAGAAGCAGGGTGCGGCTCTCCGCAATTGACACACTTGGCCACACACGATTTGGACTTATCGTGTGACGACCTTGGAGCAATTTACATAGACTTTGGGTGACCTTGACTTTGCACGTCTACATGAGCGATTTGTATGGCCAAAGCAGTAACAGTAATAGCACCGCCGCGGCAGTGGCACGAAGGCCTTCGCGCGGTAGCGGTACCAACTGGCACGCACCGACTCAGGGAGCTTGTCACAGTCGAACGTGACGAAGAGTGTAGGGGTGGGTCTCGAGGCCCCTCCCTGTTTTCTCATCTCACGTTCCCGAAAGTACCTCCAGAGAAGGGGGTGAGGGGGAGTCCCCTGCACCCGTAGGCGAAGGAGAGGAGTAAGCCTTATCTCTGGTTAGAGAAATATGGAGGGTCCCCTGCGCAAGGAAAGTGGGGGCGACCTTCATTTTTTGGCTGGAGCTGCCCGAGGGCGGCTCCGTCGATGAGCAAGGGGGAGTTAAAGGGGTTTGAAGTTTTATGAGTTTATCCATGGGCATGGTGACCCTATTTGTGCCACGGGGCGCAATAGCTCAAAACCTCTTGCAGTTGCCCGCACTGCAAGAGGTGCTCACAGGCCTGGCAGAGCCAGGCGCCGCCATTTTGACCACCCCTCCCGCCTGGTGGCCTGGCAGTCCATCGGCATGGCGGCTCCACCTTAGACACGGCGTAAAAAAATATAGATTGTGAAGAAGAGAGAGAAAGGGATGTAAGGAAGGTATGGGTCGGGATGAAGCAGGTTGTTAAAAACCAGTTACCCCAGTCCGGAGCTCAGGGGTTTGGGAACATTGTCCTTAACCCCTCAGCCCTGATGCGGGACGGTTGGCTGAGAGGAAGGACAGCATCTATCCTGTGAAATTAGAGGCTGACCGGAGAAAGTTGTGGGATAGGTTTTATTGAAAACAAGGAAACAAGTGTTTTGAAGGAAGAAGAAGGGGCTAAGCTGGGGTCGAACGGGGTGCTGAGTCCCGTCAGCACGGCGGCCAGGATGGCAAATCGTTGCGCCCCTTACGGGGTAGCGGAGATAGTGGTTGAGGTGGATAGTACCAGTCTTGCAAGTCTGTTAAAATGATATCCACCATACTGTGCTGATGTGTAGGAAAGTCTACAACTTGTATGAGATGTAAATCGTTCTGTAAATCACAGGTTACAATTTCGTTAAAATCGTCGCCGATGATAAGCTTAGAGTCTGAATACTGCAAACGCTTAATAACAGTGGGGTTTAATATAGTGAAATATCTCGTTCGCTCAGGATTCAGCCGAAGCAAGAAGGCCCAGTCACATTACAATGGCAAATGGTGCGAGTAATAAGCTCTGCTTTATCTGAGTCTTTTAAGATTCGTGAATGCTGGTAAATTCTCCGACGACGCTTTAATCGCCTTAGTCAATCCTGATAATAGCCTTAGAGATAATAACCCATAAGGGAGCTCCGGTTAGGTTGTCTCTGGCGTCATCCTCTCTTCAAAAAGGGGAAGAGCACATGGTAAAGAACCGAGGATGAAGACCCAAGGAAGAAAACCCGAGGAAAAAATACTCCGAAGTCTAGCTCGCTTGG
The DNA here is from genome assembly GCA_963969495.1 of Ceratothoa steindachneri. Lineage (NCBI taxonomy): Eukaryota > Metazoa > Arthropoda > Malacostraca > Isopoda > Cymothoidae > Ceratothoa > Ceratothoa steindachneri. The sequence continues at coordinate 194,399,079 of OZ018323.1, read as the reverse complement.
AGAGAGACCAAGACGACATCCAGAGACAAAAATTCCAAAGAGAAGACTCCCAGGAAGAAAAGCTCAAGAAAATAATACAGGATAAAATTCCGAGAAACTGAACCTATTCATGAAGACCACAAGGAGTTGGCAGCAGGGAACAACCCCAGGAATACTGCTCTAAGAAGAAGACCCGTAGTGATAAGATCCCAGGAACCAGATTCGAGAGAAAAGACCCCAGCAAGAAGATCCAAGAAAAAATATCCGAGGATTAAGATCTCAGGAAGAAGGCTGTAATGAGAATACCCCAAGGATAAGATCCCTAAATTAAAGACCTAGAGAGAAAACCATAGAAAGAAGACCACAAGAAAAAGAGAGCAGAATTAATACACTTATAGAGAAGTTAGTCCCCAAGTAAATGACCCCATGTAGAGCCCAGAGGGAAGACATGGAAGGAGAGCCCAGGGAGAAGAACCTAAGGATAATAAATACCCGATGATGGACACCAGCTAGGTTGAAAAGGCAGTGCCCCTCTCCCCACCCCATGGACAAGACCCCAAGATGAAGACCCAAGAAAGAAGACCCAAGGGAGAAAGAACCATGATAGAAAACTTGTAGAGAAAACATCCCTGGGGAGAACACCCCAAGAAGAAGAACCCTGGAAAATATCCTAGGAAGAAGATCCCAAGAAAAAAGATCCCCGAAAGATGTTCCCAGAAAGAAGAACGAAAAAAGATTATTTTAAGAATTTCCCAGGAAGAAGATCCCAGTGTCAAGAGCCCACGGAGAAGACTCCTTAAAAAATACCTACGTGGCAAGACTCCAGGAAGAAGAACACAGGAAAAAGACCACAGAAAGAAAACCCTTATAGAGAAGGCCATAGGAAGAAGACATCATTGAGAGCCCAGGGGATGACACCAAGGAGAATGACCGAGGAAGGAGAGCACAGGAAAAAGGCACGAGACGAACCCATGAAGGAAATTCCAAGAAAATGGTTTCAGGAACTCCACCCAGAAAAAGGCCCTAGAAAAAAAATGTGGAAGAGTCCAGAGGGAAGAAGAGAGTTTAAATACCCCAAACAAAGAGACCCCAGTAAGAATGTCAAAGGAAGAAAAAAACAGACGGAAACCCACTAGTACACACGTGAAGACACAATTCCAAATTATGGGCGAACAAGAAGACACGGGACAATCTTGCTTCTTCCCAGTTTCACCCTCGAAGGAAAACACTGCCGCAAAGGGAGATGAGAGGATATGAGTGGTAGGATCCCTTCCTCGCTCTTCTCAAAGGGAGCCCTGGTTAGATTGTCTTTGCAGTCACCCTCTCGCCTCCACCTTACATGCGACCACAATATATATTGTTTGGATTCACTTTCGAAATGTCAAAGTCATGTTATACTCCTAGACTATTTTGCCACCCGCTATAATCTTCTTCCTTTAATGGCACTCGTTCTTTATAGGTAAATGAGGTAGATTAAACTACCATAAGCATCGATGCTATGCGGTTAAAATACAATTGGTTAGCATCACACTACATCGTGTATGCATTATTATAGCGCGCGTTTGTAGCTGAGGACTCGAAAGCTCCCTTGTCAGCGAGAGCAAAATTTAAAGTTAAAACAGCCAATTGAGTTAGTTCATTTTAAAAGTGTTAAATTGGTTGGATACATTCGCTTGTATGGCGAGGATGGTGAGACCTCTATAATATAATATATTTAATATATAATATAATATTATATGATATAATATAATATACTTATGTCGCATCCCTCCGTTCAACCGTTACGCTATGACGTCATCACTCCCAGGTCACTCATCTCTTATAATGACTCGTGGGGTGTTTGAAATTTAATATTCGATAGAATTTGGGTATTTGAAATTTAATTTTATGTGTTAAATTTTTATTTTTTTTACTAAAATTACGAAATCTATTAAACGTACTAAATCTGCTAAATATATGTTAACCGTACTAAAAATACTAAATATACTAAAAGTATTAAATGTGCTAAAGTACAAAATTTACTGAAGTACTAACTGTACTAAAAGTACTAAATTTTCCCAAAATACTAAATTTTCTAAAAGTACAAAAAATACTCGATATACTAAAATTACTAAATGAGATAAATGTACTAAATTGTATAAACGTAATAATGTACTAAGTATGCTAAAAATACAAATTTGACGAGATAGGCCAAAATTAATAAATGTACTAAAAGTATATAATAAACTAAATTTTCTAAAGTTTAAATATACTGTAATAAAAGTAAAAATTATACTAAGTGTAATACAAGTACTAAATGTGCTAAAACTACTACTAAATATAAAATGTACTAAAAGTACTATATGCTAAATTTGCTGAAAGTACAAAATTTACTCAATGTACTAAATATGCTAAAAGTAGAACATTTAAGAAAGTACAAATGTACCAAAAGTAATATATCTGCTTAATATACTAAATGTGCCAAAAGTAACAAATACTAAATATATTACAGGTGCTACAAGTACATTTACTAAAGCTCGAGAATGTACTAAAAGTACTAAATGCGCTCAAATACAAAATGTACTGAAAATACTAAATGTCTAAAAAGTACTAACTGTACTAAAAATGCTAAATGGACTAAATGTAATAAAAGTACAAATTTTACTAAAAGTACTAAATGTGCTAAAAGTAGTAAATCTGTTACATTGTATAAATATACTAAAATATAAAATATACTAGATAGGCAAAAATTACTATATTTACTAAAAGTACTAAATATGCTAAAATACTAAATGTTATAAAAGTAAAAAATACTAAATGTACTAAACTTGCTAAAAGTAGAAAATGTAATAAATGCACCAACAGTACCTATCGGTTGGAAAATTCACTTACATATATGCTTGTATAGTCGGGATTTTACATGCAAACACATACTTGTCTGCAAGCAAATTCTCCCCACACATGAAATCTGACGGATTCGTTCACACAACTTGTGGACTTTTTGACTTTTGGGAGGTGGGATGTGGGGCTCCTTAATTTTATTTGACTCTCTTTGATAATGGTCACATGCTTCGGCCCATGGGAGAGGCCTGCCTTCATCCGACGCCGGTGCGTGGTTCCTCCTTCTTCTTTTTATTGGCGTTGTTTTGTTTCTCGTTTTTTTGTTTGGTTTCTTCGGTTTTGTATGTATATTTTTGCATATTTTTTTATTGAGCCAGCTAATATGTTACAATTGATTACGGCGACTGATTCCTTTGTTCGTAGTCCCCTTAAAAAACAAAAAAATCCCGAAGCCAAATTCATAAAAATAGAGTTGAATGTTAATTAAAAATACCTGAATGCAATTAGGTTGATTCACGCATATATACAAAGGCCCAAGTAGGTTGGTTCATATATACAGTACATACATGCAAGTTAGTTAATTCACACACATACATTCAAATAGGTTAATTCGCGCATGCCAATGTGCAAATAAGTTAATTTATACAAATATATGCGTCATTAGGCTAAATCCTACACATATATGATTAAGTACGTTAATCAAAACACGCAAAAGTGTAAGTTAATTCACAAATAAAGAAGTGAAAATAGGTTTATTCACACATAAAGACATGCTACTAACTTAACTTGCATACAAGTTGTTTAATTCTCCTATGCGTACATACATGTAGTTGATTTCAAGCATACATACCGGAAGGTTAATTACCACTTACATACAATCATTTAGTTTTAATCACACATTTGTTAAAATAATGGAAACATTGTTAGATGCAAATTTTGTTATTTATAGTGGAATTTGTCCTCACATGGTAGCACCGCTTGCTTTAATGTACCAAGTAATGGAGTCTTACAGCTTTAGGACGGTGATTCTTGTTCCAAGTCCTTCAAGGACATTTGCGCCGGAGAGCGATTATTTACATATTGCTTCGCTTCTGTTAAGATCTGGGACTGGCGCAAGACAATATTAAATTATTAATTCACATTCAGCTCTTTGAGCTAGTCTTGAGTGTGAGGGTATGGAACATGCCGCCAGGTGATCGTGGGAACGAAAGAGATTTGTCGTCTGAGTTGACTTTCGTCTCCTTCCCCCCCTCCCCCGACATTCTACCACTTTCCTCCGACTTTTTCCTGATCTAAGTCGTTATCCACGCCATACCCTTTCCCAACAGGCGACAGGAAGTCTGGCGGAAGAAGGCCTATCTCACAGAGAAGCCTAAATTCTATTTGTCTTCTTTATGATACCAAGGAGATTGTCCAGAAGGCGCCGCGATAAGCGAATGGTTGTATAGGGAATCTATCTCTCGATTTCACACAGTCCGCGGTATAAATGGCACCGCCGTTCATCCCTCAGGAGAAGTGTTCCAGACCTACTCGCGTAATCCTCACGTTGAGCGACGTGTGTCGTTGCCGTAACGTATCGACTACCAACGCGTGCCCGCTGAGTCAACCTGTTTGCTGTCTCATAGAGTTCCTGAGGCAAATCTCGCCCCGCAGAGTCTGTGACTAGAATAATACGCTCTGTTGCTCAACGTAACTTGAGGAAGATAAAGGAACATCCAAATAGTTACTGGAAGTAACTATTTGGTAGTGTCACATCCAGTTAGGAGTGAGCTAACCGGAACTGCAGTCAGCAGCAGCGAACCCGTCGTCTTATCTCCCCTTTTCCCGAGAACTCGTGTTAACGCCACCCGAACCACCCCGTCTGGACCTGAACAGTCGTCGCTCTAATTCATCATAATTAATGGTAATCTGTAAACCCAGTGTCGCTCTATTCTTAAATTACCTATTTAATTAACAGTGCTTGATACTTCCATTGAGTAATTATAAATCTAGGCGCTTAACGTCAGTGTTATCCTCCTTTTTTAAGGAGATTCAAGTGAGTCGTTCCCTGACATTATTATTTATAATGGCTGCCAACCCAGACTAATCAGTGTTTAATATTTAATCCTTATTTACCTAAATGCCCGTTTAACTATTGCCACTAATTATTATTTTATTGTAAAGTAAAGTTTATTTTTGTACGTGTGTTTATTTGGTGGCTCCTCCTTTTTGATGTACCCTTGGCAAGACTTAAATTAAGAATCCCTTCGGCTAATTTATTCAACCTGTATTATGCACTCTTAGAATTCCACAATCACAAACCTCCCCGTAGTAACAAGTGAGACTTTTATAGGGGGAATCTTAGCCGTGTCACAACCCGCCTCTAACCAGCCTTCGCACGTTCAGTAGAAATTAAAGCCTATATTTATATATAATGATCTAGATTGAGTCAGGGTCTCAATACCATCGACTTAAACAAAAGTAGTGTGTCCAGATCAAGGACTAGAATAATTATTGGACCGGACTATGAGCAATTCTACGACATTTAGCATGTCTTTATGTAAGAATCGAAGCATTGTCATCTAGGAAAAATGCGTTATACTAGGCGAACAAACTTTTTCCTCTAGGTTTGTTTGATCTCGTCACTCAAGACTGACAAAGATCCTTAGTGTAACCCTACTCTGCATCAATATAGCATAACCTGGGAATTTTATGATATGGTTGCCTAAATCAACACGATCATGGCTCCATGATACACGTTGGTGGTTAAGTAATCGAGATTAAAAGGGTTGTTGGGCTGCCTTCAGAGATAAAGACTTACTGAAGATGAAGAAGGCGTGAAGAGGGCTTCTTCAGACGAAATGACATTCATTGTTCCATTGTCCAGTTCTGTGAGCAATACCGCGACGTAGAAACCGTTTTCTTATTCATTTAGCTCCTTTAAATGAGAGGCTGGGGAACCAGGTTGCATGGGGCTAATATTAGATCATCATAATCTTGATCAACTACTGCTTCTTTTTTCTTTGATTTGTTTTATTTTTTTTTCATTTTCTCTCTTCTTTTCTCATTTTATTTTTTTATTTTTCCTTTTCCTTATTTATTGGAGTTTTTTTTTCCTTTGTCTTCATTTCCTTTTCCTTTTGTATTTTTTTTCATTTTTTTCTTGTTTTTTTCCTCTTTATCCTTTTAATTTTTCAATTTGATAATGAACGGGCAAAGGATCAAGTTAAAAATCACCATTCCTTTTCTATCACACTTCATGTTTTCGACTTTGCTAATGGTGGATATAATGATGTGTCACACAAAGCTTTTCTAAGGGATGTGACCTAAATTTATGCCCTAAGTAACTTCGAGAGTGAATTTGACCATATCCGATCGAACTATGAGCCAATAAATAGAAAAATGTAGCAATCCAAGGACCAAACGAGAAAGAAGGTTGTTAACAATCGAACAGACACAAAACATCGAACACGGTATTCGCACAACAGCCAGACAAAAAAGATAATCTGACAAACAAAGAAATCGGATACTGTTTCTGTTTCAAACAGATTTAAAACTGCAAAGAAAAAACTTCATTCTAACGAGTTTCATATGACTCTGCTAAACAACTCTTGATAATAACCCAGGAATAGAATTTCACTTTGCAATTGATAGATACGATGGAATGTGCGATCGCGAGCAAATATAAGATATATCAAACAAGTTAAATGAATGCGGGAATGTGAACATGATAAAGATAACGAACTTGACAGAAAAATAATAAGCGAGGACATTATTTAAAAGATTAATATTTTATTTATTTGCTGACATAAGTACCCGACGTTGTCTTGGGTAAAAAAACAAAACCTATCGCAAATAAATACAGATGGAGAATTTTTTTAATTCTTATATTGTGCCACAAAAATAACTTTATTTGCTGATTATATTATTATTTGTGTGTTGATGGTAGATTCAGGAGAGTTACACACTCTCCCTATCATATAATACTTGAATCATTTAATAGACTTATAATAAGTAGACGTTTCACAGCGCTCGCTCAGCAGTCTAGGTGCGCGCGTGAATGACCGTTAATTATACAGTGAGCAAAGTTATGGTCACAGGAACAGATCGAGCGTTATAAATATACATGTCCTACATTAGAAGTTTAATAAATACAACAATAATTTTGAGATCATGATGAAACTTTCAGTCTTTCTTAATAATGGGTGTACGTATTTGGCCGTGAAATGGGTAATTGATTCATTTATTTTCCTAGAGGTTATGCCAGTTTTAGTGAAGCATTGATTTTTAACAAATTTTCGCTGAACTTTCATATATTTATCGACAATTAAAACCAATTTTATTTTAATTAATTTTATTTGGCTGAAATTAAGCAAAAAGACTAATAATCAGTTTGCATAATTAACACAACTTAATTTATTTTTTAGATTCTTCCCAAATGCCGACCATTTTCCTCATATTATTCATTTACTCGTGACAAAGTTGCTCTCATCACTTTTTTCAAAAGTTCTTCAGCGATATTATTTTTTAGCTTTTTTATACTTCTAGAATTATTACTGTAAACATAATCTTTTAAATATCCCCATTATAAAATACAAAAATGTTGTTAGATCAGAGAATCTTGGAGGTTACTTAATTTCACTGTTTATAGAAATTATTTTTTCTCGGAAGTTTCGTTTTAACAACTGCATTGTTTCATTCATTGCATGTGATATTGCACCATCTTGCTAGAAAAAAAAGTTATCTATTACGAAGCCTTCAAAAGTACAGTTAAAAATATTTTTCAAGCATGTCTCGGTATCTTTCGCCATTCGCAGTGACTCAATTTCCATTTTCATTCTCATAAAAATACGGCCGAATGTTCTTCTGAGGTGTTATCGCCCACAACACAAGTCTCTTTTGAAGGATGCAGCTCTTTCTCGTGTATAGCTTCTGGGTGGTGATCCGACCATATTCTGTTGTTCGGCTTATTATTGTATCCGCTGAGATAAAAGTGCGCTTGGTCAGACATTATCACGGGCGGTACATCAACTTCCCTAGATTTTCGTCTAAATTATTCTGCATACGATTTTCTTTTGGCGAAATCGTTGTCTTCTAATTTTTGCATAACATGAATCTTGTATGGATTAAATTTCAGTTTTTTTTCACTATATTGCATGTTGCACCTTTTTACAATCGTATTTGTTCTGATCATCTTTTCAATGATTTCTGCGGCTTAAATTTTATGTTGTTCTACGCCTTTTCTGCTGTCGTGGTATGCAATTACATTATATCAATACCATATTATATCCATGGGGGAGGGACCAATAACTTAAAGGCGAACCGACAAGGGACGGAATGCCACGAGTTTCGACTCGCGGAACAGCGAGGAAGAGTGCAACGAGGTTAGGTGAAATTTGGACAATGGCAAAGCTCAAGGTTATTTAAAGAGGCATGTACATAAATATAATTATATTCACATAAAATAAGAAGATTAATGGGCAAAATTACATCAGTAAACGAGGGGGGAATTGCAGAGTTATGCATCAGACTCTGAAGTTAGAAATTAATGCGTTACAGAAGGAGACTATTCAAATGGGGAGGATTAACTCAAATGGGTTGCTGATGGTTGATAGGGGTTGGCTTACGAAGGATTCCGGGTGAGACGTCCGGGTAAGGTTTCACGGATGTCTTCTGTAGGCAATAAACGTGAGGGCGAGGGCACTCGGAGCTTCTGAGCGGGAAGTTGAGGTGATGACGGTTCTCCAAAGGGGGGGGGGAGGGGTAACGTCCAGTCAAGGGTAGAGTATTTCGGCCCTGTGAAAACGAGGAGGGAACGAGGAGGGCTTCGACAGGAGTTGATGAGTGGAGTCGGAAAAATCGCTCGGTGGCGATCGTCAAATGGAATTACCTCACTGGCTGGGCTAATTCTAACACAATAAAAGTTCAGCCGTCACTTTGCTTCGTTGTTAGCACCTGACTTGAAACTAGGGAAAGGCTTTTTGGTCCTAGTGGGACTCCTCAACTCTGTGTCTCCCACCTGGTAGATGAGCCCTATATATTTTAGCTCCCCCCGCAGGGGTGGGAGAAACTGCACTACTCTCGAATGGCCTCGAATCTACAAGCCGAGGCGATTCTAACCCGCGAAAAGGTGGTCCGAGTTGGACGCGGTTTGAGGCTACCACTCGTGGATGGGGGAGGAGAAAGAGGCTTACCAATTTAAGCCTAATCAAATTTTCTTTAGCGCATGGACGTCACTTCCGAGCTGGAAAAGAAATTCCACGTGCAATTCCCCCACATCTACCAACACGCCCTTTTTGAACATCTTTTACACTACATCTGTCTCGAATTTTTTTAATTATTCTGCATAGCGCTTCTCGTGATGGTACGTCTTGAGCACCTTCATTACTCATCTGTCGTCGTGTTGAAACCCCCGAACAGTTGCATCTGAAGCATTATGTTTTCCAAAAAATTTTTTTCTTCCAATCATTTCCGGGAGTTTCGATGTTTTCAGTTTGAAAAATTTCTTAATAGTGATTTTTGCTATAAGAATTTTCTCCTTTTATATTTTACGAATAACTACATATGATGCTAGCAAATTTTTTACTTCACAATTTTCGCCAAAACTTTGCTAAGAATCGAGCATTGCCAAAATCACATTTTTAAAACAAATTTTTTCACGCTTTCCGTTTCTAGCAAAACTGACCGATTTAATAAAATTGGCATAACTTCTACAAAAATAAATGAATCAATTAGTCATATAAGGACAAAGAAGTTACCACTATTACCAACAACTTCTAAAAGTTCCATTGTAATCCAAAAATTATTCTAGACTTTATTAAACGTCAAACGTAGGACATGTAAAAAAAAACCTTGCAATATGGATTATACAAAGAAGAAACCAAGGGGAAAAAATTAAGTAAAAAGTTTGGAAAAATATATATTTTTAAACGTGATAAAGTTAGGGAATATATGAGGTGAGTAGGTGGGCTGTATCGCCAGAAAAGGAGAGTACAAACAGCAATAAGGCTTGGTTGGTAGGAAAGAAATATTAATGGCCCTGGCCCTTGCAAATGAAAGTGAGATTATTCGCATTTACTAATAATAAGGGCATCAAATAGACGACAATAGCAAAGTCGCACAGACTCCAGTTTTGGTTCTAAGATAAAAACAAGGAGGATCACACGTCAATATCGCTCCAAAGTGAGGCCTTACATTCCTAGATGTGAGATGTTGCGTTTTTTCTACAAAATTATCTGGGAGTAACATTTCCCATCCTGATGCCTTGCAGGCGTGTAAAAGTGTATGCAAAGGATTCGTGGTAAGTTGTTTCTGGAACCTCTGGCTGTACAACGAAGACTCCGTGGCGAAAACTTTATTGACCAGTTTCTACCTTCTCCAGCCACGATGCTGCTCGCCGGCATTTCATTTCATTTACCTCGATCGATCGCTGAAATACCTCAAATGGCCTTCCTCTTCAGTGAGAGAGATCTCTTCTCTTGGCTAATTATGCTGATAGAAATGTTTTCCCTTTAAGCTCGTTGTGCTAATAGTGACCTAGTACTGAGTATATCAGGTATGCCTTAGTGTTACATCTAGATGAGCGAGGTTTGGCCTTTCTGTTAGCTTTGTTTAACAGAATATTTTCGGTGAATTTGAATTCTTAAGCCGGTTAGAGAGCTCACACGTTTTGTAATTTCAAATGTGTGCAAGTTGATAAAAAATCGTTAAATTTTAGATTAAAATATTTCCTGGAAAGCTGATTTCACGTGTCTTCTGCATAGTATTGCTACCGTAAGTTACAATCCACGTCGGATTTCTTTCTCTACGGAAGAATGCTCTCAGCGAGGCCTTTCTTTGCATGAAGCAATTTGGAATGGCATTTTTCGAGTTGGAGCAGGCCTAAAATAACCCTGGGGCACGATGTAGCAGAAATGCCACACGGCGTAGTCAGCTGACGGTGCAATATACGCAGAAATAACAGCATACTTCCTATCCAAGTGTAGATGCATTGTCACTGTTTAAAAGGAGGTATTTATAGTAAATAGAGGAACGGAGACCTCATGACGATTGTAAATCGCGCATCTCACCTTCCAGGCACTGATCGCTTGGTGGTTGGGTCGCAAAACGCTTATACCTCGGTAAGTGGGCAGGGGGCACAGGCCTCGCGTGGTCTTCTGTAAAAAAAAATAGCTAACGGGGAACCGGTGGAGATGAGTCTCTGAGTCACATCGCAGTTGGTCCAGAGTGCACGGCCATTCCTTTTAAGGAAAATACCCTCTAAACTTACATAGCCTAGAGGAGATGCGATGCATTCTTCGAAGAAGAGACCATCAAGTAAATGACCATGAGGGCAGTAGATATACCGAACCGGCCGGCACCGCTATAAAACTGGCCCTCCAGTAAGTAGTCGATTCTGTCCCGCACGCGTTCTCTCCTTCCATTTCTTAATAAAAAGATAGGGGGGACCGCCGCGAGACCTAAGATCTAGTCTTCCAAAGGTGACTCTTTTGAAAGGGGGGGAGGAGGAAGCCACATCTAGCGTTGACCGAGGAGAGGAGTAACCATCCTCTCTGATAGAAGAAAATTGGAGAGGCCCCTAAAAAAGCATAATGGGAGCACTTCTTTTCTGGGGTGAAGCTGTCTGGAAGAGTTTCCAAAGATCGCAAAAGCGCCGCCCCTTGGCTGCCTGAAAATGGTGAGAAGGGAGTCCCTCCACCGTTTGAAGCGGTGTTTCCTTTCCACTCGTCTCATCCTCACCGACACTAGGAAAGGCGAGGCTGCAATTGGGGCGGATCTACATGCGCCTGCAATTACCAACCCTTTATTTCTGTTGTAGTCATTATAGTCGAAAATAATGCTTAAAAGCTCGATAATTTGATCTCCCATTGTCTTGGAAGGTTAAAGTGAAAAGTCTTCATAGGTTCATAGAGTTTCAGAGTGTGATAATTTTTTCATACTCTGCCCATGGCTACGAGCTAAGAGGGTCTTTGGCCCGGTATTTAGGTGAAGTTGTCCTTGAGCTTTAAAAGATAAAGGACGGTGCCGTTGTAGCCACCTTATATTTGTACTGGAAGAAAGTGTAAAAAGTCGACGGCTTAACACACCCAGTACCTAAGACTTGACTTAGCCAGGGAACTCTAGTCCCTCGCAGCAGGTAATGACCTCACGATATACACTGACACTCGACTAAGGAGCCATAAGAGGTCAAAAGTGCGCCAGCATTCAGTTTGCAAGGGGAGAGGCAGGTATTTAATAAATATAGATAGGCGGTCTATTAACAGGTATGGTGAGTGAGCAATTATTATTATCATACCCTGGCGCTAGGAAATCGCATGCAGTCCACCTATGCATTGCATTTAGCGAACCGAACTCTCTCCAGGTGAAAACAATTCTTATAGGTATAAAGGGTGGGTAGATTAAAAGGTAATTAGATAAATTCAAAATATAAAAATAAATAAATAAAGATAAAATAGCGCTGAGAGGGAGGAAAGGGGAAGCGCATCAACAACTTTCCCAGACCCCACCAGAGAGTTCACTTCAACCAAGTTACAGGGATTCCATAATTTGCATTCAGGCCGGAAGAATGTGCATCTCATCCTGATAACAAGTGCAACAGAAAGGTGTGGGTAACCCCTACGGGGGAACAAGGAAATATTGCCCTTGTATCCAAAGGGGCAAAGTAAATTGCAGTCCATTAAACACTTTTAACCTGTCAGTGATATGATGACAATCGTTCTCTCTTGCTCATAATTTCTGCTTAGTGATTTCCAGGATCAGCCAACAGGCTCTTTTCGAGGCAGAGATCGCCCATGTCTAGAGCTTAGTTAGTCACTTTTGTAATCACCTCCCTGGCAAAGAAGATAGAAGTACTTGAAGCGAATATAAAGTTGCACGCCATCACACCGCAACTGTTTCCTTGCCATTTGATGCGTAGCTCCTCGGTAGCCTACCTAGACGACTCTGTTTCCCCAAGTGTATTCGTCACATTCCTTTGGAATGTGCGAGTCTGTGTGATCTTCGCACACGTTACCTGTCCCGGTAGTGGGATGAACAACCTCACTACGTCTTGTCCTTTCTACTCTGGATGGATTCCTGCCCAAATATGTGCGGACTATCCTAATCTTTGGAGGAAGTTGGCCTCCTCCTTATATTTGACTCTCTTTGGTGTCGATCGCATTCTTCTGGGCGGGACGGGACCTGTCTCCGACACCAGAGCCTGCTTCCTCCTTCTTCTTGTTTTTTGCCTTTTGTTTTGTATTTGTTTGTTTCAATTTTTTTGTTTTAATCTGGCTTAGCATTATGCTGTATCATCATTACGGCGATTTGTGCCCCTGAAAGCATTCGCCAGATGGGCACTAAACAAAATCACGATTCGACTCTCCATTATCCCTAATTAATCCTTCTTATCTTCATAATTTACTTTCCTTATATCCTAATATTAACCAAAAGCTTCTTCACTTGCTCGAAGTTAAGTAAAAATTAGATCTTGGGACTTCTACAATCCCACAACTAAATTTACTTCACCTTCACCAATCACTTGTTGCGACTTAGCCGCTGTTACACATATCCTGCATGCTGTGTCCAGTAAATTGTTAACTCGCCGTGATATATGACTGCAAGAGGCACTACTGCTTCATTTCCTCTTTGCGATAGTGAAGCACACATATGTCTCTTGACATCCCGTAGTGGAGCGACAGGAAAGCTGAAACAATACCGTCAAAGAAGATCAGGACGTCTCTATTTCTATCATAACATTTTTCATAGCATTGGCCCGAAAATCCATCGTTTCCAATTTTACCTGAATAAAAATAGTTATCAACTGATAAGCAATAACACTCATAAAAAACAAGTAATCAAAATTATCCTAAAGCTTGTTTCTTGTAGAAAGAAACTTTATTGTTTGCATATAAACTAAGGTCATTCACTTATCAGCTTTCGTCTACGTAACTTGTATATTATGGGGCTATCTGTCAAATTAAACTTCCTAAAAGGGTTTTAGATATAATAATTTTTAAAGGTTCCTCAACGCTATTGAAAATTGGAAATAATACGATTTTCAACTAAATTTCGACTTTCGTGGATTATATCTGAAAAATAATTAGATTTTTTAATAGATACCCCTAAACAAATAATTATTGTATTTTACAAAAGAAGTTAACGAAGTTTGAAAGCAATCGATTGATATTTAGAGGTTCTTCAATGACATATTATAGTGGCGTACTTGGCAATTATTTTTCAGTATCGAGGAGGATCTCATTGAGAGTAAATGTGTGTCTGTGTGTGGCTCTGTCTAGTGTCTATTGTTTCGATCACATTCTTCTATTTGTCTTTACGAAAAGTTATTTATAGTGTACACTCAATATTTGTACACGTTTTATTATATTTCAAAACTAAATAATATGTAAGAAAAAAACCTAGAACGCGTCATGAAATTGAAAGACCGTTGTTTGGCTCACCTTGCGCTATTAGTGAACGAGTGTTGGTAACTTAGGAAGATGTTATAAAATATGTTTTGTTTGAGCGAAAAAAGGAAAAGAACCGCAATAGACAAGACCCGCCAATTAAACAAATTATCGCATTAGTAGCGGAGAAGTTAATTTCTATTTGGAAAATGGCACTAATCCCTTGGTGTGTCAATAGAGGCATTTAGAAAAAGAATTTTAAATTAATGTGACGATTTTACAAAGAATGCAGAACAATTGTTTGATATTTGATGTTGTAAATGCGATGCTGTAAAGGTGCCGTCACTTGAGCAAACGTTTTTGCAAAACCAATGAACAACTAGGAAAATGGAAATAGGTAAGTAATATCGATCAAATTCAATCGAAGAAGAATATTCAGAGTGCAGTTAGGAAGAATCCTGAGTATTGTCTCTTATATCAACCATCTACTTCGACAGATAATATCGAAGTGATTCTTTCTTCATCCAGCACATAAACATAATCTGATGAAGGTAGCGACTATGAGCTTCCCTCATCCGTGAAATGCAAAGAAGTAAACTAAAGATTTGCATCCAAGACTCTATCTTAACGAATAAAATTCTCAGAAATTGCGTTGGTATGTCACCGCACTGGTGTGTCTGATCGACCTGCAGCTCTAATACGAATGAAGACTGGTTCTGCAAAAGCTGTATGCGATGCAATATTCTCGTATATAGAAGCAAATAACATCGCAACTGATGAACTCGTTGTTGTGGGATGGGATGGGACGGCAGTAAATAAAGGAAGGAACGAATGGAGATGTAATCAAAATATTAGAAGAAAAACTGCATTGGTTTATTTGCCAGCTCCATGCAACTGAGCTCCCATTGGCCCATCTTATCAACAATTTAGATGGAAAAACAACGAGGCCCAGTGGATTTGTCGAATCTATAAGGAAACAACTGGATAAATGTGACACTCTAAGTGTTGTTGAATTCGACCCAATTCCAACTAACTTGCGGTCTGCTGACAGAGGAAATATGAGCACTGATTACAAGTATCTGTTTGATATCCTTCTATCTATCTCACAAGGTAAATGTTCTGCTGTAAGGGCTCGTAAGAGTCCTGGAAAAATATCGCATGCACGATGGATTACAACGGCATATCGGATACTTCGATTATATGTTTCGTCTTTCGACCCTTCTGACGCGCTGAGATCCATTGTTTTGGTCATTGTCGTGTCACGCCGGCTGGAAAAGACAATCTTTACGCGCTGAAGAACAAATCGCCTCGGCGTGCTTTCGCCACTGATTCCGTTACATGGGCAGAAGAATAATGGATCTAAGCATACTTGATGAAGAATCTAAGTTTACTTAGTTCGAATCCGATGAGAAGAGGCTCTTTCGTCGCAGTGCAGTTCGAAAATTTCTGTCAAAGACCAAAACTAATGTGGAGTTTATCGTGGTTTTGGTAGAAAGTACTGGGTCTCGTGTGGGTTTACGGGGTACAGTGAATGCACTATTATACAAGAATTGCTGCGACAGCATGCTTCGCCCCCTATTTGAGGCCAACCTGCAATTTTCGTGAATGTTTACGACCACTACAACACGGCAAAGTGGGTGAAGACTTTTCGGACGACCAAACACAACACTGTTTTTAATTGGCCTTCAAGGTGTTTGGATCTGAATTAAGGTGAAAATGATAAAATAGTCGGAGAGACGCTAAAGCGAGCAATCTGAAAGCAGTGTAAAACTATTGAAATTTCATCAAGATGAATGGAGAAAAATACTGCGAAAGACAGGTTAAAGCATCCTCGCGAATGAAGGACTCCACCCTAAATATTAATTACTTATAACTTATTCAAATCGCTATATTCAAATAGGAATTTTTTTTCCAATCTCTTCGGATCATTTTGAACAGTAAAATTTTTCTCGTAATCTATAGGGGGGTGCAGGAGATTTATAGCGCTACCAGTTTATAGTGGTGACCAATATATAGTGAAGTGTAATTAGCAATTTATAGCGGGATCCCTTGGTCTCAGTTTATAAGAAGGTGAATAAGTATCTGACTCCAAATATGATTTTTTCACTGTGTTATTATTTTGCCTGGGCTTACCTAAGGTTTCTGGGTAAATAGACATAAATAAGACGTTGCAAAAAATATACTTTATTTTAATATAGGCCTATTAACGGGACAAGCTGTACGTCACCAAGTAAGTTACTTTGCGGGCGACTAGCAGGCTATATATATCTTCAATGTGAACTATTAAATTCTGGAGCGACAAGACTTGGTGAATTTAAAAGGAGGAATTTGATCGAAATAATATTCTTAACGACAGTAATCTAATAACCCCAATAATACAATAATCAAGCCAACTGAGCTGCTCTGACTATATATATATATATATATATATATATATATATATATATATATATATATATATATGCTTATTTTCTAGATAGCGTGGCCTTGAATAATTGTTCTCCACCCCAAAGGCGGAGCTAACGAAAGCTGTATAAGTCGAATCTCTTGCATATCTCAAGTTTTATCGATATAACAGTATACGCTTGTCGTAACTTTGTGATACAATTCCTTTTGGTCAGCGGGTATGTTTACCCAGGTGCTTCGTAGACTTCCGTCTTTCGGTAAATCTATTCTGAAACTTGAGATGTTTCTTTACTCGTTGTGTTATTGACACAGGTGTTTCTGACCTTTTGCGCGTTCGTACATTGTTTGTCCCACGCTCACTTCCAACGGTCGCTTGCCTTCTATATATATACTTTAACAAATATCTTTACATTCCCTATTTTTCTATTCAAATTCATAGCTACAAATAAATTAATACATTCCCATGTCCGTATTCCAATTTTAAACATATTATTTTATATGTGTTGATTATGCTAGGATTTAGTAAGACCACAGTGCGTCCATCTTTTGAGCTTTTTGCTGGGCCTATTGAATCCTACAATTTGGTGCCAGTAGCTTACGTATTACATAATCTGATCAATACAATCTGTTGCTATGTTTCGTTTTATTCATACAAATGCACAACCTTTAACCATACGTAGTTTATACTTGTACGTTTGGAAGCCTTGAATTTTTCCTCTGGCCTACATGTTGGAAGATGTGATAGAAATACCATCGCTCTGATAGTTTTAGATGGAACTGAGTGATCCATGTGCAGGAGACTCACCATAATTCTCTTTAACTATACTTTCGATCCATTATCCACTCACTTTGTTTCGCAGAAAAGGTATTTGATTTTGCGTGATTTAGCATCATTTTTAATAAATATTTTCCAACACCTTTAAAAATAAGTAAAATTGCGTTTATCTTGAGCATATCAAAATATTCCCGATCTCCACTTGTCTGTTCTTCGCCAACCTTTGGCAAACACCAAAGAGTCAAAAGGTATGTCAGGCTATAAAGCATTACGTTTTAAATTACGATATTAAATTCTTACGCCATAATTAAAAATGAGACTCAGATGGATATTGAAATAAATTACTTGCATCCCAACGTGGCAAAATGAATGGCATGCTAGAAAGCACTGTTTTATATTAAGATATTAAATTTTTTCAACATTATTACAGCCTGCTCGACTGGATAGTGTAATTAAATTTTCAATTTCTTCTTCATAAATAATTCGTAAAGATAATTTATTTTATTTTTAGTTAACAATAGAACATCCCATATAGAGCGTGTTTACAGCTGTCATTTTGAGTGAAGGAAAATTTAATTTCTTCGCACGCGGCTGTCAAATAAAATGTTTGAGAGGAGTTGAGTGAGTATTCAATGGCGTTGGAAAACTAATTTTTGCTCCTATAACACAAATGAAAATCAGATTTTTTTATACTGATTATATATATAAATATATATATATATATAATTCAGTAAGAGGCCATATTGAATACATGTATTGTTGAAGTCTACAGCAATGGCATCTTTATTAACTTTAACTGGCTCTGTTAGGCGAAAAAGAGCACTCACAAAAAATACTTCATTCCTAGACGTCTTTCAACCGTAGCAGGTTATCTTCAAGGAATGAGCAGAAATGGAATGATGTACTCAATAGTTGAAGATAATTTGCATAGCGGGAGAAGATAGTAGGGGAAAATAAAAAGAGGGAGGGTAGAGATTTTGCTCTCGTGATGAGGGCATCGCTTTCCTTTATTACCTATATGTTTGTTTTGCTAGTTTTGTTTAGTGTATTCGTAGTATGTGTTCCTATGTATGTTCTTTCTTCGTGTTCTTCTTTGTTTTTGTGTTCGTCTTGTTGGTTTTGTGTGCTTATTCTTCTCGGTTACCTTTGATCTTTCGAGCCTTTGTAGGCAAGTGAGTTTGAAAGTTTAGCTCAAAGCTGTTTTGTTCGTGTTTCTTCTGTTTTGTTTTATTGTTTGTTTCCTAGGTTTGTACTCTTAATTCATCGTAGGTTAGTGTTTTATGTGATTATTGGAAGTATGTGCTCCTCAGAACAGAGCTTAATGCTAGGGAATCGAGGCCTGAGTGGGATTTTCTCTTGCAGTCTGACAGCGATGTCGATTCTGCCGCCTGTTCCATGTATGTTTGGGATTATAACATCCGTCAGTGTATACCAGAAGCTTTTGTCCAGTTTGTGAGTCGCGACATTGACGGGGCTCCAACCGCTGTCTTTGGCGCAGATACATTTGCCAAAAGCGGTCCTGCCTTCGGGCATTTTTGATGTACTAGGAGGCTCTCTCAGTGAGGACCTGTGACCACTTGAGTCACTACTGCTGGGTAGATGAGCTTAGACAGCATGGCCTCTTACCTAACACACAGTATGCAGCCAAAACCGCGCATACTAGCATTTTGTTTGGTAAATTACTAGACTACAAATGTTTTATAAGTTTCCAGTGTAATTGATCCTAGTGCTGACTATATTAGGTTAATTTAAAAGAAATCTCGATTGTAGAAGTGAGAAATTGAGAAGAAAGCGATATTTAAGGTTGAGAAAAAGTCATTATAGAAAGTCAATGGCAAGAGATGAGTCAGCAATTCGACACACTGTTTGTTTGGGGGCTATCCTCAAGAACTTATATGGATATATGTACTTACAAGTGTATTTGGTCGGTATGAGGAGCCATCTTATAGATAAAAGAGATGTAGATGACATTCACCAGATCAGGAACAAGACGAATACATACCCAGATAAAACATTCAATAAAGCTTGAATGAACACCACAACATTGCACCTCACCTATTTGTATGAATATTAATTACAAGAGAACCAACGATATTAGAAAGCGATTATTGGGATATAGATTGATGCTATTTAAATAATAGGCATCTGACTGAATACCTATTCTGTTAGACGCAAATATACTTAGTTCTCCTTTGACGATAACAAAATTTCTTCTGGCGGAATTATTAAAGGGCAAAGCTTCAAAATGCAGAAACAGATAGTCTCCTTATGCTGTGTAAGATATTGTTATAAAAGCTAATACCATAATTGAGTGTAAAATGAGACAAAATATCAGGTTATCTTAACTAGATCATGATACAACTTTCATGTTTATATTACCAAAATGATAATTTTCAATTATATTAATAGCATTTGATGTCTTTGCATGGCCATCTAAAACAAACACTACAAAGAGACAAATGATAGAAGATGCATAGAGAGCCGTAAGTTAAGGATTTTACTAAAATAATTCATTAGACACAATTTTCAAAAAGTTGTGTCCTTTTTAAATGAGATCAGTTAATTATTTGTATTTTCATCCACTGAATCCAAATATCCCCTCAAAAAGGCTTATTGGTTATAGGTTTAAAGATACGTGGCATGTAATATTTGATTATTTTATTATAACGTACAGTGTGTGTCATTATGTTTTAAACTCTAATCAATATCCACTCCCTGCCTTTTCCTTGACGTTTGGCGTCCAACTTTATAAGTACTCCGCTTTATAGGTGAAAAGGAACCCGGTCACCACTTTGTAGCGGCTCACCTACTTTAAAGGCAAGCTCACAAGTCACCACTTTGCAAGGGGGAAGATAAGGGTAGTAGGTAACCAGGCGTAAGGGAGACTAAGGAAACCCATGAGAGGAGGGAAGTAACCAGTTTAAGATGTGAGAAGTGGATTATTTGGAGGAGTCCCTCAATTCCCACGAGTGAGGTGAGAGGTGGTATTAATCTCGTATCTGACTCCAAAAGATACTCAAATAATATACCGGCTTGGTTGGGCTTACCGAAGGTTTGTGATAGAGAAAGGATTGAGAGGAATCATGTAAAAAATAATTGTTTAATTCCAACAAACAAAAACAAGCAATAGGCTCGTGTTTACAGTCAGAGTAAATTTCACTAACGATCAGGAAAGTGAGTGTTACCAGAACAAGACTTAGGGTGTTAGAACTGGATCTTCGCTACGCCAAACGAACCATAATTAGTTCTTTACTAAGTGTAAATGAATCTCCTTCTCTTTCTGCCTCTGTCTCGAATTCTCCATTTTCGTTTCCTGAATAGTATAGGAGGTGTGCTTTCTTTTAGCCTCTGGTGGGCACACAATACTTTCAGCCTCGTCCACTAGGCTGGACTTCACTAATCCCATGGTTCATGACGCCTGCCCTTTTTACGCTTTCTCCAAATAATTTCTATAATACCTGACGAGCGGACACCTGTCTCATCTTAATCCCCTTTCCAGACGAGAAACATTCGTTTTTATAACACTGTCGCCAGATTTTATAGACATATGAATTTGCGGCTTTCCATTTAATTCCTGGCCAGTTTACAAATAAATATATATATATATATATATATATATATATATATATATATATGATGGAAATTAATGCAATATCGCAAAAAAAGATGAGGAATTAAACCACATTCTCCGAAGACAATTTAATTCAGAACAGTTTCGGTGTATCTCACATCCTTTTTCAACTGACACTGGATAGAAAATATAAGAAAAGTGCTTACAAACATAACACAGGGTCAGGTCGTGAAAGATCCCCTCTTTTTTCCTCAAATCCCCTACTTGTGGCTAATCAGGGAGGGGGGGGGGGTAAGCCTAAACATATTGAAGGGCTGACATTTTATTATTTTGTTTATTTGCTTTCGTATTACAGGATTAAAAGAAAATTGACCCTCAGATAGATTCAAATTAGGAACTGACGATATCAAGCTCGATTCTACGATTATTCTCTTAACATAGTTAGCGGATTTAAATACCATTTTACCTTCATTGAAATCGATCGAATGATTCAAGTCTTTAACATTGCAAAATATCCTACTGCTTTCACTGCCCACTCTAATATCTCCTTTGTGTTCATACAATCTCTTGTCTAGATGCAATACCATTCAACGATTGCCATAAAGTTTATATAGGGGAAACGGGGAGAAATCTAGACAAGAGATTGTATGAACACAAAAGAGATATTAGAGTGGGCAGTGAAAGCAGTAGGATATTTTGCAATGTTAAAGACTTGAATCATTCGATCGATTTCAATGAAGGTAAAATGGTATTTAAATCCGCTAACTATGTTAAGAGAATAATCGTAGAATCGAGCTTGATATCGTCAGTTCCTAATTTGAATCTATCTGAGGGTCAATTTTCTTTTAATCCTGTAATACGAAAGCAAATAAACAAAATAATAAAATGTCAGCCCTTCAATATGTTTAGGCTTACCCCCCCCCCCTCCCTGATTAGCCACAAGTAGGGGATTTGAGGAAAAAAGAGGGGATCTTTCACGACCTGACCCTGTGTTATGTTTGTAAGCACTTTTCTTATATTTTCTATCCAGTGTCAGTTGAAAAAGGGTGTGAGATACACTGAAACTGTTCTGAATTAAATTGTCTTCGGAGAATGTGGTTTAATTCCTCATATATATATATATATATATATATATATATATATATATATATATACATCCGAGAGGAAATTTTGTTGTAATTCTTTTTATTCGTGCAAGGCACTTTGCTGGCGCAATTTTAGTCCCAGGGCCATGCCTTCATAACCGATTATAGTGGGCTAAAAAATCATCTCTTGGCAATGGCAAGCAATAGTCTACAAGCATTGTTGTACTCCATTTAACCTGGTACTTCTTTTCCATGGTTCAAATATCTTGATGAAACCTTTAACCATATTCGTCACTAATTGCGCACAATTTGCTGGAAAAAAGTCTAAATAGGAGTCATAAAGGTTGATTTTATTTGACATGTTACATATTATGTTCTTGTAAGCTTGTTGAGGTTTTACGACAATTCTTCAGAGTTTCCTTACCCTCTCCTTCAGAGAAATCCCTTCGCCACTAATATGAATGCTTCCCAAACAGTTTTCTCCTCCCCATGAAGGGCTGATTCAAAGTCACTGTTTGAGGGAAATTTTAATATTAAATACGTGAATATCTGACCATGTTTGTCCATTGCTTCTACAATTTTTTCATTGAGGCCCAGTTTTATGTGAGGTGGTGGTAGCAAAATTTTGTTTGCTTGAGTGAAAGGTTGATGTTCAACATTTTTAAACCCAGGTTTCAATGATTGACGAGGTGGCCAGTCTTACCTGATATAGAGGCCTCCTCTTGCACGGTTGTCCCATTCACACAGATAGCTACAATACTCGGTGTATCCGCCATGACAGCCCATCACAAAAGCAAAAACCTCTAAGTCACCGCAGAGCTGCCATTGATGTTCATTATATTTTATGCATTACAACATATGCTTTATATTCTCATATGTTTTTCTCATATGTCGTGCATAACCAAAAGGAACTGATAGTTCACTATTGCCGTTGTTGCATCAAACACTTTTTAAACTCTCTTTTTGATGAATCAATGAACACCCTCAAGTGTCTGGGTTCGTATTCGAAGCCAAGTGCTTCCATAAGACAATTAATATTGTTGTAGGCCACTAAATCACCTTCCCTTACGAAGAAATCATTGAACTGCTGCTAACGGTCACGAAATGTTGAAATTTTCACATCAGCTGCTAGGAGATGTCACTATTAAAGACGCAAAACTGGCAGCTCTGCTTTATTTTTGGGTAGTTATAGATCCCCAGTGGCATAGAGGAGTGTGTTTTCTTCTTAATATTTTGGTAGGAGAGATTCAAACTAGAGGTTTAAATTGAAGCAACGTCCCTATTATTGTTACCTTCTTTTGGGTTTGTGGATATGTGGAGATCTTAAATTTGATGCCCTTGCGCCATAAAGGATTCCGGTCACTTTGTATCGTCTCCAAATTTGACACCCTGGCGACTCGCACCCAATTTGAAGGGGCGCCCCCCCGCCTCTCTATTACTGCGACGAGTGCGTGGCCGCGCCGATTGTTCCGCGCAATCTTGTTAAATGTTCCAGCCAAGGCAGTCTTCGTGCACGTTACCTGTCTCGTTATCCGGGTCGCTAGCGCTTGTCTTTTTACTAGAAACTGATTTCTTGCACGCATACTTGTTGACACTTTGACTTTTAGGAGGAGGTTGACCTTCTCCTTTTTATAACTCTTTGGTGTTGGTCACATGCTCCTGCGCCGGGGAGAGGCAGACCGACCTCCGACACCGGGGTGTCTTTCTTGTTCTTTTGCTTTTGTTTCATTTCTTTCCTTTATTATTGTTTTATTTTCTTTTGTTTTCTTTGTTTTTTTTGTTTCTGAGTTTTGAAATAGCGTAGTAGTATGCTGTAACTTTAATTAATGTGACTTACGCCCGGGATAGCAGTCGCTAGATGGGCACTTTAAAAAAAATATCCTTTTCTCAGTCCTCTCTTTGCGACTGAAATTTCCACTCATGGTTCGAATACATTATTTTTTTCCAACTTACAAAAAACCTTACAAAGAAAAAAAAATCTAAACCTTTTTCATTTCTCTCGTGACCTTTGTGAGAGAAGTATTAGGTATTTCAATGTAAAGCTTGTCCTGTCGTGTTCACTCTTAGAGTTATAAAATACCTCGATACCCTCAATTTATATCAATCAGAAGAAATTCTTATCCTATGGAAGAAGCAATGCAGGATTCGATTATTAATTTTAGGCAAAATGACATCGGATTCTAAAGAAGTTTTCATCCTCTGGTTTATTGTCATTTAGAAACACAATTCGATGATGATTCGACTACTATAACAATGATCATTTACGTTAACAGAGTATCAGACATGCAGGCTAGGCGCTCCTCAGCAAGGCCAAAGGAGCGAAACAAGCTCATAGGCCAATGCTGAGGCCAGATTGTTATAGTAACCACATAAACACATACTACAACTGCATAGTGCAACGTTGGTAAGTAACATTCACAAAGGCAAAGAGCACAATTTATAATTGAGCTTCGGAGAGCTCATATTCCCCTGATTACCCAGGTCCTCATCTTTCTCATGCTTTTTTACTTGGAACCTCAACCCGCTTGAATTAACTGTTATTAATAAAATTATAACGAACAGCCGTACAGATAACATAACGGTACAGCATAAAGTGGCAGTAAATGGCTGTTTTACTTAACGCAACATGTAGTTTTCCAGAGTTACGTCTGATTGACGTTACTGGTTGATGGTACAATAATATATTCAAGTTATCTCTCCTTTTTTTAATTAGTGGTACATTTTCACTTGCTAAATTTTCTTATACTCTTCTCCTCTCTCTCTTGCTACTAAATCCTTTACCCTTTAGCCCAGCTCGAGCACTTATGATTATTGCGATAAATTAATTTGTAAGAGCACTACATTAAGGTGTGGCAGAGCGAGTTGCAAAAAGGATTACTACAGAAAGCTGTTGGAAAGGGTGTAGCTAAGAAGTTTACCAAAATGAAACAGGGAAACCGAAGTGATTAAATTATCGTATAGGTGAATCTCAAAATTCGAAGCCTCTAACTTTGCGATTTTCTGAATGCGCGAAGTGAATTTTGTAACCATCACTCGAATTTCCTGTTAAGTTTACACATTTCGCGAGTAACTAAAGTTTTCGTTATGAGTTGCCATTTGATTTAAAATGTCGCCTAAAATGAGCAGGAATATGATAGATGAAAACCTATATCTTAGGCTACTAGATATTAAAAAAAAATAAGCATTTAAATATGAGAAAAATAAATGAATTTATACAAACCATGTCTGTGGTTCAAATCATTGTGTCTGAATTTTGCTGAATCTGCTGTAAATCCATCAAGAAAAACAAAATAACAATAATAGAATGTTCGGAATCTCACCTCCTCATATATAAATACCAGGCAATGGCTTCACCACTCTTTCCCCTATGGGGAGAGGTTGCGCTTCGCTACTAAAATTAAAATCTAAATATAAGCAGCCTTGGTTGAATTTTTATACATTTTCAGAACTTCGCCAATTATAATAATTTTAAAAAAGAATTATAAACTATTTCCGCCTTTCAAAAAATCACGTTGGTTAAATATAGTTATTGATAAAATAAAAAGCAACCTTACTTAAATTGTAATAACTTTTTTTAACTTAACGAATTGAAATTCATTTTCTTTTAAAACATTATAAAGCATTGGATAATCATATTTATTTTTTCAAACTTTAAAGAAATTCTTAGAAATTACTTTGATAAAAATTTAAAATATACTTAAGTCCTAAACAAACTAAGATGAGTTTATTATTCAAATACTTCAAAAACTCCCGATCTTAAATTATAGAGTTAGTGATGATGATGATATATATATATATATATATATATATATATATATATATATATATATATATATATATATATATACCAGGCAATGGCTTTGCCACTCCCCCCCTTCCCTACGGGAAGAGCTTGCGCATCACTAGTAAGATTAAAATTTAAAATACCCCCCAAAGCAGCCATGGTTAAATTTTTATAATTTTTATGAACTTCGCCAATTATAATAATTTTAAAAAGGAACTCTAAGCTAAATTTCCTCCCTTTCAAAATATCAAGGTGCTAAAATATAGTTATATAAAAATAAATTTTCTGAATTTCACAATTAATAATTCTTAGGGTTTTAAAAACTTCACCATTTTGTTTTTGATATTATAAAAGAATTATTAGAAATAATTTTAATAAAAAAACATGCAATAACCAAACTAAGATGAAATTATTATTCAAATACTCAGAGAATTCCCCTTTTTTTTATTATAGAGTTAGAGATGCCGATAATGATATATATATATATATATATATATATATATATATATACTCGTATATATATATAAGAAGCGGCTTTGCCACTATACTTTATAGAAAAAACTTACGCTTCACATGCCCAACTTCGGTCTGTGGCAGTTAGTCATTCCGATTTTGGCAATGGATTTTAGTCTTAAAATAATTAAAAGGTTTTCAGGGATCATATGTAGATTACGGACCCAGCTTTGCTTGTTTGGGGTCCGTCTTCTACATTAGGGATGTTTGGGGTCCGTATTCTCCATATGGCCATTTTAATTAGGTTTTTATACCTTCTTGTTAAATTTCAATATTTGGAAAGTTGCTTCACCGAAATAAAATATTATTCAATTTTTTCTAATATTCATTTTTTTTTTAGCTTTTAAATTTTCATCAGTCATTTTCAAAAGAATAATTGAAGTAATAATCCTTTCTCTTAAAAAAAATATATTTATTATTTTGGACAATTTACCCATCATGAATACATCTATTTTCCAAGATGTCGTGTGCCCTCTAATATTAACTGAAGATTCTTTAACAGTTATTAACTGGATGAAACAGCTCCGCCTTCTTGCTATTGAAATGAAGTGTTGCAGCTGTCATCAAAATATGAAATGGACTAAACATTCCTCTTCTCTAGACAAATTTCTATGGAAATGCCAAATTACAGACTGCACCAAATACAAAACAAGAGCATCAATATGATTTAAATCCTTTTTTAGTCAATCAAAGGTACCTTTGAAGATATGGATATTCGCAATGAATCAGATTAATGATTCAGAAAAAACTATCGTGGATATATATAGTTTTGTCAGAGAGGTTTTCTAAATATTTTGACGATAATCCAGTACAACTTGGTGTTCCAGGAATTGTTGTAGAAATAGAGAAGTCATGTTTTTCACAGAAACACAAGCATCATAGTGGAAGATTTCCGAGCACGCAATTATGGGTTTTGGTCTTGTTGATACAGGCAATAAACCTGCTGTTGGATATATGGAGATTGTGAAAAAGCGTAATACAGAAACGATACTACCAATTCAAATAGGCAAAAAAGTTGGATAAATTCAATGCATGGATATAAGAGATTACACTTAAATTCATACTTAGACGAATTTATGTGCCGTGAAAGCCACATAAACAATTTTTTTTTTAATTTTGTCAATACCATTAGTTAACCATATTCTTTTAATTAAACTTATAATAAATATGACCTTTTATAATAACCTTTAAATTAATCAAAACAACTTTTTCATATTACTGTAGTTAAAATAAGAAAACTATCCTAACCATTCAGTTAAATTAAAAAAAAATATATTGAAGTTTGTTTTATTAATTTTAGTTGAGGTTTGTATTCTTCATTTGGGCAAAAAATGGGGTCCGTAATCTACATAAGGCCAAAGTTGGGGTTCGTAATCTACATAAGGCTAAAGTTAGGGTCAGTAATCTACATAAGTCCAAAGTTGGTGTCGCTAATCTACATAAGGCCAAAGTTGGGATCAGTAATCTAAATAAGGGCAAAGTTGGAGTACTTATTTTTCATATGGGTTACTTGGGGTCCGTAATCTACACATAATCCGTTTTCAGTACATATTATCATCATCATCATTAACTCTATAATTTAAGAAGGGGAGTTTTTTTTGTGATTTGAATAAAAATTTCATCTTAGTTTAGGTATGACTTATGTTTTTTTTTTTAAAGTTATTTCTAATAATTCTTTTAAAATACCAAAATACAAAATGGTGAAGTTCAAAAATAAATATAAGTATCGAAATTTTGTGAAATTTTTTAAAAGCCAAAGAATTACAAATGGTGAAGTAAAGAAAATTTATTCTTATATATCTTCTATAACTATATTTTAGCAACATGATATTTTGAAATTGGGAAAATTTAGTTCCTTTTTAAAAATTTCTAAAAATTCAACCAAGGCTGCTTTTATTTAGATTTCAAATTTTAATCTTAGTCTCAAAGAGCAAGCTCACCCCCGTAAGGGGAGAGAGGTGAAGCCATTGCCTGGTCTTGTAATAATTTATTTAATCTTAGTCTGTTTTTTCAGATCCCTGATTATTTTTTAGCTTAAAGGCAAGAATTTATTTTGTTTTTATAAGTTCTGGATTTAATTTATTTTCTTTTTCTCCTTTAACTTATCTCGTTTTAGGTGTTTCTTAGCGTTTTTTTTTTCTTTCCGTTCCTTTTTTTCATTTTAAACTCTTTTGAGCCATTAAATATTATTTTCTTATGTCTGTTTAATCGTTAACTCTTTCATTATATCAGGAAGTTCCTTCGATGAAAGAATTTTCAATAATATTTGTGCGTCTTTTCTTTGTTCCTGGTATATTAAGGGGAAATTTTTATATGTTTTTTTATCCTCTACACTCTCATTAACAATATCTTTTGGTATATTTTCATCTACTTTCCTCACCTAATTACATATAACAATATTTTTTTTAATTCGTTTTCTTTAAATTCAATAATAACAATGTTTTGAACAATTTCAGCCATCTCAATCACGTCGTATCATTTGTTAAATCAGTATTATCATTGAATGTATTTTCTTCGAGTACATTTTAATTTACATTCGGTGCCTCTTTAGTGTGTGTCCTAAACCATTTTGTGCTCGACATTTTCGTATAGCTGTAATATGGTAAACATGAAAAAATTAGATGTCATTTTTTCTAAAAATTGTTTAGACTTTTTAAAATCTGCTTTAAAAATGATTCCCTTTCCTTTGCAAAATTCCGGAAGATCAGATAATAATAATTAATTTGAAAAGTTTCATTGTTGTGCAAAATCGAAAAACAGAACTATAAATAAAATTTTTAGGAAAAAAGTCGAATATAAGAAAAAACGTAAAAAAACCCTAACTATTCCTGAGTTTTAATTAATTTTCTCAATTATATTCCCAACTTCACAACTTGTGATTCTTTTTGTTAAAAAATTCCCAAACATTAGATAATCATATTTATTTTTCCTGAAATTTACCATATATAATATATATTTTTTTAAAATTCACCAGTTAAGTGAGCTGTTCCTAAACTAAGACAGCGTTTAGAAGATTATAACCCAAGATTTAAGCCTGCGGGAGATCTGTGCTAAGATGGTGCTGAAGGTACTGAACGATGACCAGAAGGAGTGGCGAATGTAGGTGTGTCAGGTATACTTATGTGTCTTGAAACCGAACCAGACAGACAACCTGGTGAGAGTCATCACCGGTAAAGACTCATGGATCTTCAATACGAACCAGAGTCTCAATGCCAGAACCTTCAGTGGAAGAGTCTGTAGTCGCCGAGCCAAAGAAAGAAATACAGTTAAAGTGCAAGGTCAAACTCAAGTTAATCACATTTTTCCATGCGAGGGGCATCAGCCACATTGAGTTCCATGCAGAAGATCAACAAGCATGCCTGAAAAGAGATCGTGCGGCGTTTGTTTCATTAGGTGCGTGAGGAAGAGGCGAAGCTGTGGCAAAACAGGTCATGGCTACTTTCCACGATAGCTCCCTGGCTCACAATCTCACAACGCTCTGAATTTCGGGCAAGTCGTGGCTGAGAAAAACATCATATTCCTGGAGCAACTGACCTGGCTCCATATGATTTTTTCCTTATTTTTAAACTCAAATAGAGCATCGTAAGGACAGGTTTTCTGAAGTTGGAAGGCATTAAGAAGGCAATGACGAGGAAGCTATGGAGATTTAGAGGAGAATCGTTCTAGGAGTGCATGGAGGCTTGGCAGAGAAGAATGGGTATCTTTGTGATCAGAATCATGGTCCTTTTCTGACACACCTCATATACATATATATATATATATATATATATATATATATATATATATATATATATATATTGTGATAGAACAGTCTGAGGCCGCTTTGATTCAGCCTATATCACATGTTAAAACACATGCTTAACCACTTGTATCCTGCGAGAGGAAGCAGAAGACGGGTTATCGCCCATCATATCCAATGTTTAATCAAGGAGGTTCACTCCCCCGTTTCGCATCCATGCCTCGATCTCGCCAGATTAAATTAGGCTTATGGGCAGATAAGATATTTTCCCAGCCGCCACCGGGACATTCCATCGGAGTCCCCCACCCAATTGTCCCCTATGCCATGGGGCTAGGTCCGACTATTTATACCATAGCTTTTCTCAATTAAAGTAGATCCAGATTATCTTCGCGAGGCATCAAGCCGATCCGGTCTTCCTTGTGCACGTAGAAACTCTGCCGAGAAAACCTATTATTGTCCAGAAGAGGACAATATCCTTTAAGTGCCAAGATTTGTGCTCTTCGAGAGGCCAAGTCAACAAGGCCCCTCTGTTGTTCAGAAAGAGAACAAAATTAGAATAGCCATTGTTCTTTGAGCCCGTGCGACAAGAAACGGTTCTCCCCCTCCACTGTTGTTCAGAAAGAGAACAACATTAGAACAGCTTATTGTTCTTCAAGCCCGTTCGTTAAGAAACGGATCTCGTTCCCAAGATATCACGTCAGGATAATTTAATTCCCCCCTTTTTAACGTTCTTCAAGAGAACGCTTAGTTACAACAATAACCTCCATTGTTCATCTAGAACATCTCCAATATCCTTCACAAGGATCGCTCGTACTTCCGAGCCCGACTTTGCTCTCACTCCTCAAAGACAGTCCTTCCCCCTCGTTAAGGACAACCCCCCGAAGAACCCCTTCTCCTAGAAATCGCCAGTTGGACCGAAATTCCTTCACATCTCCTTCCTCTGCACGACAACCTCGTATTTACGTAAGCTAAGCATTACCATTAATCATTTAACCTTTTGTCAATGTAGGGGAATAGTCACTCCCCCCCTCCCCCGTTCACTCGCGGGGCAGTCACAAAGCGGTTACCGCAAAGACTGCCGCCCGAGGCATCGGCGGGTCCATTGCGTAACCGCAGCGTCGCCTATTTTGGTGCCATGAAAGACCTTAAAGGTCAAAATGAAAGATCTCCCCAAGGGTAGTGAGATCCAGTTTCACGTCAAATAAGAAATTGGAGACGGGTTTCTCCCAATCTCGAAGGCTAACGAGGAGCCGATGTTTGACTTTGTGGGAAAAACCGTTTGGAAAAAGAGCTCTCCTGGGGCCGTCCTCAAGCCCCTTTCCCCCTTACCACTCCCCCAGTGGGGTGACGAGGTATAAATGAGGAACTTTGAGGAAAATCGAGGTAGTATACGTCAGTCTCTAGGTGATGAAGTCTTCGGATCAAACCGAACTACCGAGACTGAGGCGGTAGTTTACTTGGGTTTCCTAGACCAAGAAGTACCCTGCAAAAGAGGCAGGGCTACCTACCTTAAGGGGCTAAGAAGAAGCTCATCCTCGAGCTAAGTCCCTGGTTATCAAACCAAACGATAAGTTAACTTTGGTAAGTTTAACTTACTCTCGCCAGAGAGATTCCTCATATCCTGGTTCCCCTTAAACGCCAGGGGCATTCCTCGTCCTTGAGGAATTAAGAAGAAGAAGGAAAAGGCTCCTCCTTGAGCCCGTTACTCGGTTGCCACACCAAACTCCTGAGTTAACTTGGTAAGGGACCAAGTTCAACTTATTCTCGTCAGAGAAACCCCCCTCCGTTATCCTCGCCCTTGAAGAAGACCCTCCCCGAGTTCAGTCCTTGTCCATGAGGAAATAAGTAACGAAGGAAAAAAGCTTCTCCTCGAAGCTCGTTACTCGGTGGTCACACCGCACTCCAAGTTAACTTGATTTAAGAACCAAGTTTGCCTCCCTCTCGCCAGAGAGACCACGACTGCCTTAGGTGTTGCATAAAGCACCGTATTTGTTCTCGTCATTGAAGACCCCCCCCCCTCCCCTGGAAGAACGTGTTTTCCCCCCAGCTGCTACCCTCGCCAAAACAACCGTGTGATCTTGCTCATCTACATCTGGCCAAAGGCACGCGTCGAGAGTCAATAACATTCTTGAGGTCTTTTAAACTCCAGATGAGTCCGTAAGCCTTATTGTTGAGTGTAGAGAAATTATCCAATTTTTGTGGATAAACTAATTTAATTAATTCTTGTTTATAATAATATTTAGAGTATTGCTGTAGTTAATGTATAACATGATATGTATTCAATTGATAAAGGTAAAATATAAGTTTATTTTAGGAGTATTTTGCGTTTTTCTTATATATCCTTACGTGTTTCGGAACGGCTCTGTTCTTTAAGATATTCAGATATCAATATATATTAGACACTCTTAGCACTCTTAGAATAGAACAAAAAGGAGGGGAATTCTACCACAGTCAATGCAACTCCCTGCTTTAAACGGTTTAGCGAACCATTCTCCCTTTTTTTTTGTTTGCCGTTTTAAATCTCTCCAAATCTTAATCCTCAGATTAGTCAAATATTCCCATGACCTTTTTGATTTCCTGTGTTTCTCCCATTTTAATCCCCGTTTATGTAAACATTTTTTTGTGTGTTGTTGATAGTTTAATTAATAAAACTCTATTTTATTAATTTGTAGCCATATTATTCATCCTTGAGCTCCGTTCCACTTCTTAAGTATATTGAAGATTAATAAGCCTCTCCAGGCCTCCCCCTTCTTTTGAACTAACCTCGGTCAATCAGATTATCACGCACTCGTAATATAGAATAATTCCCTCAACGAATAGTTATATATAGTATATCGTCGGGAGCCTATTCTACGACATATATATATATATATATATATATATATATATATATATATATATATATATATATATATATATATATATATATAGTCATATGAGTTGCTACTGCCCACTCTGATCTTCAGTTTAACGGGAAGGTAAGGATACATAGGAGGCTGATGTACATGTGATTTATTTAGTATTAAAGAAAAACGTTTCGAGCGTATCATCCATCTTCAGGTTCTAAAATCATATAAGAATATAGTACAGTTAGTTATGATTAAATTGTATTCTCAGAAAACTTTTTACGAAGTCAAAAATTCTGCTAAAACTAGAAGTTGAAATATTTTCCTAGATAAGGGGCGTTAAAAAAAAGAATTTTTTTAATGCTAAGGTAATTTAATTTCATTAAACTAGAAAAATTAAGACGAGTAAAAATATACAACTCTAAAATTATGAATAAATGTAACCTTATAAAAAGAGCATTTAAGATCTTATTAAGAATGTAATATGCTAAAGTAAAAGATCCATATTGTAAAAAATAACGATATAAAATACAAAAAGTTAATAAAACTAAAACGGACTGGAACAAATTTAAACTTGCAATATTAAAAATAATTAAGTTAAGACTATGTAGATAAATAAACAAATTAAAAAATAACCCAGGGATTTAAAAGGCAGGAGTATTAAAGTATCAATCTAATGTAACCACTATTGAACGAAAAAAACAACACCAAAAACACAAAAGTAATAATTACAGCATAATATTGCTTACCAATGAAGTTCAGGAGATTCACAAAGTGAAGAAATTATAATAAATGTGGCGTAAAAAAGAATAGGAATTTGATTGATTTGTTGTTAAATAATAGAAGGTTGGTTGGTTGTTGAGTGAGGTAATTAAAATTAAGAAATAAAAAGGGAAACAGAGGTATTATCTATGTTGAGTGTAGGATATTTTCTCTGTATCAGTAGGGATTCCAAAATTCTTAGACTATATTCATTGTTATTGTGACCAATTATTTTGAAATTATCTATGGAACATTCTGTCTTGCATTGTATACTATGATTTCTAATTAAAGAAGCTTCCTTCATGGACAAATTTTTCCCAGTGCGATGGTTTATTCTCATGTGAGAACAAAACCTCTCTTTCAATGAGCGAACCGTACTACCAATATAGGTTCCTTGCAAACAACAAGGACAATTAAAAGCGTAAACAATATATATATATATATTTATATATATACTTCGTGTGATACTTCGATATTGTATTGACGGAGGAGTCTTCCTTTTAGTTCTGATGTGATTTGTATGTATGAGAGTGTAACTATTTTGCATTCTGTTCCATCGTCGTTTCTGATCTTGGTCTCCCTGTTAACTTAATAAATTGATCGGCGTAGTTGTTGGCGCGGAAGACTTTATTGAGATGTTCCTCTTTTTGTTTCCGTAGCTGGGGGTTTCTGCAGTCTCTTCGGGCCCTTTGATACAAAAGGGCCCGAACGATTTATTAAGTAAACACGGAGACCAAGATACAGAAATGACGATGTAACAAAATGCAAAAGAATCACACTCTTATACATACAAATGACATTAGAAATAACAGCCAGACTACTCCGTCCATACAACATGAACGTATCACACAAACCCACGAATATCATACGCCAGAAATTGACAAAGGTGAAAGACAAACAAACCGTTGAAGAACAAGCTGGGGTTGTGTACGGAATTGAATGCCACGATTGCACAGTGATACACATAGGACAAACGGGAAAACAACTACGAACAAGGATGACCAACTATCGGCAATCTCCTCACATCAGAATAACCAACAACACCACATGAATTAGGAGGGAACCAGAATACTCAGATGTTCTTTAAACAAGAGGAGTAGAGAGTTCCTCGAAGCATGGTTCTCCAATGAAACTTGCATCAATCGACAAGTCGATATTCATAGCTGCTACAACAGTTTGGAATAACATGACGATATATTGCTTTCATTTACTGTGCAATAGTTCTTATAATCACTCTTACCCCTCAAACATTTTTATGATTATAGCGACGTTATTGTAGAATATTGAATATTATGTTCTTTTAATATATCTTACCCCATAAAGTCTGGGTTATCCTTATTACTTTCCACTCCAAGGTTTCCCTAACGCTACTTTACCACCAGAATTCCGAAGACTAATCATTTGTTCTTTCCCAATATAATGTACTTTCTCAACCTAAAAGATACCATAACAGCCTCATCCAGGCTATAAATAATGTGTCCTTTCCCAACATAAAACATTTGTCGTGGTATAGGTAGGAACGAGTGATAGAAGGGTTTGGTACCTATGGGTTGTTTACAGACTACAAAAAATAAGAAGACTCATTGACTAACTTTATACCTCTCTAAGAGTGCTATATATGTTTGATTATTATTATCTAGGGTCTTGACTTCTTTAAACTTTATATGTTCACTGTGCCAACGTAGCGATTCAAGAATAGAATAAAAAAAATTGTTAAAACAAACTAAAACTTTATTTAAAACACAAAAACAAAATAAACATGAACCACAGAAATATTACGAACTAAATGCACAGTAAGGACTTCAATAATTTCTAAGTAAGGGTTTCTAACTTGACTTACTTGACATTATAGGGATGGTTGATTTATCACTAAATTCAATTCAAAAAAACAAATGCTAACGACCTTTACAGGCCGCAAATACCTTTGTGGATACCCCTTGGAACGGGTTTTAGTCTGACCTTGAACTCAATGAGCTACTATACCTCGAGAAAGTTATTGTCTCCAAGACGCGTGGCCACTCGCAAAGGTTTTTAGCGAGTATGGCAGCTGGGGAGCAGAATTTTCCTTTCTTCTCTTCGGATTACTCTGGGGAGTAATTCGCACTGTCTAGCGATGCGCTACAGCTTGAATACTTTGAATCAGGGGAGTGCTGGAGGGAGTGGACTCGGGGGGGATTCTTCTTCAAGGGCAAGGACTATCCCTGTGCTTTAGGGTGGACCAGGATAGGAGGGGTCTCTCTGAGGAGAGTAAGTTAGACTTGCTTCTTAGACCAAGTTAACTTGACTTTCGGTGTGACCACCGGGAAAAGGACTCCAGAAGGAGCTTTTTCTTCTTGGTTTCGGAATTCCTCAAGGGCGAGGACTATCGCGGTGCTTTGTGCTACACCAGAATAGGGAAGTAGGTTCTCTGACACGACTAAGTTTAATTAAAAAAGTTACCTTAAAGTTCGGTTTGATAACCAGGAACTAGCTCGAGTATGAGCTGCTTCTCAGTCCCTTCTTCTAGTAGCCCTGGCCTCTTGCCGGATATTTTGTCCAACAACAAATTAATTAATAACCTTGAAAGGATAATCAAGGGAAATTTATCTAACGATCTTGTTATGTTTTAATCTTTTCTCGAATGCTTGGCACACCTTTACTCTTCCTGAAGGGAATACAAGACAAATTCTAGTGAGTTCTTCCAATACCCATAAAACCTGACACCAAATATTTATGTCGTAGTATCGGAAGGACCACACACGATTCCTAGTTTGGATTCCACTCCGCTCAATACTTTTCTGAAGAAGGAGCCTACTTTGGGTGTGAAAGCTCAGAAATAAACCCTAAAAGAAGATCAGTCGTGCATATCATTTCCCTCAATATCTTTCCTGAGCTACAAGTTTTTCGTAATATAAGAAGTCTTTGGCATTAAGCGCTCAATGTTTTGAGGAAAGGTGGAGAAATTTTGGTATAGAAAAGGCAAAACAGCGGAACAACTCCTTTTTCTATACAACACTCTAAGTGGGAACATCCTGCCCAGAGGCGTCCAATACCAGGCAACTGTAGAACACACTCATGCCCAAAACACTGCAGGACGAATGGGAAAGCAGATGCTCAGGTGACTGATTACTGATGCACAGCTCAGAATCAGTACATACCAGACATCTATTGCTACGCTAAAAACAACATTCAGAGGGAATGTAAGAGAGACATGGCTCGGAAGAGTTGAGGTCTCTTTGAGAATCACCAAACGCGAGTTCAGACAACGAAGAAGGACCAAGCTCAGTGAGAACCTCAACCAACTGAAAACTGGCCTTCCAACACAAAGGAGGGTTGTAAACTTAATTCAAAGAACTCTTAATGCCAAAGAGAGCCAAATTCTTCAGAAAGGGACGAACTTCAACACCAGAAATGTCCGAACTTCCGATTTTCTGGCCGTTTTAAAGCCACCGTGACGCACATTAACACCAAGGGAAAAACGAAGAACACAAATAAAGAGAGAATTACCGGCTCACTACGAACACCCACCATGAGTCCACTTTCCTATTCTGAGAAATGTGCTCTTCGCAACGCAGAAATGTACCAAATCCTTCTAGCTGATCCCACATCATGAACGGAAGGGCAGCGTACAAGACACCTCAACAACCTCCACCGTGAGAAACTGATAATAGAGGAGCAATACCAGAAGACCAAACCACCAGGTTAAACACTACCACGCTTTTAAGGACTTCCAAAAATCCATAAAGAAAACATCCAATTGAGACATATCGTTTCCTTTAGGGAGGGCCCACATATGACCTATCCAAGTGGCTGGTACAAAAACTCAGACCCCTGCCCCTAGCATCGCTACAGAGATTAAACAACTCGGTTGAATTCCTCAACAGGATTATGGGGATAACATTAAATGAGGAAGAAATCATGATCCTATTTGATGTAACTTCTCTTTTCAAATCCATACCCTTGGAACTCGCGAAAGAGACGATCTGAATTGCAAGGAAAGAGAATCAGAGATTCTTCCAAGACAAAAGACTCAATAAAGTCGAATACCTACGCCTCCTTGAATTCTGTCTGGATTCAATGGGTTTCATATACATTAATATCACCTATGACCAATATAAAGGCACAACGATTGGATCTCCGAGTTCGGTCATCGTGGCAGAACTCGTAATGCAAAGGTTTGAAAGACTCGCTTTCGCCAGCCCTCTCACACCAAAACTATGGCTAAGGTACGTCGGTGACACGTTTGTTATTATTCGTAAAGAAAAAGCAACGAATTTCAATAACCACATCAACAGCATCTTTCTTGAAATACAGTTCACTATTGAGTTAGAGAAAAGACGCTAAGCTGCCATTCTTTCATGTTCTGGTGATGCGCTCTAACGATGGAGCTCTGCACACAACGGTATAGAGAAAGAAGGCTCACACAGACCGTGTTTTGGACTTTAATAGTGTTCACTCCCTCACACACAAAAAAAGCACGGTCAACACTTTGTATAAAAGTGCCAAAACATACTGCAGCAACCCGCAGCTTCGGAAACAAAAAGAGGAACATCTCAATAAAGTCTTCCGCACCCTTTCGTTTCTTTCCTCTTTTTGCACGTCTACAATTAGTTCCGTGCCAGTTAAACCTAAAGCTTCTCCCTGGCTCTTGAAACGTTCATAGGAGGACATCTTCTTAGCGTAAAAGCTCATTTAACCGTGGCACGCGAAAAGAACTTAGTATTAAGTTTGTGGGGCTCTTGCGAACGCAAATTTTTAAGGATAACTGACAAATATATTTCCTATAAATTTAATCCTGGATGATCAAAGGGGTCTGAAAAATTCTAATCCTGCTCGAGGATTCACCAGATAATTTCAGGAACGTCTCATCTCCGAAAAGGAAACCAAACAATAAATTGAATTTTACTGTCTTCAGGAAAACACAAGATTTTAAAAAATAAATTGCCTAATTAACATAACATAACATAATTTCACGGATGACAAAGAATTTTTTCACTATCTTAGAGTAACGTGAATGTCCTTGGCAAATGAAATGCAGCAATTGACTGGTGAGGGTGGGGGAGAGGTAAAAGAAAAGGTTTCTTTAATCCAACAAACAAACAAAAAACCCCACGCCTTACACCAGATTTTTAATAGATAAAGGGGATATATATATGCTATATCTCTCATGAGCGCGAGAGAATTATGGAATAATCCAACTTCACCGCAGGAAAGAGAAAACCCGAAGAAAAATTATTCCGTTTTCTCATTCCTGCGGTAAAGTTGGATTTATATATATTTATATAAATATATATATGTATATATATATATATATATATATATATATATATATATAGTTACTATATATATACATATATATATGTCGAGGAATTATGGGTGTACAGCCTAATTCGTGGGTCCAACATGCATAAATAGGCAGTGGGAAGTGAGAGGTCGCGCGTGAAAAGTAGGGCGATAGGCCTCGTTCCAGTTCAATGGGTGGCTCAAACAAAAGGGGGCCTAAGCGGAAGCGTGAGGTTGTCCTTAAAGGGTTCGTAAAATGCCAGGATTCATTCAAGTTTATTCAAAGAGACTACCTCAAAATAAATGATTTAATTACAATAATAAAAAAAGGTAATCACAAAAAATATATACACGGGTCAAGATTGAGGTATTATGCAATTGCAATGAGCAGATAGTACGTGAACTAATTTAATAGGAAAATAAAAATGAGACTCGTTAATTAACAAATTATGTACAGCGGGGAATAACCTCCAAGG
Source organism: Ceratothoa steindachneri (assembly GCA_963969495.1). Taxonomy (NCBI): domain Eukaryota; kingdom Metazoa; phylum Arthropoda; class Malacostraca; order Isopoda; family Cymothoidae; genus Ceratothoa; species Ceratothoa steindachneri. The sequence goes on along the minus strand of OZ018323.1, from coordinate 194,359,698 downwards.
AAGGGGATTAGAAAATGGGTGGAAGCACCTTTAACTTGCGGACTAGCTTCTTGGAGCAGGGGAAGGTGGTGACGGAACCAAGACTCGGATTTCACGGGATGAGAAGATCTTGCAGCGCGGCGATGATATCTTGGAAGGGGAGTCGATTACCTAAAGGAAGAGTGAGGTGAGCTTTAAGCAAGATGAATTACTCGTGGGTGGAGTAGTGAGATACACTTTGGCTTGGGGAGTGCACTCAGATGGTGCGACGTACTTTCGTTAACGGGGTGAAAGCAGTGTCCCGCAACTCTTCGAAGAAACCGCTTCACGAACTTGCCTATACAGGATGATCAAAAGTTCACGGTGGTGATCTAGCTGACAAGATCTTTAAACTTCAGGGGATTGATTCGAGACGAAAGGGGGACGTATCTTCGAGGGACGTGAGCTGTACTCTCTCTCGAGTAACGGGAGACCATGAATATATAAACTCAGCAGGCTAAGTCGCTAAAAGGCCTCCGGGCACGGCTGCTTTCTCAAGGGAGAACCTGGTGCCGAACAGATTAGCTCTGTTTCAGATTAGAGTTTGAAAAGATGCTCGTCTGGCGCCAATTCTGGCTTCGAAGCATGGAGTTGACTGAAGGCCCCTGTCTGGCGGGGGATTAATTTGTCCGTGGGTCATGAGTGGCGGGAAAGATGATCGGCTGATTTAGGCAAACGCAGGTGGGGTGTCTCACCGGCTTACACCTGAGAATCTTTGTTATTATCCTTCCTTAGGATTTTGTTCGAGACGACGCAGTCTTTTCTCTCCTTTGATTTTAGCGATCTTTTCTGTGATTATGGCAAGTGCCATTATGTGCCTCTGCTCTTTCGAAATCCGAACTGTTATTAGTTGTACAAATTTTCTCAAAGACTTTTCCGATGTAATTCAGAAATGATTACAGGTTATTCGAGATAATTTGACCGCGTGTATAACAGACCCCCCCCCCTCCCTCAGTAATATATCTGCTAAAATTGGTGTATTTTCAAAATAAAAAAAATATCAACAAGATTATGGCTGATAGACAACAGTTTACTTATATTAGCCGCTGTGATCTTTCACCATGCCCTCAAGATTGCTCCGAATCTTGTCACATACCTTCATCGGCGTGTCCGCGTGAAAATCTTCGAACACCCTCTTGATATTGGCTACCAGCTTCTTCATGATGTAACAGCCACAACAATTGCTCTCTTTCACAACTGCGTCCTACACATGGTAATCTAGGAGATATAATCCAGGAATAGGAGGTCAGAAATTGGCGCTGCGGAATACAAATTTTCCGGCAACCACTTTTGCCTCTTTTTGGTAATATGGCTTTCCACCAGGAACAAAATTACTCCAGGGTTTAACCACACTCTCCACTAGATCCATATATCCATCTGAATTGTGCCTAAAGCCTTGCTTAAGGAAGTCGGGCAGCAGAACGTCGAGACACGCCAAAAGACGATCACTATTAGGCGAACTCGGTCGTAATGATACAGGGAACGTAAACTTCCGATTCAGAGATTATAAGTAAGCCACCTCTTCTGGGTATTGTGCAACTAGACGTGGAAGATATTATTTTCGTCTGAAAACAACCAGATCCTCCCCTGCTCAACAAGATGATTAAATTTTTCAGGAACTTCTTTTATTTATACAAGTGGTCCTCCTTGGCCTCAGCTGTCAGAATCTACCACTCTTGTATGAGTGGGAGCGAAGGTCCCCATTCAGGGCGAGCTTTAAGGTGGCGAAAACAACACCCATCTCTCTCGCCAAAGCCAGGATTCTCCTGTTTGGTTTTAAATAATCTTGTCATATAGTTGTTGGGTGAATTCCCGCGTGTAGATACATTAAGAACGCCTGTTGTGTCATTTTCCGCTACACATGGTTTCGTAGTTTCCGTTGCAGCTCATCATTTCACGGCTGCCAGACTTTGCACACCACACAAAGAATTGAAGTTCACTCATTATGTCAGTATTTTTATACTCGGCGCGAATCATCATGATACAGGTAACTCTTTTCAAATATTCAGATGGCTGCTAGTACTCCATTAATTTTATTTTTTTTTAACGAAAACTTTATACATTTTGCTCTCCAATGAAATTGACATTTGTTCCGTATGCCAAACTGATCTTAAAACGGTTGGACATTACTTATCACCAAATATAGCCCGATTATTTCGGCTAATTTGAAGGCGTCCTGGAACTATCTGGTCTTCTGGTAAGCATAGAAATGTACTTCATCGATTCAATGATGTTGTGTAGCCCTTTAAATAAGTGTGAATCTGTTAATGCCTGAAAAGTATGGCGATTTTTGTTTGAATTAAATTATAGCGCTGTTTATTTCTTAATCGTTGTTGTAGCCTATGGTTCCAGCTTTTCTTCTTTTAGGTTGTTCAACGACAGGTTTTAGAGGTATTCTTTCGTCTTTTTTGCCGATTAAACCTCTTCTATTTTTTAATTAAAGTCTGCATTTTCTTCCCGAGGGTTCTAAAATACTTTCAGTGGCGTTTGAATTTATTTTTAATTGTTTTATTTTCCTTATTTTTTCCCTCGTTCATTTTGAATGATATTTTGCTACTAGAAAGTCTTCCTTTGATTCTATTCCCAAGCCAGCAGTTTTCCTTTGGTTCCTTTCCTCGACGATATCTTGCTTTTCTATGAGATGACTCAGCTAGCTAGGGCCACTCCTTCTAAACCCTTATCTGATGAATTAGCTTTTGCGACGGCAAAATTAAAGATATTTATAGGTCTTTTCCTTGAGTTTATTCCATGCACTGATATTAGTATTATGTCAGGATCGATTTTCTTGAAGATGTTGCATAGGGATGATATTTTCTCGATATAACTATCTGTTAAATTTGAAAGAGTGTTGATTTTCCTTCTCTTTCCTTTTTCAATAGTTCACTAGGTCTTATCTCAAACGTTATTAGATTTCTAGCGGTTGCTTCTTTTGGAAGTATCTGTCTCACTTTCGTATTTGCCACTTTGGTGATCGATAAAAGTGCGATGGTTGAGGGTTATGCAGCAACCGGGATATACTCTGATTCTACCCTGTTGAGGCATCTTCTCGATGTCACGTTAGTCTTCAGGCCAGTCTTCTCTTTGAAGGGCCAATTTCTTGGGAGAAAATTCTTCCTGATAAATATTTTGAGATTGAGTTCAGGTACCTCAATCCTTTGTTGCTGTTTTTTTTCGGTAGAGTTAGTGCTTACTTCTTCTTCTATAATTGTATTTATTTAGTATTTATAACTTTTGGAACGTTAAGCCACAAAATTTGGCTCAAAATTAGGTCCAATATTTCCGATGATGGAGGGTTCCGAGGGAACCACATCATCTTCATAAAGTTCTTCTCAAGGCTATCGCTCAGCGTCTCTTTGAAGGTTCCTACTTTACCAATATTCACAAACTGTGCGTACAAATACACAACAGTACCTCCTTTAAGTTGACATTAGGCACCAATAAATGTCTTTTTCTTCCTCATTTCGTTGACATTGGCTATTTCCCCTCCAGCCTAAGCGGCGTTTCTCTTCTGTTACTGTAGTTCTTTCTCTTTATTCCATTCCTTTCTATAATTTCCTTGCGTTTACGGCTCGCCATTGAAATAATTCCGTTGGAGGTTCCTCAGTTATCATTACATTATTTCTAGTAATGTCCTTGTCGAGGAACGACACATTATGTCCCAAGGTCTAATATAGGTACATATGTAATTGAGTCACACCGGCAAATCTTGGCCCTGTACTCAGGCAGGTATGCAGCGAAGGGAAGACAATAGCCTCCGAAAGTAAGAATGCGACTTAATTACAGGTTGGTTATTCGCAAGGGGAACTCGTTTGCCAGATTCAACTCAGGAATTATTTCAGAAAACACCTCTACAAAAATAAGCTTTAATACAAGATAAATGATTAAATATGGAGACAAGAATAATAATTGAAATTAGCACCAAAGTTAGCTTGACAATGACATTTATAGCGGGCAGGAATTAATAAAAGCTGGGCCCGGGAATTATTGATTAATTCGATAGTTTAAATGAGAGTAGTAAGATTACTAAATCTTTTCGATATGCGATTATGGGGTCTTCTTAGCACTTGAGAGAATGAGGTGACTTACGAAGGTAGGATTCTGGATTACCTAGGATCATTGACGGGAGCAAATGACCTGTGGGAAAGTCTTCGCAGAACTAACTTGGGGTATGAGCGTTCAGGGAACTCTAAAGGGTTTCCGATTACTCCGACTTCCGAGGAGGTGCGACCACAGTAGAGACTCGTCAACGGACTGTGTAGAATTTCCACGAAGACGAATGAGAAGAGGCAAGCCCAGGAGAGTCTTCCGGGACGTAATAAAGTAGTGGTAATCTCCCTCTAAACAGAGCGGATTACGCAGAGGATCTGCTCAAGAGATCCCGAGACCGAAGAACGGTTCGACTGGGATACAAATACACTTTACCTGAGCTACAAGACCTCCTAACTCGCCATCTCTGATAAGGATTATGCTATTCTCAAGGGATAGTATTGGATAGGATTATTTTCTTATTGAAAAATGAGTCCATTTTGTGGTGCGGGTTCCCATAGCTGAATTTTTCAACATACGAGGCTCATGTTTGATGTTATCTGAGTTTCTATTATTGAAGCTAGTCCGATCATTTGCAATGTTTCTGATCCTTCTATCAGACTAGTTTATCTAGGTTTCTCAGTGGGTTGCTGATCCCGACGTATCCTTTAACATCCTTCAGCTTTGATAGATATACACAATTTTTTTTCGTCTAATTTTGATCCTTGAAAGATATTCTTTAGTGGTACACTAAGGCATTTGGCCCTACATACTTTCCCATTTGCGGGGGGTTTCGCCATTATAGATTTATCAAGCGCCCAGGGCACTCATTCCTTTTATGGTGCTCTATCTTAATCATTACTGTAATGCTTAGTCTTCAACTATATCTGGAAAAGAAAGAGATATGGCCGGGTCAAAATCTTTTAAACGGTATTATTGGTTGCAGTTTACCTTCCTAATATTTAAAGTAAGTCTCCTCGACCTCCCTACCTAATTAGATCTATTTCTATTAGGCGCCTGCAATAAATTTTGTGTTTGTGGTCCTAATGACCCCTTTTTCTTTGTGTTCCTATCATGTCTTCCTTCTGGGCTTTAGTATGCCGTACTTATAGTTGACGTGAAAGCAGTGGTGATTAGATATGTGGTTTTTACTGTGTGAAAAAAGTATCGAAGTTTAGGGGGTAAATACCCCAATATATGGTAGCTACCCACTCAGTCCAGTGATGCATGTCTATCTTTTTTTATAAAGAGTTCTTCGAGTCACTCTCCAGATTTGCCTCCCTTACCTGAGCGGTAACTTTATGCAGCAGGTAAGTGAAAAGCAAACTAAACTTTTTCTCCTAATTGGGTTAGGGGGGTAGAGAAGTGCCCTCGGTCGGCAATTCATCTAACTCCGTCTCCTCCACCAAATTGTCTAAGTGAACTGAGATGGAGAAGGATCGACGAGAGCCGACGAATATAGAGAGGAGTAATAGGAGGAGTAAAGATTTTAAGTGGGACAATAGAGTAACGGATTATAAGTTGATCTATGAACCCGTTCTAATATGGAATAGATGGATAGATAGAATAATAGGATGCGCTGGTTAATTTGTTGCCCTTGCCAGCTGTGAATTCTGCACATACTTTAGAATGGAGTCAGTTCTCGCTTCATCCTAGCTTAGCAGGTTCAGTTATGCATCGTATTTTAAGGAATCGTTGGAACAGGCAAGATTTACTGCTTTGTATTTCCCGTTGCTCCAATGTAAAGATCTCCGAGTGTTTGGGTCTCAATCTGAGGAGGGTGCAGCGGATCACGTAAGAGTTTAATGAGTCAAGTTGAATGAGGAAACGGCGGCTCGAAAACCATTCCTTAAGCGATTTCATACGAAAGAAACCCCCGAATTCGTCCCGAAGATCCAGACCATCATTGACAACCAGCTCATCAAGAGAATGAGGTCCATAATTGTAGAAAACCCTTGACAAATTCTAGGTCCGACGCATGCAATACGGGATTTTAAACATCCAGATGAATATAATAATATAGGGCTGATTATTTCGAGTCTCTGACAGATGGATGAACATACGTGGTCGCCAATGATTATGACAGACTGGGTTCGAATACAGAAGCTCAACTCACACAAAGCGGCTGTGTCAGACCCACAGTGTATGATCTATACCAGGGTTTCCCAACCGGGGGCCATGACACATCTGAATGGGGCCACAGAAAAATTCTAAGCTTTAGATGGGCCACAGATCCATGAAGGGGGCCACAACACTCAACCTATTGAAACCTACATTATAGTTATTTTTTTTTATTTTTTTTTTAAGAGCTCATCTGGCGACTGCCTACATGGGCATTAGTCGCCGTATAAAAACTGGCCTAGTTCTAGGCTACTTTAAAATAAAATTAAAGAAACGAAAAAAACACCCCAAATGGGGGAAAGGAAGCAAGCTCCTGCGTCGGGGGAAGGTCCTCCCGGCGCAGGAGTGTGCAACCTAAAGGAAAAAAAACAAAACAAAACAAAAAACACATGCAAAAAACAAACTCTGCTTAAATAATAGGGAGAAGGCCAGCCTCCCCCCAAAATTCAACAAGTTCACCAGTCGATGTGCACGCACTCATCTTGAGTACAAGGGAAGGGCGGTAGCGACCCCACCCATCCCGGTACCGGGACAGGTGTCGTGCGCGAAGACTACCCAGACTGGGACATTCGACAAGAATGCGCCGAACAGTCTGAGGGACGACGCAGTCGTTGCAATAGGGCGCAGGCAAGCGCTCCATCAAATAGCGATGCGTCACACGAGTGTGCCCGATTCGGAGACGACAGAAAGCAACCTGAAGCTACCGCGGCATTGGGGGATAGGTCCATGGGAACAGTCGCGGCGCGATGGCACGCAACTTTAAGTTCCCTTCGACCGTCTCCTATCTTCATTGCCAAGCAGTCCGGAGAGCTGCCCGTATTCCTGCCATGTAGTCGGTGTGAGAAAGAGCGAAACGCTGGTCCGGTCGCAGAGTCCTCGCGGATTCTTTGGCGCCCTCATCGGCACGCTCATTCCCAGCAATTCCTACATGTCTAGGAACCCAGCAGAAGATAATCTTGACATCTGCCTGGATCGCCAAAACCGTGGCGTCACGGATAACGCGAACCAGGGGATGCGAAGATTCCAATGCCCCGAGAGCACTCAGTGCGCTTTGTGAGTCGCTATAGATCACAATCCGGTCTCCAAACCAGGCACGTCGCGTAATCTCCCGTACCGAGTGGTGTATTTCCACCAGCTCGGCCGTGAAGACAGAAGGAGCGCCTGGTAGAGCCCAGCTGACTTCAAACACAGGGGATACGGCGTTGAAGCCGACCCCCTCTTGGGACTTGGAGCCATCCGTATACACTGGCACGGTTCGAGCGTGACACGATGTGTGCTCCATACTGTCGAACGCAATACTCACGGCGCAGTACAAGCTTTGGGAGCAGAGTCGTGGAGACAAATAGCCAAATGTGGTACCCTTCAGGGTGGCGTCCTAGGCAAAACCAGAGGCGCCACCGGCCCGAGAGCTATATCTAGCTCTCGAAGGAGTTTCCTTGCCCTAAACCCAAAGGGCTTAGGGTATGACTGGCGTCTCTTGGTGGCATAGGCACCATCGAGATCAGTTGCGGATGCATTGAGAGCTGTTGGCGACTAAGGGAGGCGCCGGGCTCGCGAGTACAGGCGAGTGATGCACTGCACGCGGCGCAGAGCAAGTGGCATCTCGCCAGCATCGACCAACAGGCTCTCAATGGGGGAAGTGCGAAAGGCACCGGTCGCAAGGCGAAGGCCGCTGTGCTGGATCTAATCCAGCTTCCGCAATAAACGCTCGGCTGCGGATGCATAAAACTCGCATCCGTAGTCAAGCTTCGAGCGAACAAAGGATCGATAAAGAAGTAAGGCAGGAGCCCTATCAGCGCCTTAAGCACTTAACGTTATGGAACGGAGAATGTCCATGGCGCGGGTACAAGAGCCTCTAAGGCTGCGAATATAAGCCTCCCAGGTGAGGCGTCGGTCGAATACAAGACCAAGGAAACGGTGCGAATCAATCACATCCAAGCGCACCCTACTATTAAACAAATCTGGGTCGGGGTGAAACCGTGGATGGCAGCAAAAGTGCACCACCTTAGTCTTGGCCAAATAAATCCGAAACCTGCGCGCTTCCGCATAGCGAGAGACGCGGTTTAATGCCTGTTGGAGTCGACACTCGAGAGATAGCATCTGGGCCGCGCCAAAAGAGATCGAAAGGTCGTCCACGTAGAGCGTAGCCAGAACATCTTCCTGCAGCACCGAGGTGATGCCGTTGATGCTCAGGGCAAAGAGTGTGACACTGAGGACACTTTCCTGCGGGTTACCCTCTTCCTGCTCCTTTGGGCCGGAGAGGGCTCCCCCCACCCGTACGCGGAATCGACGATCTCGCAAAAATTTAGATATAAACATTGGGAGGCGTCCCCTCGCCTTAATCGTGTGGAGAGTCTCCATGATACCGTAGTGCTGTCTACGTAAAAAAGCCGCGCAGACAGCATTTTCCAGCCAGAGCAGAGCATCCGACGTGGAGTGGAACTTGCGCAAGCCGCACTGTGCGGAAGACAGATGGCCTCCACTGTCCAAGAAAAAGGCTAATCTAACATTTACCAATTTCTCCATCATTTTGCACACGCAAGAGGTTAGAGAGATTGGGCGGAAACCGGTCGGAGTAGAGTGATCTCTCCCCGGTTTGCGAAAGGCGAGCACAGTGGCGATTTGCCAGAAGTTTGGGAGAAGACCTTCCACCCAGATCCTGTCGAACAAATCTAACAGAAAGGCTATGCCTCGCTCACCCAGGTGTCGAAGCATGGCGTACGGGACATCGTCCGGACCATGAGCGGTGTCCGCGCACGAGGCGAGAGCGGAACGCCATTCACTCACAGTAAACTTGTCGTTGAAAGGTTCTCCGCCTCTGGAGGTTAAGTCCAGCCGGCGGCCTTCCACGACTAACGACGTGCATTGAATGCTGGTAAATTATAGTTAGAGTAGTACCTAATTTTAATATCTGCATTGAATTACATTTAAAAAAATATTAATACATATATTTTCCCTTTTTTAAAATATTTTTATTAGCATAATAGGATTTAGATTAATCTGTAAACAAATATTTTGCATCTTACAAGCTTATTCTGGGGTGCACTCTATTGTGCGCTTGATCGTTATGCGCCTGGCACCGTTGTTGGCTTCATAAAAATACTTAAGGTGGAACTTTAAATCCTTGCAGTCTGTTTATCAAGAGGTTCGGCGTTATAATATGTAAGTAGCTTTTATTTGTTCCCCCTAATACTGCGAAGTTGTAGTAATTTTACTAGTTTTTAAAATTATAATAGATTGCCACAAACACAATAATATAAGTCTTCTATAAGTAAGTAACTGAGCATTGTTGTTTATAAGGAAAGTGTGCTATTGCTAGGCCTACACTAAATCATTTTTTTCCCCCTTCGGTTTCACTTAGGGCTTATTTACGAGATTAGCTTTTAATCTTACATTCTGATGATTGTACTAATCGTTTTGTATCTGCATTAATTGAGTAATATTTATGTATATATAATATATTACTAAAACTAATGCAGATCTAACCCCCTGAGGGAGTACATTTCTGCTGTTTTGCATTTAGGTACAGGTACAGAGTACCGGAATGTACAATCAACAACGAAAATTTCGACCAAATCCAAATAATAGAAACGCTCTTAAAAATAGTGGCATTGTTTTGCCGTTCTTTTTTTGGTGTCAAATATTTACCATCAAGGGCAAGTATTTAGCACAAAAAGGAAGAACAAATTTTTAATGCAGCTATTTTTTTAGGGTTTCTATTTATTGGACATGTCTGAAATTTTCGTGGCCAATTGTAATACGAGTTGGTATTGGACACAGGCTCGGTGCTCTGCACAGGGAATGGAGGTTGTTTCTGGGTCTTTTCTCAGAAATACTCTCCCTTTTTCGCCGGTGAGATAAGCGCCTTTTATTCTGTTGGGGTGAGCTTCGGCTCTAAAATGTAATATATATATATCATTAATATATTAAATTTCTTCTGCATAGATTACCCATGGCTAGAGCGACGAAGACAAAATGTCGAAAATACTCCAGTGAGTACTTAGCTTATTGTTTTATACTTTCACCAGACAATATAACACAGCCATTGTGTCTTTTATGTATAGCTACACTTTCTAACGATAGTATGCGACCAAGTAAGCTTAAAATACATCTAGAGAATAAGCACAAGGGCAAAACAGACAAAATGTTAGATTACTTAAAAAAGCTACGGGAGGATTTTCAAGCAAAGAGCACTATTAAAGATATATTTAGCAAAAGAGCGACAAAAGTAGACAAAGGTTTAATTACATCTTATGAGATTTCCAAGCTAATAGCTAAATCGGGAAAACCTCATACTAATGGCGAAGAATTGACTTTGCCTTCAGTATCTGTGGTTATTTCAACTGTCATGCAACAATATAGTATCAAGACGTATTGACGAAATGGTAAAGGATGTAGAGGAAAAACTCGTAAACATTTATAAGTAAAGACCTTTGCATTCCAAATTGATAAAACGTTATTACGTGATAACGAATCCCTTCTCATGGCGTATGTTAGGTTTTTGGATAAAGATCAACTCAGAGAAGAAATGCTTTTTTTCCCGCAGCCTTTTGACAGATACTAAAGGTGACACAATTTTCAAAGAAGTAGTGGCCTATTTCAAAGAAAATGATATTCCACTTGGGAATATTATGGCTTGTGCAACTGATGGCGCCACTGCTATTCTAAGTAGGTATAGGGGATTTATTGCACATTTAAAAGAGGCTGTACCTAAAGTTTTTTGCATACACTGTTTTGTCCACCGTCAACATTTGATTGCAAAAAAACCTAGGAGAACGTCTGAAAGAGACACTTGATGGTGTAATCAAGACAGTCAACCTTATCAAGTCAAATCCACTTCAAAAGCGTCTTTTCCCAAAAATCTGTGCTACCAATGAAGAAGGGTTTGAGCACGTACTTTTGCATACAGAGGTGCGATGGCTTTCTAAGGTCAATTGTCTGAATCGCTCGATTGCACTTTGGGAGAGTGTTGTGTTATTTCTGGATGGTAAGCAACTCGGAGTAAGAATTATTGCTGCCAAAGCTGACATATTTTACCTTACAGATATATTTGAAAAGCTAAATATCTTGAACAAACAGCTACAAGGTAAAAATGCAAATATTTTAACTTGCAAAGAGTCTATTTGTGCCTCTATGGGGAAAATTAAGCTGTTCAAGACAAATATGGGGCGAAAAGAGTTGATACAGTTTCCAACCCTTCGCAATATTGAGAGCGAGCTGAAAGAAGATGATATTTGGAGAAATTGCATAGTTATATGGAAGTTAGGTTCAGAAATCTTCTACAACTGGTCATTCCAGGTCGGGTGGTAGACCCATTTGGAATTAATGGAGCTGATGTTGATATGAGATTACAAGAAAGCCTCATTGAGGTACAGAGTGATCAAACCTCTCTGGCGAGATTTAAGCATGGTGTCAGAAACTTATGGACAAATCATGAAATTCCTATGAAATACCCTTTGATTTGGGACGAAGTAAAATTATATTTTATTGCTTTTTCTACTTCTTATCTGGTTGAGTCGGGTTTTAGTAAAGTGTCACACCTCCTATCAAAATCTCGAGGCCGCTTAGAAATAGTAAGAAGAGGTGATCTTTGTCTGTCTCTAACAACTATAGAGCCTGATATTGAAAAACTTGTGAAACTGCATGAAGCACAAGGATCGCATTAAATGAATAAAGAGTTGATGATATATTTATTTCATTTTGCTAAGACTAATTATTTATTTTTAAAAAGTAATAGATTTTTGTTAACTACTATTTAATTTTTGCTATGTTTATAGTCCTATATATGTGACAAATATAATTGTATCTGAATATAAATAGCTGTTTTAATATCTTTTATCCTTTAAAGTAGAGTTAAACTGCATATTACCCACTGAAAATAATGATTATAGGCCACAGGAAAAAATAAGGTTCCTAAGGGGGCTATAAGCCAAAATCGGTTGGGAACCATTGATCTATACAGTGGACATGCCTAAATTCCTGAATATCCAGTTTAAGTTCGACATCATTCAGTAGTCGTCAGAAAATACACGACAACACCTATAGACATTGAAAATAAAAATAGTGAATATCGAATTAGAAAATAGTTCTAACAAACTCATTAGGAAAGCAAAGTAATAGTGATATAGATAATCTCATGAGGCTACATATGGCAGGTGTGAAATAATAATAAGGGTAGTAAACATAAAGAAAAAAAGAAAAATCTAACTCGATGAAGAAAGGCGCTCATCTACCACCATTTGAACTCTAAAATTTAAAAACAAAGCCCTGTATCAAATCACCAATAGAAGAAGATATAAGTGAAGGACACAGAAAGCAGTAAATAGTATAGCTAATATCGAACTGCTCAACATAGTCATAAAGAATTGATAGAGCAGAAAACATCTATAAGAATATTGACAACCTTCCTCCGAAAATTTCAGAAAATACTCTTCCTTAACTGCATATTCTATAGTTGAAAATTTACCATGTGCAGAACAAAACATATAAAAAAAACTAGAAAAAAACTCAAGATCAGCTGCGGATGCAGTGAGAGCAGCTGCCGCGGATGGAGAGGAGCCACGTTTCTTTTTAGTCTTTTTCTTATTTTTTTCTATTTAGGAGAGAAGGGCGGGGAATGAACCTGCTTCTCCACTCCACCGGCAGAAGCCTCCAGGCCAGATGGACTGGCCTCAGCCTTGTCCTTCTCCTAAATGGAGAAGGTTCTGGCAGTCGTAGGGGCACCGGTCGGAGGAGATCTTTCCGCTCCTTGCACTGCCTCGGATACCCTAGCCGTTTGAGGAGGACCTTGCAAATGGGCGGGATCGGGTTCAGTGCTTGGCGTTGAATCGGGGTTCCCCCCCCATGGAACGTAAAACTGTCTTAGGCCTGGTTGCCTCAAGCACCATGTCTATCTCAGGGAAAGCCTCCGGTTGGCCATTCCCCCTTACCCTAAGACATCGCAGGTCCCGTTTGCATCATTGTCACTAGTCAGTTTTGGGGAGGCACAGGCCTTAACCCCGGCAAGGTTTAATATTCTTGCCAGCAGGTCTTTTGATGGAAGTGACGGAAGGGGCCTGGCTTTCCTCTCCCCCCCTAAGGGGCTTTGCCCTACCGAGCCGCTTCAATGGGGAGCGGTTGGCTATGGGCTGCCTGCTGGCTTTCTTGGCAGTTCCCTTGAAAATAAAAGGAGGGACTGCCTCTTGAAACAGGGAGGTCTTGAAAGCACCTCTAGAAAAAGGGGTGAGGGGGTGTCCCCTACACCCGTAGCCGTAAGAGAGGAGTAAGCCTCCTCTCCGGTTAAAGAAGTTTGGAGGGTCCTTTGCGCAAGCACAGGGGGGGGGGACCTCAATTTTTTTCGGCGAGGCTGCCCGAGGGCAGCTCCGTCGATGTACAAGGGGAAATTAAGGGGAGATTTTTATTTTTTTCATCATTGGGCATGGTAACCCTATGTTAGGTCCATTTTTGTTTGCTTCAGCTCACCAGTGCCCAATCTAATGCCTCTCATTTTGTTTCAGGTTTTAGTGAAGGAGGAAGGACAGAGCTTTCTGGAAGCAGTGTGGCTCCCTTGTCTTTTGCTGAGGTCTGAAGTTTCTTCCTCTCCCCACAGGTGAAATATATAGGTACAGGTTGATGAGCGATTGGAAACGGCCTATAGTGAATGCTCGAAAAAAGTTCCGCTGGAAGTAAAGCCAGGTACGGTATGAGTGAGTGAGTGAGTGAGAGAAGGCGGGAGGGGGAAAACGTAACACCTTGAAAACAGCAACAGGGGATAAATTATGTTTCCCTTTTGTTTAGCTCATTTGGTCCCGCTGCTCTTGTCTGTGAGTGATAAGAGGGTAGAAGTCGCACACTAAGCCATCCGTGTGGAACACAAGTAAAGGCCACAGCCAACTGTCCCCTTGGTTCTCCTTGAGAGAGAGAGAGACTGACCACTCGAGTGCACTTTCTTCCCCGCTCCACGCTCATGGAGAGCGAGTGAACTGTCCCATAATGTGCAAAAAAAAACCCGCCCTGGGGCTACCTTAGTAACATTAAACTAACCTAGCCGGTTCAATTGGAGGTTTTGTGGTGGCCACGAGTGTTGAGAAGAGAGAGAGAGGTGGAGGAAACCATTGGTGCTTCGCAAGCGAGTTGTTTTTGGTAAGTGTTAATATTTATTGTGTTTCGCCTATTGACCTTTGTATACATTTTGTGTTGCGCATATTGAGGGAGATTGAAGTGAGAGCAACTATTTGTATATATTTTTTGTTGTACATTTTTTTTATATATGTATATTATTAAGTAATTAATTGTATCATGTGTTGGATAAATTTATGTTATTTTAATAAGGGAACATAGGTATCTGTATATTTTGTCTCCTTCCTATCCGACGGGCATCTCACAAGTGAGTGAGTGGACCTTGTGGCGGGTGGTTTCCGGGACCAGCCGCTACATCCCTAAATTTACAATGGGATAGAGTGGAGTAAGCCTCCTCTCAGGCTAAAGAAATTTTGGAGGTCCCCTGCACAAGCACAGGGAAGGGACCGCAATTTTTTCGGAGCTGCCTGAGGGCGGCTCCGTCGATGGATAAGGGGAAATTGAGGGTAGATTTTTAATTTTCTCATCATTGGGCATGGTGACCCTAAATTTTTAACGGGATGCATACGCTCATCACCCCTCGCTGTAGCCTGCCGTGCAAGAGGTGCGTACAGGCTTGGCAGAGTCAGGTGCCGCCATTCAGGACCACTCTTCCCGCCTCGTGGCCTGGCAGTCCATAGGCATGGCGGGTCTACCTTGGACACGGCGTAAAAAGAAATAAATGGTTAAGTGAGAAGGAAAGGGGATGTGAGAAAGGTATGGGTAGGGATGAATCAGGTTGTTAAAAACTCACAACCCCAGACCACAGCTCAGGGTTTAGTGAACGTTGTCTCCTTCCCCATCAGTCCCGATCCAGGACGGTTGGCTGAGAAGTAGTTCAGCATATACCCTGTGAAACTAGAGGCTAACCAGAGAAAGTTGCGAGAGAGATTGTATGAAAAGCAAAGAAACAGAGCGGAAAATACAAGTGTTTTGAAGGAAGGAGAACAGGCTAAGCTGGAGTCGGACGGGGTGCTGAATCCCGTCAGCACCGTTACGGGGTACTTGGGGTACTATTGCCCATTGTTTACTGCTGCATTGAATGCGCGTATTTTACTAGTTGGGCTAAAGTCATGGCAGCCCCTCTCAAGTTTTGCTCTGTCCTAATTGGTCAGTCCCCCGGTTCTCTTCCGCACCCGTGGCTCAACTAGTTACCAACTGTTCCCGCGAGAAGAAGGAATTAAAAGCCCGCACACTTCTGAAACCACCGTGTGCTCCCGAATTCCAGAATGCGATGACCCATAACTTTGCCAAAAGTAAGAGGGAATGTGAATCTCTTCGTTCCTCGTGAACCAAAGCCCAGAATAAAACACATGAAACTGTCAGAGCGAATAGGGTCATTTCCTCCCTCGTCGAGGATTTCCGCATCTATCAAGTGTGCACCGAGTCTCGTACACTATGTATAGCCCGTTCCCACGTCCCTCCAATCCTGCAAACGGCTCACGATAGCCTCTTTGCCGGTCATTTTTGTCACCCGAAGACCGCTCAGAGGATCTTCAAATATTGCCACCGAAGATTGTGATTAACACTTGACCACCATTCAAGCCCTTTTGTATCGACTTCGGGAACACAATTTAACAATTGGCTCCGGCAAGTGCCACTTCGATTGCTTCGGCTTCCATATCAGGAATAATCGATCAGCACCCCGTAATCAGTAATTTCCAGAAATTCAGACCACTGCTTCCAATCCATGCCCGACCAAGGTGGTTTCTCCGTTAAAAGCGGCCTAGAAAATGATTTTTAAATTTAGAAGTGAATAATAACATTAAGCTCATCGACCATCTCACACCCCAAATGAGGTTAGCATCCAGAGAGCACAGGGGCCCATCAGGACAAGTAAAAGAAGCGTTCCTTTGGCACTGATGCGTATATACTCCAAGTTAATGAGACATATTTACAACTCTTTGATCATCTCGACAATTATCTAACTCTCAGTATTGATTATTAACACGTCTGCGGCCCATGACCTATATATCCGTCAGTTGGTAGTTCACTACCAGGCCCTTGGTGTCAGCCTACTATCAGATGTCGCAAACAAATTTGGTACTCTGAAAACTGGCAACAAAGCCGGACGTACGATAATCTGTGCAAGTCTACTCACAGGCCCAATCTTCAAACTTAACAATAAAACAAATGGAAAAAAATGACGATGATTTCAGTCATGGGACATAAATTGCCTCCCTATAAAAGACGGAAAATTCTGTCATGGCCCTACAGATAGAGAAGGAAGTTGGCGACTGGGCCGCAAACATGTTTAGTAGACCTGTCAGATAGGCTGCCTACCAGCCAATTCCTGAGGATGAGAACTAGAATCGACAACCGTGCCACTACGGGGCAGAATATTCCTTGCTGAAGTCGGCTACCACTGAACTGTACCTATAAATAAAAGGATGCCTCCTAATCAGCTTTAGCTTCACTTCCTAAGAGAGATATGCAAAATGAGTTAAGGACGGAGCCATGATACCTTGTGTAAATCATGAATCTTCCTGCCTGCCCCCCATCCCGTTGTATCAAGTAAATAAGGAAGGTTTCATCCTAAAATCTTGGGAAACATAGTGCATATGTTGAAAATGGAACGTTCCAGCTGTACATTGCTCTGTCAACAGTTCAATTCAACCCAGTGATCCAGCCCTTCCCTATTATCACTCGAGAGGATAAAACGTACCACTCTTTTGGGTACCATGTGTATTAAACTACTTATGGTACTAGTTCTGCGGGAGATTATAAACAGAAACTGAGTAGAAACATATAATACTATTTCATTTCTATGCTCAAAGATATCAAGGGTTTATAAAAAAATATAGGCATCAAATGAGAGAGGATTTATTTGTAGACTTAACGGTATAAAAAAACTCCTCATTGGAGATAAAAAAAGACATGTATAATGTGGCTACTTACTTTATGCTGATTCTAATTTTTAAATCATCCTCCATCCCGCCTAGACATTCAAATACACTCGTGATTTTATCATGGCATCAGAAAAGATGTAAAATTGGATCAGTCTTTAAATGCGGCTGACAATTCATGAATGTCATGTTGGACATAATTCTATTTTAATTTTAAAATCAATCTCATAAACGATAAACTTTCTTACCTCTAAATTTATATAAACTTTGTATTTTACATTAAATCTTTACAAACAACTAATATATGTTAAGCGGGCAGTATTTCCTGAGAAAGTTGCATCTATAGTGTCCTCTGAAAGTAATTTATCTCGCTCCTTTATTATTCACTCTACCTTTTCGCTTATAACCATTTTCCTTTTGCTTTTTCCATAACTGTATCAAAATTTCAAACTCTTTGCACCGAAGTCAGGACCCGAAAGTAGAAAGCAAACGCAGTTCTAATTTAGACCCAGACACCGACCCAAGTTTTGACACACGCTTCCATAGAGGATCGGTAAAGTAAACAGGAAAGTAAAGGCGGCTCGGCCAAAGGTGGAAGGGTCGTTGTACTCACTTAGAACTGTCATGGTTCCGAAAAGCGCTTCAGTGCGATAGGAAGGATGTTCAGCGATGATTTCGCAGCGATATTCACCAGAGGCAAATGGGGTGAGACGACTGAGATTCAGAATGATGAGTCGCTCACTTCGGGACATTTCCTGAAAGGCACGAAAATGAAAGGCTGAATATGCTTTCGGTGCAGATCCTAAGTCCACTAAAGTAAGCAAAGAGATTAAAGGCTGTAGGGGGAATTCAGAGTTTCGAGTTGGTCAATTGGATCGTATGAGACGAAAGGTAACAAGGGATTTCCACTAATACCGCTTATTATTAAGGATATTTAAAAAATTGCATATTTTCATATTACTGTTCAATAATAGAAGACTCTCACTATTATAGTGTTTCTAAGTTAAAACATTCAAATTCTTTTTGACGTCGATTCTTAAGGTAAGTATAGGAAAATACGATATAATGATGCAAATGAATGTATATTATGCATAAATTATTCATCCTCGTCGTGGTTCAGCAAGCAGGCTTTATAAATGCTGATTTCATTAAGACGCCATCAAATTGTAGGGGGAGAATAAATCTTTTCGTTTCCACAACGAGATCATTAATGAAGGAAAAGAAGAAAATGGTGACTCTAAACCATTTCACTTATAACAATGCTCTATTTATGGCTCTTTTTCTCTTTAGCACTTATCCTAGCCCATATTCATGCAGGGAAACAAAGATAAAAATACGTCGCGCTTTGTTTACAGTTATCTCTTCATTTATCTTTATTTATTAAGTATTTTTACCCACTGTAGAGGCATCTTGCCCCTGAAGTACTTTTAAGAAGTTTATTCTCAAATATTTTTTATTTTTACCCAGGTAATTTAATCTATTAAGGTTAATGACTACGAGTGTTATGCCTATTAAAGTAATTATTAACATGGCTAACTTTATTTGTAATTTAATTCTATTTATCTACCTTTTTATGGTAATTGTTTGTTCCACCGGAGATTTCTTCTTGAGCGTGTGAAAGTGTTCTCGTTTATTACACCATTAAATTTTGTTCAAGTTGGAATCATGATATCTGTTTGCCGAGTTCCTTGATTCGCAGCATCTATGTTTCCTAGGATAAATCTACATCTGACTTTCTCTTTCACCCAAGAAATAGTAAAGTTTTTTCATTGCAACTAATTAGATGTGTGAAGAGAAGTTTTCCTCTTTCTTACGCATTAATTTTCCCTTCATTTTAAGACTGTCCCTTATATTCCATTTTCCATCCCCGCCAGAATTCAACCAACTAATACCTCTAATACCTGCATTTCTAATGAGTAATCAGAGTTCTATGTTCTTTTCCCTATTTCCCTTAATATCAATCAATTTTCTGCTTAGTGCCTCGTAATTTACATCGACGATAGCTGATTTATGGGTAAGAATAGCCACCACCTTTCTTTACCGAACTAATGACTACCTTTTCTATTATCAATTCATACCACAAGACCAAACTCAAAACCCACAATAACCTCCCCTCCCCATATACTCGTCTAATATATGTTTGATAACATTTAAATTTTTACCTTTTATTTATTACCTCTTTTGGAAAATCCCTTAAGAGATTCACTACTCAGTAATTCATTGATTGTCACAAAACAATTGTATAAATGACAGAATGTAAATATAATTTAATTAGATTTCAGCAAAGCCTTTGAGAAGGTAGCAAATATGAGATTGGTTGTTTAATTAAAAATAATTGAAATATGAAGTATTGAATTGGATAGCTAAAAGAAACGAAGCAGAGTGTTCTGTAAAATGAAGTATGGTCTCAGTGGAGGGATGTTGCGAGTGGAGTTCCTCATGGATAAGTTTTGGGTCAGTTATAATTTGTAATTTATATAAATGACTTTAGAGAAGCATTTAAGAGCAAAATGTCATTTTTGCGGATGACACCAGATTGGACGATTCTGTCAAAGAATTTAGGGGGAACTTTAATGTGCAAAGTGACTTAAACATACCTTTTTGGGCACATCGGTGACAGATAAATTTTAACCTTAAAAAATGCATAGTTATACACATGGTAAAAGATAATAGATAATTTAGCGATGAAATGGTTGGGTAATTGCTGATCTCAGTAGAGGATGGAAAAGAGTTAGATATTCAATACTTGAAGGATTTTACTATCCCTATAATTCAATGAAATCGCTGAGGCCCTCAACCTTTGCCCCCAGGTGACGTCGGAACCAACCTCAGCCCTTCTTTACGGTCACCTATTTAACTATGTGAAAAATGTGGTAATAATGGAGGGAAACTACACTTTGGTGGTACACGATGTAGTTTCTCTCTCAACTATGCCCCACATATAATAGTCAAAGTGGAAGCAGTTTGGGGATTCGGGAGGCCAGCTGTTCGGATTAATGTAGAAAAAGTCTAAATGCCAAGACGGAGTTCCTTGCTTGTGTGATATGGTGCAAATTCATAATACTACTCGTACAACCTTCCAATGGCAACATCTTGGATACAGAGCTTTACCAACGCCTCCAGGGGGTACTTGGTGCACTCCAATGGAAAGATAAACGAATTATAACATAGCTCTGAATACTGATTACACTAACCACCATGATGTGAACTGGAAAATTTGTCTTCATGTTTCTTGGCACATGTTTGTGGGACACAGAAATATGACAAGTGTTTTGCGAGCTCACAGCCAAGACCTAACAGAAACTTTTCTCATCTAAGGAAAATTAATGCATGCTAGGATTGAAGGGATGCTTTAGTTTGTTCACAAACTTCACAGCATGTCCCTTCCGCCTTTTGTTCATCTTATACAACATACGTTAGCCCTATATCATCTTAGATGAGGAGTATTGGATGTCTTCTTGCACTAACTGCCTGATGAGAGACTATGACACTCCTTTTTCACTGTCTACGGATCTCATTAACTTGCTTTGATCATTGTCAATGCCCTGGATCTCCGCGACAAATTTAGGGGTTCTTTTGGTATAAGAATCCTTAAAGTTTGCTTTACAAGCCTCAGTCCCTTCGTAATCGCAGAATAACTTATCCCTCTCTTTTCTGATAATCTGCACTCTCCTCGGATTGATATCTGAGCACTAAAAGATTTTCTCATTGTAGCTCCCGGCGCGAATCCCAATCAGCACAGTTTGCCTTTTCCAATTTTTTGGATGATTGACTTCAGCCATGTTATTAATTTCTTCAGAGAGAATCCTAAACTATGCCGACTATTATAAAAACATGAAAGGAGTGTGCCAGCTAAAAGGTAGGAGTGGAATTCAGAGTTGGCACCGGTGATAAAGTACCCATTGTATTCTATATTTATACAAAAAATAAAGCAAATAATGTTGGGTTTCATTAAGAGAAATGTTACGTACAAAAGAAAGGAAGTTATCCTTAAACTCTATAACTCATATGTTAGGACACATCATGAGTATTGTATACAAGTATGGTCCTCACATTTCAGATATGATACTAATCTACTACTGTTAGTATAACGGTGGGCAAAAAAGATGATAACTTTCCCGAAGCACCTTGAACATGCAGATCGAATGAAGGTATTAAATGTTGTGATTTAAAAAAATATGTGTGAGAGTCGATAGGATTGAGCTTTGTACAGTTTGTGCTAGGATGGATAAGATAGAATGGAAGGGTCTTCGAGTTAGAGAGTAGTAAAAGGACTTTTTGGTGTCTAATGGAAACTTTAAAAACACGGGTGTAGATTAGATGTAAATATATTTTTTCTCTAATGCATTATTAGCACAGGAAGCATTAGAGAGTAGAGGTCTAAATGCTTTCAAGTGCAGGGTAGGAAAGTTTATTTAGTCTCTAGTTTTTTCTCGGGGCATAAATTGTACTTTTTTAATAGATATTATTTTATTTAGAACTTTTGGCGATCTTTGAATGGTGATATCTTTTAAAACGATGTTTATGACTATCATTTATGTCTAGTTTATGGAGGGAGATTGAGTTAGATTCACTCTGATGTCATTTAATAGGCACTTCTGTCTTTTGTCATGCATGAAAGTTATTTTATATAACTTTAAAAGAAAACACTTAAGGAAATATTGACAACAACATATACGTCAAAACTGCTACTACTGGGTACGAAAAGATCTACGTATTACTCTGAAAAAGTGCAGAATCAGATCAAAGTAACGGTATGGTGTGGAATGACTTCGGACATGGTTGTTTGTCCCTTCATCCTTTGCGATACCATGAATGTCGAAACGTATCTCACCATAATGCAAGATGAAATCTGGACAGTTATCAGTACCTGGGAGAATATTAAATATTTGATTTTCATGCAAGATCGCGCTCCTCCATTTTTTGCTATTATTGTTCGTGAATAGCTGAATGCCCACTTCCCTGGGAGAAGGATTGGTTTGCGTGGTCCGCAAGATTAGCCAGCCATAATTCCTGACTATACACTCTGCGGCTTTTCTTTTTAGAGTTGGTTAACGGGAGGAGTCTACTCTACCAGACAAACGACTTTGGAAGAACTTGAAGGGCGAATAGGAGAAGTTATGTTTTACATCCCACAAGAGTTCCTTGTGAAATCCTTGATGTGGTTTCCTAGAGGCTTGAGAAGCTGATGGCGAATGCTGGAGCCCAGATTTAATTTTAAATAAAACTCCATGTTATACAATTTTTTCTCATATTATTTCTTGTCAAAATCATAGTTGAGAAAGAAATTAAAATAATTTTAAAATCGGGAACCACTTTTCAATTATCCTGTAGTTTTAAAACCTTTTGTGGTTTCGTTTTAAAAGTAGATTCTATAAAACTCATACTAATCATTTCTCGAGATTGATTTTTGTTATCAAGTTGGACTTTCTTTCCCAGTACTAGTTGATAAGGAAGGGAGTGACAAGAGAAATATCTGATTTTCAACCATTTACTTAGATCTGTAAAATATGTGCCAATGGTAATTAAAACATTGGATTCAGGCAGACCTGATACTTTAACTCACCTTAAGATCTGATATATTGAATATATATGCTAATTAGGCCAGCACTTTGAGGAGGCCCAATCCTACTATTCATTTTTAGAATTAATTTTTTGGAGATTTAAATTTTTTGAGACCCCCCTCCTTATGGATACCAAAATTCAGCACGTAGGTTAATTACAGCTATGATTTATTCTGATGCTAATTAAACTACTTGGTGTAGTGAGACTCCAAATCCATTTGAAAGCAAATTCCTGATCAAGTACTGACTTTAACAATAACTTTGTGAATTTTTTTGATGTTAAGTAGTCTACTATATAGAGGAAGACGGAAATCAAGTACTCGTCTTAATTACAAAATTGAGATTTTGCTCTGATGTATATAAAACCACTGGGCTTAAGAAGGGAAAATCTCAGTACTCGGTTTCAAAACAAATGTTTGATTTGTTCTGAAGTTACTTAGACTGCTGATCTTAGAAAATTCTAAATCAATTACTCTCTTTAAGTTCTGGTTTAATTAACCAAATGGTTTTTGGAGACACAAATGCATTACTCACCTTTAGTATGAATTTGTGATTTGGTCTGATGTTAATTGGGCCTCTGGGCTCTGTTGGGATGTATCGGTAGAACTCCGTTTTATTGTGATACCACTTTAACGAGTAGAGCTTGGTCTGTTGCAAGTCATATTCACAGCTTAGGTTAGCAGATCCACCTACGAAGGCGTACTGGGGAACCACGACTCCTCGTAAGAGATCCGCTGAAGGATCTGCAACAAGAGATAACACTTAATTTTAGGCGTAATTAACATTGATGAATTTCAACAACTACCACGGAATGGATCGCGTCAAATCAGCTCTAACGCTGCACTCTCTTCCAGCCTATAATTCCCTAACTCTTTTTGGATGATAAATACTTTTACACATTGCATTATTTTAGAAATTCTTTTAAGAATACGATTCAGAATTTTTTTCCAATATGGCCTCTATGTTCTTAAATTATATTTTAGGAGAATGGAGCACGAAAAAGTATTTATTTTCTATTTTTTTATTTAATATTAAAGGTAGTAGACGTTCCGAATACTACCAATTGGTAAGCATTTTCTGTAATATCACATTTGTGCAAACCCATCAAAAGATGGATATCATGCCAAGAACGAGTAAGAACAAGACTGCACCACAAAAATCGGGTGTAAACGCGTCTCCTGTGTCAGTTTAAACTTGGGGCGGAAGCACCATAAATGGTCTGCAGGATAAACTGAATACGTATGTCAGGTAGTTGCTATATCTTTAGTGCCAACAGAAATTAGATTGGTATGCTGAGTTAACTAAAAAAAGAAGAGTCATCTGAAGATACCTACCTCTATGTTGAACTAAAGTTCTGAAGTGAATTGAATACTAACCTAAAAGCATAGAGGATTGAATAAGAGGTTGAAATAAAGCACAGAGTCCACTCATTCTACCCCAGCTGAGAAAAAGATATGTACAGCTAGTATTCGGACACTTAGAATCCCGAAACTGCAAAAACCTTTATGGACATCCCTCCAAATCAGAGTTAAGATTTAAAATTCATCAATGACCTCCTGAACTTAATAATTAGTTAAATATTTCATTAAATCCACACGGGATTCAACATTCCTTCTAAGCTTCGTACAGGGGAAAACTTCCTATTCGATTACAAAGACATATAACACAGAAAACCTCGATATATCAAGAATCAATTATGCTTAAATTAATTATTTTCCCATTATTTGGTATTTTTAGAAATATTCGAAATCTACGGAATAGGCGCTCTATTATGTAGGCGCTCTGCTATGTAAGCGGTGCTCAAGGTTCGTTTCTACGCAAGTAAAAATGCTTTATCCGTAGGTTGTCAGGGGAGCATAATAGTCTAATATTCGGCCGTCAAATAGTCAGACTTGTCTTTGGAAAGTGGTGAGTATGAGAGTGTGAGAGATAGTGGTGTATTAGAATAGTGGGGATGGGGATAGTGGTGAAATAAGGAAGGCTGAGAGTTGCAAGATTTGCAAAGGTGCCTGGAGATCAGGCTAATTTCTTTCATTGTTTGTTTTGTTTATTTATTTATTATTGTTTTATATAAATGTATATATATATATATATATATATATATATATATATATATATATATATATATATATGTAGACAAGTATGTATGCATATATATATTATTATTATAAGGCGTTCAAACCTTTGGATTCTTGTACTATTTTGCGTTTTAAATATTAACTTGACGTGTAGTTTGATTGTTTAGATTAATTTTATGAATTTTTTTCTACATTAATTCCTACGTGTGTCTTATTTGGCTTTATAACTGTTTTGCTATATTCATCTTTGGTTGTTTAGTATTCGTGTTTTGTGTTTCGTATTTACCTATTTTCTTCATTTTACTTTTGTTTTTCTCTGTTGTCTTCACTAGGTTGTTTTGTTCTTCTTTGGTCTTGAAGTAAAATCGGTTAGGTTCGTCATTATCGGTTTGCCTTTCATCATCGGTTTTGGCGATAGTTTATTCCTATGGGTAAAAATGGGACAATTGCGTTTCCAAGCTTGCTGACGCTGCTTGGGAATCTTGCGCGACTGGAACCTTGTTGGTTTTCTGCGATGAGTGCTCTAATTTCCTCGATGCTATACATTGTAATTTTCTCTTTCATGTCTGACGCTCTTTCCTTTAAGATCGTATTGAGCGGTTTGATGTCCACCGCTCTGTGCAGATCTACTTGCTTCCTCAGTTCCCTCCTTCGTGTATTGGTAATAAGATACATAGACTTATTTTGTATCTTCTGCAACTCTTTTTGTGCTGTTTTGGAGGCTCTTAACAGAGTTGCAGAGGGATAGATGAGGGTGGATCTGACTAGCGTCAGATACAGTTTCTTTTTGTTCTTTTGGCTGAGGTTTCTGAAGCTGTAGAGGGTTCTGACTGCCGAATTTGATTTTTGGATCCGCTCTGTGAGGTGCTTCTTGTACCCGTTAGAAATGATCCCCACCCAGACTACATTGCACTTTTTTGTGTAGGGATAACGCGTATCCTCCACCCTCGCATTAGCTGTTTTTCTTCATTTTAATGGGACGATCTGGAATTTGTCCCCATTAGTATGGATTTTCAATTTGGATTCATAAGCGTTGATTTTTCTAATTTCCTCGGCAGTCTTTCGATCTTAGCAAGGCGCGTTTATATATCCACTTAATATGATTTGACTTATGTCATCGGCGAACTGGATATTCAGACTAGAGGGATGAGTTGGCTCTGGTATGTCGGCTGTATATATCGAGTATAAGGTTGAACTTAGGCACCCGCCTTGAGGCAATTCTGCCTGTATATTAAAGGCGGCACCATCCGTGCGCCCTATACTGATGGAGGCTGACCTCTACATGACATAATCACAGGATTTTTTCAAGTTTTGAGCTTAAATCCAGCTGGAGGATCTTGTATTGCATCCCCCTTAACCATAATTTATCGAATGCCTTTAACACGTCCCTGCATACTATGACGATATATGAGTAGCTCCTGTTTTTTTTCGCTTGAGCAATATTTTCCGTGAGGACATTTATTGCGATGTCGGTGCTTCTCTTCTTTCTGAAGCCGTATTGCTGTTTGTTGTAGAGCGAATTTTCCTCTAAGTGTTCGACGAGTCTTCTGTTAAGTATTTTCTCTAAGAGTTTCCCCCAATTTCTAGAAGGGATATTGGGCGATAACTCTTCTTCCTCGTCGTTGGTTTTCCAGGTCTAGGAATAAAGATAATTTTTGCCGTTTTGTATACGTTGGGAAAGTGGCCTACATTTAAGCAGGCATTAAAGATGTTGAGTAAACCTTCCCGTACGCATCTCGGTGCTTTGATGAAGTTTAACTTTGTCAAGCCTGACCGTCCTGGAGCTTTTTGCTTAAATGAGTGGTGCGTGCTTTCTAGTTCTTCTAGCATCACTCTTTCTTCTTCTTTTTCCTGCCTGCTCACTTGGTGGTTAGGATGCGTCTCTCAATGATCTCATTCAGCTCGTCTATAATCTGATTTTCAAAATCTATGTCGAATTCTTCATTGTCTTCTTCACTTATTCTGAAAATCTGTTTTCAGTATTGCCTGAGAATCTCCTCCATTTCATTCTCCTCTGATTTAATTTCACTTTGGTCCTCTTCTAATAGTCAGACAATCTGAGCCTTACAATTTTATATGTTTCTTGAAACGCTTAGTTTCCCCTTAAAATTTCCCGCGGCATGATTGGCCAATTTTTGTAATACCTATGTTCGCGTAGAAACACGATCTATAATGTAGGAATTTTTGAATAATTCCATTTCTGTTTATTCCCAAAAATGACCAAACATGGTCGAAAGCGGCTACGAATAAAGAATGTCATTCGCGGATTTTTCCTGAACTTCATCGGTAAGCAATATTATACTGTAATTTTTTACTTTTGTGTTTTTGCTTCTTTTTTTTCGTGTTAATAGTGATTACATTAGATTAATAATTTGATTCTCTTGCTTTCTAAATTCCTGAATTATCGGTAAGCAATATTATACAATAATTATTTACTTTTGTTTTTTGTGAGTTTTTTTTTTCGTTTCAATAGTGTTATATTAGATTGATAATTTGATTCTCTTGACTTTTAAATTCTTGAGTTATTTTCTAATTTTTGATTTACCTAAATAGTCATAACCTAATTATTTTTAATATTTTTAATATTCTTTAACTGTATTAGATTACTTTATGTTTTAGAACCTGAAGATGGGTGATACGCCCGAAACGTTGTTCGATAAATAAATCACATGTACCTCAGCCTCCTATGTGTCCTTACCTTCACCGTGAAATTGAAACTGGTCAGCAGCAACTCATATGACTATATATATATATATATATATATATATATATATATATATATATATATATATATATATATATATATATATCAGAAAAATGAAGATCTATGATTAAAGGGAAAAGGACATTTATTTCTGCAGCCGTTCCTAATGCACGTTCAATGTATGTCCCTAAATTGAGTAGTTTCTTTGACTTTAATAGAATCACTGAAGATGTTCGGATGTGTGGAACGAAACGTATGACAGAAATAAATGTCCTTTTCCATCTACTCGTGGGTATTCATTTTCCTGCTGAGATTAATGTTTCCACGAACCAAACCAATTTCTACACTTTATATATATATATATATATAACTCAATAGAGGACGTCCGGAAGGCACATGCAGCCATATATTAACTGGTGTGGCGGATCGATAACATCAGCAATTCGTTTTCGGCTGCGGATCCAGCCACTCAAGCCAATTCTGTCTTAGATTTTTAAAATTTCGTGTCTCTAGCCTGGAATGTGAACACACGGACTAGCCTTTCCGCAGTGGATGGTTGCTTGCCTAAAAAGCAGCCCCCAACTCAGCAGATGGAAAAGCAGGGTGAATAGGTGGATTTCCTTTATATCTTATAATGGTCGATAAAACTGCCATAGTCAGTAGGTCTGCTAAGACAGAACAAGAGATAAGATACTAAACTTTTAGTGGGCCTGGCAGCCAACAAGGCTGCAACGCCAGCCCGCCATAAGAAATACATCTTCTTTATGCTTCTGAGAAAGGCTGCCGGGAGCGGTCTGCTTTCTATAAGTAGACATCTCAAGTCCTAACCTCTTGCGATCTCAGTGAATTATTTATATAGGTTCCAAAGCTTCTCTATTGTGACGAAACGAAGTACTTATTCAAGTCTTTAAACTTAGATAAGAATAAAAGGAGATAGTTATATTATAAAGTGGGTGAATACAGGGAAATGAAGAACGCCCAGCTTCCCTAGTAAACTCGCTCGATTCCACCTAGTGAATCAGGTCTTCCCTATCCGCACTCGGGTCTGCAGAACGTAATGCTCCTCCATGTACACGTGATACACTCTACACAAGATTCCCGCCAACATGGTAAAACTCACTACTGTAACTAGCACTGCGGCCTATCCACTAGGGCCTCATTCTGGAAAGGAAACCATATTGGATGGCGTTCTTTTGAAAAATATTTGAGAAACAGATACTCCTCAAAGCAACATAGATTTGAGTAAAAACTGAAGGTGTGATGGTAAAATATACAAAAACATTACTGCAGCGCTTATTGCCAGCAAGTTAATTTTCTAAACAAATCATTTTATTGAGAGTGGCTACCTTTGTTAGACAGAAAAGCTGCGGTTCTTCAAAATGACAACAAAATGGCTCGCTGAAAGATAAGATTGTAAGGATGGGATATTCTTCGCCTTCTCATATAGTTTCAGGATTTTGCACGTGCTGAGTATCACTTTTTATTACGAATACATTTCCTAAGTAGGAGAAAATTTAGAAACATATCTCATTGAACTTGTGTCTTTAAAATCTTTTTAAAAAAATACCGATTTTTTTTAGCGAGGAATCGAAAATTTCCCTACTCGTTTGACTTCATTTATTGTTAGAGATGACATTATTGTAAAATTAGTTAGGGAAACTTCGTTGGCACTTGTTTTTTCTCATTTTTGAAAAAGATGTAATTACTTTCATATAAAACTAAAATATTGTTTATATAGGTAAAAGGAGGAATATAGCAGGCTAATATATACTTTAGAACGAGGGAGGCCATAGATATTAGGAAGATGATATTATCAGTCGGATGAATTTAGCGTCGTGACGAGCAAGAAGAATAAGGGAAGGACTTAACTTTGGTCAACCAGTGTTCTGTGCGTCAAGAAAGATGGTCAATTAGAGAAATAATAAAAGTGAAAATTACCTTCAGTAATTCCGACCTTCCTCTCAGATTTCACAAAGTTTAATTACAAGGCTTTAACTAAGCACATAGAGACTAAAAGATCCCCCACAAAAAATCGAATTACTCCTACCAGAAAAAAATATCCGACAAATATAATTCTCATATCGCTTTTGTTCAGTCTAATTATTATCCAATTAGCCATTAATTTAATACGAATAACTGGAAATTGCGCGTTACCTGCGTTGATATAAATATAATAAGTTGAGCAATCAATAAAACGTCTATTGTTTTGACGCATTGCCTCATTTCTGCTCTGTTTGTAATACGCCAATTTATTCACTAATTATAATTCAATTTTCCTCGCGCTATCACTATGTGAAGTTATAATTCTGCCCGCGAGCCTTTTTTTTTTAATTTTGAAACCCCATCTTGCGACTACACACTAGGGGAAAAGTCACCGTACTCACACTAAAGGCTACTAGTAGACTAGATTAAAAAAATAATAATATGTAAATAACAAATAACAATGATAAAAAAAGAAAATGGCTAAGCTAAGGTTTTAAAAAACAACAACACAACAGATGAAATAGAAAATAAAGCAAAAAGGCGACAAGAAGAAAGCGCGCTTTGGCGTCGTGGGAAGCCTTGACCCCGCCCGGCGCAGGAACAAGCGAGTTACAAAACAACACTCAAATAAATTGGAGGAGGCCAGCCTCCTCCAAAATGTCGTATGGTCCACAAATCTTTTTGCACTAGCCAGTCCCGAGTACAAAAGACAAGTGGTAGTGACGCCGCTAGTCTCAGTACCGGGACATGTAACATCAAGAAGATTGCCCGACCGGGACATTAAACAGGAATGTGCCCTACAGTCTGGGGAACAAAGCAGTAATCACAAAAGGCGTAGGCGAGCGCTCTATCAAATGACCGTGCGTCCCGCAACTGTGTCTAATTCTAAGACGACAGAAAGCAACCTGAAGCCCTCGCGACATTGGGGGGTAGGTCCATGGGAACCGTCTCCCATCTTCTTTGCCAAGTATCCCGGATAGCTGCCAGTATTCCTGCCATGTAATCGGTGTGAGGAAGAGCGAAATGCTAGGCTGGTCGCCCAGTGCTCGCAGACTCTTTGGCATCTTCATTGTGAGCAATTCCTATATGTCCAGAACCCAGCAGAAGATAATTTTGACATGGTCCGGCTCGCCAAAACCGTAGCGTGACGGATATCGAGAAACAATCACAATCTGGTCTCCAAACCAGGCACATTGCTTTATCTCCCGTACTGAGTGGTGTATTGCAACCAACTTGGCTATGAAAGCAGAGACAGCCCCTGGTTGAGCACCGCTGACTTCAAACAAAGGGGCTACTGCGTGAAAACCAGTCTGCCTCATGGGACTTGGAACCAACCGTGTACACTGGCACAGTTGCAGCGTGAGACGACCTTTGTTCTAAATATGGCCTAACGCAATACTTCAGGCGCTGTTGAAGCTTTGGGAGCAGATGTGTGGCAACAAATAGTCATAGTTGGTACCCTCACGATTTATTTCTGGGCAGAACTCAAGCTATTACATGTGATATATATATATAAATATATATATATATATATATATATATCAGAAAAATGAAGATCTATGATTAAATGGAAAAGGACATTTATTTCTGCAGCCGTCCCTAATGCACGTTCAATGTATGTCCCTAAATTGAGTAGTTTCTTTGACTTTAATAGAATCACTGAAGATGTTCGGATGTGTGGAACGAAGCGTATGACAGAAATAAATGTATTTTTCCATCTACTCGTGGGTATTTATTTTCCTGCTGAGATTAATGTTTCCACGAACCAAACCAATTTCTACACTTTATATTTATATATATATATATATATATATATTATATATATTTATATATATATATCCATAACATTGAGAATTAGTCTTTCAATAGAGGACGTCCGGAAGGCACATGCAGCCATATATTAACTGGTGTGGCGGATCGATAACGTCAGCAATTCGTTTTCGGCTGCGGATCCGGCCACTTAAGCCAATTCTGTCTTAGCTTTTGGAAATTTCGTGTCTCTAGCCCTGTATGTTAACTCACAGACTAGCCTTCCCGCAGTGGATGGTTGCTTGCCTAAAAAGCAGCCCCCAACTCAGCAGATGGAAAAGCAGGGTGAATGGGTGGATTTCCTTTATATCTTATAATCGTCGATAAAACTGCCATAGTCAGTAGGTCTGCTAAGACAGAACCAGAGATAAGATACTAAACTTTTAGTGGGCCTGGCAGCCAACAAGGCTGCAACGCCAGCCCGCCATAAGAAATACATCTTCTTTATGCTTCTGAGAAAGGCTGCCGGGAGCGGTCTGCTTTCTATAAGCAGACATCTCAAGTCCTAACCTCTTG
Source organism: Ceratothoa steindachneri (assembly GCA_963969495.1). Lineage (NCBI taxonomy): Eukaryota > Metazoa > Arthropoda > Malacostraca > Isopoda > Cymothoidae > Ceratothoa > Ceratothoa steindachneri. Next base: position 194,327,936 of record OZ018323.1, on the reverse strand, counting down.
CGTTCTCAGTGAATTATTTATATAGGTTCCAAAGCTTCTCTATTGTGATGAAACGAAGTACTTATTCAAGTCTTTAAACTTAGATAATAATAAGAGGAGATAGTTATATTATAAAGTGGGTGAATACAGGGAAATGAAGAACGCCAGGCTTCCCTAGTAAACTCGCTCGATTCCACCTAGTGAATCAGGTCTTCCCTATCCGCACTCGGGTCTGCAGAACGTAATGCTCCTCCATGTACATGTGATACACTCTACACAAGATTCCCGCCAACATGGTAAAACTCACTACTGTAACTAGCGCTGCAGCCTATCCAATAGGGCCTCATTCTGGAAAGGAAACCATATTGGATGGCGTTCTTTTGAAAAATATTTGAGAAACAGATACTCCTCAAAGCAACATAGATTTGAGTAAAAACTGAAGGTGTGATGGTAAAATATACAAAAACATTACTGCAGCGCTTATTGCCAGCAAGTTAATTTTCTAAACAAATCATTTTATTGAGAGTGGCTACCTTTGTTAGACAGAAAAGCTGCGGTTCTTCAAAATGACAACAAAATGGCTCGCTGAAAGATAAGATTGTAAGGATGGGATATTCTTCGCCTTCTCATATAGTTTCAGGATTTTGCACGTGCTGAGTATCACTTTTTTATTACGAATACATTTCCTAAGTAGGAGAAAATTTAGAAACATATCTCATTCAACTTGTGTCTTAAAAATCTTTTTAAAAAAAAAATACCGATTTTTTTTTAGCGAGGAATCGAAAATTTCCCTACTTGTTTGACTTCATTTATTGTTAGAGATGACATTATTGTAAAATTAGTTAGGGAAACTTCGTTGGCACTTGTTTTTTCTCATTTTTGAAAAAGATGTAATTACTTTCATATAAAACTAAAATATTGTTTATATAGGTAAAAGGAGGAATATAGCAGGCTAATATATACTTTAGAACGAGGGAGGCCATAGATATTAGGAAGATGATATTATCGGTCTGATGAATTTAGCGTCGTGACGAGCCAGAAGAATAAGGGAAGGACTTAACTTTGGTCAACCAGTGTTCTGTGCGTCGAGAAAGATGTTCAATTAGAGAAATAATAAAAGTAAAAATTACCTTCAGTAATTCCGACCTTACTTTCAGATTTTACCAAGTTTAATTACAAGGCTTCAACTAAGCACATGGAGACTAAAATATCCCCCACAAAAAATTGAATTACTCCTACCAGAAAAAAATATCCGACAAATATAATTCTCATATCGCTTTTGTTCAGTCTAATTATTATCCAATTAGCCATTAATTTAATACGAATAACTGGAAATTGCGCGTTACCTGCGTTGATATAAATATAATAAGTTGAGCAATCAATAAAACGTCTATTGTTTTGACGCATTGCCTCATTTCTGCTCTGTTTGTAATACGCCAATTTATTCACTAATTATAATTCAATTTTCCTCGCGCTATCACTATGTGGAGTTATAATTCTGCCCGCGAGCCTTTTTTTTTTATTTTTGAGACCCCATCTTGCGACTACACACTAGGGGAAAAGTCACCGTACTCACACTAAAGGCTACTAGTAGACTAGATTAAAAAAATAATAATATGTAAATAACAAATAACAATGATAAAAAAAGAAAATGGCTAAGCTAAGTTTTTAAAAAACAACAACACAACAGATGAAATAGAAAATAAAGCAAAAAGGCGACAAGAAGAAAGCGCGCTTCGGCGTCGTTGGAAGCCTTGACCCCGCCCGGCGCAGGAACAAGCGAGTTACAAAACAACACTCAAATAAATTGGAGGAGGCCAGCCTCCTCCAAAACGTCGTATGGTCCACAAATCTTTTTGCACTAGCCAGTCCCGAGTACAAAAGACAAGTGGTAGTGACGCCGCTAGTCTCAGTACCGGGACAGTTAACATCAAGAAGATTGCCCAGACCGGGACATTAAACAGGAATGTGCCCTACAGTCTGGGGAACAAAGCAGTCATCACAAAAGGCGTAGGCAAACGCTCTATCAAATGACCGTGCGTCCCGCAACTGTGTCTGGTTCTAAGACGACAGAAAGCAACCTGAAGCCCTCGCGACATTTGGGGGTAGGTCCATGGGAACCGTCTCCCATCTTCTTTGCCAAGTATCCCGGATAGCTGCCAGTATTCCTGCCATGTAATCGGTGTGATAAAGAGCGAAACGCTGGTCTGTTCGCCCAGTCCTCGCAGACTCTTTGGCATCTTCATTCTGAGCAATTCCTATATGTCCAGGAACCCAGCAGAAGATAATCTTGACATGGTCCGGCTCGCCAAAACCGTAGCGTGACGGATATCGAGAAACAATCACAATCTGGTCTTCAAACCAGGCACATTGCTTTATCTCCTGTACTAAGTGGTGTATTGCAACCAACTCGGCTATGAAGGCAGAGACAGCCCCTGGTTGAGCACCGCTGACTTCAAACAAAGGGGCTACTGCGTGAAAAAGCAGTCCGCCTCATGGGACTTGGAACCAACCGTGTACACTGGCACAGTTGCAGCGTGAGACGACCTTTGTTCTAAATATGGCCGAACGCAATACTTCAGGCGCTGTAGAAGCTTTGGGAGCAGATGTGTGGCAACAAATAGTCATAGTTGGTCCCCTTCCCGATTTCTTTCTGGGCAGAACTCGAGCTATTACATGTGATATATATATATATATATATATATATATATATATATATATATATATATATATATATATATATATACACACATAAATATATATATATATATATATATATAAAGTTCATTCGAATACTTTTCTTGAATTCTCTAGAAAATTTTCTTGCCAAACTTAAACCTCTTCACACTTAAATGTTTTCTTATTACCGAATTACTAAATAATCTCAAGCGAGGTCTTAACTATCCCTTCTTTTTCTCTAAAGCCTTAATGAAAATTGCAAAAATTACGAGGTTATGTTTTTAAAATATGAGCAGTGCAACAACGTTGTGATTTTAAATAAATTCTCTTATTTCACACAATTCACCCTATACACCCCTCCGTTCAAATTCTCTCAAGAGGCATTCTAAAATTTCATAAACTTGATGGCTCTTTCTATCCTATTATTTCAAATTTGCGATGCAGTACCCAGCCTTTTCGAAGTGGTTGACAAGGACCAATATTCCTTATTATAAAAATATGTCGGCTCTACTCTTGAATTTTTTTAGATTTCACTAATTAAATAAGAAATAATTGGCCTTGAAATAAAACAATACTGACCTTTGATGTTGCTCCCTATTTACTAAATTCCCCATAGATTTGTCTATTAAAAAGATTTGAATATTGGTTTAAAATAAATAATTTGTTCTTTCTTTTAAAAGCTAAATTAATTAATTATAGATCTTATTAAAAAGTGTAGTAAACATATTCTTCAGCATCAATAATAATTATTATAGGCAAAATTAAGGCCTTACCATGGATTTTCATTCCCTTTCCCAGTTTTGGTGAATATCTTTATTGAAACAATTTGAGAGTATTAATCTTTCAAATGAGAAATATGCAGTTTGAGGGATTTTTTTATACAAATATATAATTCTTTAGTTAGGAGACAGGTTTCCACTGATGATGGAAACCCGTGAATTTCGAAAACTATCTCCTAAGTAATGAATAAAATATTTTTCATTAAAAGCTTTCCATAATGATGCGTCTTTGTGCCGATCTTTTTGGACCTATAGAAAAAGAAATCCTCCCTGTTTCCTCGATCGACATAAATTATTTTGCCTTCTATTTCTTTGTCTTTGAAGAATGAAAGAAAATTGCCTTTTCTTGATCTCAGAATATCCCATATAATTATAATAAGGCATTTTTGAAATACAGTAAACCCTCGATATAACAAACCTAAATATAACGAATATCGGATATAACGAACCAAATTTTCTGGCCGAACTCCATCGGGTTTAACGGGCAAGCGTTACGACCAGCCCGAGTGAGTGTTGGTGTGTAAAATCTCTCCTACAGTGCAAGGTTCGTATCAATATTATGTTGTGTAGTCCACTTAAGTTTATTAGTAATTACATACGTATTAGATATCCATAACAAATTTGGTTCGTTATTTCCATTGCTTTTAACACCAAAAAGGGTTTAACGAACTTTCGGCTTTAACGAACGAACACCCGCCCCATATAGTTCCTTATATCGAGGGTTTACGCTATACATTAAACCTATCTAATCTAAATACTATTTAAACGCGTTTTATAATAATTCCCGTTCTGTTAAAAGTAATATCATCATTAGCATGTTTATCTGCGACCTTCGGATTGGTGATCCTACTTCTATCATTAAAGAATTTCTATATATCAGTAATAATGTGGAGTATTTTTTAAGATTCCTTCTCCTATGCTACTTTCTTGAATGCTTCAATATTTACTTCTTCCATTCCTTTCTTTCTTTTTGCTACTTTTTTGGTTTTTCCTTTGGACATATCCAAATATTGTTAATTTAGCTGCATACATTACACACAACTACATTATGTATACTATATATTATATACATATATATTATATGTTATATACATTTACTATACATTATGGTAAGTTCCATGTATTAAGCTGAATTGCTGAAAAAAGTCTTGAAGAAAGTGTTAAATTCAGGGAGGTGAATATTTGCTATTTAGAGGTGAGGTAATTTCCTTTTGATGAAGAATAATAAGGTGAAAACCATACGGTGTATTTCGACTGGGTGGCTGTGTAACTTTTTTATTGAGAAAGTGGTAGAGGTTGGAAAAGTGAGAATAGGTAAAAAGTATAATGCTACTAATCAGTGTCTATAATTGATTATTTGTCTATGAGAGGGGTTCCCAAATGTCGGGTGATGCTCCCTAAAGGGGTCGTGGGCCTTTTTCTGGGGTCATTGAGGGTTCAACTGTATGTACATTCAGTTTGCCTGAACGGGATTTCCGCTTTTCACAAGACCAGCAAATTTGTCCCGGAGTTTCGCTTTCTTTCTCATCGACTAATCTCTATGAAATTCTTTTCTCGCTCGATGCTAATCAAACGCTGGAATCAGGTTGTATGCTAAAGCAGAAATCAGATGTGTCTTGGCCCACACAGAAACGAATATTGGTTTGCTTGTATCATGTAAGTAAATACATCCTGCTCATTAAAATACATCAAAAATACATCCTGCTCATTAAAATACATGATTAAATCAATCCTTGCTAATAAAAAATATTTGTTATTGCTCCCTCTGCTGTGATTAATCTTCTAAATTTTAAAATAATGTATCAGCGATATTAAAAATTAGTACGTTTACAGAAAGTTTATCAAGGTGTGGTCCATGGTAGTTTTTTACTACAAAAAGGGATCACGTACTGGCAAAGTTTTGGAACCACTGGTCTAGAATATTATCGTTAAGATATCCTTGCTAGTTTTCGCTTTTTCACGATGTTTTAAGTAACTATTTAATATAAATTCTACTTCGTACGGATGTGGTTTAATCTATGATGAAATCTATATATATTTGCTATTTTTTATGAAAATTAAACTATTATGCGCTTATATTTACTAAATTCTTCCCTTTAGTTTTTCAATAAGCCACTTGTCAGCTGGACATGACTTCTCGATAGTCACGTAATGCAATAAGCATTTATTCTGCCTTTAAGAAGCCACAATGGCCCTCATCTGATTTTAGCGAGAAAGTAGGAGAGTTTGGCTATGTCGTGTTTCTTGATATGATTAGCAAAATAGAATGGTTTTCTTATTAGGTTAACTCGTATAATCTCTTATTTATTGATGTTTAGCGGCAGCAAAATTAGTACATAAAATGCTGCTACACGAAATTTCATTTCTTTGGTAAAATAATAATGAACATGAAATTAAAACCCTGAGGTTTTATTTTCTAAGAGAGTTAGTATGGTAGGGAAAAATATTAATTAAATTGTAAGTATTATACAATTATCTTATCATGCAAAGTAGTTGCTTAAGAGAAATTTAGATTGCATTCAAGATAATGATTACGAAGAGACGGTTTGTAATTTCTTTAGGCATAAAACCAGACCTGGGAGTGATAAGGACCATCAGAAGATCCCATCAAGTAAATCTGCCTTCTCTCTCTCTCTCTGTCGAAACCTCATCTCCAACCTTTCTCTAGTTAAATCAATCAATATTCTTTTGGGGTTCGATTTGAACCCTTTAAAAAGTTAAAAAAAGTCTGAGGAATCCAACTTACACGAAATTCGAGCTACGTTGGATCTCTCAAGGACACGCCTCACTGCTGGATCTCCATATTTTGCCCAAAATAATAGACCAGGATCACTGACTGAATTATTATTGGCAAAAGAAGAAACGCCGGAGACGGCCCCAATTAATACCTAAATTGGCACATTTGTACGTTAAGGCAAATGCATTATTGCGAAAGAATATGTATATACGGAAATTTCTTAATTCTCTAAGGCACATTATCTGCCTTGGTGAACTTACACGCTATTTATGTCATTTGAAAGTACAGTATGTTTATTTGACGTTACTGGGTTGGGTTCAAATGCGTAATTTTGTGTATATGTTGAAGTGAAGATAGGTTCCGTACATATGTACAACTTATACAGTCTCCCTTTTTTCTTTTTTTAAACGCCCATCTAGTGACTGCACACTAGGTTAAAAGACGCCTTAATCATCACGCAGCATAATGCTAGACTAGATTAAAAAACAAACAAAAGTCTAAAGACACCTTTTCCCTAAAAAACACAAATGAAAGACAAAAAAAAAACATAGAGAAGACGGAAGCCTGCTGCGGCGTCAGGGAAAGGCCCGCCTCCCACCGGTGCGAGACCAGGCGACTGACACCAAAGAGATTTAAAAAAAAGATGGAGGAAAGCCTCTTCCAAAGAGAGAGATAACTCATATGTCTGTCTGTACAACCCCAAACGCGACTACAAAGGAGAAGTAGTAGAGATCCCGCTTTTCAAATTATCGGCACAGCTAACGTGCACTAAAATCGCCCAGAGTGGTTCATTCAAAAAGGAAATGACAAACATTCGGAGGAACAACACAGTCGTCACAGTAAGCTTCAGGGTTTTCCTCAATCAAAATACGGTGCCTACCGCGAGTGTGCCCAATTTAAAGAGGACAGAAAGTGGCCTGAACACCTTACGGCATTGGAGGCAAGGTACGGAAAAAGTCGAGGTGCACTGGCACTTAACAAGTTCCCTTTGGCTGTCTCCCCTTTTCTTGACCAGGCAACCCAGAGGGCTGGCAAGGTTCAAGTCAATTAGGCTATATGAGTAATAGCGAAAGGCTGGTTTGGTCAACTACTGTAGTGCTCGCGGGCATTTTGGCTCTCTCATCTGCTCGCTTCTTCCCCACATTTTACCTATGTTCAGGGAACCAAGAGCAGATAAGCTTGACATCCGTCCGGGTCGCGGCAACCGTGACGTCACGGATACTATAAACCAGGGGATGTGCAGAGTTCAGGAGTATAGAGGACGCTATGTGAATCGCTAAAGTTCACAATCTAGTCTGCGACCAGGGCACGACGCGTTAACTCCCATACCGAGTGGTGGATTGCAACCAGCCGCACGACCGTGAGGCTAGAGGCGGCGCCTAGTAAAGCCCCGCTGATTTTAAATTAATGTGATACTGGGTCGAAGATGACACCTTTCTGGGACTTGAAGACACCTGTATATACTAGCAAGGATCTAGCGTCCAAAAAAGGGCGAATAAAATAATCCCGCGCTGTAAAGCTTTTGGAGTAGAGGGGTGAAAACAAATAGTAAAAAGTGGCATGAGACAGGGTGGAGTTCTGGGCAGAGCCAGAAGTTTCACTGACGCAAGAGCTATTCCTATTCCTATCTCTCAAATTAGTTTCCTAGCCCTAAATTTAAACTGATTAGGATAGGATGTCTTCTCTCGGTGGCATAAGCACCATCAAGGTCAGACGTGGATGCAGTGATAAAAATGGGCGAATGTGGGCCATGACTAGCTCACGTGCACAAACGCAGATGAAAGGCGCACTACGCCGAACATTCACATTTTACCGTAATCCACAAGTAAGATCTCAATTGAGAAAGTCTGGAAAGCACCGACTCTCGTTAGGGGCAGGGTTGTTGGATCGATTCTACCTTCCGCAATACAAGCTTAGCGGCGGGTGCGTAAAACTCGCCACCATAGTCAAGGTTCAAACGAACTTAACGATCTGTAGAAAAGTTAGACAGTAACCCTATTAGCACCCTAGGTGATGAACGTCCGAGAACGAAGAATGCCCATGGCACGTGTATAAGAGGCCCCAAGGCTGCGAATATTAGCTTCCCTTTTTTTTTTAAAGAACCCATTTGGCGACTGCCAACTAGGGAAAAAATCGCCGTAATTAGCAGAAAGCCTAATACTAGGCTATATTAATAAAATAAGAACATGACAAATAATAAAGATAAAAAAGAACAAAAGCACGATTTAAGCTAAAAAAACGACAACAACAAATAAAACACAAAATAAAAGTAACAAGAGAGAAATGTGCTCCGTTGTCAGAGGGAGGTCCGTAACACATCGAAAGGGAAAAAGAATCGCCGTGCCCCTTACGGGAACACTCAAAAAGAGATTTTTAACTGAGTTTACCTATAATAAAATTAATAACTATACTTTGCATATAAATATTTTAGCCCATAATCTTTTGTGGGTGGGATACTTTTCAGTTTATCGGCCCCGAAATTTGGTTACACAACTTTCAAGAGAACTATTTTTCCTACATGTTTCCCACTATCAATTATTCGTGTACACATTTAATTACATTAGATTACTCCACCATTATGAAAAGTTTAGGAACTAAATAAGTGCACACGTTTTTCTGCACGTGGACTGTAATGATCAGAGGTTTTATTGTATTTTACCGCGCAATGCTAATTATATAAGTATCAAGGGAATTGTTTTTTTCCCATGTCAATAACTTGTATGTAAAAAAATAAGATTTATGTTTTATATATCTTCTCCCATGGCATTATTAAAAGTTACCCATCCAGAAATTTATATCTACCTCTTTATATCTCTTCAGATTCATCCGATTGGGCAAACATTGATTTGACTCTGTGTGTTGGAATCAGAAAGGGTGCAGTTGTGCGTTGCTTAGCGGCCCTAAAATTTCGTTCACATAACCATGTAAAAGTGTACATGGTTATTTGAGGGAAATCTTAAGGGACCTTGATGAAGTAACTGAATATCTTTCGAAGTATTGCCGGACTTTACCATTTAGAACACCACTAGTCGTTGCTTTCTTAGCATTCAGATTATTTCCCCACCAAACAATCTTACTCTTATTTCACCCTTCTTTAAATGAACCTCTTTTTAAAAAGATAAACACTAACTTGTGCGTTTGATCATTGGTTTTTTTTTAATGTTGGATTAATGAAAAGTGACGATAGGTTGAAAAATCTATCCTGTACACAGGAAGAAAAAAATTGGAAGCAGTAAAACTGATATCTTGCGTTACAGCACTCAGTTTAGCCATAACTTTATATTCCCGTCTTAGTTACTTGATAATAAACCAGGTCATAATCCAACAGAAACTGGGAGATAATTCCCCTCAATATGGCTTTAAGAGAGCGCTAAATTTACTCATCCTTGGAAAATTAATCATTCTGATTAAAGATAAAGAGATTTAGTTATCTTTCATATCACTCGTGGACAGTCTATAAACTCAAAATTGTCGAATATACAATCAAAACTGCCTAATATGCTTTGGTATTATGAAAAAGTTAACCTTTTTTACTCCTCATTTAAGTAAACTTTTTGGGATAATTTGAGCAAGACGAGACATTAAAAAACAGTGGCAGAGGTTGAGAATTGAGTTATCAAGCAGCTGCTGGTAATTTTTATGTCTCAAACTATACCTCATTATCTTTGGTTGTCTCCTTGGACTAAATGAATTACCTTGACTCATTTGAGCCGAAAATAGAAGGGTGGGTATTTAACGCGAACGTTTTTATATATAGACCTTCATTCTTAATAATATAGAGGGTGAATCAAAGGTTACTCTGTTGTAAGGAAAATTAATTCACTATCATATAAGTAGTTACAGTAAGTGTTGCAAATGTCGCACTTATAGTGAAACGCAAAAATTCATTATTTTCACTTTATTCGCAAAAACGTTATAACGATTTCTATTCTTTAATTCTCATTACTCTTCTCCACTGCCCAGAGATAATTTACTTTTCAACAAGTAAATTTAGCTTAGTGTGGAGAGAGTACCTTTGTTTTCATTAAGTTTGCCTATTGCGAGGTTAAAGATAAAAGTTCTATAACTATAAATTATAGAGAAGGAAAGAAGTATTTTCATCTATTAAAGAAAAGTGAGAGGGGACAAATAAATGGCAGAGAAAAAAGGTTGAAGTTAAACCTTTGATAAGTATGTTATATCTTTTGGAGGAATATGTGTATAAAAATAACTAAAAAAAATTCTCACCACCCTAAGTTACAAAAGCAACAACCTGAATCCGATTAGGAGGGGGTATTAAAATTTATTATGGCAAATCTATGATTCTACGAAACAGTCCGGCCTCCCAAAAATACTAACGAGAAAATTAAATATTTGTTCCTAGAAAAGGAAAAATTATGCTGCTTACTTTGACAGATGTTCCTTTAGACTATTCACAATTGCTACTTATTTAGGGACCTCGAAAAATGTCAATTTGGTGTAGCGGGGTGATATGCCAGAATATGATGGTCGAAATTAATCAAGTCATTCATGCATACGAAGAATGGGAAGCATATAAAGGAGAGAAAGAGTAATTTTAATTATAATGAGTAGTAATTTCGACAGTTATTCTTGAGTTATGTGATAATTGTTGATTTATCTTTGAATGAATCCTGGCCGCTGCTATCATTTTTTCTTTCATTTTATTTCCTAGCTATTTACTTCTTCGCTTCAAAGTATTTCCTTCTATAGAATTAAATTTCTATGAAAAGTGGTTCTGAAACGTGCTAATTACTAGTTGACAGTGGTCTGATTCTTTAGCATTGTCCGGGCTTGATCCCCCGAGCAAATTCTGCTAAAAATTAGTGACTCTCAAAATCCCCCCCCCCATCCTTATGCCTTTTTTTTAGCTGCCAAGATAGAGGATGAAATTCAGAGTAGGTGTTCGGTCCTCGTAACCGGTCAAGAACCAATAGGGAAAGAGGATAGTGTTAAGGCTCATCTAGAGGTTTGCCGCAAACCATTATCTCAGTCTCTTTCCGGGGATTCGGTTCCCCTCGCCTTTGAAAACTAACAATGCGGAAATCTCAAAAGGATTAGTTAGTTTGGTTATGTCTTATCAATTCATTTATGCTAAAACCCTTCACAAAATTAATGAATACAGCTAAAACCAAATAAAGTTGCGCATCCCTTTCTCCGTCACCACTCCTTTTATTTTCCAGTTAGACTAAGGGTACACTAAGTAGCATAATTCGTAAAAAAGATGCAAGACTTTGACATAGGAAACGGTAGGATATCACGCGCTGTCTCCCCATGCAGCCTGGCACAAAAAAACTGAACAATCGAAAGACAAGGCATAAAATGTCCTAATATCAAACCACAGCATCTCAGATACGACCAAAAATAGGTATCAAGTCAGCAGGGAACATCGAAACCTACGCATTCAATCGGTTTAGAAAAAAAAAGACTTTGCCTGAACTATTCTCGCTGCATGTGCTACAAGGCATGTTAGTAGACCGCTTTTTCAGAAGGTTTTAACTAATAAAACCAGAAATCCACCATTAGACAAAATTTGCCCATCTCTCGCCTCAAAGAGACGGACACATATTAGTTCAATTCAAAACATGTGAAAGGGCGTAAGTATCAAGCTAGAATTCGCCCAATACAGAGAAGCCGAACTAATTGAATATTTAATAATTAGTTGAATACTTTTCACCCAAGTGCACAGAGTGGATAATAACGTAAAAGTGGTTTCGAACACCTACTTTGTCTCGTTTGACCTAAACATCATATGAAAACACACATATCTGTGATGGTGCCATTTCCTAGTTGTGAAATTTAAACCCAGCAACAGATGATGTTATTTCTACCAAACATATGGACAATCCATAGTGAACTGCCATCATATGGAGTAGGTAGGGCTTCGCGCCCACCTACATCAACTGCGCAAACGACTCAAAGACAAAATTAATTAAAATTGCACATAAAAGGTGCAAACTTAGATAGCCTAACCCACCAACAAGCAGTGAAATTTTATAAATTTCAAAAGGTGGCTCCCTCCGAGAAAGGCAGAGCCTCTAATTTAGGAAGGTTAAAGACAAAAAGCCACAATAAGAACAGTTTATTTTTAAATTCGCCGATGTGGCGATTGCCTTTAAGGGCATAATTCGTCGTTAATAAAATTTTAGCCTAGTACTAGGCTATTCTAAGATTCACACAAAACAAAAAGAATAGGAAAACAAATAAGGAGCAAACAAAATAAACAAAAGGAAGCACAGTCCAGCGTCTGGGGCAGCGCAACCTACCTTTTGTGCAGAAACATGAGACCTACCACTGAGTCATATAAAATGGAGGAGGCCAGCCTCCTCTTAGAAGTCAGATAGTCCAAAATCAGTTTGCAGGGAATTCGTCCCGAGTATAAGGTACAAGCTGTATTGATACCCTTATTCCAATGTCGAAACAGGTACCGTGCGCGAATATTACCCAGACTAAGACATTCAAAAAGAATATACCGAAGAGTCTCAGGGACGAAGTAGTCTTCGCAATAAAATGCGGGCGAGCGCTCCATCAAATAGCGGTGCGTCCGGCGAGTGGAGCTAATTCGAAGACGACAGCAGTAGGGCATAGGTCCATGGGAACAATCACGGCGTAATGGCACACAACTTTAAGTTTCCCTCGGTCGTCCCCCATCTTCTTTGCCAATCAGGCTGGAGAGGTTCCCTAATTCATGCCATTTAGTCCGTATGAGAAAGAGTGAAAGCTGGTCTGGTTGCCCAGTACTCGCAGACTTGTTAGCGCCCTCGTCGGTGCGCTTGTTTCACGCAATTCCCACATTTCCAGGAACACAGCAGAAGGAAACCCCTTACAAATAGTAAATTATGTCTACAATATTCGCATCTGTATTGTAACAATATTTCTTTATCTTAGCAATCTCTGCATATTCACCAAACCATCCTTTCATCGCTTCAATTACCCCTGCAAGTCATCTCATAACTCATATCACCTGCAATCTGAACTTTAAATTGCTATTCACCATTTTAAGAAACAGATCTTATGTTTCGGCTCACGCAATGACCTCCATGGGACTCGTGCAATATTTCCATTCTGAGTGGATGAATCTCTTTATATCATCATCAGTTTCTACATACTGGCATATCTGTCCTGCACTTTTAGAAATTCTGATTTCTAAAAACCTTTCTACCGTTAAAGATCTATCAAGCATTGACAATTCCCCGCCTTATCATTGTTTCTAGTCATCATAACGGTATGTAAGGAGAGTTAATGAAGCGGTGTTTACTACCGGTTTATATAATAACTTCACAATTCTCCTATGTGGCGTATGAATTGTCCTATTGCCACATTTTCAAACCATTTAATTCCTAACATTTACAATCGCGCCCTTAGACGAGCAGACGTGGTTTTGCAGCTTTTGACAGCGGAAAAAGTTGTGTTTATGATGCTCTAAAAGCGCTAGACTGATTTTCTTCACCATCCTTATATGGAGCTTTCTATACTACACAAAATTCCTTTTGTGCGATTTAGAGAACTATTCTCTTGCGAATTACTCATGATATACATATTTTTCTCTGATGCATAAAGTTGTCATCATGGCTCAAATGACAAAATTATTTACTTAATTGTAATTAAGTTTTCTCTTTCTAGTTTTTTGCTTAGTCATATTATATAGAAAAATTTTCATGTATATCCTTCATGAGTATAGTTCATTTATATTTATATCAGGTGACGGAAAATGACAAACTTAGTCTCTAGTGATAATGCTCAATGTTTTTCACTTTCAAATTACGGCCATCAGACATTAAATAGTGACAATCAAGGTTTTAACATAATTTTCTTTGGTTATAACATTATACTTGATGTTGATTAGATTTTCCCTTAATATATATATATATATATATATATATATATATATATATATATATATATTTAACCAATTTTATTACTTCCTGTAAGAACAGGTTTAAAATGACTTCAGAAAGAAGACGAAGAATTGAAAGATAATGAAAAATTATTTCAACTTCGCGCATAAGATCTCTGATTCGTTTCGTTATTTTTTCACTTTAAAAGATAATAATAAATGTTATAAGAAGGATCCATATTCCCACTCAACGTTAAAACACTAATTGCAAGCTTAAATAATGCCAATATTTGCAATAAATGATCCTAAAATTTCGAATTCAGAACACTGCTGAATAACATTTCTCTTTTTGTTCTGACCATCATTTAGATAATTGAAGGTCACTAATCTCATTTCCTTCCCCCCCTCAGGAAAAAAAATGCGAAATCAGACAAAAGAATGAGGCTGGGCTTTGACTATTCAATTTGTGGTAAATAAATGAGTTTTTTTACAACAAAGTTCCTAGGTGGTTTTGTAATTGATCATAATTCGTTCTTGTTTGAGGAGTAATTGAGACTGAGAGAGTAGATTTATTCCTAACGACCATTATAACGTCCAGATTTTTAAATGAGAAACATAGAAGATTCTGATGGCAAATAAAGTTATCTCTCTATCTACTATATAAATAATGCAATATGTAAGCCACAGAACAAGTGAACTTTCCCAGGCATTGACAAGTAGACTTTCCCTTGAGGACCTGTGGTGTGGATCAATTCTTCCTTCCACAATTCACACAAGGCAGCGGTTGTATACAACTCGCATACTTAGACAAGCTACAAACGAACAAAAGACCGATAGAAAAAAATACAGTACCACAATAAGCACCCCAGATGCTGAATGTCGCAGAACGAAAATCTACATGACGCGGTTAGAAGAAATTCTAAGGCTGCGTATATGAGCCGCACAGGTGAGCTTCGGTCGAAAACGAGAACTAAGAAGCGTGCGATTCAACCACTTCCAGGCTAACCCCATATACGAACAAGTCCAGTTCGGGATGTTGCCGTGTAAAGCGGCGGATTTTATTTATTTATTTTTTTGAGAGCTCATCTGGCGACTTCCTACTTGGGCATTAGTCGCCGTATTAAAAACTTGCTTAGTACTAGGCTACTTTAAAATCAAAGTCAAAAACACACAAAAAATACCCAAACCCAACACCAAATATTTTTAAAAAAGGGAAAAGCCAACGAGCAGGAAACAAGCTCCTGTGTCTGAGGGAAGGTCTCCCCAGTGCAGGAACGTGCAACCTATAAGCGAAAACCTCCCCAAAAAACTAAAACAAAACAAAAAAACTGGTTAAATAAAAGGGAGAAGGCCGGCCTCCCCCAAAGTCTAGAAGTCCACAAGTCGAGGTGCACGCACTCCTCCTGAGCAAAAGGGACAGGCGGTAGCGACCCGGTACCGGGACAGGTAACGTGCGTGAATTTTTTTTTTTTTTTTTATATAGAGCCCATCTGGCAACTACCCACTTGGGCATAAGTCGCCGAAAAACACGACAGCCTAGAATTAGGCTACTTTAAAGTTAAAATATGAAAACTTAACAATCAATATAAATTTGAAAAACTTAACAATCGAAGCAATCTCCGGCAGCGGGGGGAGGTCCCCCTCACCCCGGTGCAGGAGAGTGCAATCTAAAACAAAACAATAACAAAAAAAGGAACCTTAAATAAAGGAGAGAAGGCCGGCCTCCCCCAAAAAGTCAATAAGTCCACCAGTCATGGTGCACGCACTCGTCCCGAGTACAAGGGACAGGCGGTAGCGACCCCGCCCATCCCGGTACCGAGACAGGTATCGTGCGCGAAGATCACCCAGACTGGGACATTCGACAAGAATATGCCGAACAGTCTGGGGGACGACGCAGTCGTTGCAATAGGGCACATGCGAGCGCTCCACCAAGTAACGATGCGTCACACGAGTGTGTCCGATTCGAAGACGACAGAAAGCAACCTGAAGCCGCCGCGGCATTGGGGGATAGGTCCATGGGAACAGTCGCGGCGCAATGGCACGCAACTTTAAGTTCCCCTCGACCGTCTCCCATCTTCTTTGCCAAGCAGTCCGAAGAGCTGCCCGTATTCCTGCCATGTAGTCGGTGTGAGGAAGAGCGAAACGCTGGTCCGGTCGCAGAGTCCTCGCGGACTCTTTGGCGCCCTCATCGGCGCGCTCATTCCCCGCAATTCCTACATGTCCAGGAACCCAGCAGAAGATAATCTCGACATCTGCCCGGCTCGCCAAAACCGTGGCGTCACGGATTTCGCGAACCAGGGGATGCGGAGATTCCAATGCCCCGAGAGCACTCAGGGCGCTTTGTGAGTCGCTATAAATCACAATCCGGTCTCCGAACCGGGCACGTCGCGTAATCTCCCGTACCGAGTGGTGTATTGCCACCAGCTCGGCCGTGAAGACAGACGCAGCGCCTGGTAGAGCCCCGCTGACTTCAAACAGAGGGGATACGGCGTGGAAGCCGACCCCCTCTTGGGACTTGGAGCCATCCGTATACACTGGCACGGTACCAGCGTGACACGATGTGTGCTCCAAAAAGATCGAACGCAATACTCCCGGCGCAGTACAAGCTTTGGGAGCAGAGGCGTGGCGACAAATAGCCAAATGTGGTACCCTCCAGGGTGGCGTCCTGGGCAGAACCAGGGGCGCCACCAGCCCGAGAGCTATATCTACCTCTCGAAGGAGTTTCCTGGCCCTAAACCCAAAGGGCTTAGGGTATGACTGGCGTCTCTCGGCGGCATAGGCACCATCGAGATCAGCTGCGGATGCAGTGAGAGCTGTTGGCGACTGGGGGAGGCGCCGGGCTCGCGCGTACAGGCGAGTGATGCACTGCACGCGGCGCAGAGCGAGTGGCATCTCCCCAGCATCGACCAACAGGCTCTCAATGGGGGAAGTGCGGAAGGCACCGGTCGCAAGGCGAAGGCCGGTGTGGTGGATCGAATCCACCTTCCGCAATAAACGCTCGGCTGCGGATGCATAAAACTCGCATCCGTAGTCGAGCTTCGAGCGAACAAAGGATCGATAAAAAAGTAAGGCGGTAGCCCTATCAGCGCCCCAAGCGCTGAACGTCACGGAACGGAGAATGTCCATGGCGCGGGTACAAGAGACCCTAAGGCTGCGAATGTGAGCCTCCCAGGTGAGGCGTCGGTCGAATACAAGACCAAGGAAACGGTGCGACTCAACCACATCCAGGCGCACCCCATTAAGAAACAAATCTGGGTCGGGGTGAAGCCGTGGATGGCGGCAGAAGTGCACCACCTTAGTCTTGGCCAAAGAAAACCGAAACCTGTGCGCTTCGGCATAGCGAGAGACGCGGTTCAATGCCTGTTGGAGTCGGTGCTCCAGAGTTGGCATCTGGGCCGCGCCAAAAGAGATCGAAAGGTCGTCCACGTAGAGCGTAGCGAGAACATCTTCCGGCAGCACCGAGGTGATGCTGTTGATGCTCAGGGCAAAGAGTGTGACACTGAGGACACTTCCCTGCGGGACACCCTCTTCCTGCTCCTTTGGGCCGGAGAGGGCTCCCCCCACCCGTACGCGGAATCGACGATCTCGCAAAAATTCAGATATAAACATTGGGAGGCGTCCCCTCGCCCCCATCGTGTGGAGAGTCTCCATGATACCGTATCGCCATGCGGTATCATAGGCTTTCTCCAGATCAAAAAACACCGTGGCGTAGTGCTGTCTACGAAGGAAAGCCTCGCAGACGGCATTTTCCAGTCGGAGCAGAGCATCCGACGTGGAGTGGAACTTACGGAAGCCGCACTGTGCAGAAGACAGATGGCCTCCGCTGTCCAGGAAATAGGCTAATCTAACATTTACCAATTTCTCCATCAACTTGCACACGCAAGAGGTTAGAGAGATTGGGCGGAAACCGGTCGGAGTAGAGTGATCTCTCCCCGGCTTGCGAAAGGCGAACACAGTAGCGATTCGCCAGGAGTCTGGGAGGAGACCTTCCACCCAGATCCTGTTGAACAAATCTAATAGAAAGGCCATGCCTCGCTCACCCAGGTGTCGAAGCATGGCGTACGGGACATCGTCCGGACCATGGGCGGTGTCCGCGCACGAAGCGAGAGCGGAACGCAACTCACTCACAGTAAACTTGTCGTTGAAGGGTTCTCCGCCTCTGGAGGTAAAGTCCAGCCGGCGGCCTTCCGCGACATCACGACGTGCATTGAATGCTGGCGGAGCAGCATCACGGCTAGAGAATGCGGAAAAAGCGGTCGCTAAGGATTCCGCCACGGACGCGGGGTCCGAGATTGCGGTCCCATTCTCCTGGAGAACGGGAGGGGGGTCCTGCGAGAACTTGCCCCGAATCCTTTTGACTCGCTTCCACACCTCAGCTAAAGGGGTCTTCCCGTTAAGTGAAGACACGTATGCCCGCCAAGAAGAGCGGCGGGCGTGCTTCGAAATATACCGGAACCTAGCCCTAGCCCGACGAAATTCAGCGACGGTGAAATCGTTCGGGCGGCGCTTATAGCGCATGTAGGCATAACGCTTCTGTTTGAGGGCCGTCTCACACTCGGCCGACCACCATGGGAGTGGTCGGCGTGCAAAACGGCCAGACGTCCTAGGAATAGTAGTCAGGCCCACGGCGATGAGGTTGCCGGAGAAGAACTCGACGGCCTCATCTACCGACCTAAACTCCTTGACTGAGATAGAGAATTCAGTCATTTCCTGAAATGCAGGCCACCGCGCCCGCGCCAAGCACCACCGAGGTGGTCTCTCAGGCGGCAGTTGCCCTGAAAATGATATTTGAATGGGAAAGTGATCACTACCATGGAGGTCATCGACCACCCCCCAATCAAAATCAGGCTGTGCATCCGAAGAGCACAAAGATAGGTCAAGGCAAGAAAATGAAGCGGTTCTCGGACAGTGATGCGTAAACTCATCCACGTTTAGGACACCCATCTCAAGCTCTTCGATCAGATCGGCAAGGACTTGTCCCCTGGGATTTATGGTGTAATCTCTCCAGAGAGGATGCCTGCCGTTCAGATCTCCAAGCAAGAGATAGGGCCTCGGCAACCGTGCCACGACGCGGCGAAAGTCCCCCGCGTCGAAGTCAGCTGACGGTGGAATGTACGCAGAAATGATAGTATACCTCCTATCCAGGTGCAGCTGCACAGCCACTGCCTGAAAGGAGGTATCTAAAGAGAAAGGAAGAACGGAGACATCATGCCGGGTGTAAACCGCGCATCCCCCAGCCCGGCCGTCCCGCGGTGGTTGGGTCGCAAGACCCTTATACCCCGGGAGGGCAGGCAGGGGGCACGCGCCTAGCATGGTCTCCTGCAAAAAAATAGCTAACGGGGAACGGGATGAGGCGAGCCTCCGCAGCTCCTCCCAGTTGGCCCGGAGTCCACGGCAATTCCATTGAAGGAATATGCCCTCCAGGCCTAGCTCGGAGGAGACGCGGGGGCCCTCCTCGAATTGAAGACCCTCACGGGAATGGCCGTACGCTTCCCGGGGGCAGAACCCCGGGCGCTGTTGGCCGGACAAAGCGCTGAAGGCGCTGTCGCCTTCGAGGACTTATTGGGGGAGGTTGGGCTCGCCATGCGAGTCTTTTCCTCCCTCCGCCTCGAAACTTTAGGCGGGCGTTGCGGCTTCGGAGGCGGGGGGCCCTCTTTTCGAGGAACCACCATCTCCGAGCCACTCGCTCCACCTCGGGGCGTGGGCAAAGGGGCCGAAGCTCCTTTGTTGCTGTCCTCCTTTCGGGGAACAGCTTTAGGAACCCCGGAAGATGGCCTAGCGACCATCTTCAGGGGTGTTGCCTCCTGTGAGTCTAACGACTCGGTGGAGGCGCGTGGCCGTTTCGCTTTACGCGAAACGGTCACGCTGGGGGAAGAGGGGGGAGCCCTGGTTTTAGCCGGGGCAGGGTATGATCCCTTTTTGCCGCCAGCTTTACCAGGGGAGCGCCCAGGTTGGGTAGAGCCCACAGAAGGGCTCCGAATGGGCGCGGAAACAACCGTGCTAGTTGGCCTGGATGGGCCAGGAGCAGAGGGTGCCTTTCTAACTATTGAGGCATATGACGTCCCAGGCAGAGCCGGGCGCGCCAGGACCAAGTCCTTTGCCTCGCGGAATGAGTGTCGATCCTGGGCCTGAACGGCCAGGATTTCTTTCTCAAGGAGATATGCACCACATTGCTTCGAAGAAGCAGGGTGCGGCTCTCCGCAATTGACACACTTGGCCACACACGATTTGGACTTATCGTGTGCGACCTTGGAGCAATTTACACAGACTTCGGGTGACCCCGATTTTGCACGTCTACATGATCGATTCGTATGGCCGAAGCGGTGGCAGTAATGGCACCGCCGCGGCAGTGGCACGAATGCCTTCACGCGGTAGCGGTACCAACCGGCACGCACCAACTCAGGGAGCTTGTCACAGTCGAACGTGACGAAGAGTGTAGGGGTGGGTCTCGAGGCCCCTCCCTGTTTTCTCATCACACGTTCGACCTTGACCGCCCCATGGTCGGCCAGCTCTAGGGTGATGTCCTCAATGGAGTAGTCAACGAGTTCCTTCGCATAAACTACTCCTTTCACAAAGTTCATGGTAGAGTGCGGCGTCACACTCACCGGGGTGCCATGAAGTGTCCGAAGAGCACTTATCTTGGCCGCCTCGGCGGGATTCGCCGCATTCGCCAGAAGGCTCCCGTCCGAGAAACGGGTTACCTTCGGCTCTCTACCAATTGCACTAGCTAATCCTCTCCTCTGATGGATCATGTTGCCCTTGGACAACATGGTGCCATCAGTGGAGCGAATAACGAGGAAGCGTTTGAAGCCAGCGGGCTCGAAAACGCCAGGTAACCTCTGAATCAGGGGCCCCGATGTCATCGAGGCTCCGCCCTGTGCATTCTTGGTCTTAGTCGTAGTCATGGGCTCCGCACACGAGGGGGTAGAGGGGCCGGATGTGCCGATCTTGGCTTGGTCGCCTACCAAAGTGGCAGCAGACCCATCCGTCCCCGCAGCCCCCGCGGATGGAGAGGAGCCCCGAGTCTTCTTCGTCTTTTGAGTCTTTTTAGTCTTTTTCTTTTTAGGAGAGGAGGGCGGGGAATGAACCCGCTTTTCACCTCCGCCGGCAGAAGTCCCCAGGCCAGATGGACCAGCCTCAGCCAGGTCCCTCTCCGAAATGGAGAAGGTCCTGGTTGTCGTAGGGGCACCTGTCGGAGGAGATCCCTCCCCTCCTTCTACTGCCTCGGAGCCCTCAGCCATTTGAGGAGGACCTTGCATAGGGGCGGATTCGGGTTCGGTGCTTGGTGCCGAGCCCGAATTCCCCCCCATGGAAGGCCCTACCGTCTGGGGCTGGGTCTCCTCAAGGACCATGTCTATCACAGGAGGGGCCTCCAGTTGGCCATCCCCTCCCAGGACATCGCAGGTCCCCTTGGCAGTATTGTCACTAGTCAGGTGGTGTGGGGAGGCACAGGCCTTGACCCCAGCAAGGTTCAAAATTCTTGCCAGCAGGTCTTTTGAGGGAAGCGACCGAAGGGGCCTGGCTTCCCTCTCCCCCCTAAGGGGGTTTGCCCTACCGAGCCGCTTGCACGAGGGGCGGTCGGCAATGGGCTGCCTGCTGGCTTTCTTGGCAGTCCCCTTAGAAAGCAAAGGAGGGACTGCCGCTGGAGATAGGGAGGTGCCCGAAAGCACCTCCAGAGAAGGGGGTGAGGGGGAGTCCCCTACACCCGTAGGCGTAGGAGAGGAGTAAGCCTCCTCTCCGGTTAAAGAATTATGGAGGGTCCCTTGTGCAAGCACAAGGGGGGGGACCTCCATTTTCTCGGTGGAGCTGCCCGAGGGCGGCTCCGTAGATGTTTTTGGGGAAGTTGGGGGTTGGGGTTTTTGTTTTTTTTCATACATGGGCATGGTGACCCTCTTTTGATTACGGGACGCAATAGCTCATCACCTCTCGCAGTTGCCCGCACTGCGAGAGGTGCTTACAAGCCCGGCAGAGCCAGGCGCCGCCATTCGGGACCACCCCTCCCGCCTGGTGGCCTGGCAGTCCTTCGGCATGGCGGCTCCACCTTGGACACGGCGTAAAAAATATAGGTTGTGAAGAGGAGAGGAAAAGGGATGTGAGGAAGATGTGGGTGGGGATGAAGCAGGTTGTTAAAAAAACCCCATCCCGAACCGGAGCTGAGGGGTTAGGGAACAATGTCCCCCCCCCCCCCCCCCCCTCAGCCCCGATCCGGGGTGGTTGGCTTGAGAAGAAGGTCAGCATTCTACCCTGTGAAATTAGAGGCTGACCAGAGAAAGTTGTGGGAGAGGTTGTATGAAAAGCGACGAGGTAGGGGAGAAATCGGGCTATCTGAAGGAAGGAAGAGAGGCTAAGCTGGGGCCGGACGGAGCGCTGGATCCCGTCAGCACGGCGGCCAGGATGGCAAATCGCCGCGCCCCTTACGGGGTAACGTGCGTGAAGATCACCCAGACTGAGACATTCGAGATGAATGTGCCAAACAGTTTGGGGGACGACGCAGTCGCAACAATAGGGCGCAGGCGAGCGCTCTATCAAATGGCGATGCGTGACATAAATTTACCCGATCCGGAGACGACAGAAAGCGAAATAAAGCCGTCGCGGTGTTGGGGGATAGGTCCATGGGAACAGTCGCGGCGCAATGCCACGCAACTTTAAGTTCCCCTGGACCGTCTCCCATCTTCTTTGCTAAGAAATCTGAAAAGCTGTCCGTATTCCTGCATTGTAGTTGGTATAAGAAAGACCGAAACGCTAGTACAGTCACCCGGTCCTAGTAAACTCTTTGGCGCCCTCTTCGGCGCACTGATTCCCCGCAATTCCTGCATGTCCAGGAACCCAAAAGAAGATAATCTTGAAAAACGCCCAGCTCGCCAAAACCGTGGCGTCAGGGATACCGCGAACCAGGGGATGCGGGGATTCCAATGCCCCGAGAGCACTCAGAGCACTTTGTGAGTCGCTATAGATTACATTTGATCTCCGAACCGGTCACGTCACGTAATCGACCATAGCGAGTGGTGTGTTGCCAACATCTCGGCCGCGAAGACAGAAAGAGCGCCTGGTAGAGCCCCGCTGACTTCAAACAGAGGGGATACGGCGTGGAGGCCGACCCCCCTCTTCGGACTTGGAGCCATCCGTATACACTGGCACGGCTCGAGTGTGACACAAGGTGTGTTTCAAAAAGGGCGAAAGCAATAGTCCCGGCACTGTGCGAGGTTGGGAACAGGGCCGTGGCGACAAAAAGCCAAATGTCGTACCCTCCAGGGTGGAGTCCGTGGCAGAACCAGAGTCGACACCAGCCGGAGAGCTATACCTAGCTCTCAAAGGAGTTTCCTGTCCCTAAACCCAAAGAGCTTAGGGTATGACTGGCGTCTATCAACGGCATAGGCACCATCGAGATCAGCTGCGGATGCAGTAAGAGCTGTTGGCGAATGAGGGAGGCGCCGGGCTTGCGCGTACAGGCAAGTGATGCACTGCACGCGGTGCAGAGCGAGTAGCCTATCCTCAGAATCGACCAACAGGCTCAAAATTCGAGAAGTACGGAATGAACCGGTCGCAAGTCGAAGGCCGGTGTTGTGGATCAAATCCACCTTCTGCAATAAACGCTTGGCTGTGGAGGCATAAAACTCGCATCAGTAGTCGAGCTTCGAACGAACAAAGGATCGATAAAAAATTAAGGCCTTACGGGAAACGGTCACGTTTGGGAAAGAGACGAGAGCCCTGGTTTTAGACGGGGCTAGGTAGGAAGCCTTTGGACCACCAGCTTTACCAGGGGAGTCCCCGGGTTGGGTAGAGCCCACAGAAGGGCTCGGAATGGGCGCGGAAACAACCGTGCTTGTTAGCCTGGATGGCCCATAGCATTGGGTGCATTTCTAGCTATTGAGGCGCATCGGGCGCGCCAGGACCAAGTCCTTAGCCTCGTGGAATGAGAGTCGTTCTTGGGCCTGAATGGTCAGGATTTCTTTCTCAAGGAGATATGCACCACATTGCTTCGAAGAAGCAGGGTGCGTCTCTCCGCAATTGACACACTTGGCCACACACGATTTAGACTTATCGTGTGCGACCTTGGAGCAATTTAAACAGATTTTGGGTGACCCTGACTTTGCACGTCTACATGAGCGATTCGTATGGCCGAAGCGGTGACAGTAATAGCACCGCCGTGGCAGTGGCACGAATGCCTTCACGCGGTAG
This sequence comes from Ceratothoa steindachneri, assembly GCA_963969495.1. NCBI lineage: Eukaryota > Metazoa > Arthropoda > Malacostraca > Isopoda > Cymothoidae > Ceratothoa > Ceratothoa steindachneri. Next base: position 194,303,749 of record OZ018323.1, on the reverse strand, counting down.
TGGTACCAACCGGCACGCACCGACTCAGGGAGCTTGTCACAGTCGAACGTGACGAAGAGTGTAGGGGTGGGTCTCGAGGCCTCTCCCTGTTTTCTCATCACACGTTCAACCTTGACCGCATCATGGTCCGCCAGCTCTAGGGTGATGTCCTCAATGGAGTAGGGAACGAGTTTACTGGCATAAACTACTCCATTCACAAAGTTCATGGGAAAGTGCGACGTCTCACTCACCGGGGTGCCATAAGGTGTCCGAAGAGCACTTATCTTGGCCACCTCGGCGGGATTCGCCGCATTTGCCAGAAGGCTCCCGTCCGAGAAACGGGTTACCTTCGGCTCTCTACCAATTGCACTAGCTAATCCTCTCCTCTGATGGATCATGTTGCCCTTGGACAACATGGTTCCATCAGTGGAGCGAATACCGAGGAAGCGTTTGAAGCCAGCGGGCTCGAAAAACGCCAGGTAACCTCTGAATCAGGGGCCCCGATGTCATGGAGGCTCCGCCCTGTGCACTCTTGGTCTTAGACTTAGTCAGGGGCTCCGCACACAGGAAGATAAAGGGGCCGGATGTGCCGATCTTGGCTTGGTCACCTAAGGAAGTGGCAGCAGACCCATCCGTTCCCGCAGCCCCTGCGGATATAGAGGAGCCCCGAGTCTTTTTGGTCTTCTTTGTCTTATTATTCTTCTTTTCAGGAGAAGGGGTTGGGGAATGAACCCGCTTCTCAGCTCCGCCGGCAGAAGCCCCCATGCCAGATGGACCAGCCTCAGCCAGGTCCCTCTCCGGAATGAAGAAGGTCCCTATAGTCGTAGGGGCACCTGTCATGAGAGATCCCTCCCCTCCTTGTACTGCCTTGGATCCCTCATCCGTTTGCGGAGGACCTTGCATAGGGGCTGATTCGGGTTCGGTTCTTGGCGCCGAGCCCGGATTTCCACCCATGGAAGGCATTACCGTCTGAGGCTGGGATTCCTCAAGCACCATGTGTGTCACAGGAGGAACCTTCAGTTTGCCCTTCCCTCCTAAGACATTGCAGGTCCCGTTGGCTGTATTGTCACTAGTCTTGTGTAGGGACGCACAGGCCTTAACCCTGGCAAGGTTCAATATTTTTGCAAGCAGGTCTTTTGAGGGAAGCAAACTAAGGGACCTGGCTTCCCTCTATCCCCTAAGGGAGTTTGCCCTACCGAGCCGCTTACACGAGGGGCGGTCGGCAGTGGGCTGCTTGCTGGCTTTCTTGGCAGTCCCCTTGGAAAGAAAAGAGTGGACTGCCGCTGGAAAAGGGAACGTGCCCGAAAGCACCTCCAGAGAAGGGGATGAGGAGGGGTAGTCCCCCTGCAACCGTAAGCGAAGGAGAGGAGTAAACCTCCTCTCCGTTTAGAGAAATATGGAGGGTCCCCTGCGCAAGCACAGAGGGAGGAGCTTCATCTTTTCTGTGGAGCTGCATGAGGGCGGCTCTGTCGTTCTTATAGGGGGAATTAAGGGGAGATGTTTTTTTTTGGCATCATTGGGCATGGTGACCCTCTTTATTTTACGGGACGCAATCGCTCACCACCTCTTGCAGTAGCCCGCACTGCAAGAGGTGCTAACAGGCCTGGCAGAGTCAGGCGCCATATTTGGGTACCCCTCCAGACTGGTGGTCTGGCAGTCCTTCGGCATGGCGGCTCCACCTTGAACACGGCGTAAAAAAGATAGATTTTGAAGACGAGAGGAAAAGGAATGTAAGGGAAGGTATGGGTGGGGATGAAGCAGGTTGTTAAAAACGAACCACCCAAGACCGGAGCTCAGGGGTTAAGGAACATTGTCCCCTCCCCCCTCAGCCCAGATCCGGCACGGTTGGCTGAGAAGAAGGTCAGCTTCTACCCTGTGAAATTAGAGGCTGACCAGAGAAAGTTGTGGGAGAGGTTGTATGAAAAGCGACGAGGTAGGATAGGCAACAGGCTATCTGAAGCAAAGAAGAGAGGCTAAGCTGGGGCCGAAGGAGAAGCTGGATCCCGTCAGCATGGCAGCCACGATCGCAAATCTCTGCGCCCCTTACGAAGCCCGGGTGGGGTAAAGCCAGCAGAAGGGCTCCGAATGGGCGCGGAAACAACCCTGCTCGTTGGCCTGGATGGGCCAGGAGCAGAGGGTGCCTTTCTTACTATTGAGGCATATGACGTCCCAGGCAGAGCCGGGTGCACCAAGACCAAGTCTTTAGGCTCGCGGAATGAGAGTTGATCCTGGGCCTGAACGGCCAGGATTTTTTTCTCAAGGAGATATGCACCACTTTGCTTCGAAGAAGCAGGGTGTGGCTCTCCGCAATTGACACACTTATCTTGTGCGACCTTGGAGCAATTTACACAGACTTCGGGTGACCCCGACTTTGCACGTCTACATGAGCGATTCGTATGGCCGAAGCGGTGACAGTAATAGCACCGCCGCGGCAGTGGCACGAATGCCTTCATGGGGTAGTGGTACCAACCGGCACGCACCAACTCAAGGAGCTTGTCACGGTCGAACGTGACGGAGAGTGTAGGGGTGGGTCTCGAGGCCCCTCCCTGTTTTCTCATCACACGTTCAACCTTGAACACCCCATGGGGTGCCAGCTCTAGGGTGATGTTCTCAATGGAGTAGTCAACGAGTTCCCTGGCATAAACTACTCCTTTCACAAAGTTCATGGTAGAGTGCGGCGTCACACTCACCGGGGTAAAAGAGAAGTGTCCGAAGAGCACTTATCTTGGCCACCTCGGCGGGATTCGCCGCATTCGCCAGAAGGCTCCCTCCCGAGAAACGGGTCGCCTTTGGCTCTCTATCAATTGCACTAGCTAATCCTCTCCTCTGATGGATCATGTTGCCCTTGGATAACATGGTGCCATCAGTGAAGCGAATAACGAGGAAGCGTTTGAAGCCAGCGGGCTCGAAAACGCCAGGTAACCTCTGAATCAGGGGCCCCGATGTCATGGAGGCTCCGCCCTGTGCACTCTTGGTCTTAGTCTTAGTCAGGGGCTCCGCACACGGGAAGATAAAGGGGCCGGATGTGCCGATCTTGGCTTAGTCACCTACCAAAGTTGGAGCAAACCCATCCGTTCCCGCAGCCCCCACGGATGGAGAGGAGCCCTGAGTCTTTTTGGTCTTTCTTGTCTTTTTATTTTTCTTTTTAGGAGAGGAGGGCCGGGAATGAACCCGCTTCTCACCTACGCCGGAAAAAGCCCCCATGTCAGATGGACCGGCCTCAGCCAGGTCCCTCTCCGAAATGGAGAAGGTCCCGGTAGTCGTAGGGGCAACTGTCGGAGGAGATCACTCCCCTCCTTGTACTGCCTCGGATTCCTCAGCCGTTTGAGGAGGACCTTGCATAGGGGCTGATTAGGGTTCAGTGCTTGGCGCTGAGGCCGGATTCCCCCCAATGGAAGGCCCTACCGTCTGACGCTGGGGTTTTTCAAGGAGGTAGGGAGGTATTTAATAAAGAGAAGTAGATATAGGAGGGTCAACTAACGAAAAGGGGGGTAATAACCATGGCGACGTTGGTGCCGGAAGTGTCATTAAGTACTATCACTACGTCAGCTAGTAAAATTCATCGCCATGCCCCTATGGGTGTATGCATTAAACATGGAAGCAATTAATTTTTAAAATATTTTAGAACAACCTATTTTTCTTTGATTAGGAGGAAAAAGATATTTTAATAACATCATGATATACTTCAAAGAAACTGATATGGCTAAACAGCTTTCACATTTCCTTATTACTTTTATAATTACGTAGGTATTGAAAGAGTACGTACTGTCCATGTATTAGGTTTTTGTGAACTGCATTTTCGTCTAATTACATTTCCCATAAATTCACCGCTTATTTAAGAAACCTCCTAATGCTAGTCTTCATGTCAAGATGGCCTTAAATTATGGCTACACAAGAATCCTGCAAGAATATGAATTACGCAGAACTACAAGATTTTAATCAAAGCATTTTCCGAGATAACTTTTAGGGAAGAAAGGCAAACAATTAATTCTTAGTGGCGGAATTTATCTATATGCAGTGTTTCACCGGCCATCGAGAATAATAAGCCTACGCATATAGTTATTGAGTAAAAAAAAAAAAACCCGAACTTCCGTTGACTTAGAGTAACAAGGAGTAACAAGGAACAGAAGTACCCTAGGAGACCTTAAGGTCCATTCAAAAAGGGTACCTTTGGACTATCAATCGAGCAGGCACATGACTGCTCAATTGTTTTGCGTCGCTAAACGGCCACTTTTCAAGACTTTGTCTAGTCTTGACTTGAACTGGTCAACAGATTCACTGTTGACAACTTCCACTGGGAGTGCGTTCCACTTACCGCAGATACTGTAGGTGAAAAAATTTCCACACATATTGCGTTTGTAACGCTTCAGTTCAAGTTTGAAGAAGTGATTGCACGTTCTGTTCTCACTCAGTGTGAAAATATCCTGGTAGTCAACATTGTCGAACCCTCGAAGCATTTTGAAAACTTCGATGAGCTGACCACGCAGTCTACGGGTTTCCAGCGAGAACAGATCTAATTCCCCTAGTCTATCCTCATAACTTTTATGTCGGATAGAGGGAATCAGTTTGGTTGCCCTAGCTTGTACGCGTTCCAACCTTGGGATGGCCTTTCGAAACGAAGGAATCCAAAATTGTACGGCATACTCCAGGTGCGGCAGAACGAAGGAGTTATACAGACAAAGTACTATCTCCTTGTTACGGTATCCAAACGGGCGCTTTATGTAGCCTAGCATCCTTTGGGCTTTCTTCTCTGCCTCGATGCACTGTTTCAAGAACTTGAGGTCGCTAGTGATAGTAACACCCAACTCCTTTTCAGTGTCACTCGATTTAAGTGCAGTGCCCTTTAGGATATAATGAGATTGGGGGGTTTCTGTAGCCGATATGCATTACTTTGCATTTGTTCACGTTAAAAGGCATTTGCCACTTGTCCGACCACTCCCCAATCTTCACAAGATCTTCCTGCAGGCGGGCAGTATTTCCATCCTTTGCAACGTTCATACCAAGCTTGGTATGGTCAGAAAATTTGGAAATATTGGCAACCATGTCACCGTCCATGTCGTTGACGTAGATGATGAATAGTAGTGGTCCCAGGACAGAACCTTGAGGCACCCCGCTAGTAACGAGCACCCACTCAGAAGCCTGTACATTTACCACCACCCGTTACCGTCTGCCACTTAGCCAGTTCTCGATCCAGCTGATTACTTTTCCGTCTATGCCAAGCGCTCGCACTTTCCGTAGAAGGCGGCGGTGTGTTCCCTTATCAAAGGCTTTCTGAAAGTCTAAGTAAACCCCATCCACCGCCTTGTCCCGATCGTGCTCACTGAAAACGAATTGGGAGAATTCCACAAGGTTCGTCAGGCATGACCGTTGCCTTCGGAAGCCGTGCTGGGAACTCCTCAGTAGCAGGTTTGACTCTAAATACGACGTCATTTTGTCCACCATCATGCTTTCCATGAGTTTACCGACTATTGAAGTCAGACTGATAGGTCGGTAGTTTGACGGATGGCTGGGGTCTCCTTTCTTGAAGATCGGAGTCACCTCCGCCTCACGCCAGTCTCTAGGAACGCATCTGGTCCGGATTGACATGTTAAAGATAGCGCACAGATGTTTTGATACTTCATCGCACACTTCCATCAACACCTTGGGTAGAAACCCGTTCGGTCCAGGGGACTTATTCGTCTTTAGGTCAGCGATCTTTTTCTTTATTTCTCCTTCGGTGAAGTCCATTGCCTCCAGCTTTTCCCCCGAGTCGGAATACGTGGGCTGGGGGATGGGACCACACTCTTTAGTAAACACTGAGTAGAAGTAGTCATTGAGAAGGTTTGCATTTTCTGCATCTGAGTGAGTTAATGCACCCTCCTCGTCCACTAAGGGCCCAATCCTACGATGGATTGGTTTACGGCTATTTACATAGCCGAAGAACTCCTTGGGATTCTCTCATAATTACAAAAAGCTATGCATTTATTCAGAGTAAAAAACTTTCCACACCACCTTATATTATTCATAAGATTCAGACAATTTGAATTTAATTACTGACTTCTAAAAGGGAATTATTGCGAAAAGCTAATTTATTAATTAACACTGATATGATAATCGAGTGGGAGGAGATGAGTGAGCAAAGGGAAGATAAATCCTCATTCAGTTTAATTTGATTTCACTGATTTTCAAAGATATACAACAGAATGTTTTGTTAGACGAGAATCGCTTTTAGTAATTTATACCCCTCTGAATTACGAAGGATAAGGGAAGAAAATCTCTTAAATTTTGAAATGCTGGGATTCAAACAAAGCTGAAATGAAACCCATACATATATGGACTCTCGTTATAAATAGAAAGAATGGCTATAAAGTTGCTGTGGGGGAGATTGGTTAGAAACCCTGTAAAAGAACTTTTTATATATGAATGGAAAACGCAGAAAAATTAAACATGGATGAAATATTAAAATTAAATTAACTAAGGTCAAATTTTAATAACTTATATAAGTCCTTATATCGGCCAAAATTGAAGGACATTTCTTCTCCTTTCTGTATTTTAGTATGTTCAAGAGAGATTTGTCTGACTTACCTTCATATTTCAGACTTATATTTATGTTTAAGGTCCAGAGTTAATAAACATCGATTAATTTCCATCCTGTTGGTTTCATCAAGCTTTTGATCGTTACTTAAAGACTTGAAAATTTATGATTTAGAAATAACATATTTGAAAATAACTCAAAATATTTTTAGTTTCGTGTTTGTAGATATGTTGCGATTCCTTGAAAAACTTACTCTTCTTACTCAAAAAATATCAAGTGTCCTATATTCCTGTTTGTCTCCATGTAGGGATTTTTTAAGAACAAGTTTCCCGTACATCCTTCCCATTTTTCCTGCTTGGGTATCTATACAATTGTATTTTTCGACAAGGATAAGTTAATACTTCATCTGACATGAAAGGAACATCCATATTTTCTCTGCATCTTGATTCATGTTCATATTTTCAAATTACAGGTTTTATCTTTTATATTTTTTAAAGGGGTATTATATATTTATTTAATTCTAGCGTAAAAGTTTTATTATGATTCGACAGATGATTGATAACATATTTAAGGCAATATTTCAATGTCTCGTAGACCTATTATTGCCCGCATAATTTCACTTATAGGTTTCATGATAGTGCTAATAGTATTAATGCAAAATATTTATGAAATTATTCAAGCCATTTCTTATCATCGTTGTGGAACTTAGGAAGGAAACAATTGACTTTAAAATTAGCGTTAAGAATAAATAACTGTTTCAATCTCACTGCATTTCTACCAACCAAGATAACCTCATGTGCGCCTTCGTTGTCGTTTGATCCCTTGATTTTTTAAAAATTCTTGGAGTTTATTTGTCATAAACATTCAGTACTTTCTTCTGATTGTGCCAACCCGGTTAATTGAAACTATTTATATCCCTCGTCGTTAGTTCTATCACAGGCAGTTCACTGCTTTTGCCCGTTCAGAAAATGAAGCCATTCTATTCTCCTCTCAAGTCTATAGACAGAGCGATTATAGTGTAGGTGCATGTAATATTCGGTCCAGTGTTCCAGATTTACCCCAGCTTTTCAGTTAGGAAAAAATAAGAATCTCTTTAAGTTATCTACGACCCTCTTTCCCCTTTACTTTCTTCCTGCTCCCTTAACCCACCGTCCATCAAAGATCTCTTAACAGGCCCTTACCCAAATCCATAATACGAAGACTGAGTGCCGTCCTAAACCTCTCGGACTACTTACCGGGCACCCATCTCCCAAACCCCTCCTAAATACACACACATCATTTCCCTTTCACTCAAAAATTTCAAATGCTCGCTAAATCTCATTCATATGGCCCTCCAGATACTCAATCCAAACAATCAGGCCAAGAAATTAGTCCTGTACGGCCCTGGGTAAATGGAATTTCTTACCTCTCTTAAGTTAAATATGCACCCTCGGTTCCCTGCTCCTCCAGGCCGAGCAGCACTCTCGCTTCTGCACCCCATTCGGAACTTTTCTCTCTATTCTATCTCTCGACCTCTCCCATATGTTAGCGCCCGGCGTTTCCATGTGCTAACCTGTCCACTTGTCTAAATCCGGGGCTCCCCCTCACCCCACACAAGCAACTGTTTTTCTTCAGGCAAAACGGCGGCAGGCTCCACAGATTCGTTAGACTCAAAGACACATCCCCTATATGTGGTCATGAGAGCGTGTTGGGGGGCTTATAAGGAATCCCCTTGAAGGAAAGACAGCACTGGGGAATTTTTGTTCTAGGCAGGACGATACGGAGCCAGGAGAACCTACAAAAGACAGAGCACGTCTATAAATTGTCGAGTCTTTGAGCTCATTCTACCCGCCAAGTTTGCGATCAGAAGTGCGCAATTTGACAAAACTACTGCATCATTCATCCACCCCATATTAAATAAATGAACTAGCTCTGTTCATCAAAACTTCTGTGTCTGGATGAAAACAATTGGTGACATTGAAGGCGTATGTTTTATATTATCACACTACTCTTCACTCAAGGATCTTTGGCGAAGAATTTGTAGGTTGGAGTGAAAGCCATCTCAATCTCGTCAGAACACATCTTTCTTATCCGATGTCTCATAATTCATCGACATCTACTCTTCTGCTTTTGTAGTACAGACGGGGCCTGGATGTGTCAATTCCTTCAACCTCCCTTTTGGCTGTTATTTCTATACGCAGAGCTCTACTCCATCCGTGAGTAGCTCCGTAATCTCTCTCTACTTGGATTTACTGAATTCTTGCTTAGCATGGATTCTAGAAGCGCAATTTCTACAATAGCCTATTGTCATCGTAATAATCCTCTCATAATCCTTCTGACTCCAAATGGGCTGACCTTCAAATCTGAGCGAAAATACAAGTATATTTCCTATTAAGGTAAGCTGCACTTCCACTGTCTGTAAGGAAGTAATCAAAGCGATTATAAAAATGACATCCTACTGGCTGGAAATAGCGCCTCCTTCTGCCCGGAAGACCAAGCATGGTCTTTTTTAGACACATAGGTAGCTAACGGGGTACGGGAAGAGACTGGCCTCCGCAGCTCCTTCCAGGCTGTCCAGTTTCCAAGACAATACTACCGAAGAAATATGCCCTAAAATTCTACCTCAGGGGAAATGTGTAGGTCTTTTTCAAGGTGAAGATTATTACTCTAACGGTAGTAGAATTCGTGAAAGCAGAACTATGGTAGACGGGGCGAACCTCCTCTTTTGTAAGATCTCGCCTTTCCAAGTGGCTATATGTAACTTTGGTGAGCAAATGAATGCACACGCTCACTTGCCACTGTCCTCTGTTTCGAAGAGAGCTTTAGAAATCCGCGGAGCCTGACTTATAGCCACCTTCTGGGTGGTTGTATCGGTGAATCTAACAACGTGGCGGACGCATCCGGCCTCTTCGCCTCCGAGGAAACACTTAACCTAAGGGAGGGGTGGAAGCCTTAGTTTAACCCGTTGCAGTGCCTGAGCCAGTAGAACTACTAGCTATACTAGGGGAGCGGCCAGGGCAGGAGAGTTAGAACCAGCAAAAAAATTTCCAATTAGGCGCGAAGCAGAGGATGCTTTCTTAACATGAGAAGCATAGCATGTCAAAGGATAGAGAGAGAGCAACCTCACCAATTCCTTGCCTCTTTTAAAATTGATTGATTTATCTATCTGAAAGGTTAAAACCTCATTATCTAAAAGTTCCGAGCTATATTTCTTCGAGTAAGCAGATTTTGGCTCGCAGGAATTCACACACATGGTTTTGTATAGTACAGATTTATCAGGCAAAGCCTTTGAGCAGTATAAGAAACTTCTGCTTGACCTGTATTTTCAGTTCTTTGAGTTCGATTAGTATGGTGGAAGCTGTGAAAAAGGCAAAGCTCTGCGGCGGTGACACGAATACCTTAACGCATTAGCTATACAAACCAGCACGTACCGACTAAGTAAGTCTGACAGGATTAAAGGTAAAGAAGAGTATACTTTTTCGTCCAGGGCTCCTTCCTTCTTGTTTTTTTATCACCCAGAGAGCTGAGGTGGTATTCAACTTTTCACATTTGGTTTGATGAAAAATTGTGGACACATCAAAGTTTAGTAGGATCAGTATTTGATCTTATTTCTATTCACTATTTTCTTTTATATTTGGATGAGTCAAGTAGCATAAAGTTTCTTGTTAATGGCCATTGAATTGAAAAATAGATGAGGAGGACACAATTCAGTTTTAGTTTCCTAAATGAGGTATCTCTATCCACTCGAATCAACCCATAAACTCGAATTCTCTGGAATTCCCTTTGTTGGATTAGGGTTATTTTCAGATCTCAGGTGAAAGAATAAAGTCCCAGTTTGAGGTAAATGCATTAGCCTCAAAGCCAAAACTTGCCATTTTTGCTTTGTTTAGTTAATCGACTCCCATTCTTTGAATGGCAGAAGGAAAATAGGTTTGTTTTACATAATTGTAATTTTATCAGTAATTCAATAGGTGATTTTTTTACACATAAACACAGCTATCATACCCTAAATTTTATGAGACAAACAATTAAATGTATTTTTTAAAAATTCGTTACTATAAAAAGGGATGCTCTAATAACAATGCCAAATGCTATCTAAAATCAAAGCAACCATAAATAACAACGCTATTAAATAACGCAAATTAAACATAAGGTGCTGAAATAGAGGAAGAATTAATTCAGGATATTAAAGAACATAACATTATAGTATAATTATGCACAAATAAATCATTATCAAAGCACATCCTTTAAATAAACCCTCTCGAAAAAGTTGAGGGAAAAAACACATTTTCTGTTCATAATTTCCTAAAAGAAAGCTCGCACATAAGTTCTGAAGGTTTTCTTTTGAATTTTAGGACCCTCTCTAGAGATAGGCTTCATTGTGGATCTTGTAGAGGCTTGGGAGCGTCGTATTACTTGGCCTTAGCAACATTTACACATTAACCCTTGACCAAATTTAAAAATTTTTTCTAAGAACTTTTCTCACAACTTTTGGCAAGATGTGTCTTGGTTATTTTTTGGTTTCTTTGTTTCAATACATCACTGTCTGGTGAAATGAAGATGGATGTCAAAATAAAAAGCAGGTCGTTGAATTGTAATAAAATGGGAAGATAATTATACTATAAGAATATGAATTATGATTTGATATAACATAATAGTTTCAGATATTTTAAATTTAATTACGTCACTTAATTGAAAGAAATGGAATTAATCTAGTAAGGAGAAGCTAAAACGTTTAAAATAAAGCACCAAAAAAGACATTTATTCAATCTTTTATTTTATTTGGGATATTTCTAAAACATGAAATATGAAATATGAAAATCATCGATAGAAGCTAGGTGCTAGAGGCTCGAATTCTTTTAATATATTATTTTCTATTAAACTTCTTACTCTTTTGTTCGAGCCTCTGCCAGCATTTGTGCTGATGTGATGCAGATTCAGTCTGTCGACAAATAATGCACTTACTTAACACTTTTGTTTTAATCGTGTAGAAGAGGCCTTGTAGCCTACTTTTCTGTCACCATCTTCTTGTTACTCGCTCTTGCCAGAAAAGCTGACTGGTGACAGTTAACAAGAATAGGAGAAGAATCAAGGTAGGTTCAATGCTGAAGATAATGATAACCTCTTGTTATCAATGTAATGCATTAACAAATGCTAATTTAAAGAATTTAAAATCCATGATTTGGGAATTAATTGTCTTAAATTGAGTTACTGTGATGATTGATTTAGGATATATTTAATGCTATTTAAACAGTCATCTTCGGAATGTTAAATCGATATATACGAAAGGTGGGAGGAAATATATTTAAGATAATATCTTTATTAATGTTGGAGTGAATACTAGAAAGTCTCGTAACAATGCATCTCTTGAGTGCCAAGTCATCTTCGCATTAGATTATACGATCTATGTAAAATACACGCATCTATATTTTTTTAACTATAACCCCAAGAAATTTCTTTTGGAAATAATGTCGTAGGTCAGGTTAGATCATCTTACCTCCGTTTGCTTTCCGTATCTCGGAAAAGATAGTTGTAAGCACGCAGGGCAACTCTGCAACTGGGCCTTGCCTCGAATGATTCAATTTAACTATGTGTTGCAACAAATCTCGTAAGAGTGACTAGTTTCCTTATGACAACAGCTACAATGGATATCAAACTGGACGAAACAAAAAAATCCTTACTAGTGTACGAACAAAAAGAAAATAATAGATATTTAAGTTAAATGAAAAGGAATAACTGGGAGAATAGGTTTAGAATGTTGGCTCCAGATGGGAGCCAGAGTATACACAAGCGGCCACACAGCGACTGATAGAACGGGAGGGGTTCCTGCAAGAAATTGCCCCGAATCATTTTTACACCATTCCAAACCTCTGCTACATGGGTGTACCCGTTAAGTAAAGACACGTATGCCCGCCAAGAAGAGCGGCGGGCGTGCTTCAAAATATACCGGAACCTAACCCTAGCTCGACGAAATTCACCGACTGTGAAATCGTTTGGGCCGCACTTATAGCGCATGTAGGTATAACGCTTCTGTTTGAGGGCCGTCATATACTTGGCTGGCCACCCCGGGAGTGGTCGGCGTGCAAATGGCCAGACGTTCTGGGAATAGTAGTCAGGCCCGTGGCGATAAGGTTGCCGTAAAAGAACTCAACGGCCTCATTTATCGACCTAAACTCCTCGACTGAGATGGAGAATTCAGTCATTTCCTGAAAGGCAGACTACCACGATCGCGCCAAGCACCAATGGAGCGTGCTCTCGGGCGGTAGCGGTGTATAGAAAATGATATTTGAATTGGAAATTGATCACTATCATGGAGGTCATCAACCCCCTCCCAATCAAATCAGGCGGTGCCTCAGGAGATCACAAAGATAGGTCCTGGAAGGAAAATGAAGCGTTTCTCGGGCAGTGATGCGTAAATTCATCCACATTTAGGACATTCATCTCAAGCTTGTCGATCAGGTATTAATAGAGTAGTCTTCACAGAGGGTGTCTACCGTTTAGATCACCGTGCAAGAGAAATAGCCACGGCAAACGTGCTAGGATGCGGCGAAGCCCCCTGCGTCAAGTTCTTCTGACGTTGGAAGGTACACAGAAATGAGAGTATACCTATCAAGGTGCAGCTGCACACCTACCGTCTGAAAGCAGGTATCTAAACCGAAGAAAAGAACGGAGACTTCATGCTGAGTCTAAATCGCCCATCCTCCTGCCCGGGCCCCATTCCGTGGTAGTGGGGTCCCAAAACACTTATAGCTCAGGAGGGTGGGCAGGGGGCATGCGTCCAGAATGGTCTCCTTCAAAAAGATAGCTAATCGAGAAAGGGATGAGACGAGCGAGAGCATCTCCTCCCAGTTGGCCCAGAGTCTGCGGCAATTCCATCTCGAAGGAGATGCGGGTACTCTCTTTGAAAAGAACACCCTCATGGTAATGGCCGTACGCTGGCCGGAGGCAAAACTCTGGGCGCTCTATACGGGACAATGCGCTGAAGGCGCTGTAGCCATCGAAGACTTATTGGGGAAGGTTGGGCTCGCCGTGCGAGTCTTTTCATCCCTCCGACTCCAAACCTTAGGCGAGCCTGGCGGCTTCGGAGGCGGGGGGCCCTCTTTTCGAGGATCCATCGTCTCCGAGCCACCCATCCGACCACTGGGCGTAGGCAAAGGAGCCAAAGCTCTATTGTTGCTGTACTCCTTTCGCGGAGCAGCTTTAGGAACCCAAGAAGATGGCCTATCGACCAACTTCAAGGGTGTTGCCTCCTGTTAGTCTAACGACTCATTGGACGCGTGGGGCCGTTTTCCCTTACGGGAAATAGTTACGCTAGGAGAGTCGGGGTAGCGTCCAGGGTGGGTAGAACTAGTAGAAGTATTGCGAATAGACACGGAAAGGACCGTACTTGTAGGCCTGGAGTAGTTAGGAGCGGAGGGTGTCTTTTTCAACATTGAAGCAGAGGATGTCCCGTGTAGCGCTGGGCGCGTCAGGCACAATTCCTTAGGCTCGCGAAATGAGAGACGATCCTGAGCCTGAACGACTGGGATTTCCTTCTCAAAGAGATACGCATCACATTGCTTCGAAGAAGTGGGGTGGTGCTCTCCGCAATTGAGACTCTTGGCCTTACATGATTTAAACTTATCGTGTGCAACCTTGGAGCATCATAAATAGGTTTCGGGTAACCCTGACCTTAAACGTTAAAAAGAGTGATCAGTACGGCCGACGCGGTGGCAACAATACCACCTCCGTGGCAGTGGCACGAATGCCTTCACGTGGTAGAGATACCAACTGGCACGCACCGACTCAGGAAGTTTTTTACAATTGAACGTGACGAAGAGTGTAGAGGTAGGTCTCTAGGCCCCTCCCTGTTTTCTCATCACACGGTCGACCTTGACCACCCCATAGTCAGCCAACTCTAAGGTGATGGCTTCTATGGAGCAGTCCACGAGTTCCCTCGCATAAAATACTCCTTTCACCAAGTTTATGGTAGAGTGCGGCGTCACAATCACAGCCATCCCATCAAGTGTCCGAAGGGCACTAATCATGTCTGCCTCGAAGGGATTCGAAGCTTACGTCAAAAGTCTCCCGTCCGAGAAACGCGACACCCTTGGCTCTCTACCAATCACACTATCTAACGCTCTCCTATCATGGATCATGTTACCCTTAGTAACATGCTGCCACCAGTGAAGCGAATAACCACGAAGCATTTAAAGCCAGTGTGCTCCAAAACGCTGGTTAGTCTCTGAATGAGGGGCCCCGATGTAATCAAGGCTCCGCTCTGCGCACTAGAACCTCTGGTCTAAGTCAGGGGCTCCGCACTCGGGCAGTAAGAGGTGCCCAATGTGCCGATCTTGGCTTGGTTGCTTACTGGAGTGGAGCAGACCCATCCGTCTCTGCAACCTCCGAGGATGGAGAGGAGCCCAAAGCCTTTTTAGTCTTTTTCTTTTTTTTTCTTTTTAGGGAAGGAGGGCGGGGAATGAGGCCGGATGGAACGGCCTGTGCAAAGTTCTTCTTCGAGATGGATAAGGTTCTGGCAGTTGCAGGGCACCAGCCGGAGGAAGAGATCTCTCCCCTCCTTGTACTGCCTTGGACACCCAGGCCGTTTGATGAGGACCTTGCATTGGTGGCGGATTAGAGTTCGGCGCTTGGCGTCGGGCCCGGAATCGCCCCCATAGAAGGCCTAACCGTCTGAAGCTGGATTGCCTCAAGGGCCATGTCTATTTTTGGGTGCCTCCATTTGTCCTCCATCCCCAGGATATCACAGGTCCTATTGGCAGGGGTTTCACTAGTCCAATATGTGAAGGCAGAGGTTCTGACTCCCGCTAGGTTTAAGATTCGAGCCGGCAGGTCTTTTAACGGAAGCGAACGATAGGGTCTATCTTCCTTCAACTACAAGGAGAACGGACGGGGCTGGCAGAGCCAGGCTCCGCAATTTAAGGCCAGCCCTCCCGCCTGGTTACCTAGGGGTGCTTTAGCATGGCGGCTCCATCTTGGGCACGCCGTAAAATTGATAGAGTGTAAAGTGAGAAGGAAACGGGATGTGAGGAAAGTTTGGGTGGAGATGATGCAGGTTGTTTAAAACCCACCATCACAAACTGGAGCTCAGAGTTAGGGAACATTGTCCCCTCTCCCCTTAGCCCCGATCTTGGATAGTTGGCTGAGAAGAAGGTAAGCATCTACCCTGTGAAAATAGAAGCCAAACAAAGAAAGTTGTGCGAGAGGTTGGAGGGAAAGTGAGGAAGTAGGGGAGAAATACAGGCTATCTGAACGAAGGAAAAGAGGTTAGCTGGGGTCAAACGGGGCGCTGATTCCGTCAGCACGACGACCAGAAAGGCAAATCGTCGCTCCACTTACGGGGGCAAAAGAAAAACAAAACAATTTTACTATCGCTATTGATAAAATAAACGTGTAAGTAATTAATTTGACTATAAACGGCTAGAATAAAAACTTAAAATTGCATGAAAACTACATATGTAGAGCATGTTGAGTGAACCGTTTTCAGATTTGAATTTAGCAGTTCAAAAACAGTAAGAATGAGTAAGAAAATATTATGCAACTGGGATTTCTAAAATCTTTTTTGACCAGTGTAATCTATCTATTGTAGCAGAGATTGGGCTAGAAACTGAATAATTGCTAAGAACAAATAAGGGTGTCCACCAATATTTCATATTTGGATTTTTATAAAGAACTTGATGAAAATTTTCTCTTTATTTCTGAAGCTGAAGTTTGTATAAGATGAAAAGCTGAAGTTGGTGAGCCTAGCTCCCTTTTTCAGTGGAGGGAATAAATGTGAAACGAAGTTATGTGATCAAAAGCCTTATTAATGCTAATCTTATCCCATGAGCATAATGCCTCTTGTTTATATGTTTAAAGAAGAGCGAGTGAGCGTGCGTGGTACGATAGAGAGGGAGAGAGAGCGGGGTTGTGTATCCAAGGAATTTGACAGAGAGGTCGAGGGAGAAAGATAACAAAGTTGGAAAGCAGAATTATTGGTTTTACAAGTCAAGGGCCAATAAATAATAGCTATACGTGTCATGTGCTGACGCGGTTTAAGAAGAGATGAATGAAGCTCACATAATCGCTAGGCGACACCTAAATGTAAGAAAGAACGAGTACATGAGTGTACACAAATTTGTGGACATGGATCACTACAAAGTACATCCAGACCTTCTGAATTAGCAAATTTAGTGATATTTCTGTGGTATACATAAAACTGAGAAATTATAAAATAAGATGAAAATAACAATAATTAAGAATATTCCTTCAAAACAATTATATAATTCAATTGGATTTAATGATTTAGGTAAAATACAAAATGAAAATTTATTGGCATGGTATATAGAATAATAAAGGTATAAGGTAAGATGTACAATAATTCGCTGGTTAAAATGATACACGAGTACAAAATGACATTAGTTCTTGGTAACAAATATCCTTAAAGTAAAATGATGTTTAAAAATATTTATAGAGAATATTTCTATTAAATTGATACAGAGTGCGTAATAATAATTACGTCAGTATTTACATGATAACATTTTAATATACAAATTAATTTCGGTGGTTAAAAAAGTTAATTTTGTACAGCTGCGCGCACCAACTCAGTGTGAAAATCGAAGGATTAAAAGGAATTGTTTGAGGTGAATTTTTGTCTTGCAAAGGTATAATGAGAGTGTGAAAAAAAATGTAACAGACTTTTGTCTTTGCAATTAATCGTATGACCTATCAAATCATAATGTACATGGATTGGTTAAAACATAAATACATTGAAAATAGTGAAAGTAATTCAGTTTGCTCATAGTGTAGATTTTAACGTGTGTGTGATGGTATAATGGGGATGGTGTTGTTTCTTAGGTTCCATGTAAAGGAGCGTATTAGATGTCTTTGGGGAGAGTGTCAATGGCTGGTACTAAAAAAACTAGCGGTAAAGTTTTGGTAGAATTTAGGGGAATTAAAATGTGCTGGTTTAATATTGGGGTTGTGTGGCTTCAATGGGCCGGTGGATCCTTGGACAGTATATGAATGTTGATGTCTTTTTAGAATTTTATATGGGCTCTTATATGGTGTCAAAAAACTGGGGCGACTGTGTATGTCCTTTCGGAAAACATTAGTGCCAGTATAAAGGTCCTTGGGAATAAAAGTATCTTGTTTCAAAATAGGTCTGGAGGTTATTGGGGCAAGTGACTTCAGGGTTTTCTGATGTTGTATTGGTTTGTGTTGTAAGGGATCTGTGTTTCTGGTGACAAACAAGTCACCTGGGAGTCGTAAGGGAGTGCCAAAAACAATGTGTGCGGGAGAATATCCTGTCTCCTAATAGAGATTGTTACACATATCAAGCAAAGTTGCAGGTCAATTTTGTGGCCAATCACTACGATCTCTTTTGGCTAACAGGGAGATTTTTATGTTAAGATGATATCTTTCTAACACAGATTTGTCATAGGCGTTCGCCGGTGATGTAAAAATGTGTTCTGTGGCAGTTAGCTTTAGTAATTCCTAGAAAATTATGAATGAAATTAGGTCATTATCACAGATTATTTAACCGAGGCAGCAAATCTTGTAGTGCAATGAGCGAAAAAAGCGTCAATTACATACTCTGACGTCAGTTCCTTTAATGGATATGCCTCAATCCATTTTTTAAACGGCATATAACTGTGGAGATATTTGTAGTCTTCTCGAGTTGCAGGAAAACCACTGACTAAATCTACATGAATGATGGGAAACCTAGATTCTGCTGCAGTAAATTGTGTGTAAGGTGACTTTGTGTGTTGTTGCACTTTGGCTTTCTGACATGCAAGGCAATTACACACCCAAGATCGAATATTTTCTCTCATTCCTTTCCAAACAATCCGGTCTGAGATAGATTTGAGAGTGGCACTACTACCTAAATGGATAAGATTATGATGAAAATCAAAGAGTGGTGTCTGAAATTCTGAAGTGAGATAAGGCCGCAAAAGACCTTTTAATAAATAGCAAATGAGAGAGAGTGAGAGAGGATGGGAGTGCTACTTTGTAAAATTTAAGGGAGATACTATCATCGTCTTGTAGTTCAGCAAGTTTAAGATCTGTTGATTGTGATCTTTCAAGTGCTGTATAATCAATAATATGTAGAAGAGAAAGGAGCAGATGAATGTATTGCATGGCATGAAGGATCGAGATTGCAATTTTATATGCTGATGTTTTTGTATGTGTAGCAAATTGCATGTTGTAATCGATGATGGTGCTCTAAAGAGAGAATAACTAGGATTATCCTTCCCTGCAATATAACGAATGTCATTTGTATATTGTGAAATGAATTCAAATGAACGGGCTCCTTTAGGAAAGTCTCGCGTATTGAGGGATTTAGCAGCCTCAATTATGCCCTTACAATCTGTGAGCACAAAGAAACTTGTCCCTTGTTGAAATATTGAATGGGTTTGATTGCAAGATGAATTGCGGTCACTTCCTTAGTGAATGTACTATGTTTTCATTCTAGGACGCGAAAAAAATTGCTAAAGAAGCACAGAACCTCCCACTTATTTCCATAATATTGTTGAAGGACGGCACCCAGGCCAAGATTAGAGGCATCAGTAATGAAACCTAATGAGCAGTTTCGCTTTGGATATAGCAAAAGGGTAGCATTGATAATATCTCGTTTTATGGCATCGAATGCATCTTGTGTTTGGCTGTCCCATTTTAAAACTGAATTGGGGCGGCGTTTATTGGCACCTTTAAATAATTTCGTGAGTGGAATCAAGGTTATGGCTGCTTGTCGAATAAATAAATCTTCGTAAGAAATTTACAAAACCCATGAATCTCTGCAACTCGTGTATAGTTTTGGGGACAGGATAATCTTTAATAGCAGTGAGTTTATCATGTTAGGTAGATATGCCTTCCCTAGAATCAACTCGATTGCCGTGAAAGTCGAGCGCGTCTACGGAAAAGATACACTTTGCATTAGCAAACTTTATCTGTAATTCGTGTGATTCAAATGTTGAATAGAGTTGTTCAAAATGTTGCAAATGTTAAGTTTCGTCTTTACTGGATTTAAGCAAGTCGTCTACATTTGAGAAAACGAAATCCAAATCACCAAAAACATGATTGATCTACCTTTGAATTGTTATTGATGAGTTTGACATTCCCTGAGGTAAGACCAAATATTCATAAAGCCTGAGGGGGGTCGTCATAGCCGTTTACTCAATGGATTCATGGCCTAGAGGGATTTGAAAAAAATGCATTCTTAAGGTCAATTTTAGAGAATTTAGTACAGTTTTACAGTTATGCAGTGAAGTCGGTAAGGCAAGCTAATGGATATTGTCTATCACAGAATTAAGTCGCCTATAGTCACAAGTAATGTGGTACCTGTCATCTGTCGTTTTAACAAGATGAATTGGAGAAGAATTAGGGTAATTTGCTTGGTCTAATTTTAGATTCTGATTGCAAAGTTTGTATGCTGTCCTCGACAACCTTGAACATTTTTGGAGATATGCTGCTTGGCCTCTCAGCAACCGAGGGGCCCTCTGTGAGAATAAAATGATAAAATTAGGGTGGAACTCTATGTCTGCTGTCGGGATTAACACGTTCAGTACTTGGTATATATATAAATAGCCTTATATTTGTTCCTTACTTGGTCTATCGTGGAGCAATTGGAAATATATAAAAGACTGGGAAGAATTGAACTTTTCTTTACGGTTTAAACGGATAACTTCCTAATACCACCAACTAAACAAGATTTCCTTAAATTAACTGAACGATTATAGTGTGCCAAGAAGTCAACACCTAGTATATTAGCACATTGGACATCACAAATTAAAAATTGCCACACAAATTTGCCCTTAAGTCCTCGTGAGAGGTTTGAAGTTTAATTGTCAAAAGTACGAATAAGGGTGCCAGAAGCTGTAATTAGAGAAATATTCGATTCCTTGTCTCTCTGTTTATGCACTATTGTAGCGGGAAGAATACTAATATAGAACCATATCAATTAAAAACCTCTTACCCGTTTTTAGGCTAGGGAGCACACAATGTAGCAACGTCATCCATCACTGCTGCCTGAGAAAATTCAGCATAACATTCGCCTGTTGGCCCCCGGAAATACAGCAACGTGCCATTTAATTGAAATTCATGTGATGCCAACATATACCGTTCTCAAGTGTAGGAGAGTTGCGAGAGTAATTGGAGAAGGTGTGAGGGCGAGCAGGAGAGCTGTTCCACCGTAAACGTGATCGTCCTCTTGATGGGTCCCTAAAGTGTTATAAGGATGCTATTCAACGAGAGAAGTTTGCCAATTCCTCTTTTATAGGGGCAAGCGGTTTTGCCATTTGTGACTGAAAGTCTGGAAAGGCGGAGGAGCCTTGACAATGGCCGTTACTCGCGCCTGCAAACTACGATTGAGGGCAAGAGTGGCCGCGGTCCCAGAGTGTCACCTAATCTCCTAATAGGTCATCTGGTGCAAGATGGAAGAGTTCGTTTTAGGGTTTTTTTTTTTTTAAGAGCTCATCTGGCGACTGCCTACTTGGGCATTAGTCGCCGTATTAAAACTGGCCTAGTTCTAGGCTACTTTAAAATAAAATTAAAGAGAAAAAAAAAACACCCCAAAAGGGGGAAAGGAAGCAAGCTGGTGCGTCGGGAAGAGGTCCCCCCCGGCGCAGGAGCGTGCAACTGAAGGAAAAGAACAAACAAAAAAAACATGCAAAAAACAAAACAAAACAAAAAAAACAAACCTTGCTTAAATAATAGGGACAAGGCCGGCCTCCCCTAAGAAGTCAACAAGTCCACAAGTTAATGTGCACGAATCTGAACCGAGCACAAGGGACAGGCGGTAGAGACCCCGCCCATCCCGGTACTAGGACATCTATCGTGCGCGAAGATCAGCCAGACTGGGGCATTTGACAAGAATGTGCCGAACAGTCTGGGGGACGACGCAGTCGTTGCAATAGGGCGCAGGCCAGCGCTCCATCAAAAAGCGATGCGTCACACGAGTGTGTCCGATTCGGAGACGACAGAAAGCAACCTGAAGCCACCGCGGCATTGGGGGATAGGTCCATGGGAACAGTCGCGGCGCAATGGCACGCAACTTTAAGTTCCCTTCGACCGTCTCCCATCTTCTTTGCCAAGTAGTCCGAAGAGCTGCCCGTATTCCTGTCATGTAGTCGGTGTGAGGAAGAGCAAAAGCTGGTCCGGTCGCAGAGTGCTCGCGGACTCTTCGGCGCCCTCATCGGTGCGCTCATTCCCCGCAATTCCTACATGTCCAGGAACCCAGCAAAAGATAATCTCGATATCTGCCCGGCTCGCCAAAACCGTGGCGTCACGGATATCGCGAACCAGGGGATGCGGAGATTCCAATGCTCCGAAAGCACTCAGGGCACTTTGTGAGTCGCTATAGATCACAATCCGGTCTCCGAACCGGGCACGTAGCGTAATCTCCCGTACCGAGTGGTGTATTGCCACCAACTTGGCCGTGAAGACAGACGCAGCGCCTGGTAGAGCCCCGCTGACTTCAAACAGAGGTCATACGGCATGGAAGCCGAACCCCTCTTGAAGCTTGAAGCCATCCATATACACTGGCACGGTTCCAGCGTGACACGATGTGTGCTCCAAAAAGGTCGAACGCAATACTCCCGGCGCAGTACAAGCTTTGGGAGCAGAGGCGTGGCGACAAATAGCCAAATGTGGTACCCTCCAGGGTGGCGTCCTGGGCAAAACCAGGGGCGCCACCGGCCCGAGAGCTATATCTACCTCTCGAAGGAGTTTCCTTGCCCTAAACCCAAAGGGCTTAGGGTATGACTGGCGTCTCTCGGGGGCATAGGCACCATCGAGATCAGCTGCGGATGCAGTGAGAGCTGTTGGCTACTGAGGGAGGCGCCGGGCTCGCAGGTACAGGCGAGTGATGCACTGCACGCGGCGCAGAGCGAGTGGCATCTCCCCAGCATTGACCAACAGGCTCTCAATGGGAAGAGTGCAGAAGGCACCGGTCGCAAGGCGAAGGCCGGTGTGGTGGATCGAATCCACCTTCTGCAATAAACGCTCGGCTGCGGATGCATAAAACTCGCATCCGTAGTCGAGCTTCGAGCGAACAAAGGATCAATAAAAAGTGGGGCAGTAGCCCTATCAGCGCCCCAAGCGCTGAACGTCACAGAACGGAGAATGTCCATGGCGCGGGTACAAGAGAACCTAAGGCTGCGAATATGAGCCTCCCAGGTGAGGCGTCGGTCGAATACAAGACCAAGGAAACGGTGCGACTCCACCACATCCAAGTGCACCCCATTAAGAAACAAATCTGGGTCGGGGTGAAGCCGTGGATGGCGGCAGAAGTGCACCACCTTAGTCTTGGCTAAAGAAAACCGAAACCTATGCGCTTCGGCATAGCGAGAGACGCGGTTCAATGCCTGTTGGAGTCGACGCTCCAGAGTTGGCATCTGGGCCGCGCCAAAAGAGATCGAAAGGTCGTCCACGTAGAGCGTAGCGAGAACATCTTCCAGGAGCACCGAGGTGACGCCGTTGATGCTCAGGGCAAAGAGTGTGACACTGAGGACACTTCCCTGCGGGACACCCTCTTTCTGCTTCTTTGGGCCGGAGAGAGCTCCCCCCACCCGTACGCGGAATCGACTATCTCGCAAAAATTCAGATATAAACGTTGGGAGGCGTCCCCTCGCCCCCATCGTGTGGAGAGTCTCCATGATACCGTATCGCCATGCGGTATCATACGCCTTCTCCAGATCGAAAAAGACCGTGGCGTAGTGCTGTCTACGAAGGAAAGCCTCACAGACGGCATTTTCCAGTCGGAGCAGAGCATCCGACGTGGAGTGTAACTTGCGGAAGCCGCACTGTGTGGAAGACAGATGGCCTTTGCTGTCCAGGAAAAAGGCTAATCTAACATTTACCAATTTCTCCATCAACTTGCACACGCAAGAGGTTAGAGAGATTGGGCGGAAACCGGTCAGAGTAGAGTGATCTCTCCCCAGTTTGCGAAAGGCGAGCACAGTAGCGATTCGCAAGGAGTCTGGGAGAAGACCTTCCACCCAGATCCTGTTGAATAAATCTTACAGAAAGGCCATGCCTCGCTCATCCAGGTTTCGAAGCATGGCGTACGGGACATCGTCCGGACCATGGGCGGTGTCCGCGCACGAAGCGAGGGCGGAGCGCAACTCACTCAAAGTAAACTTGTCGTTGAAGGGTTCTCCGCCTTTAGAGGTAAAGTCCGACACGGTCTCGGGGCCTAAAATTGCGGTCCCATTTTCCTGGAGAACGGGAGGGGGGTCCTGCGAGAACTTGCCCCGAATTATTTTTACTCGCTTCCACACCTCAGCTAAAGAAGTCTTCCCGTTAAGTAAAGACACGTATGCCCGCCGAAAAGAGCGGCGGGAGTAATTCGAAATATACCGACGAAATTCAGCGACAGTGAAATCGTTCGGGCAGCGCTTATAGCGCATGTAGGCATAACGCTTCTGTTTGAGGGCCGTCTCACACTCGGCCGACCTCCATGGGAGTGGACGGCGTGCAAAGCGGCCAGACGTCCTAGGAATAGTAGTTAGGCCCACGGCGATGAGGTCGCCGGAAAAGAACTCAACGGCCTCATCTACCGACCTAAACTCCTCGACTGAGATAGAGAATTCAGTCATTTCCTGAAATGCAGGTCACCGCGCCCGCGCCAAGCACCACCGAGGTGGTCTCTCAGGCGGCGGTTGCCCTGAAAATAAAATTTAAATGGAAAAGTGATCACTACCATGGAGGTCATCGACCACCCCCCATTTAAAATCAGGCTTTGCATCCGAAGAGCACAAAGATAGGTCAAGGCAAGAAAATGAAGCGGTTCTGGGACAGTGATGCGTAAACTCCTTGACGTTTAGGACACCCATCTCAAGCTCTTCGATCAGATCGGCATGGACTTGTCCCCTAGGATTTATGGAGTAATCTCCCCAGAGAGGATGCCTGCCGTTCAGATCTCCAAGCAAACGATAGGGCCTCGGTAACCGTGCCACGAGGCGGCGGAAGTCCCCCGCGTCGAAGTCAGCTGACGGTCGAATGTACGCAGAAAGGATAGTATACCTCCTATCCAGGTGCAACTGCACAGCCACTGCCTGAAAGGAGGTATCTAAAGAGAAAGGAAGAACGGAGACATCATGCCGGGTGGAAACCGCGCATCCCCCAGCCCGGCCATCCCACGGTGGTGGGGTCGCAAGACCCTTATACCCCGGGAGGGCAGGGAGGGGGCACGCGCCTAGCATGGTCTTCTGCAAAAAGATAGCTAACGGGGAACGGGACGAGACGAGCCTCCGCATCTCCTCCCAGTTGGCCCGGAGTCCACGGCAATTCCATTGAAGGAATATGCCCTCCAGGCCTAGCTCGGAGGAGACGCGGGGGCCCTCCTCGAACTAAAGAACCTCACGGGTATTGCCGTATTCTTCCCGGGGGCAGAACCCCGGGCGCTGTTGGCCGGACAAAGCACTGAAGGCGCTGTCGCCTTCGAGGACTTATTGGGGGAGGTTGGGCTCGTCATGCAAGTCTTTTCTTCCCTATGCCTCGAAACCTTAGGCGGGCGTTGCGGCTTCGGAGGGGGGGGCCCTCTTTTCGAGGAACCACCGTCTCCGAGCCACTCGCTCCACCTCGAGGCGTGGGCGAAGGAGCCGAAGCTCCTTTGTTGCTGTCCTCCTTTCGGGGAACAGATTTAGGAACCCCGGAAGATGGCCTAGCGACCATCTTCAGGGGTGTTGCCTCCTGTGAGTCTCACGACTCTGTGAAGGCACGTCGCTGTTTCGCATTACGGGAAACGGTCACGCTGGGGAAAGAGGGGGAAGCCCTGGTTTTAGCCGGGGCTGGGTGTGAACCCTTTTTGCCGCCTGCTTTCCTAGGGGAGCGCCCGGGTGTAGTAGAGCCCGCAGAAGGGCTCCGAATGGGCGCGAAAACAACCATGCTCGTTGTCCTGGATGAGCCAGGAGCAGAGGGTGCTTTTCTAGCTATTGAGGCATATGACGTCCCAGGCAGAGCCGGGCGCGCCAAGACCAAGTCCTTAGCCTCGCGGAATGAGAGTCGATCCTGGGCCTGAACGGCCAGGATTTCTTTTTCAAGGAGATATGCACCACATTGCTTCGAAGAAGCAGGGTGCGGCTCTCCGCAATTGACACAGTTGGCTACACACGATTTGGACTTATCGTGTGCGACCTTGGAGCAATTTACACAGACTTCGGGTGACCCCGATTTCGCACGTCTACATGATCGATTCGTATGGCCGAAGCGGCGACATTAATAGCACCGCCGCGGCAGTGGCACGAATGCCTTCACGCGGTAGCGGTACCAACCGGCACGCCCTGACTCAGGGAGCTTGTCACAGTCGAACGTGACGAAGAGTGTAGGGGTGGGTCTCGAGGCCCCTCTCTGTTTTCTCATCACACGTTCGACCTTGACCACCCCATGGTCGGCCAGCTCTAGGGTGATGTCCTCAATGGAGTAGTCAACGAGTTCCCTCGCATAAACTACTCCTTTCACAAAGTTTATGGTAGAGTGCGGCGTCACACTCACCCGGGTAAAATCACGTGTCCAAAGAGCACTTATCTTGGCCGCCACGGCAGGATTCGCCGCATTCGCCAGAAGGCTCCCGTCCGAGAAACGGGTTACCTTCGGCTCTCTACGAATTGCTCAAGCTAATCCTCTCCTCTGATGGATCATGTTGACCTTGGACAACATGGTTCCATCAGTGGAGCGAATACCGAGGAAGCGTTTGAAGCCAGCGGGCTCGAAAACGCCAGGTAACCTCTGAATCAGGGGCCCCGATGTCATCGAGGCTCCGCCCTGTGCATTCTTGGTGTTAGTCCTAGTCAGGGGCTTCGCACACGAGGGGGTAGAGGGGCCGGATGTGCCGATCTTGGCTTGGTCGCCTACCAAAGTGGTAGCAGACCCATCCGTCCCCGCAGCCCCCGCGGATGGAGAGGAGCCCCGAGTCTTCTTCGTCTTTTTAGTGTTTTTAGTCTTTTTCTCTTTTGGAGAGGAGGGCGGGGAATGAACCCGCTTCTCACCTCCGCCGGCAGAAGCTCCCATGCCAGATGGGCAGGCCTCAGCCAGGTCCCTCTCCGAAATCGAGAATGTCCTGGTAGTCGTAGGGGCACCTGTCGGATGAGATCCCTCCCCTCCTTTTACTGCCTCGGAGCCCTGGGCCATTTAAAGGGGACCTTGCATAGGGGCGGATTCGGGTTCGGTGCTTAGCGCCGAGCCCGGATTTCCCCCCATGGAAGGCCCTACCGTCTGAGGCTGGGTCTCTTCAAGGACCATGTCTATCACAGGAGGGGCCTCCAGTTGGCCATCCCCTCCCAGGACATCGCAGGTCCCCTTGGCAGTGTCGCCAGTCTTATGTGGGCAGGCACAGGCCTTGACCCCAACAAGGTTTAAAATTCTTGCTAGCAGGTCTTTTGAGGGAAGCGACTGAAGGTGCCTGGCTTCCCTCTCCCCCCTAAGGGGGTTTGCCCTACCGAGCCGCTTGCACAAGGGGCGGTCGGCAATGGGCTGCCTGCTGGCTTTCTTGGCATTCCCCTTAGAAAGCAAAGGAGGGACTGCCGCTGGAGATAGGGAGGTGCCCGAAAACCCCTCCAGAGAAGGGGGTGAGGGGGAGTCCCCTACACCCGTAGGCGTAGGAGAGGAGTAAGCCTCCTCTCCGGTTAAAGAAGTAGGGAGGGTCTGTTGCGCCAGCACAAGGGGGGGGACCTCCATTTTCTCGGTGGAGTTGCCCGAGGGCGGCTCCGTAGTTGTTTTGGGGGAAGTTGGGGGTTGGAGTTTTTGTTTTTTTTTCATACATGGGCATGGTGACCCTCTTTTTAATACGGGACGCAATAGCTCATCACCTCTTGCAGTTGCCTGCACTGCAAGAGTTGCTTACAGGCCTGGCAGAGCCAGGCACCGCCATTTAGGACCACCCCTCCCGCCTGGTGGCCTGGCAGTCCCTCGGCATGGCGGCTCAACCTTGAACACGGCGTATAAATTAATAGATTTTGAAGAGGAGAGGAAAAGGGATGTGAGGAAGGTATGGGTGGGGATGAAGCAGGTTGTTAAAAGCCAGCCACCCAAGACCGGAGCTCAGGGGTTAGGGAATATTGTCCCCTCCCCCCTCAGCCCCGATCCCGGACGGTTGGCTGAGAAGAAGGTGAGCATCTACCCTGCGAAATTAGAGGCTGACCAGAGAAAGTTGTGGGAGAGGTTGTATGAAAAGAGAGGAAACAAGTGTTTTGAAGGAAGGAAGAGTGGCTAAGCTAGGGCCGGACGGAGCGCTGGATCCCGTCAGCACGGCGGCCAGGATGGCAAATCGCCGCGCCGCTTACGGGGTGGAAGAGTTCGGATGTGCGGGCTAACATTTCCATTTTTTGAGCAGTGGTCGGGGTATATATATAGAGGATAGCATCCCGGAGGAAAGAGTAAGAGAGAGTAGCAGGTTTATATAAGAGAGGTGAAATGCCATTTATCACCGTATAGATACCTTTATAAGTGATTTCAGCTTGTGAGTGTCACTAATAATGCAGTCGAGATTGGATAACAACTCAATTTAGGTAAACCAAGATTGTGGGAAAGAGATGGCAGAAATTCTGCTTACCGCAGTGGAATTATCGGGGTTGTCCATTTCTGAAAAATGTTTCTTCCTGCGTCGGTTGTGTAGATGCTTGCCCTACGAGGTCAAATGAGTTGCTTCAAGACACTCCGATCGATAATTATGAATTTATAAGTAACTCCAGGTTCACCACTTGTAACGGTAGGGGTCAGTTCTTTCTTGAGGGTGTCCATCAATATTTCGTATTTGGATTTTTATAAACAACCTGATGAAAATATAACTTTATTTCGGAAGTTAAAGTATTTATAGGATCAAAGGCTGAAGTTGGTGAGCCTAGATCCCTTTTTAAAAAAAAAAAATTACCAGCCCATCTGGAGACTGCCTACCTGGAAATAAGTCGCCCTATTCACTACAGCCTACGACGAGGCTATATTAAAAAATATATAACAAGTAAATAAGAAATAACGGATAAAAAGATCATAGAATAAAATCAAAATCAAAATAGAGAAAAAAGGTAACAACAAGGAAGCGTGCTCCAACAGCAGGGATAGGCCCGCCGTCCCTGGCACAAGAGCATGCGCCCTGGGCATAATTAGGAGCGGCGCAGACTGAAAATTGCCTCAAGAACCTCTTCAGGGGTGTTAACTCCTGATGGTGGAGGAGCGCGTCCGTTTCGCTTACGGTAAACGGTCAGCCTGGGGAAACAGAGGGGTGCTTTGGTTTTAGCCGGGGCTAGGTGTGAACCGTTTTTGCCGCCAGCTTTACCAGGGGAGCGCCTGCTTCTGCCGCTGGAAAGAGGGAGGCACCCGAGGGTACCTATATAAAAGGGTGTGAGGGGGAGTCCCCTACACCCATAGGCCAATGAGAGGAGTAAGCCATCTCTCCAGTTAAAGAGTTTTGGAGGGTTCCTTGCGAGAGCACATGGGGTGGAGGGAGCTCCATTATTTTAGTAGAGCTGCCCGAAGGCGGGTCCAACTATGGTCAGGGGAGAGTTGATGGGCTTTTTGACGAGTCTTCCTCATTGGTCATGGTGACCCTGTTTTAAATGGGTTGCAAACGTTAATCACCCCAATGTGTGCAAAACGTTTGTGTACATGGATCACTACATATATATGAATAAAGATATATTTTATTCAAATAAACCTTTATTGGACTGAATATAAATTAAATAAATTCAATTGCTAAGGAGTGGTATTGTAGAGAAGATTGATGAATGGGTACATCGTTTATATCTTCGTCTAGTTTGGGGTGTCTTTAGCTTATATGATAGCTTTTCGTGACATCTGGCTTGCATCTGTATACATGCTATCCATAATTTTCAAATCTTTTTTAACAGAATTTTTAGGAAGGGGTTTCTGTGTCTTCAAACATTGGTTCACGATTGCCCACGTTAAATTCAGCATATCTTCTTTGTATCCCACCTCTCTAGCGAGGGCAATGCATGATTATATCATATATTTATTGGATAGCAAATTTTCAGGAAATATCATTTCTTGCTACTGATTGGAATTCAATAATGAAAAATGTTTTTATCCCTCTGGTTGACGCCACATATAGATTTTAGTGATTAATTACATTTCGCATGGGTATCATAACTCTTTTCTTCTTGAGTGCTAAATCCCACACTGTTTTGTTCAAGTGAATTAACCAATGTCGGTTGAAAACAATGCATACTTACCCATTGACGTTCCCTGTAACAACTAGAATATTCGAATCTCTATTTAAAAATGTTCCTCAGTGCTTCGCGGAACTTTTATAAAGTGCTTATTTTCGGCTAATGTAATTTACTACTTCTACTCGAATACCTTAATATAATGCATGTTGCACCGTGTCCCCTCTCGGTGATCTCCTCTTATATTTATAAAAGTTATAAAATTTAAAGCAGATATTTTTTCTCCATACTTTATTTCCAACATAGTTACAAACTCTAAGATCCAATTGTGAAATACGGTATTTGGATTCAAGCCAATTAGAAATAAACAATTCACCTTCATCACCGAAAATTTTCCATTGTTTACATATAACATTTTCAGTAGCAGTAATGTACACAGTAACTTCTTCCTTTGTATGGCAATAAGATTCCGATCTTAAATCAATTTAGATCGGCTATGAGGATCGTAGCTCAGGCAATGAGTGTCGTGGTCATAATAGCGCTGAGCGCTTAATGACACAGATTCGAATCAAATCTATTTATTCATTTTCATATTACAGTGAAAACTAGTTTTTCCTATTGTATCAGTTTCTATACTTCGATTTTATTTCTTAAGCTTTAAATGGTTCACGTAATATTTTCCTTAACTTTTTTCCTGGTTGTGATCCCAGTTTTTAGTTCTTTGGGCCTTTAAATAAGCTTATATATATATATATATATATATGGGTGTGTGTAGCTTTATAATTTATAACCTGTCCTGGATTAGAGCCAGAGACTATCAAAAAGGCAATATTTTGTTTCATGTAGAGTTGCATGAACGCAACAACCGTTATGAATCTGTATTTTGTGTTGCCTGGATGCAACGTCTCCAAAATTCATTCATCAATTACTCATAATATATTATAATAAATTAAGAATTGAAATGCAACTTTTTTACATTAAAATTTCTTTCAGTTCCTAAATGTTACCTACATTCTTGTAAAACTGGTCCGTCTCTCAACTTCTGCAAATTTACTTCATGGCAGAGTAGAAGAAATATAAGGAAACATCCTATTGCGATGAACTTGGCGGTGTAATGAATGAATTTTCAGTTAAAATGCTGCAGATTGTTTGGTAATAGGTTAAAAATTGTTCATTTATGTTTTGCGTTGCCTTAACGCAAAGATGTCTACTAATTGGTTTCAATCTACTAACCCTCTATAGTCGTCCACGTAGCTCATTTTTCCTATGGGGGTAAAAGCATGAAAATTAAACTCCATTTTATGAGTTTATGCAGATATTCTTTCTGTGTCTGTCTCCTGATACAATATTTAGCATTTTGATTAAGTTTTTCTAATATCATTAAAAATTTTTTAAACCATATGCTTATATGATATCTTAAAAAGCGATATAAAAATATAGATATGTTCATCATTGGTATTGAAAATATTTCTAGTCATTTTTTTCATAAAATTTGCATTTTTTAAGGTATGAATTAATTTTTTTCATATTTTGTGGCTGAAATTCGATCCTGAGCAAAAAGATACGTTATTCAAAGTATATGTTTATTTGTGTTGGAAAAGCGTTGGTATTTGTGTGTACGAAGATACGAAACCCAAATATCTAGCAATATTTTTGACCATTGCCCATTAAGGGAATATAAGCAATATTGAGAAAACAATTTTATATAATGTTCAAGATAAAATATGGCAGAATTTTAGTGATATCGTGTACACTGCTCTCAAGTTCTGATAAAAAAACTTGCCGCATAAAACATATGCAATCAACAAGAAAAGTAAAGCCAAACACAGAAAGAGCGGTTCACCCTTCTTTACATTTCGTTACTTGCATATTGTTACAGAGATCAGACTCTTTAGAAATTGCTTGTTGGCTGTTTATTTTATTTAATTAAAAAAACTCATAAAAGTATCTTTCTTTGATCAATTTGTCTTGGTGGTTTAGAAGACCTTTTAAATCACTAAAACATTCGAATATTCACCCGTTTTAAAAAATTATAAAGAAATTATTTGAGCATTTTTCAACCTTTGACGTTAACATCAATCAAATGAATTGAGGAGTCATGCAGCTTTGATTTTAATATCAAATAATTCATTTGCACATTCAAAAATCCATAATTCGATATCAATGGATTGTTCCGAATATTCATGAATTGGAGATTTTATATTATCATTAGAATTAATATAAATATTCACACATTTTATCACTTAATATCAGTGAATTCATATGAATAGTCACATTTTATATTTAAATACCAATGATTTTATCTAAGCATTCAAATATGCTAATATTAGTAAATCCCTCTAAGAATTTAAAAATCTTAAGGTTTAGTATCAATGAATCTATCAGGAAATTCGTAAATTTTAAATTTAATTATCATTATTACATCTAAACATTACCTCTTTTTATTTTATTATCAATGAATTAATGGATTTTAAGTTGGTGAATTCAACTTAGTTTCTAATTTTGGGCTTACAATGGCCCATTCTGATAATTGCACTATAATTATTACTTGACACGATTGAGCCTAAACTCTAATGCAAGTGACCTGCTTCACTTGACAGTTAATACGCTTCAGTACAGCTACGTAGCTCCTTTAGTCTCACAAGAATTCATATATCTCCTGGGGTTATGATACTTTTTATAACTTCACCTCATTTTTTCAAAAGCTTGATAGTAGATTCAGCTTTATAGTTTTTGTTGCATTAAGAAAATATAAAAAATGCTGCTAAATGTTTAAATTTCTTCCAACAATTACCAAACACACGAAATTGTAATTAGATGGGATAGGCACGGTTTAACTTGAAAGTGGAGATGATAGTTTTTAATAATGGATGAGGTTTAAATGGTGGAGTTCTGAGTTTGGGCATGAAGTGTCCAAAAAGACGTTGAGGCATAAAACAGAATATGTTCATTCAGAGAAGTTGTAAGAAACTATAATAGAATTTATGGTATCTCTCTTTTAATGAAAACTTTGTCAATATTTGTATGTCTGTTCCACGGTTTCAAATTCTCTCTCTCTCTCTCTCTCTCTCTCTTAAAGAAAGTAGGGGGAGAGGTGACGCCCCCTTGTTGCGGGAAGAGAGCTTGTGTGTGTACCTTTGATTTTTCGAGCTATGTCGGCGGGGGTACCTCTTTTGGGTACCCCTGGTAGGGCTTCCCTTGTCGATTTGGTCGGAAACGAGGTTCCAGACTAAGTGCGTCACTTTCCTTTTTCTACTCTATCCTTCTCTTTTTTTTTACTTTTATCCTATCTCCCACTTATACAAAAAAAAAGAAAAAAAAAGGCCTACTCCTATCATGTCCCTCTTTCCCTATATCTACATATAAGGACCTGGCAGCTACCTCACGCGTCAGAAGAGAGGCTTTGGAAGCTCTATAAACAACGCCAATCGACGCTCACTGGTTGCGAGAGACTAGGACTAGAGGTGTCCTAGGCGTTGGGGTACGATGAATGGGATGAGGGTAGTGCCCCGTTAACCCCTTCCCTGGTGCGTAATTATTGACCGTTACCAGTGCCCGTTGACAGGTGCTTCTAGGAGCATTGGTCCGAGGTGACGGCCCTTTGTTCCCATGTTGGTTGCCAGGACAATAAAAAGCCTTGGGTCAAGTTCCTTGGTGTGGCGGGATATCCATTGAACGCTACTCCGAGATCCTGGCCGTTGCAAATGGAACTAGTAAGAGTTTAGTAAGGAGCGTGCTTCGTTGTTGTTCACCTGGTGGAAATTGATGGCCCATTCGGGGAACATCTGTGCTGCTTCGTTGGGAGCCACGGCACGCCGAAGCTTGACGGCTCGGTCGGACGAACAGCAGCACATGGAGCGTGCCTTCTGGAAGACTCCGAAACGACTCCGATGAATAGGCGGGAGCGACTCAGGCGGGGAGAAGTCACCAAACCCCGTCTTTTTACATTTTGATTGGTCACAAGCATAAGAAATATAGTGTGTTCAAAATGGCCGGCAAGAAAGGTACAGCAGCGCTAAAATTTACGTGTGCCACATGTAAGAAGGACAAGTGGTGCGTTGACTTCCCGGAGGGCAGCTATGCGAAATTCCACCCAAGCAGTGTTTTCCCTACCTGCATATTGAAGAAGGAAGTGAAAGAAGTAGTGGCCTACTACAGAAAAAGGACGACAGACCTCAAAAAGAAAATCGAGAGGCTCAAGGAGGAGCACTCCCACCAGATCCGCAGGCTCGAAGAGAAGTTAAACGAGCTCTCGAGTCCTGTGGCAAACACCACCTCTACAGAAAGGCCGGGCCCGAATGTGGCAAAAACGCCAAAAGATAAGAATAAAAAGAAAAGAAAGACGAAAAAGGGAAAAAAGAAAGAGGAAGAGAGAGAAATAAAAGAATAAAAAGGAGAAGTTATTGAAAAGAATGACAAGGGGGGAAAGAAGATAGAGAAGAAGAAGAAGAAACGAGAGGGGAAAAAAGACTGAAAAGACCATGACGGAGAAGAAAGAGGAATCGGAAAGCTTGCCTCCGAAAATAAAGAATCCAAGCTCTGCAGGCAAATGTGCCAGGGTCAGCCTTGTGGGTGATTCCCAGGCACGGGGCCTGCAGCCCCTGCTAGCGGCCCGCCTCCGCACAAGCGTTAAGGTAAGCTGCCTCCCAGGCTGTGGGAATAAGCAGATAAGAGCTGAGGCCGAGAAGTCTCAGATTTCTGAGACTTCAGTCGTTGCCCTTATGGTAAGTGGCAACGACCTCTACTTCAGAGGAGGTAGAGTAGGCCCTACAGGCGAGATGATGAAGACGATTATGGGCAATGTCGACGACTGTGGATTAAAAACCCGCAGACGCGTCGTGGCGGGGATGCTCCCGAGGTGGGGTCCAAGCCGGAATGCCCACGTGAGGAACATGTCGCTAAACCGGTACCTTCGGACCTCTGTACGGCGGAGGGTGTCTTTTTTGTCGACCCCTACTCCGTATTCTATGGTAGAAAAGACCTCTACCAAAGGGATGGAGTGCACCTCTCTTTTAAGGGCAAGGCTTTCCTTAGCCAACCTCATCCAGGATGTTGTGGAGCGCACCCAAATAAGTATCCGGCCCATTGGGAAGGCGGACGTACGCCAGTACGCCCGAGTCACTCCCCAAACAACCTTCTCGGAGGTTGTCAAAAATGGTGCCACCGCGACAACCAAGAAGCCAGGAAACGGAAGAGTATAGGGGATCCTACATTTGAGGAATCCCTGAAAGTCCTTCTGTTCAATGCGAGGTCCATCAGGAACAGGTTTCCTGAGCTCCATGGCCTCGTAGCGATGGAAGAACCCGAAATAGTAGCAATACCAGAATCGTGGTTAAAAACCTTAAACCGAGACTTTGAAGGTGAATTCACGGTTCCTGGCTACCAACTCTTCCACAAAGATAGGCCAAACAGAGAGGGTGGCGGTGTAATGTTGTATGTCAAGGATACAATCAAATCTAAGAACTCCAAAATTAGATCCGATTACGAGCTTCTAGGCGTTGACCTAGAGATAGGTCCTGTCAGATACAGGACCCTGCTGCTTTACAGACCCCCTTTCCAACCCGTTGAGAAGGAAAGGTAACTGTACCAGCTGCTGGGTGAGCCTTTTCAAGGCAGAGTGTGCATCGTTATGGGCGAGTTCAACAGACAAGTTGACTGGAAAACCAAAGCCGCCTGTGGCGAGAGAGCGCTACTCCTGGAGTTCGCCAACAACGAGTTCCTCACTCAATGGGTCAGAGAACCTACGAGAGGAGACAATATCCTCTACTTGGTCTTTACCTCTGAGGATAAAATCGTTGAGGATCTCTCTGTATGCGAAGAGCTCGGTGGCAGTGATCAGCAGCTAATT
The DNA here is from genome assembly GCA_963969495.1 of Ceratothoa steindachneri. Lineage (NCBI taxonomy): Eukaryota > Metazoa > Arthropoda > Malacostraca > Isopoda > Cymothoidae > Ceratothoa > Ceratothoa steindachneri. The sequence continues at coordinate 194,268,336 of OZ018323.1, read as the reverse complement.
AGATTTACCGTCAAGATCCCGAAGGTGAGGTCTGTTGCCAGTCAATGAAGGAAACTTGACTTGAGAAGAGCAGACCTTGAGAGCCTTCGTGCTGGGTTGACTAATGTAAGGCTAGCGGTATGCGAAGATTATGACGATTCGTAGAACAATTTCAAAAAGAAGTTCATGAGTCTTTAATCAAGTTGCATCCCTCTGAAATGCCTCCGTCAGTCCTCTGTTCAACCAAAGTGGTTTAATCGAGAAATCGGTCAACTGCTTAGGGAGAAGAGACATGCGTACCGGCGATCGAACATCTCTTGGCCCTTGACGAGTACCGGAGGCTTGCCAGAAGAGTGAAGTCCAGCATAAGGGCGGCCCAGCGGTCTGAGGAACTCCGAGTGGCGAGACTCTGCATGAAGAATCCCAAGGAGTTCTTCGGCTATGTGAATAGCCGTAAACCAATCCCTCGTAGGATTGGGCCCTTAGGGGACGAGGAGGGGGCATTAACTCAGTCAGATGCAGAAAATGCTTACCTGCTTAATGACTACTCCTCTTCAGTGTTTACTAAAGAGTGTGGTACCATCCCCTAGCCCAAGGATTCCTACTCGGGGGAAAAGCTGGGGGTAATGGACTTCATCGAAGGTGAAATAAAGAAAAAGATCGCTGACCTAAAGACAAATAAGTCTCCCGGACCGGAGGGGTTTATATCCAAGGTGTTGAAGAAAGTGTGCGATGAAGTATCATGACATCTGTGAGCTATCTTTAACATGTCAATCCGGAACGGATGCGTTCCTAGAGAGTTCGACAATGTTGACTACCGGGATATGTTCACACTGAGTGAGAACAGAAAGCGCAATCACGGCTTCAAACTTGAACTGAAGCGTTACAACCGCAATCTGTGTGGAATTTTTTTCACTTACAGTATTTGCGGTAAGTGGAACGCACTTCCAGTGGAAGTTGTCAACAGTGAATCTGTTGACCAGTTCAAGTCAAGACTAGACAAAGTCTTAAAAAGTGGCCGTTTAGGGACGCAAAACAATTGAGCTGCCATGTGCCTGCTCGATTGCTAGTCCAAAGGTACCCTCTTTGAATGGACCTTAAGGTCTCCTAGGGTACTTCTGTTCCTTGTTACTCCATGTTACTCTCTCTCTCTCTCTTTCTCTCTCTCTCTCTCTTTCTTTTTTCTCTCTTTCTTTTTTCTCTCTTTCTCTCTCTCTCCCTCCTTCTCTCTCAGTCTGCTTCCCACCCTCCCTCCATCCCTCTCTAATTCTTTCCCTCTCTCTTATTGGTCTTGTTAGCTTGGCCTTTCCCAACTATAAATGTGTAGGTATCCCTATCTTTTCTTTTCTTTTTTCTCTTCTTCCCTCTTTTTCTTCCTTCCAGCCCTTCTCTCATTTCCTTTCTATTTCTTTTCTTGAATTTTCCTTCCCACATTTTTTCCCTCTCTGCTTCTTCCTTCTTTTGTGACTTCCTTCATTCGCAATTGGTTCCGTCCTTTCCTTCCTTATTCCTTACTTCCCCATTATATTCTTCTCTGCTTCCTCCTCCATTCCAGTCCGCCTTTATTTTTCAATACTTCCTTTTTACTTCCCTTCATCTTTCTTGCTACTATATTTGCTTCCCTAATTTCTCGTTTCATGGTTCATTCTTCCATCTCTCTCCCTCTTAACCGTCTTGCCTCGCTAAAATTCGTCCTTTTTGGCTCTTTCTTTCTCTCTCTCACCTTCAAGACGAGGCGCGCTTGTGTTCTTTGATAACAGCAAAACGTGTCCCAAGTGATGTCATTTCTTTTTAAAGAGAATTGATTTTTTTAAATATTTCTTTTTATCTGTCGCTAAAAAGCATTCATCTAAATTTTGGTTTAAAAAATTTGAATTTCGGAGCTTATAAGGCCTTTGAGAGGTAAAGGGGTCTTTTCTTTATTACGAAGTGCCGTTTTTTTGCCACTGGTGACCAATGAAAGCTCAAAGCATAAAGATTTTTTCGGAATAAACAGTAGTATTTTTTAAAAGTAGGATATTAGCTTCAATGGGTTAGGGAAACATTTGGTGATTGAAAAGAGAAATAGGAATGATGTTCGCTTGGAGAAAAATGTTTCATACTTACCATAACACTCTAACAATAATAAATATTTGATGTGGCCTTCTTCGGCTTGTCATAACCTCTACAATTAGAAGTAATATTTTTCTTCGTATGATCTTATTCTACAGACAATCCATTTCGATACACCTAACCTGATCATAAGGGATGAATTATGGTTTGTAGTATGTAAACCGCTCTTTTATCGAAGGGCAAAAAGTTCCCTGTCCTATATACACGGTGTGGCAGAGAGGACGGACGTTTTTGAAAATTCACAAAATCAACTAACAAATTAAATAACTACCTACTAGTATGTAGTATCTAGTCAAAGACTCATTAGACAAATTGCAATATTAAAATCAAATAATGTACCGCTGGTGTTGTTAGCCCCCCTGAAGCTGGGTAATAGGCATTTTTGAAACATCCGTCCTCTCTGCCCCACCCTATATAAAGACTTCAAAAATAAACATTAGTGTGTGTAGTAGTGGCCTAACCATGAGTTATTTTTTTTACTTTGTGGTGCCTGGGGCCTGGTTTTCATCATTTTAAATAGTCAAGTGAGTGAAATAGAAGAAGGTGCAGCGCGTGGAATTAGGGCAGGTAAGTTCTTTTTTCTTAGAGTATTCAGGTTGGTTATGACCTGATTAGGTAGAATTGTCCTTAACGAGTGCAATAATAAATGTATAATACTTTTCTTATTATTCTTTGCCATTGTGGCGAGAGATTTTTACATCTCTCGCGGTGTGGGCCGTTGATGCTAAGATGATAGCCTTTCATACCACTTTTATGCTTCATGTCTCTATATTTTTCTCTCTTCTCCCTTTGCGTCACCGTGCTGTGCCCTTAAAAATATTCTAGACTTATGCTACTTGTTTTATCTTTACGTTTTATTTTTTGCATTTTTAAATCCTCGTTTCTGTGCTGTAACAATTTAAAATATAAAAAGTTCTGTTAAGCAAATTGAAAAGAAAGAACTTAGATGATTAAAGCTTGGGAAAGAAGAAAACTATTGAGACCGAATTTACCCTTTTACAAATTAAGTTCAAGTAATCTTAAAGGATTAGGATTGCAATTCATTTCTTTATTCTTGCCCAAACATTACCTATTCTTGTTACACAGAAAAGGAAATCACGTTTCTATTTATAGAAATCTTTATGCAAAAAAACACAGTTAATGATATAAAAAGGAAAAAAAAACAACGAATTATTTTTGTGAGAATTTTAAAAAGAAATTATGAAATTAGGGGAGTTTTTTATTTGTTTTCTACCTCTCCTGCATGGGCATAAACCTCTAGAATCAATGAGGCTTGGTATTTTCCTATAAAAAAAGAAAAACGAGAAGCAATTCGAAACCGCACCAACACAAAATAAGCAAAGGAAACAAAAAGAAAAACAATGCTTCTCTGTCCAAGGAAGGCCCAAAACGCCTTATAAACACACCGACTGCAAACAAGGGCGAAACAATGTCAAAGCTTAAACATAATTCTGATTTGGAATTACCCTATTCCACTACTGGTACAGTTCCAACGTGACACGCTGGAACCAAATACAACACTCCCGGTGCTGTAGAAGCTTTTAGAGTAGAAGCCTGGAAATAAATGGGCAATCGTTGTACCCTCCAAATTAGCGTTCTTGGAACCAACGGTTCGAGAGGTATATTAAGTTCAAGAAGGATATGCCAAGTCATATGACTGCTCGACTCCGCTCAGCACGCACGTACTCTTTAAAGCTCGGATAGTCTTCCTGATCACACTCTCCAACGCTAGGGGAATTAATTCTTCGAGAAGAATTATACTCTGAAGGAATCTTCTCGCTCAAGCCTCCCATTTTCAGGGAAACTTCATACGAATTCTACGGCGACCCTGCCAACGAATTCATCCTCATTTATTTTCCGCCTTTTCTCATCTCCTATATCATCCACCTCACTCAACACCTCGCCCCCTTAAAAAAGAGAATAATACACTTCATCGAGCCATCATATTTTAATATGTCCGGCTAATTTCCCTCCCCTGCCTCGGGGAATCTCGTCCGGATCGGAAAGCTATCTATCATCACCGCCTAGTTCAAAATATGCCCTGCACTGAGCAAAAGCATAATTTGAGGCTCAGAGGAAAGCAGATTTGAGGCCCATCCCACTGTGAAACTCGAAGTCCTAGGCACCTGGTCAATGGGACTACGCTGCAAGTTCAGGGGTATTCCAAAAGAACCTCCAGAAAAGACCGGCCAAAACTATAGAGAGAGATAAATCCGTCTTTATATAAGTTGGATGCAGCGTAGAATATCAAAACTCCGAGGGGGTGGCACCCCAGGCGGTAGGAGTTATTCAAACACCGTCCACCAAAAGGTCCGCCATGCTTCACCCCTCGGAGGATCCCACCCAGTTTCCTCCGTCAATTATCATCCTGTTAACTCATATAAGGCAGAAACCCTAATCCAGGCACAAGAAATTCCCAAAGAGGAGGGGGAAACTCCTCACTCGAAAATAAATATAAATAACATCATTTCTACTCCTCGAAAAATAGAAATACAGGTACGAAATTAAAAGAAAATATCTATTAGAAGAACATCCAATACTAGGGGGTAGGTTCCCTTTTGGCCTAATGGATAACTCCGACGGAACAAAGAGGGTCCCACTTAGGTTCTCGAAGGGCACACAAAGTAAGACCAGGAAAAAAACTCCAAACCATCTTCGCCGAAATAGGAGTGGTTGTCCTACGACTGAAAGACCAGTACAATGGCTACCTAACACTGTGTGATACGGAAAATGACATCGGCATTTTAATTAGCGAAAACGCTGCAAAGAAACTAAAGAAAATAGGGCTAGTTGACCATTTGAAGGCTGTCGCAATCAAAAAGTCAGTAATCTGCAGAAGACTTAACCCGTAGGTAGGTGATCATTCTGCAGACGAAATCAAAACGGAGATATAAAAATTCTAGAATAGGCCAAAATAGAAGAAATAATGAAAATTTAAAAAAACAAAACGGAGAGGAACACTCTTCCATATTTAAGGCAAAATTCAAGGACACTGAAATGGCGTCAAAAGCTGCCGAAAAAGGACTGCTCGCATTGTACACTAAGATAGCAACTGATCAGATAGAAAGAAACATTCGTCTCTCTCTTGGTCTGCTTCAAGTGCTACACCCTCAATGACCACATGACCCGAGACTGTACGTTGCAGGGTATGAAATGCTCGGAATGCTCAAGCACAGAGCATAGGTGGAAACATTGTAAAAACCAAGAAAAAAGTGCGCCAATTGTGGAGATCCACACCGCACCCTCTCAATGGAAGAAAGAAAAGTCTGCAATGTTAGAAGAGAAATAGAGAAAAAAAGACAACGACTTACGCAACGGCAAAGGCAAGGCCGTCACAGGAACAAAAACAATCGTGAATATAGAGAAAAATATGAGGCCAGATCTCATACTGTGCATTCTCCACACACATTTTGTGAACATGGCAAAACCGGTCTCATACTCGCAAGAACTAAATAAAGTGGTCACAAAAAATGACCTAAAACCTATGTGGTTTCCCGATAACCCGTTTTTCAGCGACTTGTACAGAATCTCAATGTCAAATGAACAGGAAACAAAAGAAACGACAGAAGAACAAATAGACACCGAAACTGAAATTAATAAAGAAGACTTGGAGGTCATAGAACAAATTAAACTGGTGAAAAAAAACTTAAAACGAAAAAGGAAAAGCAAAGACAAACATTACAGAAAAATTTAACTTTAAAATTTACGGAACTCACTCCTCACCACTCCCGTTAGTTCATGAACAAAAAGAAATTGTTGTAGGTCTGGCCAAAGGGAAATTTAAATGAGATTACGATCCTGAATATGATAAATCCGAGATTAATAATGCCCTTAAACAAGGACTCATAGAAATTTCAGGGAATTCATGCTTTAATCTCACTACTGACCAATTAAAGAAAAAAACGCCCAGGGCATATTAGATCACATTCGAACTCTGAGAAGAGCAAAAGCGGAAGACCCACCAAACGATAAAATGAATCCGAACATACAGTACCCAAAAAATCTTAAAATATTTACTCTAAATGTCAACGGATGGAGGGATAAAAACTCATAGATTGCAACATAATTAGGAAAATTGATCCAAATATAGTCATAATAAACGAACACGGTATGAACTTACAAACGGAACACACCGAAATCCCAAATTCCATAGATTTTGCCGCAAGCCATACTCATACACGATTTGATGGAACAGCCATGGGAATAAAAAAAGGAAATTTCTTACACCGAAATTATAGATCTGGAAGAGTCATATATAGTTATTAAGCTAGAAATGACAACAGGGTATCTGGTGGTAGCCGGGACATATCAATCCTCCCGGCGCTTGTACCTCCTGACTCCGAACTTCCTTCGGATCTTCCGCGGCCATCCTCATCGATCCTCCTAAGGGATCTCAATGCAAGATGCAGCTCTGCTGTATACACAATTGCCTTCAATAGAAATGGAAAAACCCTAGAACTACTCATGACGCGGCAGATGGTGCAAAGAGAGGGCTCTAATTTCCCCAAATTTGTAACAGACCGGTCTTCAACCACTCCAGACATAATATTGACTAACTCCAAATTCGCTTTCAACATCCACACCACTCCCAGCCCAGCAATACCTTCTGATCACATTGGACTCATTACGAAGATTTCAACCTCACTTATCCAAATTGAAATTCCCCAAAGAAAGGCATTATCAAATATCAACTAGACCGAGTATAAGAAGCATTTAGAAAATTACAGTATAACTTCGCTTGCAGAAAGTCCCTTAGAAGAAATCAACACGCACCTAAACAACATTACAAACCTTATCATAGAAGCCGACAGGCTATACGTCCCAAAATCTAATTCCAGAACAATCCCTGCTCCCCAATGGAACGATGAAATCCAAACAAAATGGAAGAAATTTATAACACGTTCGAAGAAATCAGTCGACATGGTTGCAGTAGAGAATGGTATGTACAATTAAGAGACTTCATAAATCAAGTAAACAATATAATCAGAATAAATATCAACATAGCATGAGACAATATCATTAGTTACATGGATATTGAAAGAAACCCAAGAAGTTTCTGGAACCAATACAAAAAACTTAAAAGTTCCATACCTAAAGACAAGAACTACCTGAAAGTGAGCGCAATCACAATGTATGAAAACAGAGAAATTGTAGAAAGATTTAGAAAGCATTGTTCTAGGATCTCTCTATTATGCCGGAAGAGAACAAAAACTACGATGTGGTCCATGAACAGCGCATAAGAGATGAGTTACAAGATAGGGAGCACGAACACTCAACCTTCCCACGGGTGGACGAATCCCGCAATCAAAGGAACGAGGAAGGCCCTTCACCCTAGTATAATTTAAAGCAGCTATAGCAACGTTTAAACAGAAAAACCCAGGCATCAGCGAGATCACTAAAAAAATATCACAAACGCGCCCGCTAATATCCACCAAGCACTCCGCAAAATCTTCAATGCATGCCTGAACAATGGGAATTTTCCACCAGCCTTGAAGACGGCGAGGATGAAATTCCTTCCAAAACCTGTAAAAAACAAGGGCCATATCGACAGTTATAGACCGATCTTGCTGTTGGAATTCATCGGCAAACTAATGGAGAAGCTACTCAATGAGAGAATAAAGACCTTCCTGGAAGAAAATAATATACAAAATGAACAACAACACGGATTCAGGAAAACACGAGGTACAGAGACAGCGCTGGCACTCATTACCGAGGAAATCACAGTAGATATAGCAAGAGGAGACAGAGTGGACTTGACACTCAGCGATGTCGCCAAAGCTTTCGACAAGTTATGGATGCCAGGCCTTAAAGTAAAATAAATCTAGCTCAGTCTCGAGAAAAACCTAAGCAGAATCTTGTGTTGCTATCTGGAAGACAGGAAGGCGAAAATCACCATCAACACCTACATTGGCAGTGCTCACTCTAAAAGCAGGGGTCGCGCAAGGTGGGTGACTTAACCTTACGTTGTACACAGGAACCTCCCTCAACCCTTAGAGGAAAGCACGATGCATATCTTACTGGCCGACGATGTCACGCAAATCATCGCCACTGAAAGACAAAACCCACAGTGAACTGCCAGAGAGATCATAAATATTAATGAATTCGAGAGGATACACAAAATAAAAACAAATAATAAAAAATTCAAAATCATACCAATTAAGAGAAGGAAGACGTACTGAGTCACCGCCAACAACATACACTACCCCTACAGTGAAGGGGCTTAAGATACTCGGCCTAAAATTTTCCAAAAACAGGTACAGTACCCATGTGAGCCAAAAAACTACACATACAAAAATGAGCCTTTCCTCTATATAAAGATTCAAAACCCGCTCTGAGGAAAACAAAAGAATATTATACCTAGCCCTAGTTCGTCCTATTTTAACGTACCCCGTCATCCTGATTAATACTTTATCCAAAATGCCAATGTTAAAATTTCAAGTAGTCCAAAGTTCCGCGACCAGATTTATAACCAACACCTCAAGACTGGAAGCAATACCATCAATAGAACTACATTGAAGAGCAAAGTTAAAACAAATCAATCAATTCCGTCACGAACGTGCCAAGAAAATATGTCACCAATTAGAGGAAGAACTCACAAATGAAACAATAAGTAAAGTTATTCCCACCAAAAAAGAAAACAGGAGACGACACTTTAAACAAAGGTTTAAAAGTAGTCGAAGAAATATACAGGATGAAATCGAGCCACTATACAGCTAGAATACCTGAGAAATACCCTAAAGGAATAATTAGCTTTTAAGAAAATAAATTAGTAACTTAATAATAGTGAAAATAAAATATAATTATAGATGTGTATATATGTATGTGTATGCATAATGAAAAAAAATTAAAAAATACTAAAAAAAATATATATGTATACATAAGTGGATATATTAAGGATATAAACATAATTTACATAAATATAATAAATAAGAGACAACACTCGAGAGTGCACCAAAAATATCATAAACTATCGAAAAGAAGTAAAACTTTATAAAGAGAAGAGAAAATAAAGGCTCGAACGCTTCCCTCGAAAGAGTAAACAATGAATAAATAACTATTTATGAAACCAATAAAACCAAAGATTCTTATGCTGTTAAAAGATAAATAAAAGTAAAATAAATCAAAATAAACCAACATAAAGCGATTGGAAGGCAACCTGGTACACACACACTCATCATCACACACATCATTGACATTATTACCCTATCATTATTACCACATCAATCATCTCTCCTTTTACACTATTATTTCTATCTATCCTATCGTATTCTCCCACATATTCACCACTTTTGATATACAAATCCCAATCCCCCTAGTCATATACCCGAAAGGCAAATGACGGCGTCTCTTGGCAGCATGCTTTCAATAGGTGCTTTACGGTAAGCACCGGTTCCTCAGAGACAGCTCTCCTGGATTGAGTCCAGCTTCCGCAAATTTAATTTGTTTGCTGATGCATAAAATCTTGTATACGTAGACTCGCTTTAAACGAACAAAGAAACAGTGGAAACTAACAGCGATAGCCTTATCAACACCCTTACAGCTGAAGGTCACGAAATAAAGACTCGAATGATACGGATATTGTTTACAGCTGAGGCATCGATCGAAAGATTATCAAAGTAACGACATGATTCTTTCAAATAATTTCAAGTTCGGATAGATCCTAAGATGGAGACAGAATTGGTCTACATTTGTCTGGTTCAAAGAAAAGCAAGATCTATGGTATTTGGTGTAAGGACATTTTTAAAAATCTATTTGTCGATTTCCCTCAAGGGCATAAGTTTCTTAATGGTAAAAGCACGAAAAAACAATGAACAGAGAATAAAATAAAATCAAGAAAAAAACATGACAACCAAATTTGAGCATCTGAAGAACGAAAGCTCAAGTGGCGGTTGTAGGCCCGCTTTCCAGCAAAGGAAGGAGTTCCTTGTGCTGCCAGTTTTCAAGGTGCCTCCCGAGAAGTATCCAAGATAGGGTGGGACGTGAGCTTGTGGAAAAGCAAGCTCTATCAGGGGGACATCTGGGGTGATTATCTCCAAGAGAAGCTTTCTAAATGAGCACGGATGGTAAATTGATCGTAATCTTTAAGGGCCAGGAGCAGAGGGGGCATTTATAGCCTGAGATTAGGAGAAATACCGGACGCACAGGGCCTCTCGTAAAGAAAGTCTGACTACAGCCTCAACATCGGAGGCGAGGATATAGCTCGCCTCAGTTCTTAAAATTTGTTTCAATAACACAATATTTTCATGTAAGATCTATGATCAGATTGCATAGAATTTCTTTTCATTTGACTTAACACGTCTGAAATAGCGATTCCTGTTCCTAAAGCAGTGTCGGTAGAAGTACTTCCTCGGCAGTGGCACGAATGCGTCCGTTAGAATTTTTTAAAAAATTAAAGGCACCTATCTGACGCATTTAATAATCTTTAATAGCCTATTTATATGCTACATTTAAAAAAAACATAAGAAGCCACTTAAAAGTGCAATTTAAAACGAGGAAGCCATCACGGAGGTTACCACTCTTGACTATTAGTCACCACGCCTGTGTTCTCAAAGCTTTCACAGTGCCTTGACTTTGTTGGTCGACTATTTTGAAACATAATCCATATAACGCTGGCTCTGAACCAGTGTACACGGATGGGTCCAATTGCCATGAGATCGTCGGCACTACAAAGTTGGCATCTCGGTCCCAATAAAAGAGATCAATAGATCGTCTACGTAGAGCGTAGGGAAAAAAACTTCTAGCTTTACCGGAATGATACCGTTGATGTTAATTAGAAATACTATGACACTGATGACACTTCCATGCGGGACGGCCTTTTTATCGCCCATTGGGTCAGAGATACCTCCCTACACACAGAGATAACCAACTGCGGAATCGAGGATTTCGCAGAATTTCATAAATCAAGACAGGGAGGCCTATCTCTCTTATATCGTGTAGAGAGTTTCCAGGATCACGCCTCTCCATGCGGTATCATAAGCATTCCTCATATCGAAAAACATTGGGGCATAGTGATATATACCAGGGCAAGCCCTGCAGATAGGCTTTTCGAGTAAAAACATGGAATCTGACCTGGAGTGGAACTTGAGGAAGCCGCAGTGTGAAGAAGAAAGGTGGCATCTGCTGTACAAGAAAAGTCTAATCTAACATTTACTAATTTTTAGATCATCAATCCTGCGTATAAGGCAGGTGCGGATCACTGGTGGACTACGGGGCTGAAACCCACCCCCGAAAAATTTTCAAACCATATATGTTTATATTGCTTTTTTAAGTCATATTTGTATTCTGCGATTAAGAAATAGTTATGTAATAGTATAGAATATATGTTGAAATAGTTATTTAAACCATTGCGATCGAATTCACCTTCAATCGCACCAGCCAGCGTAGAGAAATCTCTCCCCAGTTTGCGAAAAGCGAGCATAGTAGCCATTCGCAAGGAATCTGAGAGGTTAACATCTGAACAGATCCGGTTAAAAAGATCTAGCAAATTATAATGCGCGCTCACTTTGGTGTTGAACTATGGTATATCGGATATTGTACGGACCATTGATGATGTTAGCAAATGATGCAAGAAGTGAACTCCTGCCCACTAACCTAAAAGCTGTGTTTAAAGGCTTTCTGCTTATCAAGTAAAAGTTTAGTCGGTGGCTTTTATCTCCATTATGACGCGCATTAAGTTTTAGCGGAGCAGTAGCTTGGCTAGATAATGTAGAGAAAACGATGGCGAAAACCTACACTACGGAATTTTGGTACGAAAATGCGGTTTCGTTTTAATAGAGAAAGGGACACGTTTCCTGCGAGAACTTGCCCCGAATCCTCTGACTCGCTTACACACATCTGCAAGTGGAGTCTTCACCATTAATTGGGTACACGTATGACTGACATGAAGAGCGGGGGGCTTTTTTCAAAGTTTACTGTATCCTAACCCTAGCGGGACGAAATCATGAACGCTAAATAGTTCTAGCCGTGCCTAAACGCATGTAAGTATATCACAAAATGACAAGACGTTCTACAAAAAGTAGTTAGGATTAGGGCGATGAGATTCCAGAGAAAAGCTCAACGGTCTCATTCACTAACCTAAAGTCACCGACCTGATAGAAAATCATTTCTTGAAATGTGCCAAACTACACCAGCTCTGTACGCCAACGAGGCGAGTTTCAAGTTGCAGCTACCCAGAAAATATGTAGTTGAATAGGTAAGTAGTCACTTCCATAAGGATCATCGACCACCTGCCACACAATATCAGACTGTCCATCTTAGAACACAGGGAAAAATCAAGGCAAGAAAAAGAAGCGGTTCTGGGATAGTGATGCGTAAACTAGACATTTAGGACACCCATCTCTAGCTCCTCGATCATGTCGGCAAGGATCTGTTCCTTGAATTGATCCTGTAGTCCCCACTAAGGTTTTCTCTACCATTCGAATCTATGGTCAGGGTCAAGCGGCTAGGCAACCGTAGCACGAAACGGCAGAAGTTCCAGGCTTCGAAGTCGGCTGATGGTAGAATATACGCAGCAGTAACAATAAAACTTGAAATCTCCGCGGCCCCAATCCCGTAGTTGTGGGGTCGCAAAACTATTATAATCCGGGAGGCTGAACAAACAGCACGCGCCAAGCCAGCTCCCCTGCAATAAAAAGAGCTAAAGAGAAACGGGAGGAGATGAGTCTCTGCAGGTCTTCTCAGCTGTGCTGGATTAAATGGTATTTCCATTGAAGAAATATAGCCACCAGGCTTCGCTCCTGGGAGTAGATGTGTGACCTCTATTTGAATGGCCGTAAGCTAGCCAGGGAGAAAACTTTGGGCGCTGTCGCCTACGAAAACTTATAGGAGGGCGTCGCTCTTTTGGAGGGTACCTTGTCTCCAAGTTGCCCACTTTAGCCTGTGGCGGTGGCGTACGTGCCTAGGCTCCTTTGTTAATTCAGCCTCAGGACCAACTTCAAGGGGTTTACTGTCTCCTGTTATCTAAGGACAAGGTGGAAGCTCACGGTGGGTCTAGACCAAGGGAAGAAATAATAGCATCCTCAGTAAGTACAATACACTCATGGGAATTGTCGTGAGCTTCTCGGACGCAGAATTTCCATTACTGTAGGGTTTGAAGAATTATCAAGAGAGTCTACGCAAACGGTGGAGGCTCATGGCCATTTCTCCTTATGCGAAACCATCACACGCGTGAAGAGAAGACCTCAGGATTTATCTGAGGGTGAGTGTGAATCCTTTTTGCAGCCTCGCGAAAGTCGATCTGCAGCCAGAAAAGCCGGGCTTTCAGCTTAAGAAGAGACATGCCACATTTCTTTGAGTAAGTTGGGTGCAACTTTCCGCAATGACACGTTAAGGACTTATCTGTGCGGCTTTGAACTTACACAGACCTTTGGTAAACCCGAAGTTAGAGGTTAAATGAGTGATTTGTATGGCTAAAGCTGTGGGAAGTAGTAACACCTCTAGGATAGTGTTACGAATGCTTCCAAGCGGTAGCAATAACTCTCAGAACGACTGACTCAGGGAGCATGCCACAATCGAAAGTGACGAAAGTGCAGTGGTGGGTATTAAGCACCCTTCTTGTTTGCTAACATTACGCTCACCCTTGACTGTTCCTACTTCTGCCAGATTTTCGTTGATGTCCTTTACCGATTAATCCATGAGTTTCCTTACATAAACCACGCCTTTTATTAAAACTATATTAAAGTGCGGCGTTACTTACCTAGTGTCTCAAAAGCAATAATAATAATAGCCACGCTCGCAAGGGCCCGCCGCATTTGGCAGAAGTCTTCCATCTGAGAGCCTTTGGCTCTCTACCTATCAATCTAGCTAAATCTCCCCTTTGATGGAGCAAGTGGCCTTTAGACAACTTGCCTCCATAAGTGGAGCGAATAACTAAAACGAGCTGAAGACAACAGGCACAAAAACGCCAGTTCATTTCTGAATGAGGTGCGCGGAGAAATCGAGGTTCCACTCATTGCAGGTGTAACTTTGGTCTTTTTCTGGATCTCCCGGTCGAAGGTGCCTCTTGGCCGTACTTGCTGGCTTGGCCTGGTCGCTTGCCAAAAAGTATCAGACCCTTCCGTCCATGGAGCTCTTGCAAGGGGAGAGGAATCCCTTGTCCTCTATGTCATATTCTTCTTATGTCTTCTCCTCTTTGGCGAGGATGGTGATAAGTAATCCCGCTTTCTTCTCTCCTGATCGGGGAACAAAGGCTGCAAGGACTAGCCATGGGCCAGATCTTATATTTAGATTGAAAAAATATTTGGTGATAAGTGAACACTAGGCGCGAAAGGGGATCCTTCATGCCTTCCTCACTCTTCGGGGGCCGGTAACGCCTAAAGAGAGCTTTGTACATGGATTATCTCAGATTCGGTGTCTGGCACCGAACCAAGGTTCGCATCTTTGGAAGACCGTGCTATCTGGGTCAAATTCACCTCCGGAACCATCTCTAACTCACGAGGTGTCTTTAATTTTCTTTACCATAGGGCCTTTAACCCGCACGAATGTCAGTGGGGGAAGGCATGGTGACTCGTATTGCTAAGATAGGGAGCGGGAATGCCGGCGCCCATTAACGTGGCAAACCTCGATCACCTGGGAAATGCCCAGGTGAGGGTGACATTTCCTAGCTCTCTAAGAAGGCTATGGTGGGTAACTCGACGCAGACGGGAGTGGAAAGGACCGAAGCAGTGCTAATTGTATATTGCCAAGCGTGTCCCTGAGAAAGCACAGGTGTACCAGCTACAAAGGAAGAGTCGCCCGGAGGTAACTCGGCTAAAAGCTGCAAAGGAAAACCTCTGACGCCTGTAAAAAAGAAGGGAAGAATCATCCTCTCCTTGAAAGGGTTCTAGAAAAAGCAGAGACTTTTATCTAGGGGTGACTTTGAAAATGTAAAAAAGGAAGCTCTTCAACCACATTAGGTAGGTAAGAGGAGAGGTCCTCTAACTGTCAGAATGATGCTGTTTTTTAGCTCTTGTTGAAAAACCTGAAGAACTAGCGAACAAACAAAATTCCCTGACATTGTGGCCGCTAAAAAAAGAGGTTAGGGGGCTATATCTCGCATCGAACCACTCCCGACTTTCCCATCTCGGATTTTCGGACTTTTAAATGGTCCAACCTAAGTGCGTTTAAGAATGATGTTCACAATCTAAGACAGTATCACACACCAACAACAAATTACCCAGTGGCTGTTCCTTCCCTAAAATATCACAGCTTTCAACTGTACAGTAGATAGGCAGGGCAACAAGGTGTGTATCCTTAGTAGGACATAATTATCCTCGACCTGATTGCCTTGATCTGAAGATTAGATGAGGCTGACTAAGAGACAGCTCCCGTGACTTTAAGTTTGCTTGGAAGCCAATAAGGCAGTAAATTCCGCCTGCCACAAACATTACAGACTTATGCACTAGAGAACGGCCACTGAGAATTTGTCAGACCATTACTCGCAGGGAAGAGGTGATTGGGGTAGAACCGATATTTCCATTATTTGGGCCACAATGCTCAGGTCCCTTTATGACCAGGCATCTTGAAACCTGCAAGCGTAAAACCGCTCTGTTTATATAAGTTTCAAAGCCTCTCTTCTGATACGGCATGAGGAATCTGATCAGATCCTTAAAGCTAGACAGAGTGTTGAGTGGATAGTTGAAGAGAATAAGGAGAAGGAGGGCGAAAGAAACACACCAACTTCCCCAGGCACCACCTAAGAGTTAGATTCAACCTAAGTTCGGAACGTCCCTAATTTTCACTATTTTCTGGGGAGAACAGTTCGTCCTGAATCAAGTGTAAGTAGACAACTGTTTAGGGCATAGTTATAAATATAAAAGTAGCGCTGAGAGTTTGGTAAAAGCGCCTCAAAGAATTTCTAGGCCCACATCAAGCTACACAGAGTGCTCCCCTACTTGGCTGGAAATTAAAAGTTCAGCTGATGACTTACTCTGACATATGTCCCTGATAATTTCACCCAGTATCTTTTTAAAAGAAAATTTCATAAGTTTCTTGATTTTCACTGGTAGTTTGCTATTCAAATGAAAAAGATAATGTAATTTTCAACCTAGAAAAATTGCTATAAATTTTGCCACTGCATCTAAAATATATTAGTTCGTCCTATTAGTAATGCGGTATTTTTCATGTTTATTATTATTTAATGAATAAACAAATAATGAAGTTATATTTAAATTAATATTTATTTATTAATTTAATACAATTCTCACCGGTTTCAACCATGAGTCTATATTTTACTACTAACTTTTCAATACCATATTTATAAAAATCACTTGAATTTGAATTAAAAAACATGCTTACAGTTGTTTCGACCTTTTGATTTGTTGCCCTGTTCATTCTCCTCAAGTGAACGGAAGTCGGCTGAGTATAGAGTAGGAGATTTTAGTTTAAATTCGAATTTGTTGAGGTTTTTATATTATCTCTTGGTTGATGCTTGCAGTTTTCTTAAGTGCTGCTTGTAATTGCTCCATCTGAAAGGGTAAACCTCAGAGGTGTCTATCAGCTTGTACAAAAGCAAATAATTTTTTGGATTTATAGTGCCCTTGTTCAGGTCGCTTCTCCGTTCGCATCTGGAGTATTTGATTCAGTCATGTTCCCATTTTCTTTTAAAGGATATAAAAAGATTGTAGAAAATCCAGGATAGGACCAATAAGATGATTTCTAAACTTCGACATAAATCATAGGAAGATAGATTAAAGGACAGGTTTATCATCTCTAAAAACGCATAGATTGGCAGGTGAAGAGAACCAGGATTTTATTAGTGGAAAACGATTTTTAAGGGGTATTTATTCCGCCTTGTTTTTTTCCGTTTCCGCCAGATCCCCACTCCACTCATTACATCGCTAAAGGAGGCAAGAATATTTTAAAACACTCCTAAGATGATCAAATAAGATCGAAAGCTTGGCAATTTTTTTGGTTTTTAACAAACACATTCATTTAAAAAGAGATGAATACTAGACAAGTAACCCGTCATCTACAAGATGGAATAAAAAAGATAGTTAGAAGAAGAGAAAGTTGCCAAACGAAATTAATTAATGCTAAATAAACAAAGGTCTTCAACAAAATCTCCATATATATATATATATATATATATATATATATATATATATATATAAATATATATGTCCTTTTGAAAAAGGACAGAAGATGGTAATTATACAACAGGTTCAGGGTTTTTTTCCTATGTAAAACGATGTTTGTGCGTATTAAAATAGATTCATGTTATTTTTATCGAAGGAATGAAATATACTTGTATGACATTTATACTTCCAAGGCTTTCTAAATGAATTAAGGACACACATACTCTCCATTGATTAAGAAGAATACCAATTTTCAATAGTCTTTTCTCGTTTCATCTCAATGGGAGTATTTCCTTACGATATCTTCTAAAGACGCAGGATATTTATGTACAAAAGAATGAATGAATGCGCTCAAGGAAGATTATTGTTGCCGTCTTCGACTCATTTAGAAAGCTATTCCTTTTGTCAATGACAGCAAATAATGCTTATGATGCATCCACGAAGGACCTTGATATCTAAAAGAGATTAATGGCAAAGTCTAGCTTGAAGATATTTTATTATTTCTTGAGGGAGGGTGATGAAAAAGTAGAGAAGACGCTAATTTTCTTAATGTTGCTATTGTTTAAAAGCCTATATTTGTGCTATTGACTACATACATTTTATAAATGAGTAAAAAGCGAAAAAAGGAAAGAAAATAATAGGTGCAAAAATATATAATACTGATGAATTTAGAGAAAAATGCGTAAAGAAAAGTGATCTAAGACCAAATTACTCAATAATTCTGCCATGAAACTAAACTTTAAATCAATTTAATTGCTGATTAATTTCGAAAAAGAAATCCAATTTAATATACGAATATAAAAGCTATACAAACCATTTATTTTGAAACTTGTTTTTAAAAAATCGCTGTAAAACAAACAAGAATATTCCAAATAGATATTTTAGATGAAGAGGGTTTAGAAAGAGGTCTGTGGAGAAGCTTAGACGGTTAGAATCTAAAAAAGTACTGAACTATCCTGTTAAGACTTTAATAATTTTCAAAATGTTATATTACTTGTGGCATTGTCAAATGAAGCATTAAACCTTTAATTCATAAACGATAGCGAGAGCAGCTTAAAGAACGAGATACAATAATAGTTATAAAAACAATCTTTACGGGAAAACAGCTAAGCAACGGAAAAATACAATAAGATGTTTCAAGGTAGATATTCTTTGGCTCCCAAGATGGTTGTCTGACAAAAAGATATATGGAAGTTGTTAGCCACTAGTAAATTAGCATCTGTGTTTATGCGTCAAAACAAGTGATTCTCAACGCAAGTTTTAATGATGTGCACATAATAAAAAACAAGCTGCTTTAAATCGGAAATGTGATATTTCGACAAAAGATTTCTTAGGCCAAAGTAGTCAGTCTATATAATAAAATATTACCTTAACTAAAACTAAAATTCAAATTTAGTTATTTTATAGAAAAAACTCGAAAATAACAAATCGAAGAATTTTTATTATAGATGGTGTAAATAATATATCTATTAAATTAAATATAATTATGGCCTTTTGAGCAAGGAATAAATGGTGGGGTTTGAGTCTAATGAAGGATTAATAAATCTGATAACAATCTTTGCATTATTGACCACTTCTTACCACCTTCGGTAAATTGCTGATTTTGACCCAGCTTCAATTATATTCTGTCATGACTTTTCGGTAGCCTTCGATAATGTCAATCACATTGTACTAATTCCTCTTATAAAAAAAAATACCTAAATTGCTCTTGACTGGCCTCCGTCCTTCTTCTTTTTCCCATCTCAATCTCTTCACACTAGATATAAATATTCGGGTTTCTTACAATATTCTTTAATGAGAATGAGTTCATCAGGTTCTCTTGAACATCTCTTTGAGACATCTCCAATTAAACGTCAGTGCCAATGGTTGTAGGCCTTCCAACGTTACTCGTTATAGAATTATTGCATTTTCTATAAAACACTTTCAATCAAATATCAATCTGTCTACAAAACACATTGAAATTGGTCCCTTACTAGTTGAGAAATAAATTAAGCAAATTTAAATAAACATGTAGCAAACAAACCTCCTAATGCCTCTAAAATTTTAGCTGAAAATAAATGGTCCATGAACTACATATGACAAAATGATGAGGTATTAGGTAGGTGTAGGAATAATTTCTAGAGCAGGTATATGTCTTAGAACTTTAGAGACTGCGATGTACACTTTTGCTAACTCCCTTCTAACTTAATCTCTTGATTTCTCGCTTTTAATCATTCTACATATTAAAACATGTGCAACCTGTGTTTTTATTCACCATAGACTTATTTCCTATGCAACAGCATTGATTTGGAATCTTAAAAAGCTATTCATCCGGGGGTTTTTAATTTAAGTTTATTTATCTAGCCTACATAGTTTTAAATTCCAACTCATACGACCTTAATTCCTCACTGAACTAAGCCAGAAGAAACGAGAGCTGTTGTGTTTAACTCTTGGCTCCATTAATTTTGTGTATAATGTATATGTTTAGGGTGACCGTAGCTTCCTACTCAACGAACCTAGGATATCGAGCAAACTGGCGTTCCCTAAGCGATCGTTCTTCTCTTAGTCCGCTCATGACCATCTTGAAACCCATCTTTTCCTTTTTTTCTTTCTAATATATGTATTATAGCCCAGCATAAAATATCAGCGGACACATCAGAACTTTTAGGAAATTAGATAACTACAGGGTCGTAAATTTTATTTGGATATAAATATTAATTTAACAGTAAAATAGGAAGGAACCTAGGATATCGAGAAAACTGGCGTTCCCTAAGCGATCGTTCTTCTCTTAGTCCGCTCATGACCATCTTGAAACCCATCTTCTCCTTTTTTCTTTCTAATATATGTATTACAGCCCAGCATAAAATACCAGCGGACACATCAGAACTTTTAGGAAATTAGATAACTACAGGGTCGTAAATTTTATTTGGATATAAATATTAATTTGACAGTAAAATAGGAAGGAATATATAGCAATATTTTATGTAAATGCCACAAAAATCAAAGAGAATGAAAAAAATATGCCAAAACGTAACATCAGCAATATAAAACAGATAATCAAATGAAGCTCTGTGAAAATTAAAGAACCATCAAATTGATACAGGAGGCTAGCTCAGTAGCAGGTCCATTTCCAGTGATTATAATAACATTTATTCTTTGAGTCATGGTCTCAACGAGGGTCCAACATCTGAGGGTTGTGATGCTAGTTCAAAATACATTCTTAACATTTCTCTAGAAGTTTCGGGCTGCGAAATGCATGTATAAAGTCTCAGGGCAGCTTGGTATGTTTGCAAATTCATAGTGTCATTACAAACGGTAAAACGACTTACCACGGAACATGACAGGCAGCCCTATAACATTATAGAGCAGCTACCCTGTTTTACTGTTAATACAATGACCTCTCGATTCCACTGTTCCTCTCGCCTCCTGCGTAGTATAACATTTTCTGTCGTCGGGAACAACTGGACCGTGGAATCTCCGGACCATACGACACGTCCCCACTAACGCATGGTCCAAGTCCGAAGATCACGTGCCCAAGCTACTAGACATCGGTTCTGCTGTAGGTTGATCAGCAGCTTTATGCAAGCTTTACATGAATTCAAGGCTTGTGCAAGCAGTCTCTGAAGAAATGTTCTGATGGATGCATTAAACTAACCACCTTCTGCCGAATAATTGTGCAACTGAACTTCTGTTTTCTTAACACACGAAGAGTCTTGCGACGCATTGATATAACATCACGTTGCATGGTGACACTGATTCATCCAGAACTAGTTCGGTGATTGATATTCTCCCTTTCTCGTAGCCTCATCGACACTTATGTAACACAAGAATATGATCAACCAATCGTCAGCCAATTTATCGAAAGCTGAGAATTTCCTATTGGAACATATTTATCAGACTTCTTTCTTCTACTGAATTATTACCTAATTTCGCAACTTACATATGATTATCAGAATATATCAAAATAGAATATCATATTAATCAACATGGATAAATATGATGGATTTTAGGAAGATATATTGAGTATAGTAAACTGGATACTTATATCATGATTTCATACATTTGAGCATCGAAAATTTAGATATTGGCCAAATATTTATGAAGAATTGTTACTCTCACTTTTCTTTCCAGATACATTGGACACCTGCATGCAAACATACTCTAAAATGTTCTTAGACACACACAAGAAATATGGAAAATTCCATTGTCTGAAAGCTTTTGTGGCGCAGCTATAGATAAGCACTCTGTGATCACCCATAGATAAAAAAAAACGCAATATAACCTATCTTATTATATATTATGACAATTTTACTTTTATATAAAAAAAACCCCAAAAGTTCGTGTTTTTTTCATCAAATTATGGGAAAAAATACTCTTATTTTTATTTAGATAATTTACTCTTATGTTAAATCAGGATACCTTTACCCTAAGGAATATCCACTCTACTATAAAGTGTCATCAATCTTATTTATGTTATTTTTAATATATGTAATATCTTATTCTTGTTTTTCTAATTGATCCCTTTTCTCTCCTTTCAGTCTCTATTTCTCTTTTTCCCTCTCCGAAACTCTCACATAAAGGTATACATATCATAAATGCACCTACGTCAAGAGCAGACGATGCGATAATTTTTTCGTGTAAACATTATTGCGCTCTGCTATTGCATTAAATTTTATGTTAAATTTATTTTACATTACAAGTCGCGTTATTTTCCGTCCAACACTGTTGATATACCATTATCCGCGCAAGTCTCGTGGAAAGCGTTTATGGAATCAATAAATTGGTGGTGACAGGTCGGCCACAAAAAATTCTCTTTTTATACAAATGTATCGTAAAGACATTCATTTTTTCATTGCTAGGTTTTGAATTTGGGTCTCTGTGATTTTTGCCCTTTCTATTGATTTCATTATGGAATTAGCCAGCATTTAAATTCTGCGTAGAATTTAAATTTAAATGGTAATGAAAGTTTATATGAATATTTGCGTGATTTCATATATTTGTTTACATGAGTCTGTCTTTTTTAAATGTATATGATACTCAAGTTGCTTTTCTTTCACCCAATGTTTGCATGAGACCCCTTTGAATATGGATCCGATCGCTAATTTTGAGAGTACCAATAGGTATTTACATAAAGATATCACGTTTATGTTTGGTTTCTACTTGTTTGTTGGGTTAAATATCTGTTGGTCTACGTGAGTGATTACATTTATGCTTTCAGGGGATCGAAACTGAAAATGTGTGTGTTCGAGAACCTTTGTTCATTTATGAGAGTACTATAATAAGTGTGCATTTGCAAACCTACTACTCTCTCCTAAATTTCCAACAAAAATCAATTTAATCCCTTTTATTTTTATGCCCTTTCTTCTCTGTTTTGGAGCTACAATGTTTCTCAAATCTTTTGATCGCACACAAATTTGATCTCGCCTCATCTGGTGCTGTATTTAAAACTCGCTTTACTATGGAGTCTTGCTCTAACTGCATCATAAAATTCTGCTCCTGAATATAATGCAACCCAAAGACTCAATTATATCATTGATTGATTGCTACTAAAACTACTACAGCAATTTAACTTTTAAGAGGACGATAAGAAGACGAAGTTTGAGTAGGTTCTTTAATTGAAGAACCCATCTGCGATTATTAGCAACGATATAGTCGCCCAAAATTACAAATTAGAATTATTTTTAAAATAATTATAATTTGTAATTTTTAAATCTAAAAAATACTAAGGCTATAAAAAAACGAAAACTACATGTTCATTCTAAGTCCTGAACATGCACTAATAAATTTCGCAAAGGCCACATACAATAGAGCAGGTCAGACTCCTCTAAACCTATCCCGTGTAAAGGTGACAAGTGGTAGCGAGGCCGCAAAGATCCATTGTCTGGAAGATTCTACAAAGTGTGCAGGAGAGGGTGGAGGACCAAGCGTTCTTCCAAAAAAGGTTCAATAGAAAGATCAATTATATGATGCTGGGTCGCAAGATTATGCCAGATTCGGAGGAATCAGAAAATGACTTGAAGACGTCAAACTATTGTGAGAGAGTTGGTTGGCGCAATGGCGTCCAACCTTAGATTCCTGTCGATGGTCTTCCATCCCGTATTCGATGAAACCTGAAGGGATGACCTGATTCATTCCATGTAGGCACTGGGAATGAGTGAAACGTTGGCCCAGTTGCACAGTAAATGAACACGTTTTTCGACCTTCGTAGCGCGCGCAAGAGCATTCTTCTAGATATGTTCAGGAACAGAGAATAAGAAAATCTCGACATTTTCCCGGGTCGCGTCATGCGTGATATCACAGATACGGAAAAATAGGGAGTTTATTCTTTTCACATAGCGCCCATGTAGAGACTAGCATAAAGGTCATAAGTGGCCGTATTCAATTTTACTATATTTTTAGGCTACATTGAAAACGATAATACAACAAAACATAAAAAAACAAAACAACTAAAAACATACAAACAAAAGGATAAGCAAGTAGAAGAATCAGGAACGCTCCGGCGTTGGGTGCAAGCAAGGTTCCTCCCTGCACCGAAGGACGGGACAGACACTAAAGAACCAAATGAAATGGAGTAGGTCATCCGCCAACAAGAAGTCAGAGAATTAACAAATGTGTGTGCACGAGCCCGTTCAGAATACTAGGGAAAAGCGGTAGCCCGACGCTTTTTCCATTATCAGGGATAAGTATCGTTCACGAAGATATATTAGACTAGGACATTCAACAATAATGTTGGAAAGTACCTGAGCTCAGTGCCCCCCCTCCCCATGGGCTCCTCTCGAGCAGCCGAATATTTGGATGGCAGATCTACCCAGAATTGTTGTCGGTCGTGTGCGGCCGAGTGCGCATACTTTAATTTATCTTTCATGCCCATTATTTTATTCTTGATTTATCTATCATGTCCAGCATTTTATTTGTGTTTATTAGGTAGTAAAGTTTATTTTGTCCCGCCTAGTTTGATAGACAAAACCTTCTAGATAGTTGAATTAACTTTGCCAAGTACAATAATTCAGTCTTAGAGATTTCTGGAAACCTAAAGTTCAATTGCATTATTCGAGGCAAGGCTTGAATGCAGAGATGCCCTGGGTGTTGTCCGTCAACCGTTTTAAGACTCGAAAGCAAACGAAGGTCAGAAGATCTAAGCTGACCTACGACATAATATATATATTAGGGTAGTGTCAGGTTATATGGGGTTTGGTTTTGGCTCTCAGAAAACTGTGGAGAAACAATTTACTTACATAAGCTACTTACAATAAAATTTTGTTTGCTTTATTTCATGGACTTTTTTAATTTATTTTAAATAATTTTTTGTTATTTCTTTTTGTGACTGTGTTTCACTAATTTTCCCCAGCAAAATTTGTGTTCTTTTAGTCCCCTCATACTCTGCTATATTTAAAAGATTCAGTAGGAATTGCATTTTGGTTTGTTTTTGTTTTTGGCGTACTTTAATGGGTAAGGCGCCCAGGCCATATCGTCTCAATCACAGGAAAGTAAAAATAAGGAGATTGTGCTAAACTCTCCACTTCTGTCAAAGAAATTATTCCGAGTGAGCGAACGGAATAAAATTCGAATCGTGCAAATATTTAGTTGTTTTTTTGTTTTTTTCGTTTGTAATGCTTTTTCGGGTTAAGCAAAATCCCCTTGCCCTTCCATGTGTTTTTGAGAAATTAATATAAGTGAATTACGATTAAATTGGGTTCGAAAACCCTACTTCGTTCTTTTTTGGGTTTTTTTTTTATATTTGTGCATAAAAGTTTTTTAACACGTCACCATGTCTGCTTTAGAAGATTTCAAAGCAAAGGGTGAGTATCTCGGATTTAATGGGTACATCCAATACGGAGAGAGAGTAAAAAGTGTGAAAAGAAAGGAAATAGAAAAAAAAGAACGTGAAAAAAGAAGGGAAAGAGAAGTGAAAAAGAGAGAAAGAACGTAAAGAAAGAAGAGAAAGGAAGAGAGAAATTCGTTTGCACGAGCTGGAAATGATCAGGGCCAAAAGCGAAACAACTTCAATTACGTCTAGGACCGAAGTGCAACCAACTGCGTCCATTAAGTTGCCTGATTTCAAGAAAGGAGAAGATTTCGGATCATACCTCACTTACTTCGAGAAAATGTCTGAGGTAAATCATTGGTATAATAGAACCGACGGCGTAGGCAAGTTGTTGCTTTTACTAAATACCCACCTCGGGGATATTTTCATCTCGCTCCCATCAGAAGCAACAATCGATTATTCCAGGTTAAAGCCGAATTGCTTGAGGACTATAACGTGACTTTGGACTTTTATCGTGCAAAGTTCCGGGACTGTTGCATCTAACCTCATCAAACGTTTCGATAGTTTAGATTTCCCTTGCAGTATATTTGATATATTTGGTCGACGCGTCCAAAATTACCCAAGAATATGATGCTTTGGTTCACTTTGTCTTTAAAGACGACGTCTTGGCCTCACCTCCCTCGAAGATCAGATTCTTTGTAAAAAACCGGAAGTGCCTAGAAATTTAAATAGGGTATCACGGAAGCAGATGTATATCCTGCTAGCCATAACTGCTATCAAAAGGAAGGAAAGAAGACTGAACCGAACTCCCCCAAAGCAAAGGCTCGTAAGGCCAAATTCATCCCCTACAACAGTGATAAATTCGTCAAAATCACTGGCCCGTTTAAGCCGAAACCCTTTTCCATGCCAGACAAACGTGAGGTCAAACCCCTCTCCTCTAATCCAAACGCTTCGTCTTTCTCCAGGAAAACTGTCGTCTATTACTCTTGTGGAGTAGACGGTCATATGAGAACCAATTTTCCTCAGAATTCTCAGCTTAGAACCGGCTATCCCAACAAAGTGAACAATATAGGAGCCACGCCTGTTCAGCCGCCGTTGTATCCAGACGCACACCTTTCTTTAAGCAAACCAAGTCCGGCCGGCCACCAGGTAAACTTTCTGTTTGACAAAAGCACTCCTGGTTGTCTCAAATTTGAAAATGGAGGGAGAAACGGGTACGGGATCACAACTCTCGTGCGCGACACAGGGTGCACCTGTATTGTTATATCTGACATGCTACTTCCACCGGAAGCCCGGCACCATGACAAGTTTGCAACAGTGCCCGATTACCTCGGGGCGCGTTAACAGATTCCTCATTGTGAAATGCTAAATCAATGCGCCTACTTCACTTGCTGGGCTAAGGTCTTCGCAGCGCGCATCAAGTTCTGTGTTGCTTTAATTGGCCAGAGTCGGTGGGTATCAGCCCCTTCCGTGGCTCCAATCCTGACCAACAGACATCAAACAATTGAAGACTCGGAATCCACAGCAGCTCTGAAAACCCCTGGCGCTTCAGATTGCCCAAATGTCATGAACGAGGATTTTAGGAAAAACCAGAAAGATTGTGAATCTCTCCGCTTCTTATGGATAAAATCGCAACAAGATTTACACCTTCATTGTTAAGGATGACCTACTTTTACGCTTGTGCTCAGCAGACAGTGGCACAAAGTTCCAAGTATTATGACTGTGACGCTCCTACATCACAACCATTCTTCGAATCACCCACGATAGTCTCTTCTCTGATCATTTTAGCCACACTAAGATGGCACAACGGGTATTTAAATATTTCTATTGGCCAAGTATATCGGACGAAATCCTCGTTATTGTCATTGGTGTGACATCTGCCAAAAAGCCGCAATTAGAGAGCAAGTCAAGCATTGCCTCTTACAGAGAAGCCCATTAAACTACGACTCACTCACTTTTAACGATTCACTCGCGAAGATCTTAACGGTGAATTCGCAAGAGTTTATGTAGTCTTGAGTTGAACTGGTCAACAGATTATCTGTTGACAACTTCAGTCGGAAGTGCGTTCCAACTCCTACAGATACTGTATGTGAAGAATTTCCCACACAGATCACGGTGGTATCGCTTCAGTCCAAGTTTGTACCCGTGATTTCTTGTTCTCCCCTCGCTGAGCTGGAAAATATCCCCGTAGTCTATTCTGTCGAAGACTCTAAGTATTATAAGCACTTTGATAAGCTAAACACGTAAGTTTTATGTCTGATAGAGGGAATCAGTTTGGTTGCCCTAGCTTGCATGCGTTCCAATCTTGTGATGTCCTTTCTAAATAAAAAACTCCAAAATAATTGTACGGCATACTCCAGGTGCGTTGAGACGAGGGAGTTGTACAGACACAGTACTATCTCCTTGTTCCGATATCCAAACTGTCGCTTGAAAAAACCTCTGACAGCCTTTGGGCTTTCTTCTCCACCTCAATACACTGTTTTGAGAACTTAAAAGCACTAGTGATTGTTACACCCAAGTCCTTATCTGTGTCGGTAGATTCAATAACACTGCACTTAAGGATGTAATGAGATTACGGGTTTCAGTGGTCGATATGCATTACTTTGAATTTGTTCACGTAAAAGGCATTTGCCAGGTGTCCGACCACTCCCCAATCTTCCCAAGATCTTCCTGCAGGTGGGCAGTATTTCCATCCTTTGCAACGTTCATACTAAGCTTGGTATCGTCTGCAAATTTGGAAATCTTGGCATCCATGTTACCGTCCATGTCGTTGACGTAGATCATGAGCCGTAGTGGTCCAAGGAAAAAAGCTTGAGGCACCTCGCTAGTAGCGGGCAACCACTCAGAAGCTTGTCCACTCACCACCACCCGTTGCCGTCTGCCACTTAGCCAGTTCTGTATCCAGCCTGCTACTTTTCCGTCCATGCCCAGCGCTGACTTTCCGGACAAGGCGGCGGTGTGGTACCTTATCAAAGGCTTTCTGAATGTCTAAGTACACCACATCCACCGCCTTGTCCCTATCGTGCTCACTGAAAACGAAGTGGGAGAACTCCATAAGGTTCGTCAGGCATGACCGTTACCTTCGGAAGCCATGCTGGGAACTCCTCAGTAGCAGGTTTGACTCTAAATACGACGTCACTTTGTCCACCATGATGCTATCCATAAGTTTATCGACTATCGAAGTCAGACTGATAGGTCGGTAGTTCGACGGTTGGCTACGGTCTTCTTTCTTGAAGATAGGAGTCTCCTCCGCTTCACTCCAGTCTCTAGGAACGCATTCGGTACGGATTGACATGTAGAAGATTGCGCTCACGTGTCGTGATACTTGATCGCGCACTTCTTTTAACACTTTAGGAAGAAAGTCATTCGGGCCAGGTGACTTTTTCGTCATTAGGTCAGTGATCTTCTTTTTAATTTCACTTTCGGTGAACTTCATATCCTCCAACTTTTGGCCAGAGTAGAAATCCGTTGTCTGGGGAAAGGGACCACACTCTTCAGTAAACACTGAAGAGAAGTAGTCGTTGAGGAGATTAGCATTTTCTGCATCTAAGTGCTTTAATTTTCCCTCCTTATTCCTAAAAGGGCCAATCGTTCGACGGATTGGTTTATGGCTGTTTGAATGTCAGCTGAGATCTTCGATTGCCGGTACACATTTCTTTTCTCCCTAAGCAGTTTGCAGATTTCTTGATTAAACCACTTTGGTTGAACAGAAGACCAACGGGGGCATCTCAATAGGATGAAACGCGATTGAAGGCTCAGAAATGTGGTTTTGAAACTGTTCCAAGAGTCTTGAACAGCCTCGCACATTTCTAGCCTCGCTTCAGTGAGTCCAGCACGAAGACCTGCAAAGTCTGCTCTTCTCAAATCAAGTTTCCGTGATTTACTAGTTGCAGGCTCTACCTTAAGGACTTTGACTATAAATCTAATTAGTCGGTGGTCACTGACACCGAGATCTTCGCCAACAGAAAGGTTCTCAATGATGTCATACTCAGAGGTGAAAACCAAGTCAAGGATATTTTCTCCTCTCGTTGGCTCTCTTACCCATTGAGTCAGGAACTCGTTTTTCGCAAACCCTAGGAGTAGTGCGTTCTGGTCACAGGGTTCTCTGGTTTCCCAGTCAACTTGTGTGTTGAAATCGCCCATGAGAATATACACACTGTCTTTTACAAGTTCGCCCAGCAGCTAGTACAGACTGCTGTCCTGTTCTAAGAGTTAGGCAGGGAGGCTGTAAATCACCAGGGTCCTGTATCTGGCAGGACCTATCTTTAGGTCAACACCTAGTAGTGTTCACTCAACAGCTAGGACAGACTCCTGTCCTGTTCTAAGAGTTGGGCAAGGGATCTGTAAATCAGCAGGGTTCTGTATCTGGCAGTACCTATCTCTAGGTCAACACCTAGTAGTTCATTGTCGGATACGATGTTGTAATCCGTCGAGTTGAGAGTATCCATGACATATAACATCAGTCCGCCACCCTCTGTCAAATCTTTCAGGAAGAGCTGGTAACCAAGAATCGTTAATTCACCTTCAAAATCGCAGGGGATGCAAACCTCGTGATTGGGAATCGCCCACAAGGGTAACCGTCGGACATTTCCCTGCAGAGGTATGACGCTTTCCTTCCGGAAGCGAACTCTCTGTTCCCTCTTTCTTCTCTATCTTTTTTTTCTTGCACTTCTTTTTCTTCTTTTTTTTTTTTATTGATCTTTTCCCCCCTATCTTCCTTTGTTATATACTCTTCTGTTTCTACCTTTTCTTCTTCTGCTTCTATTTTATTTCCTGTATCAACTTTCTCCCCTTACTTCTTCTTTCCCTTCTTTTTCTTTTTCTTTGCTGGTTTATTCAAGGTAGCATGCGGACCTAGCTCATAGGGGTAATACTGAAGATGCAGTGTTTACTAGAGGGCTTGAGGTTAGCTCTGCTATCCTGACCTCGAGCATGAAAATCAGTCCGGCGTGTTCAAATTCCAGGCTTTTTATTTTCTCCTCCAACTTCCTAGACCTCTCCTCGGAAGCCCTGCATATTTATTTTAACTGCTTAATTTGGCCGTTTAGAATGCAGTCGGTGAAGGAACTTGCCGGGTGGCATTGTGAATAACACCACTCCGGAAAGTCCACGCGTCACTTATCTATCTGGCATATTGCGCACGTGTATTTGAGTTCTCGTGGTCCTTTCTTGCCGGTCATTTTGAACACTTTATGACAGTAGAAAATCTGGGACCAATCAGTAAATAAAAAAGGGGGTGGCGATTTTGCCCTGCGTGAGTCGCTCACGCATAGCCTTTGGAGACTTTTTGGATCTCTCAGAAAGCACGCTCCATGTGCTGCTGTTCATCTGACCAAGTCGTCAAACCTCGGCGTGCCGTGGCTCCCAACCAAGCCGCAGTGACGATCCCCAAAGGGGCCATCGATTTCTCACCAGGTGAACAACGGAGCACGCCCCGTACTAAACTCCTACTATGTAGTTCCATTCACGACGGAGCAGGGTTAAATGGATATCCTGCCACACCAAGAGACTCACCCTGAGGCTTTTTATTGGCCTGGCAACCAACCTGAAAACAAAGGACGGTCACTTCGGACCGATGTTACCAGAGGCACCCGTCAACGGTCACTGGGACTGGTCAAAAATTACGCGCCAGGGAAGGGGTTAAAGGGGCACTGCCCTCATCCCATTCCTCGTGCCCCAACACCTAGGAGACTTCTAGTACTAGTCTCTCGCAATCAGTGAGTGTCAATTCTCGTTGCTTATAGAGGTTCCAAAGCCTCTCTTCTGACGCATGAGGTAGCTGCCGTGTCCTTATATGTGGATTAAAGGGTAAGAGTGACACGATAGCAGCAGGGTTTTTTTCTTTTTATAAAGTGGAAGAGATAGGATAAACGTAAAAAAAGGAGTAGGATAGCGTAGAAAAAGAAAGGAAGGACGCACTTAGTTTGGAACCTGGTTTCCGACCAAATCGACGAGGGAAACCTTACCAGGGGTGCCCAGACGAGAGGTACCCCGCCGACATAGCTCGAAAAGTCAAAACTACACACAAGCTCTCTTCCTATGAAAAGGGGGCGTCACCTCCCCCTCTACTTTCTCTTAAGAGAGAGAGAGAGCTACAAGGAGCTACAAGGAAAATTAGTACCCTAGAAGACCTTACGATCCATACAAGGAGGATACTCTTGGCATAGTCATTTAAGGTGTCCGTTGGAAACCTCGAACATCACTCGCGAGAAACTTACCGGTGATTTCGCAAAAATCTATGTAGTCTTGACTTGAACTAGTCAACAGGTTCACTGTTGACAACTTCCTTCGGAAGTGCGTTTCAACTACCTCATATACTGTATGTGAATAATTTCCCACACAGATCACGGTGGTATCGCTTCAGTCCAAGTTTGTAGCCGTGATTTCCTGTTCTTCCCTCGCTAAGCTGGAAAATATCCCCGTAGTCCATTCAGTCGAAGCCTCGAAGTATTTTGAACACTTTGATAAGCTGACCACGTAGTCTACGGGTCTCCAGCAAGAACATATCTAATTTCCTTAGTATATCATTATAACTTATATGCCTGATATAGGAAATCAGTTGAGTTTCCCTGGCTTGGACGCGTTCCAATCTCGCGATGTCCTTTCGAAACGAAGGACTCCAAAATTGTACGGCATACTTCAGGTACGGTCAGACGAGGGATTTGTACAGACAGAGTACTCTCTCCTTGTTCCGATCTACAAACTGTCGCTTATTATACTCTAACATCTTTTGGGCTTTCTTCTCCACCTCAATCAAAGGCAGTTCACTTCTACAACTTCATGCGAGTTGAGTTGGAAGAGCCAACCCTATTTCTATATGACTCCCCCATCTTATTTGAGTTCTACTTCAAATTACTAGGGGTTATCTTTGACTCAATGCTCTCTTGGGTCCTCCATATAACTGATTTGGAAAAATCCTGCCTGAAGAGAATGGACATTCTAAAACTCTTATCACATCTCTCGTGGGAAGGTGACTGCCGTACCCTGTGGATATTGTATACAGCTTTGATCCAGTCTAAGCTGGACTATGGGTCACAGGTGTACTCTTCAGCATCCCCCTTAAACCTGGATAAACTCAATTTTATTAGGAACCAGGGCATACGTTTAGCTTTGGGAGCATCCAAGTCCTCCCCAATACCTAGTCTTTATGCAGAGAGTGGATTCCTCCAACTATCCTTTCACCGCCTTAACTTGTAACCTGCAGTACCTCTTCAGACTTTAACAACTTCCCCACTCACCTGTATATGAGTGTACCTACAATATTTACTCGGTGGGCCTCATATGACAGGTTCCCTTTACTGACTCGCTCATTTGCCCTGCGCATGACTGAAGTTACGGGGCAACTGAGGGAACTATCAGTAATCCCATATCAGATCCCAAAAGTACCTGCATGGCTATTACCACCAGTGAGGTTCTGCAAGGCGTTGGCAGAGGAACCAAAGATCAAGTTCCTACCTTCCGTTCTACGATGCCTCTTCCACGAACAGACTGTGCGCCACAAACCAAGTACCTTTATATACACAGACGGATTGAAATCCCCTGACGGGGTAGGAGCCTCTGTTATCCTCCCCTTCCATCATTTTTTTGTGTGCCTGCCTAGTGCAGCCTCTATCTTTACGGCTGAGCTTGTCGCGATACTGGCTGCACTGTATACCATCGCTTCTTCACCCTCAGGATCATATACAATATTCTCCGATTCCCTCAGATCCTTAGAAGCCTTAACCAATCCATTCCCAGATCGCCCATTGGTTTCAAAGATACAGAAGTTGCTTTTTTATGTCCTCGCTCCACAAAATTTGATTATGCTGGGTACCTGCCACATAGGTATAAAAGGGAATGAGAGAGCAGACACTTTTGCCGAGACAGCAGCATCTCTAGGAACCACCACCACTGCCCCTCTCCCTTTCCGAGATACTGTGCCACATATCCATGAATATGTGGTCAACCAGTGGCAGAGGACATGGAATGAACTCCGCCCAACCAAACTGCATACCATCAAACAGTCAGTTCACCCTTGGCCACCCACTACTAGAAGCCGTACTCAGGATGTTATCACATGCCGGCTGAGAATTGGATATTGTCGCCTAACACATGGCTTTCTAATGGAAAGCCATTAACACCCTCTAATGTGCACTCACTGTGAAGTACCAATGTCCGTACTTCACCTATTCACCGAATGCGCGCGCTTCCAAACCTTAAGGCAAAGACTTTTCCCTTATATTTGCCAAGGGATGCATTCTCAGCAGGCTTCTGAGGAGTATCCTTTCTGAGCACAAGAACACCTTTAATATGAACAAAGTGCTAAAATTTTTATCAGAAACGAATCTACTAAAGGAAATTTAGAATTTTATCATTTTTAGAATGAGATAGACATGTCTTATTACTTTATTTTTATTTTACTATATTTTAGAGACATTTATTTTTCTATGATTTTACTCCCTTTTATTTTCTACGGTTTTACTCGCTTCTATTCTAGATTTGTAACCATAGTCTGTTTTTTTAACAAATATTTGAAATTTTAACGAACCCTTTTTGTAAATGGCTGCGAGTTTGTCCACTTAGACCTATGCAGCATTCGCCTTCTATGTACCATTCATTCATTCTCCACCTCAATACACTGTTTCGAGAACTTGAGGTCACTGGTGTTAGTTACACCCAAGTCCTTTTCAGTGTCGGTGGATTCAAGAGCAGTGCCCTAAAGGATATAGGGTAATTGGTGATTTCGGTGAGAGAGAGAGAGAGAGAGAGAGAGAGAGAGACAGAGAGAGAGACAGACGACGGAAAAAACCCGAAATCGGCTTCTTTTGATTTCAGTTCCGTTCGATAACACGGCCTATAGCGTGCCTACTCCTAACAATGAGAGATTCCCCGACATGGCGTAAAGCTTAAATTTACTTCCGGAGCCCCTCTATATAGATTAAGCAAAATCCTCCTTCTGGCGCCTCTGTAACTTTCACTTCAGGGGCTCTGAATATATAGAAAAGAGTTGGCCTGGGCAAATTAGTATTCTGCTAAGAGGAAACGCCGAATAAGTTTGTTCTTTTGGAATCCCATACCCTACGAAACCGAAGACAAGAAAAATGGAACCCTACTTTCAAGGCTGACTGTGGTTGCTGGAATACAGGTTGTATTTTTCGTCATAACTTTAAAAAGGCCGAGTACAAAAGAGCTCGAACTCAGTGCTTTCCCACCCCTCCTGCTCATCTCGAGCAGTCGAATCTTTTGGGAGCCAGATCCAACCGGAATTGTTGTCAGTCGTAGGTAATACTTTAATTTATCTTTTATGTCCATTATTTTATTCTTGATTTATCTTTCATTTCCAGTATTTTATTTGTGTTTGTACAGTTTTTTTTTTTGTTTTTTTTTAAGAGCTCATCTGGCGACTGCCTACTTGGGCATTAGTCGCCGTATTAAAACTGGCCTAGTTCTAGGCTACTTTAAAATAAAATTAAAGAGAGAAAAAAAAAACAACACCCCAAAAGGGAGAAAGGAAGCAAGCTGGTGCGTCGGGGAGAGGTCCCCCCGGCGCAGGAGCGTGCAACTAAAGAAAAAAACAACAAAAAAAACAACAACAACAAAACAAAACAAAAAAACGAACAAACCTTGCTTAAATAATAGGGAGAAGGCCGGCCTCCCCCAAGAAGTCAACAAGTCCACATGTCAATGTGCACGAATCTGTCCCAAGCACAAGGGACAGGCGGTAGCGACCCCGCCCATCCCGGTACCGGGACAGGTATCGTGCGCGAAGATCACCCAGACTGGGGCATTCGACAAGAATGTGCCGAACAGTCTGGGGGACGACGCAGTCATTGCAATAGGGCGCAGGAGAGCGCTCCATCAGATAGCGATGCGTCACACGAGTGTGTCCGATTCGGAGACGACAGAAAGCAACCTGAAGCCGCCGCGGCATTGGGAGATAGGTCCATGGGAACAGTCGCGGCGCAATGGCACGCAACTTTAAGTTCCCTAGGACCGTCTCCCATCTTCTTTGCCAAGCAGTCCGAAGAGCTGCCCGTAATCCTGCCATGTAGTCGGTGTGAGGAAGAGCGAAACGCTGGTCCGGTCGCAGAGTCCTCACGGACTCTTTGGCGCCCTCATCGGCGCGCTCATTCCCCGCAATTCCTACATGTCCAGGAACCCAGCACAAGATAATCTCGACATCTGCCCGGCTCGCCAAAACCGTTGCGTCACGGATATCGCAAACCAGGGAATGTGGAGATTCCAATGCCCCGAGAGCACTCAGGGCGCTTTGTGAGTCGCTATAGATCACAATTCGGTCTCCGAACCGGGCACGTCGCGTAATCTCCCGTACCGAGTGGTGTATTGCCACCAGCTCGGCCGTAAAGACAGACGCAGCGCCTGGTAGAGCCCCGCTGACTTCAAACAGAGGGGATACGGCGTGGAAGCCGACCCCCTCTTGGGACTTGGAGCCATCCGTATACACTGGCACGGTACCAGCGTGACACGATGTGTGCTCCAAAAAGGTCGAACGCAATACTCCCGGCGCAGTACAAGCTTTGGGAGCAGAGGCGTGGCGACAAATAGCCAAATGTGGTACCGTCCAGGGTGGCGTCCTGGGCAGAACCAGGGGCGCCACCGGCCCGAGAGCTATATCTACCTCTCGAAGGAGTTTCCTGGCCCTAAACCCAAAGGGCTTAGGGTATGACTGGCGTCTCTCGGCGGCATAGGCACCATCGAGATCAGCTGTGGATGCAGTGAGATCTGTTGGCGACTGACGGAGGCGCCGGGCTCGCGCGTACAGGCGAGTGATGCACTGCACGCGGCGCAGAGCGAGTGGCATCTCCCCAGCATCGACCAACAGGCTCTCAATGGGGAAAGTGCGGAAGGCACCGGTCGCAAGGCGAAGGCCGGTGTGGTGGATTGAATCCACCTTCCGCAATAAACGCTCGGCTGCGGATGCATAAAACTCGCATCCGTAGTCGAGCTTCGAGCGAACAAAGGATCGATAAAAAAGTAAGGCGGTAGCCCTATCAGCGCCCCAAGCGCTGAACGTCACGGAACGGAGAATGTCCATGGCGCGGGTACAAGAGACCCTGAGGCTGCGAATATGAGCCTCCCAGTTGAGGCGTCGGTCGAATACAAGACCAAGGAAACGGTGCGACTCAACCACATCCAGGCGCACCGCATTAAGAAACAAATCTGGGTCGGGTTGAAGCCGTGGATGGCGGCAGAAGTGCACCACCTTAGTCTTGGCCAAAGAAAACCGAAACCTGTGCGCTTTGGCATAGCGAGAGACGCGGTTCAATGCCTGTTGGAGTCGACGCTCCAGAGTTGGCATCTGGGCGGCGCCAAAAGAGATCGAAAGGTCGTCCACGTAGAGCGTAGCGAGAACATCTTCTGACAGCACCGAGGTGATGCCGTTGATGCTCAGGGCAAAGAGTGTGACACTGAGGACACTTCCCTGCGGGACACCCTCTTCCTGCTCCTTTGGGGCAGAGCGGGCTCCCCCCACCCGTACGCGGAATCGACGATCTCGCAAAAATTCAGATATAAACATTGGGAGGCGTCCCCTCGCCCCTATCGTGTGGAGAGTCTCCATGATACCGTATCACCATGCGGTATCATAGGCCCAATCCAGATCAAAAAACACCGTGGCGTTGTGCTGTCTACGAAGGAAAGCCTCGCAGACGGCATTTTCCAGTCGGAGCAGAGCATCTGACGGAGGGGGAAACTTACGGAAGCCGCACTGTGCAGAAGACAGATGGCCTCCGCTGTCCAGGAAATAGGCTAATTTAACATTTACCAATTTCTCCATCAACTTGCACACGCAAGAGGTTAGAGAGATTGGGCGGAAACCGGTCGGAGTAGAGTGATCTCTCCCCGGCTTGCGAAAGGCGAGCAGGGTAGCGATTCGCCAGGAGTCTGGGAGAAGACCTTCCACCCAGATCCTGTTGAACAGATCTAACAGAAATGCGATGCCTCGCTCACCTAGGTGTCAAAGCATGGCGTACGGGACATCGTCCGGACCATGGGCGGTGTCCGCGCACGAAGCGAGAGCGGAACGCAACTCACTCACGGTAAACTTGTCGTTGAAGGGTTCTCCGCCTCTGGAGGTAAAGTCCAGCCGGCGGCCTTCCGCGACATCACCACGTGCATTGAATGCTGGTGGAGCAGCATCACGGCTAGAGAATGTAGAAAAAGCGGTCGCTAAGGATTCCGCCATGGACGCGGGGTCCGAGATTGCGGTCATATTCTCCTGGAGAACGGGAGGGGGGTCTTGCGAAAACTTGCCCCGAATCCTTTTGACTCGCTTCCACACCTCAGCTAAAGGGGTCTTCCCGTTAAGTGAAGACACGTATGCCCGCCAAGAAGAGCGGCGGGCGTGCTTCGAAATATACCGGAACCTAGCCCTAGCCCGACGAAATTCAGCGACTGTGAAATCGTTCGGGAGGCGCTTATAGCGCATGTAGGCATAACGCTTCTGTTTAAGGGCCGTCTCACACTCGGCCGACCACCATGGGAGTGGTCGGCGTGCAAAACAGCCAGACGTCCTAGGAATATTAGTCAGGCCCACGGCAAAGAGGTGGCCGGAGAAGAATTCAACTGCCTCATCTACCGACCTAAACTCCTTGACTGAGATAGAGAATTCAGTCATTTCCTGAAATGCAGGCCACCGCGCCCGCTCCAAGCACCACCGGGGTGGTCTCTCAGGCGGCAGTTGCCCTGAAAATGATATTTGAATGGGAAAGTGATCACTACCATGGAGGTCATCGACCACCCCCCAATCAAAATCAAGCTGTGCATCCGAAGAGCACAAAGATAGGTCAAGGCAAGAAAATGAAGCGGTTCTCGGACAGTGATGCGTAAACTCATCCACGTTTAGGACACCCATCTCAAGCTCTTCGATCAGATAGGCAAGGACTTGTCCCCTGGGATTTATGGAGTAATCTCCCCAGAGAGGATGCCTGCCGTTCAGATCTCCAAGCAAGAGATAGGGCCTCGGCAACCGTGCCACGAGGGGGCGGAAGTCCCCTGCGTCGAAGTCAGCTGACGGTGGAATGTACGCAGAAATGATAGTATACCTCCTATCCAGATGCAGCTGCACAGCCACTGCCTGAAAGGAGGTATCTAAAGAGAAAGGAAGAACGGAGACATCATGCCGGGTGTAAACCGCGCATCCCCCAGCCCGGCCATCCCGCGGTGGTGGGGTCGCAAGACCCTTATACCCCGGGAGGGCAGGCAGCGGGCACGCGCCTAGCATGGTCTCCTGCAAAAAAATAGCTAACGGGGAACGGGACGAGACGAGCCTCCGCAGCTCCTCCCAGTTGGCCCGGAGTCCACGGCAATTCCATTGAAGGAATATGCCCTCCAGGCCTAGCTCGGAGGAGACGGGGGGCCCTCTTCGAATTGAAGACCCTCACGGGAATGGCCGTACGCTTCCCGGGGGCAGAACCCCGGGCGCTGTTGGCCGAACCAAGTGCTGAAGGCGCTGTCGCCTTCGAGGACTTATTGGGGGAGGTTGGGCTCGCCATGCGAGTCTTTTCCTCCCTCCGCCTCAAAACCTTAGGCAGGCGTTGCGGCTTCGGAGGCGGAGGGCCCTCTTTTCGAGAAACCACCGTCTCCGAGCCACTCGCTTCACCTCGGGGCGTGGGCAAAGGGGCCGAAGCTCCTTTGTTGCTGTCCTCCTTTCGGGGAACAGCTTTAGGAACCCGGAAGATGGCCTAGCGACCATCTTCAGGGGTGTTGCCTCCTGTGAGTCTAACGACTCGGTGGAGGCGCGTGGCCGTTTCGCTTTACGGGAAACGGTCACGCTGGGGGAAGAGAGGGGGAGCCCTGGTTTAAGCCGGGGCAGGGTATGAACCCTTTTTGCAGCTTTACCAGAGGAGCGCCCAGGTAGGGTAGAGCCCGCAGAAGGGCTCCGAATGGGCGCGGAAACAACCGTGCTCGTTGCCCTGGATGGGCCAGGAGCAGAGGGTGCCTTTCTAACTATTGAGGCATCTGACGTCCCAGGCAGAGCCGGGCGCGCCAGGTCCAAGTCCTTTGCCTCGCGGAATGAGAGTCGATCCTGGGCCTGAACGGCCAGGATTTCTTTCTCAAGGAGATATGCACCACATTGCTTCGAAGAAGCAGGGTGCGGCTCTCCGCAATTGACACACTTGGCCACACACGATTTGGACTTATCGTGTGCGACCTTGGAGCAATTTACACATACTTCGGGTGACTTCGACTTTGCACGTCTACATGAGCGATTCGTATGGCCGAAGCGGTGACAGTAATAGCACCGATGCGGCAGTGGCACGAATGCCTTCACGCGGTAACGGTACCAACCGGCACGCACCGACTCAGGGAGCTTGTCACAGTCGAACGTGACGAAGAGTGTAGGGGTTGGTCTCGAGGCCCCTCCCTGTTTTCTTATCACACGTTCGACCTTGACCGCCCCATGGTGGGCCAGCTCTAGGGTGATGTCCTCAATGGAGTAGTCAACGAGTTCCCTCGCATAAACTACTCCTTTCACAAAGTTCATGGTAGAGTGCGGCGTCACACTCACCGGGGTGCCATGAAGTGTCCGAAGAGCACTTATCTTGGCCGCCTTGGCGGGATTCGCCGCATTCGCCAGAAGGCTGCCGTCCGAGAAACGGGTCACCTTCGGCTCTCTACCAATCGCACTAGCTAATCCTTTCCTCTGATGGATCATGTTGCCCTTAGACAACATGGTGCCATCAGTGGAGCGAATAACGAGGAAGCGTTTGAAGCCAGCGGGCTCGAAAACGCCAGGTAACCTCTGAATGAGGGGCCCCGATGTCATCAAGGCTCCGCCCTGTGCATTCTTCGTCTTAGTCTTGGTCAGGAGCTCCGCACACGAGGGGGTAGAGGGGCCGGATTTGCCGATCTTGCCTTGGTCGCCTACCAAAGTGGCAGCAGACCCATCCGTCCCCGTAGCCCCCGCGGATGGAGAGGAGCCCCGAGTCTTTTTCGTCTTTCTTGTCTTTTTCTTCTTTTTAGGAGAGGAGGGCGGGGAATGAACCCGCTTCTCACCCCCGCCGGTAGAAGCCCCCAGGCCAGATGGACCGGCCTCAGCTAAGTCCTTCTCCGAAATAGAGAAGGTCCTGGTGGTCGCAGGGGCATCATCCGGAGGAGATCCCTCCCCTCCATGTACTGCCTGAGAATCCACAGCCGTTTGATGAGGACCTTGCATAGGGGCGGATTCGGGTTCGGTGCTTAGTGCCAAGCCCAGATTCTCCCCCATGGAAGGCCCTACCTTCTGAGGCTGGTTTTCCTCAAGGACAATGTCTATCACAGGAGGGGCCTCCAGTTGGCCATCCCCTCTCAGGACATCGCAGGTCCCCTTGGCAGCGTCATAAGTCTTTAGTGGGGAGGCACAGACCTTGACCCCGGCAAAGTTTAATATTTCTGCCAGCAGGTCTTTTGAGGGAAGCGACCGAGAGGGCCTGTCTTCCCTCTCCCCCCTAAGGGGGTTTGCCCTACCGAGCCGCTTGTACGAGGGGCGGTCGGCAATGGGCTGCCTGCTGGCTTTCTTGGCAGTCCCCTTAGAAAGCAAAGGAGGGACTGCCGCTGGAGATAGGGAGGTGCCTGAAAGCACCTCAAGAGAAGGGAGTGAGGGGGAGTCCCCTACACCCGTAGGCGTAGTAGAGGAGTAAGCCTCCTCTCCGTTTAAAGAGGTATAGAGGGTCCCCTGCGCAAGCACAGGGGGGGGGGACCTCCATCTTTTCTGTGGAGCTGCACGAGGGCGGCTCCGTTGCTTTAGGGGGAATTAAGGGGAGATTGTTTTTTTTTTCATCATTGGGCATGGTGACCCTCTTTGTTTTACGGGACGCAATCACTCACCATCTCTTGCAGTAGCCCGCACTGCAAGAGGTGCTTACAGGCCCGGCAGAGCCAGGCGCCGCCATTTGGGACCACCCCTCCCGGCTGGTGGCCTTGCAGTCCTTCGGCATGGCGGCTCCACCTTAGACACGGCGTAAAACAGATAGAATGTGAACAGGAAAAGAAAAGAGATGTGAGGAAGGTATGGGTGGGGATGAAGCAGGTTGTTAAAAAAAACCCATATCGAACCGGAGGTGAGGGGTTAGGGAACAATGTCCCCTCCCCCCTCAGCCCCCATCCGGGGTGGTTGGCTTGAGAAGAATGTCAGCATTCTACCCTGTGAAATTAGAGGCTGACCAGAGAAAGTTGTAAGAGAGGTTGTATGAAAAGCGACGAGGTAGGGGAGAAATCAGGCTATTTGAAGGAAGGAAGAGAGGCTAGGCTGGGGCCGGACGGAGCGCTGGATCCCGTCAGCACAGCTGCCAGGATGGCAAATCGCCGCGCCCCTTACGGGGGTTTGTACAGTAGTAAAGTATGAAAGGATGCCCCTTAAAGGACCAGCATGAGAGGAAGCCCCCTTGAAATACCCCTTTTCAGCCCCTTCGAGCCCAAGTCCACGTGTTCCTTGGCGTGGGAATTCTAGAATCGACGAGAAGGAAGCCGTCCCGCGCTGAGCCGACGCCGAGTCTTCGCTTGCATGCCTCGCGGACATTTCCATCCCCAACGAACGCGTTCGTATAAGCTCAACCCTATCTACATCCTGAGACAAACTTTGTCGTTCAATCCAATCCCTTATCTCGAAGTCATTTTGCACAGATTGACGTCTTGAATTCTCTTGGGAAGATTATGCCCTGGGACTATCTAACACACAAGCCACCAGGTTATTTAATCCTAGGTCAGCCATTCCTCGAGTAGATTGAGAGCCTGCGATTCCCTCAGTTC
The DNA here is from genome assembly GCA_963969495.1 of Ceratothoa steindachneri. Classification (NCBI taxonomy): domain Eukaryota; kingdom Metazoa; phylum Arthropoda; class Malacostraca; order Isopoda; family Cymothoidae; genus Ceratothoa; species Ceratothoa steindachneri. The sequence goes on along the minus strand of OZ018323.1, from coordinate 194,226,720 downwards.
ATACCGTGTGTCTTTTTCCGGCCAAGTCTCGCAACTCCTGTTCGAGTTTAACTCGTCGTTGAGATTTCGCCATCAGATCGCCCTTTGCAAAGCTTTGGCCCCTGTTCAGAGGAAAGCTTATCGAGTCATCTTCAGGAGAACTGTGTTGCCCCCGGCGTCTCGCACCCCCTTCCAAAACTCCCGTGCTCCATGCCTGAAACTCCCTGCCGTGCTACAGGACAGTTTCTCGTGTTTAAGATCACATCTCTTTGGAAGAAAGAAAACCTCGCCCTTCTGCAAGAAGTACTCTCAAAACCCAATCTACGAGACCTTCTCCTTAACACTCTCAGAAGTCTCTCTTCGAAGACCCGTGCCTTTGGTCTTCCCCCTCCGAACAACTCTAAGCGTCAAGGTAAAGCGACTTTGCATTGTAATCCCCTGATTATACCCCTCGTCATTTGAAATCTAGATTCCATAGCAGCCTCTTTTAATTGACTCCCCACTCAAACTTAAATAATCTCCATTATTCGAATTAACGATAATTTTGCACTCCCTGCTTAGCTCTGTCACATTGTAAATTGTCTTGATGTAACCTAATATCCCTATAAAACATTATTTGTTCCTCTTTTGTATATATATTTCCACGTTTAATATTTTAATTAATATTATATTTTGGGGTCTTGATCTTATATACCCTTGAACTGCAACTTGGCAAGCCAGTAGATAAATCCCACTCAACCAAGGAGGCGACCTTTCACTCCTTCCATTGCTCCAAATGCCCGTCGGCTATATGCTCGTGCAAGTGTATGCGCCCTCATACCAAAAGGGTCTACACAGGCATACCTCTACATAAAGTTTACTTTCTTTCGCCCAATTTGATATAGAGAACTTTTTAGATAGTTGAACTAATTCTGCCAAGTATATTTAGTCACTCATAGATTTAGTGGAACCCAAAGTCCATTTGTATTATTCGAGGTAAGGTTCAACTTCAGAGCTGTCCTGCGTGCTATCCGCGAACCATTCCGAGATACTAAAAGCAAACGAAAGTGAGAAGATCTAACCTGACCTACGACAGACCCATAATTGACTGCTCCTGGTGAGAGCGGCTCGATAGGGCCAACACCCTTAAGTCAGCGAGGGACGACAGGGCCCGTCAGCCTGTGCCCTCCAAAGTCCTGCGCGCACGCAGGTGCTTTCTTTCCTGACGGATGCCGGTTCGCTGGCCCAGGGCATAATAAAAGGTACCTCAAAGGGAACCTGTGATGTCTCAGGTGGGAATGGCCAAAAGGAAGCCCCCCTGAGATGGACATGGTCCGTGAGGTTATTCAAGTCCAGACAGAACGATCTTTCATGGGGTTTAACCCGGGCTGCGTGCCAAGCGCAGAACCCGTGTTCACCCTTATGCAAGCTCTTCCTCAGAAAGCTCGGGTCCACGAGGCCTCACAAGGAGAAGAGGGATCTCCTCACGCGTTGGTGCTCCTATGGCAGGCAAAACCTTCCCAATATAGAGACGGATCTTGCCAAGGCCGGCCCATCTGGCCTCTGGGCTCCTACCAGCGAAGAAGAGAAATGGGGTCATTCCCCGACCTCCTCTCATAAGAAAAAAAATAAGAAAAAGACGAAAAAGCACTCGGGGCTCCTCTCTCTTCGCGGGAGCCACGGGAAAGGACTAGGCCACTGCCATTTTGGTATGCCACCAATCCAAGATAGGCACGTCCGGTTTCGGTGCTTCCCCGGGTGGAGATTCCCTGACAAAGACCCAAAGTGCGCAGAAAGGAGTTTCGATTTAGTTGGGGCCATTCATTCAGAGAATACCTGGCGTTTTCGAGCCTGATGGCTTCAAACGCTTTCTCGATATTTGCTCCAACGATGGGAACATGTTAGCTAAGGGCAACATGATCCATAAGAGGAGCGCTTTAGCAGGCGTGATTGGTATAGAACAGAAGCTGACTCATTTCTCGTACGCAAGCCTTTTGGCGAATGCATCGTATTTTCGAAGCGGCAAGATTTGTGCCCTTCGGACACTTGATGGCACGGCTGTGAATGTGGCGCCTTACTCTAACATGAACTTGGTAAAAGCAGTAGTTTATGTGAGGGAACTCGTGGACTACTCATTAGTTGACTTCACCTCAAAGCTAGCTGAACATGGAGAGGTCAAAGTGGATCGTGTGTAGAGAAAACAGGGAGGGGCCTCAAGCCCCATCCCTACACTCTTTGTCACGTTCGAATCGCTACCGCGTGAAATCATTCGTGCCACAAGCACGGAGGTGTTACTACTGCCACCGCTTCGGACATACGAATGGTTCATGCAAAGGTGGAGGGTTGGGATTACTCGAATCTCTAAAAATTGCTCCAAGGTCGCAAATGATAAGTCCAAATATTGTTTGCCCAATTGTGTCAATTGCGGAGAGACGCACACAGCTTCTTCGAAGCAATCTGGTGCGTATCTCCTTTAGAAAAAAATCCTGGCCGTTCAGGGCCAGGATGGGCTTTCTTTTTCCCGAGGCTAATGACATGGTACTTGCGCGCCTGGCGCTGCCTGGCACCTCCTATGCATAAATGTTAAGAAAACCCCCGCTACTCCTGGGCGCTCCAGGCCTACGAGCACGCTCGTTTTCGCGCTAATATGGAACCCATCTGCGGGGTTTAGCTATACAAGGCGTTTCGCTGGTAAAACTGGAGGTACAAGAGGTTGGCACCGACCCCGGCTAAAACCACAGCTGCCCTCCCTTTCCCTAGCACGACCTTCGTTATACTCACAGGAGGCAACACTTTGAAGTTGTTGGTAAGGACATCTTTAGTGGTTCGTAAAGCTGCCCCCAAAAGAAGGACAACAGTAAACGAGCTTCGGCTCCTTCGTCCATACGAAGTGGTAGGCTGGGTCACTCCCTCCGAGAAGTTTACGGCCATTACCGTGAAGTTATTCTCTTCGAAGAGGGCCCCCACATCTCCTCCGACCTAGCCATGGAGGCCCTTTCTCTCCTAGGATATGAACGGTAGACTCTCCCTCTGGGGAGACTAATCGATTTATCACCGGGGTCAAGTCCTTGCCGATCTAATTGACGAGCCGGAAATAGGGTACCTAAATGTGGATGAGTTTACGCATCACTGCCCGAGAACCGCTTCATTTACCTGCCTCGATCTATTTTTGTAATCTGCTGATGAACCGCCTGATTTGTGTTGGGGTAGTTGATGGCCTCTATGAAAGTGATCACTTTTCCATTCAAATATCATTTTTTTGGCCACGGCCAACTGAGAGTCCGCCCCAGGACTTTAAGTTGTTAGATGAGGCCGTTCAGTTTTTCTCCGGCAACTTTATCGCAGCGGGCATAACTACTATTCCTAGAACGTCTGGTGGTTTTCCCCGCTGACCCTTCCCCTGGTGGTCAGCCGAGTGTTATGCGGCCTTAAACAGAAGCGTCATGCATATATTCGTTATAAGCCCCGCTGAACGATTTTATTATCGGAGAATTGGTAGAAGCACGCCCGCCACTCTTCTTGGCGGGCATACGTGTCTTCACTTTAGATCAAGACCCTTCTAGAAGAGGTGTGGGAGCAAGTCATAAGGATTCGGGGTAAGTTGTCTCAGGACCCCGCTCCTGTCCTCCAAGATAATGTTCCTGCAATGTCGGACCTCGCGTCCATGGCGGAATCTTCCAAGACCGCTTTATCTGAATGTTGTAGCTGCGATGATGCTCCGTAAGCAATAATGCGCGTTGTGATGTCAAGGAAGGCCTCCGACTGGATTTTATCTTAAGATGGGGAGAACTCTGCAACAACAGGTTTACTCTAAGTGAGTTGCGTTCCGCTCTTGCTGGGTGCGCGTAAACCCCCTCCTGGTCCGTACGATGTTCCATACACCATGTTCCGTCAGATTTTTTCAACATGATCTGGGTAAAGGGTATACTCTCAGCTTCATGGTGAATCGTTATTGTGTTCGCTTTTAACCGGGGAGAATTCACTCTACCCCGGCCGAGTTTCCCCCAATCTTTCTAACCTCCTGCGCATGCAAGTTGATGTAGAAATTGTTGAATGTTAGATTAGCCTTTTTCCTGGACAGCGTAGCACATGTCTCTTCCGCACAGTGCGACTTCCGTAAGTTCCACTCCACGTATAAGGCTCTGCCCCGACTGGAAACTGACTTCTGCGAAGCCTTCTATCGTAGACATCACTACGCTACGTTGTTTTTTGATCTGGAGAAGACCTATGATACCGCATGGCGATACGGTATCATAGAGAGTCTCCACACGATGGGGACAACTCGCAATGTTTAAATCTGAATTTTTGCGAGATCGTTGATTTTGCGTATTAGTGGGAGAGCCCTCTCCGGCTGACTGGAGCATAAATAGGCTATCTGGGAGGGAAGTGGGTCAGTGTTAGACTCAAGGGCATCAACTCGGTGCTGCAGGTGAATGTTCTCGCTACGCTCAAAGTGGATGACCTTTCGATCTCTCTTGGCGCTGCCCAGATGCTTCTCGCTCTGCCAAAGCACACAGGTCTGGGTTTTTATTTGCCAAGTCTAAGGTTTTGCAATTCTACAGCTATCCACAGTCACACCCCCACACAGACTTATTTCTAAATGGGTTGCACCTGGAAGATGTGAATTAGCATCGTTTCCTGTTTGTTGTATTTCACCGACGCCTCACCTGGGAGGCTCATATTCGCAGCCTTAGGGTCACTTACAACCACGTGCCTAAGGCGCTGATAAATTCTTTGTTCGTTCGATGCTAGACTAGGGATGCGACTTTTATGCATCTGCAGACGAACGGACATTGCGGAAGGTGGACTCGATCCATCACACCAGCCTTCGCCTAGCGAGCGGTATCTTTCGCATTTCCATCATTGAGAGCCTGCTTGACTATGCTGGGCAGATGACGCTTGCTCTGTGCCGTGTAAATTGCATTATTCGCCTGTATGTGCAGCTGATGTCAACGGTGCCTATCCCACCGACAGATACAGTCATAACATATGTCCTTTGCGTTTAGGGTTAGAAGGTTTCTTCGAGAGCTACGTATATCTCTTGGACCTGTGGCGCCCATAGTTCTGCCCAGAACTCCACCGTGGAGGGTGCTACCTTTGACTACTTGTCGCCACGCCTCTCCTCCCAAAGCTTGTATAGCGCTAGGAGTATTGATTTCTGCCTCTTTAAAGCACACTTTATGTCATGCTAGAACCGTGACAGTGATACGTATGGCTCCAATTCACAAGACTTTGTCGGTTTCCAAGCCATATCTCCTCTGTTTTAAGTCAGCGGGGCTCTGCCAGGCGCTGCGTCTGTCTTCACTGCCGAGCTGGTTACAATACACCGCTCAATACGGGAGATAACGCGACATGCCCCGTTCAGAGATCGAATTGTGATTTTTAGCGATTCATGAACGCCCTGAATGCTCTCCTAGCATTGGAATCTCCGTATTCCTTGGGTCGTGATATCTGTGAAGCCAAGGTTTTGGCGATCCAGGCGGATGTCGAGATTATCTTCTGTTGGTTCCCTAGAAATGTAGGAATTACGGGGAAGAAGCGCGCCGATGAGGGGACCAAAGAGTCTGCGAAGACTGGGCGACCAGATCAGCATTTTGCTCTTCCTCACACTGATTACATGGCTGGAATAGGGGCAGCTCTCGATGATGCTTGGCAAAGAAAATGGGAGACGGTCGAAGGGAACTTAAAGTTACGTGCCATTTTGCCGCGACTGTTTCGAAAGACCTACCCCCTCAATGCTGCCACGGCTTCAGGTTGCTTTCTGTCATCTCTGAATTGGACACTCACGGGCAACACCACTATTTGATGGAGCGCTGGTCTGTGCCTTATTATGATGACTGCCTTGTCCCCAAAGACTGTTCGGCAAATTCTTATTGAACGTCCCGCTCTGGGTGATCCTCACACATGTCACCTGTCCGGTACCACGAGGGGTGGGGTCGCTAACGCTTGTCCCTTGTACTCAGGAAGGGTTGCTACATACCGTCTTGTGGATTATACGATTCTTTGGAGAAGGCTGGCGTCCTACACTTGATTTGAATGTTTGTTGTGAGTCGCATGTTCCTGTGCCGGGGGGCGGGCGGGCCTACACCCAACACCGGAACGCATGTTCTATTCTCTTTGTACCCATGTAATCTTCATTGTTAGCATGTTCTATGTTTTTTTAATCCACATAGCCTTCATTATTAGCATGTTCTATATTATTTGTATCCGCATTGCCTTTATTGTTATTTTATTTGTATCTAAATTGTCTCATTGTTAGCTAGTAATATGTTCTTTGTATCCCCATTGCCTTCTTTGTTACCATGTTATGGGTTCTTTGTATACAGATAGCCTTCATTATTAGCATGTTCTATGTTCTTTGTATCTGCATTGCCCTTATTGTTATCATGTTATTTGTATCCAACCGGCCTCATTGTTAGCATGTAATATGTTCTTTGTATCCACATTGCATTCACTATTAGCATGTTTTATGTTCTTTATATCCACATTACTTTCATTGTTTCCATGTTCTATGTTCTTTGTATCCACATAGCCTTCATTATTAGCATGTTCTATGTTCTTTGTCTCCGCATTGCCTTCATTGTTATCATGTTATTTGTATCCAAATTGTCTCATTGTTTGCATGTAATATGTTCTTTGTATCCACATTGCATTCATTGTTAGCATGTTCTAGGTTCTTTGTGTCCCCATTGCCTTCTTTGTTACCATGTTATGGGTTCCTTGTATCCATATTGCCCTTATTTTTAAGACGTTCTATGTTCTTTGTACCCACATAAACTTCATTGTTAGCATGTTTTATGTTCTTTTACTCAAATTATCTTAATTTTTCATCATGTTCTTTGTTCCCCATTGCCTTTATTGTTAGCATGTTCTATGTTCTTTGTATCCACATTGCCTTCATTGTTAGCATGTTCTAAGTTCTTTGCATTCACATTGACTTCATTGTTAGCATGTAGAGACCCACTCACATGCGATTTATTTCCCATAGAATTAACAAATTTAATGTTTGGTCGCTTATCTCAGCTCTACAGCAACCAACCCAAATTAAATGCCTTGACTTCGCAAGTACAATTATATTATCCTAAGAACAAAGTATTAATTAACACAAAGGATGAATATTCAGACAAATGAGACTAGATTAAAAAAAGTATATATTTATACTAGTCATTAATCTTATATTATTCTTTTTCAGATTTTATTGTAAACTGTGGTAAAGTGAATGGCAGCGTGAAAAATTAGGTTTAATGATTTCGATTGTAATGACTTTTGAGGAGGGATATGAAGTGAAGTTATTTTTTAAATGATATGTGTGAATAGGTTCAGGTCGATATTTCAACAATATTGGAAAAAAGTACTGTTAAGAAGCTCCGGTCAAGTTCAATGTAAGAAGAACTTTCCAGGATTGAGTTGATTACAATTAATTCGTTATTAATTAGATTACTATTTAATAAAGGCACATATAGCTACTTAATAGAGAAGAGATGGAATGCTTTTATCGAACATCCAAAAATAAAAAAGATCCACGTTTCAAATCAATTTGCATATTTTTATATTATTTTCCTTTTCGTCGATGCATTTCATGAAATCTTCAATGCAAAAACAGAAATTCCCCCCCAAAAAAAATTAAACCCTTAACCTCTTTAAACCAAATTAAATACGGTGGGTTAGTATACAAATATCCATTATAATTATTCATTTTGAGCCATCATAACATGTTCTTTAAACATGTAAATAATCTCTTGGCATATAGAAAGAGACATCATTATAAAACAGGTTTACCCCCGTGAGACGGTTTCCTTCATACAGACTTGTGGAGTATTTAACTTTTTAGAAGAGGTTGGCCTTCTTCATTTTATTTGACTCTCTCTGGTGTTGGTCGCTCGCTCTTGCTCTAGTGGGAAGCGGGCGATCTCCAAAGCTGGGGTGTGCTCCTCCTTTTTTCTCACTTTTTTTGCTTCGTTTTCTTTGTTTGTTTTTATAGCCTTTATCTTTGTTTGATTTTTATTGATTGTGATTCAATCTAGCCTATCATTAGGCAATAAGATAGTTTTGGCGACTTGCGCCCTTGAGGCCGTCGCCATATGACCAAAACCTAAAACCCAAAGGGATTTCCAGTGAGACTTTTCGGCTCAGTTTTATTTAACGTATCTGCTTGGATGTGTTGGGGTGGATTCGTTTGTGTGCTTTTTCTATTCAATTTGCGTGAACCCAAAGCGTCATAGCCACTGGAATGGAATTGTGCATGTTTCCAAAAGAGCTTTAATGGTTTTAATTCTTGGAAAGATTCAAATGCAATAAGATGAAGACAATCTCCTATAAAGATGATAATTTGGAAGCTTCAGCTCAAAAGATGGAGCGAAAGGAAAATTATTATAATTTTAATGCTGTAAGGCCTATGAAAAAGGGATGTATGAGAGAATAGCCTTTACATAAGTCAAGACAAAGGTAATGAAAAGGCAACACTAAGAATATTATAGAAAATTCTCTAATTCAAAATAAGGAAACATTTAATCTTTTTGAAAGAATTTGTTTTTGTGAAATTCACCTAATTACCATGCCGTAACGTTTATTAATTCATTAAGAGCAGGAGATGTTGTGCTAAGCTATGTTATATCCATAATTAGATCGATTTGACAGAGTCCAGCATATGTCAAAGAAGTTTTGGTATTTTAGAAATAATTTGGTCTTACTTTCAATCGCTTGAAAATATAGTCATCCAATAAATTATGCGGCATTTTTTTTTGGCATGGTAAATGTGGAATTTAAAGTTAAAGTCTATTTATTCCATGCACGCCCTCAAGTGTTGCCAGGGGTGGCCAAGGGCACCTTGATCAAAAAGCTGGCCACTTTACTGGCCACCCCTGTCGCCAGAGTTTTAATATTTGTATTTATACTAACATTTATGTATTGTTAACATAGCGCAGTAGGCTTTGTTTATATTTTAATGTCAAAAGCTGTCAAAAGTTAATAAAAATTTAAAAAATAAAAAATTTAGTCAGCCACACAGAGGGCACCTTACAGGTTGAGTCTTCGAGCGAGGCCCCCTAGGCAGGTTATTTTAAAATTATTTCTGAGTTTCAAGGCCTCAAAGTTAAATTTCAGTTTTAGTTCTTGAAGAATGAGGGACTAGGTATTGAGATTTTGCTCTCAGAGTGCAGCAGATTGATGCATTTTAATTTATAATGTTCTAATTTTTCTCCTGAGGGGACATGCCCCGGAAGCCCTTAGTTGAAGTTGGTCCCCCCAATGTTGCAATCAGGGATACAGCCTTCTCTAGATCATAGTAGATAATCTCATCCTGTCTGTTTCCTAAAAACACTATTGATCAGGAGCTCTTCTGTGCCATCACATCACAAACTGACCCAATTCATGTTTTTGCCCAGAGACTGCGTGGACTTTTGTAGTTATGCATCGTTGACTTAATAACCCTTGACCACCCAACTATTTTCTCTAGCCCCCATATGGCGACCCCTAAAAAATCTCTGCGGGCATCACTGTTCCTTTCATGAAAAAATTGAAATTTAATCAAAATCTTTTAAAAATAACTATAGAAGAAAATTTTATTTTAAGTGTTAAACAATTGCTAAAATATGATTTCAACTCATGCTCCTGTGCATTTTGATTTAAAGGAGATAAACAAGGTTTCAAAAGATGCCTGAAACTAATAATAGTCAGGAAAATTTAATTCGATCTGGGAGACTTAATAAATCGTATAGATTTGCTTTGGCGACAACTATGGCCTGAATGCCGACTGCTTGCCAAAAGGTCAATGCACTATTACTGACTGATATTGATGTTAGAGATTAGGTTGCTGAATATGAAGCCGATGTCTCTTAATTACATCAGACGTACACTAAAGTCCAAAGGGTTTGGCCGAGGAACCTATTTTGTGGTTCCTATGCTTCATTAAATTAGATTACTCCCTAATAACAAGAGCATAGTTATATAGTAGAATAAAAGGCAAACAAAATGATGAGTACAGAAATGAAAAGTTTAATGGACAAAAAAATACTTAAGTCATAGTTAGTATATAGCGTGATGTCGCTTTAGCTTCATAACGTTTGCAATTCACTCTGGCCTGCTGAATATTAACTTGAGAATAACTTGATATAAGTTGGAGAATATTCAGATCGAAACTGATCCATTGGTGTCTTAACAATAAAGAAGATTGTCTATTTTTATAGGCTTCGTTTGTCTACTCGCCTTTTTAGGGTTGTTTCCGGACAAATGACTTTATATATCTATGTACTGTTGTTCAAGCCATTTTATTACCACTTCAGCTATATTAAACGGCGAAGCATCATGTTAAAATATATATGGATCTTCATATTCTTCTTAGATTGTATGTAGGTGGTGTTCTGAGAGGATAGTTTGGTACAACGGGTTATTTATGCAGCATTTTGGGGAAGAAATATGAGTGGGGGCAGATCCCGGAGAAGAAAAACATCTCTATATTAATTAGTCTGAGGTTAGTTCACTGTGGAACGATTAATGACTGATGGTAGCGTTCCCCATTACTTCTCCTGATAGTCGATTTTCCAGATCTCTCTTAAAGTAAAAAGATAACTTGGACAGAGAAAATAACCTTGCGCTATTCTTCTATCATACAATCCTTGTACTTTCTGAAGAACGACAAACTGTCATTGATGTTTCCTTTAGTACACAACTCCGTATTTTTCTAATTTTTCTGTTACGAGGCAGTTGTAAAGATTTCTTTCTTTCACTCTCCGTGTATATGCCACTACATCCGCATGTTGCTACTTTTGAGTAAGTTCCATACTCGTAGCCATACCATTTCGAAGCTGATGCTGCACAAGGATGCTAAGCTAACGCTTAGTGAATAGCCTTGGGCAATCATAGGGTTTATTTAGAGAACTTGCACCTATCATTTTGTATTTCCAAAGACGCTTCTTACAGATTATTATTCATAGTAGCAATTAATGCACACGGGAGATCACATCGCTGTATAGCAATGATGACTGCACGAGTTTCCTTGGAATTAATTAACCATAGTTGACAAAAGGAGAATGTTCACGAAATTTCAGTTGCGGGTCCACAGTGTTCTGGGGAATGGTTTCTATGAAAATGCTTGTACATCCTTATTCGTCCTAGTTTATTACTATGGTAACAAATAGATTGATTAATTTTGTAAGATTGTACACCATTAAGAATTGGAATTCAAAATTAACTTAAATTTTAAGCTGACGAATGCCAACAATGTCATTTGGCCGAACAAAAAGCATAAGAAGAACTATAATAGCTACATAATAGATACTGTATATCTATACATAAGTAAACATTATAGATATTTAAAGGAATATGTTGTATCGAAGTAAATTTCTCTGGCAAAACCATTGCTTATGACAAGAATCACCAAACATAACTATTCCTTAGGCACTATCTAGAGTTCCAGTAGAAATACTATTTTGTATTTGTGTGAGCCAATTATACATTTATTTGTAAGTTTACTAACAAAAAGATGATTTCTTCTATAATATTAGGGCTAAATTTTAGTTCTAATTTTATTACATAGTTCCTGAAACCGGTTGTCAATTCAGACCTAATGGCCAATGTTCTAAGATTATAAATAATTCCAATCTTAAATATTTTAAAATATGTCAATTCCATTCTACGATTCAAAAAAATAATACGTTAATGAGACAGAGAAGCCATTGGAACATAGCCAATGTGTACTAATTCTTTAATTTAGGAAATCTGACATAGCTAACGCTGGATAACGTTACTCGTCTTATAAAAATATCATATACCAAATTTCATATCAATTGTTTCATATTATCTCCTGATGGAGTAACCATTAATTTTCCTTAAATTAAGTTTATGGTTGGATTAATTCAATGGATGCGAAAGAGAACACAAATCAAATTTTGAACAACCTATAGAGAATTCTTATTTATAAAAGAGTAACTGTTTATTCTTTATTTATTCACTCGATATATTTGACCACATTTCTATGCCGATTCAGCTGAAATGTGGCATAGGTTGTACTCGTATATATTCAAGATGTTATAGACTCTTTTATTTCCAGCCCGCATAAATTTCGCTCATATGATTGGGATAAAACTTGTCATTGGTCTAGATGACACACGTCCTTATAGCATCTGCTAGAACTGAAAACATCTCATAAGAATGGGAACTACATGTTTATACCGATTTTGCTCTGCTATTTGGCACATAATTATACCTCTGTAAGGATATGGTTATATATAAACTATTTCAGGTTTAACCGCTCCATAGAAATTCCACTTGTGCCCAAACGCCTGAAAAGGTTTAATGAGTCTGATCGCCACATGCCCTGATTTAGTAAGCCCAAATTCATTATAGATATACATTTCTTTATGGACCTGGTTGTCAATGGTACTCGTATCTTTCGGCCTGCACCATACATCGTCCCCCATGGAACTTAAAAATGTCACTAGTCTGGTCGACCCAGATTTGGAGAGATTGTGATAGAGTTTGGCAGTGATATAACTATAGGAATAAAGTTGTCGGCTATGTTAGGTTTCATCACACACCATACATGCATATTGCTTATTGGAGCGAATATTCTAGCTTCCCTAAGAAGTCCAAAGCTGCATACCATCCCTTAAGTTAGGGCACCGGAACAGGTATACACTTTTTCACCCTCAAATTTAAAAAAATGAACTCAAAATTTAAAGAAGGAATTTCATATTTTAAAAATGGGACTTCAAATTTAAAAAAGTTGACTTTAATATTAAAAAATTGAACTTCAATTTTAAAAAGTTGACTTTCAAATTAAAATAAATGAATATCCTCCGCCTGAAGAGTAAACCGCAATTATGCCCAATCCGCCCGCATTTGGGTAGGGAGTCTAGCCGAGGTTTTTGGAGCCATTAGGCCATTTCAGTGACCAATGTTCCCACTTTGGTTGGCCATGTGCTGTAAGGTCGTTCCTTGCTTCCCTTCTCCAAGCCTTGCGACCTCGAGTTGGTGTTGAGCCCCATCTTTTATTTCAGATACTTTAATGTTTTTACAGGATAGTATTTCGGTTTTTCAGAGATCTCTTTATTTTATAAACGTAGAAAATAGCAGCATGGCAATTTTGCATTATGAAATATTTTTTTTAGTGCAGTATTTGAAAAAATACTTAATTGGTTATTGAAAGAGCTGAGTTAACCATAGCAATGGTTGCTAGGGGCGCGAAAAAGCTACCAATAAGGATATTATGAGAAGAAAACAAAGTTTTTTAAATTTCAAGTTCAATATTTATTTATGAAAGTCAACTTTTTAAATTTTAAGTTCATTTTTTTAATATGAGAGTCAACATTTTAACTTGAAGTTGATTTTTTTTAATGTGAGGAGGGGCAAGGTGTAGTCTAACTTCACAAGACTACAGCTACATGACCCTAGACTAAACTAATATTGATCTATCTATTTCAAATATAAATTTTCACCCGTGCAAGAACGAGTTAATCAGCTAGTATTAAAAATAAGTTTAATAATATTACATGAAAATTTAAATTTGAAAAATATAAATTTTAATGCACAAAGATACCATTTTCTCGCTGCTCTTTTTATCTTTTTAAAAATATTATTAATGAATTACTCAGTTTAATTCCAGTTTTTGTACAATTATTGATAACTTAATTATTAATCTCACACTGAGAAGCAATCGTATAATGTATTTGGCTTTCCTATTAAATAGGATGCATTGAGAATTTAAAGTGATGAAGTTTGATATCCTCTTTTTCTTTTAAACCAATGGTTTTCAACCGGGGTGCCACAGAAACGACCAAAATGTCATTTTAAATATGCCTAAATTGCGCCCAAAATATGTATTTGAAACATTTCTAGAAAAATCTCACTCCTCTTAAAAGGAATTTGAAACTAGCATCTCTGCACTATGCAACATAAAAAAACGCAATGAGAAATATTGCAGAGAAGGAAGGAAGAAATGAGAGTTGTTTTATCAACTCTACCTCCCAATATTAAAGAATATTTTATATTCATCCAGCTCAAATTCCCCATTAAACTTTTAAAGGTAAGATTTATTTATTTTTAAATTTGTATGTATTATTTTGATTAAATAAGGTTAAATGTCAATCATGGTTAAATTGAAACTGCTTCCCACGTGATTATGTATTTAGACGTAAATTATATTATATTAGGGTGCCACAGCTGCTTTTAGATAACAATTAAGTTGCTACAATGATAAAAAGGTCGAAAACCACTGCTTTAAGCAATCATACTAAGCGACATGAATTTGCTTCAAAGATTCTTTTAAACCTTCATTTACTATTGCAGTGACCATTCGACTCTTCTCGTCTGTTGTGATTGTTTCTTAAAATAAAAGACAGTCTATTATTTCTTCTGAAAAGATCACAAATTTCGAATGATTACTTGGGATCCAATTGCATAACTTTCTATCTTCATAAAAGAAAAAGTTACTTATATAAATTAGGATAATTACCTGGTGCAAAGTTAGCAGATATAGTTCCAATCTATAACGATAAGTAAAGATTGCTGAACTTTTAAAGTTATAATTGATTTCGAAAAAGAGAAAACTTTATTGTCACATAATTTTAGCCATCCATCTTGCATGATGATATTTATGACGTTAAAGAAATGGACAAATCTTTGCGGAATATTGACAATAAATATGGTTGCGAGTTTTGGAAATTTACGATATTGATCACGAGGCAGAATTTTCTGAAGATCTTACAAAAATAAATCAAGACAGCTCTGACATCTTGGCTCAATGGTTCATAGCCAAACGTTTATATTAGACTTTTTAAAAGTTTGTTTGAATCCTTTGAAAAGAGGTTAGGTTAAGTTAGTTTTGTCCAGAGATAGTTTCAAAATAGACCAAGCACAAGTTACAAATAGAAACCCCGTATTGATGACTGTCGTATCAAACATATTTATCACGACTCATTTGGTTCCATTCCACTTGTTAATTATTTTGGTCACTAAATTTGATACAGTTATACTAGTTATCGTAGGTATAAAAGGCAATTGTCATACATCTAGCAAAATAGCTTGCTCCTATTTGAGTAATTCATTTGCCATCCATTACATAATAAGCGGACGATTAGTATCGATGGATTCCTTAAACGTATCAGTTTTCACCTTGCAAAATCTTATATGATCACGGTAAATATCTTGGCTGTTCGATGAAAATGGTAAGTAGCTTTGTAATAAAACACGAGTTGCTTCA
This sequence comes from Ceratothoa steindachneri, assembly GCA_963969495.1. Lineage (NCBI taxonomy): Eukaryota > Metazoa > Arthropoda > Malacostraca > Isopoda > Cymothoidae > Ceratothoa > Ceratothoa steindachneri. Next base: position 194,211,566 of record OZ018323.1, on the reverse strand, counting down.
TATAGTATATAAGCAAAATTACGATTAGGTTCTATGTAAAACCGAGTCTAGAATTCTAGTAAACAGCTTCAATAGAGCTGTTTTATCTGTACACGTATAGTGAAGCTATAAAAGCTAGGTTTTTCATACTCTTCCCTGTTAATCTCCATTTCGGGCTCATTAGAAGAAAAACGAGTATATACACTTTTGCTACGTGCTTATGCTGCTTAATTTACAGTTATATAAATTTTAATTGAGTGTGGGATATTATTTTTACAATGTCTTCTCATCTAATTGATATCTACACTCATCTTGCAACCAGTTCTTTCTGTTTTCGTATCTGCCTTAAGAAAGGCAATATATTTTAGATTTGCCATTATAAGTATAGATGAAGCTTTATAGGCAATATAAAATGCGCAATCAATTTGTGAGGAAAAAATCTCCTTTACTAAAGTATCGAAACACTTTTTTTATTTATTTTCAATATTTTTAAAATATTGATACATTTATTAACTTTAGGAATAATGTTTAATTTTTTACCATAAAACTGTAGCTTTCTCTCAAAATTCCCTAACTTACAGACATACAATTGTGGCTCCATCAAAAAGAAATAGCTGTTTATTTCTTACGAGAAAAAACAGACTAGTTAACATCTCACCACTGTATTGTTCAACTATTAAATCCAAGTTTTAGACAGCGTTAAACACACACACATTATATATATATATATATATATATATATATATATATATATATATATATACAAACATCTAAAAAGAATAATGACAATTTAATGTATTTCAATACCTATTCTAGTATTTATTAGACATGATTTTACAGCTTTTAATACGTTAACCATTTTTGGCATTATCCTAATGACTTCAGAAATTGTGCTCTTATGAGATTTCTCCCCATACGCTAAATATGTTGAAACTTTGCCTTTGATATTGGGTTCCGCAGTTTTTCTCGGCTGTGCTCTATCCAGTATAATCCAAAGTTGTTCAATGGGGTCAATTTCACGAGACTGGCTTGGCAAGGAAGGCTTCTAATCCATTTTTTTATATTACCAGTCCTTGCTTTAAGCTCTGTGGAACAAAACGCAACATCTTACATAAATAACTTGTCTTTTTTCCACCATTTGACCACTGGGGAGCAGAATTGAAGAAGTTTTCCCGGAAGGATGGAGATGTATTGTATTTTCCGATTTTATGTTGCCAATACACTTACTTTATCAGTTCTGAGCAAACAGTGTTCCATAATAATAATAATAATAATAATAGCTATATATAATGCGCCCTTCACGGCTGTTAGCCGTCCCAGAGCGCAGGAGGTATAGTGAGTGTAGAGAAAGTTTACAGGGAAGAGAACGCAATTCTGAAGAGATGAGTCTTCAGGAGCCGTTTCAAAGTAGCAAGGGGGGGAGAGGATCGGACTTTGGCAGCAAAAGCATTCCAGAGTCGAGGATCACAAACTGAGAAGTAGCGGTTGCCCATCGAAAAGAAGACAGAACGAGGAGTGTTCTGGAGGGGAGTGAGTTTAGACCGTAGTGCCCGAGGAGTTTGACGACGGGATAGGGCAGACGAGAGATAAGCTGAAGCCTCGAGGTTTAGGGCCTTGTAGGTGATGAAAATAATTTTATAGTGGTTATGGAAGAGAATAGGTAACCAGTGTAGCTCCTGTAACAGAGGCATCAAAGGAGAGAACCGGGGGCGTCGATTGAGGAGCCGGGCAACATACTCGTAGTTTTGAACTAGCTGTAGGGGGCGAAGTGACGATGATGGAAGATTCGCTAGAAGAGAATGGCAGTAGTCCAAGCGTGAGGTGACGAAGGCATGAATATCAGTCTCAAGGCTTCGTTGATCAAAATGGGATCGAACACGCGAGAAGTTGCAGAGAAAACTGAATGAAGACTTACAGATACGATGGATCTGCGGTTTAAACGATAGTTGCTCGTCGGAAATAACACCAAGATTACTGACGGTATCAGAGAAGGCGACCTTGGTTTTTCAAGGTTAAGGGAGGAGAAGAAAGCTTTAGGTTTTTTCACCATGGAAGCAGTACCAACAAGGAGAACTTCAGTTTTATCCCGGTTAAGTTTGAGAAAGTTAGCAGACAGCCAATAGTTTATGGAGGTGTAGGCTGAAAGGAGCTTAATAACTGATTGAGAGAAGGACACAGGGAATGAGGAGTGATATATTTGATTGTCATCAGCATAAAGGTGGAAGGACAGGACCAAATCGCGAAAAAGGGAGCCAAGAGGAAGTAAGTAGATGCAGAAGAAGAGGGGAACAAGGACTGAGCCCTGAGATACCCCAAAATGAATGGGGGCGGGCTCGGAGAAGAGGTTATCGAGCACGACCAACTGAGTGTGGGAGGAGAGGTATGAGCGGAACCAATCAAATGCAGTGCCCGAGAGACCAAAGAATGTTTGATGACGATCAAAGAGGTCAGTGTGGTCGATGGTGGCGAAAGCAAAGGAGAGGTTTAGGAGGAATATAATGAACGTACCAAACACTATCGGCTGCTCTACGTAAAGAGTCTGAAACATTAAGAAGAGCGGTTTCACCCTCACTGAAAACCCACCTCGTTTCTCAATTGCTTGTAGCCAATTTAAATTGAACTCTTGATTCTGCAGTCTTCAGACGCACAAAGGACCACTCTCAGATAATCGCCAGAACAATATTAGTCTCTCTATAGACTTATTTGCCCACTCATTTCTTCTTTGGATATTTGCTGTTCAAAGAAAAGATTTCTTCCTTGCTGCTCTGTAACGGGGAATGACCATAAGCTGGTTTCTTTCTAGTCCACGCAATATGATGCATTGATAGTACTTGTTTGTTTCCACAACAAGAAAATAAATACCATTTTCTGTTATTTTTTGTAATGTGGTACCACTCAATATTAAGGATTTACGCAAAACTTTACATTTAAGAATAATTTCATATGCAGCATAAAGTCATCATATTTTAATTATTGTTTTAACTTAAATTTTATTTGATATATAAGAGGACCATCCTATAATACGGTTATGTTTAGCCCCTTTTATTTTATATTAAACTTTTGAAATCGTGATCCCTTCCTTCTACTTCTACAAATGCATCAAATTTGACCACTGACCCTCATTTTGGCTTAGAAGCCATCAAAGAGAACGGAGGACTACGAAACTCCACTAATTAATCTATCAAAAAATTAATCAATCATGTAAAATTTATTCGTGAAAGTCCTTTTACCGGTATTACAGTCGGCTTAACCTTTGCTTAATTAGATTAGGAAAAGATGCGAAAAAATGTCAATATTAAAGAATTTTAATCAGCGGCTTAAGCATTGAAGTGAAAAATCATGTAAGGTAGATTATATATTTTTGAAAAATTATACATTATTAGTTCGTGTTAATAAGTTAATGCTAATTACTAAAGGGGGATAAACTGTACGATAAGCATATTAAATCTTAATATACCTTTTTTTAAAACACATCACGTATTAAATCTGGAAAACAAAATGATTACTATTATTATCAGCTCTTATGATGTTATTTTGTTGTACTGGTTCCGCGTTCGTCATTAGGAGAAGGTAAAAACAGCCCTTTTGAATAACTAATATTGAAAGTAATTAATATCGGTTGTAAATATGAACACTCCGCGCTCTTTCAACTCATACCCTAGATGCAAATGGTAATAATAATATAGGGAAAAAATAGAAAAAGTCATAAAAGTTAATAAGGATTTAAAGCTGGACTTCATATCAGATTTGAACAGGTCTGTTAATATTTTGAAAATATGGAGGTAATTATGTACAAATAGGTTTCCAGTGCTTTTTCTCAGCTGTATAGAAAAGACCAAAATAAACTTGGTTTGGATATTTTCCTTAAAAATATGGATACTACTTTTAACTCTATTATGCTAAAATGAATAAATTCTTTCCTCCGTGCCTTATGCCTATGGTTATTGAGGCTTTTCCATCCAAACCATCACTGGATTCCATGTAACTTGGTCATGAAAAGGTCAACCTCACTCTACCCTTTGAATAAAATATTGGAACGTTTTAAATAGAACCTCCTCATTCCCCCTCTAACACGAATAATTACAGAGCAATTAAAGATGAATTATTTTTTTCGTGTCTTCCTAAATAATTCGAGAATATTCCTTTCAGTAATCTCTTATATTCCCAAGGCAGGGAATCTGCTTTTCCAAATTAATGCGGGATTGGATGGCAAATTGACCTGAATGGATTATGAATTGGTAATGTTTAAACGTAAATTCCCCTATTGTTCTGATATAGAGTGACAAACAAAGAAATACGGGAAAGAAAAAGGCAGCTAGTAGCCTATCATTATTTATGAAGGGAAAGGGAATAGGGGTAAATGAAACCTCTTTTAGCTGAGTTATCCCAAATTGAATGAAGATTGCATTATTCCGCGCCAAAGAGAGGGAGGAATGAAAAGGAGGCCCTGTTTAGGGTTAGTCGACCTTATACCGCCATAAACATGTATTCTTGAATAACTAATAAGAAATAATTTTATGCTTTCATAGCAATAAAACGATGGATTGTAGGAGAGAATGCATACATATTATCCAAGATCAACACACACACACTCAATAAATATATATATATATATATATATATATATATATATATATATATATATATATATATATTATCCCTAAAATTACACACATTTGAGTTGCAATAAAGTGATGAATTCCTCGTAAATCTAATATTTTAAATGCGAAATCTTTTACTCTAGTTTTGACAAAATCTGGCCAATTTACAGAAATTATGAGAGCCTTTATGTGCTAATTCTAAACCATAAGAAAAATAATAGCTCTAGACCGAGAGTAAATCATGAAATTCGACCAAAACATGGACTAAAATCCACAGAAATGACATTTTAATGTGCATATCTTATTTTGAGGTATTTCTACCCAACTATTTTAGCTCTCGCTGCCCCTAGGTTCTTTCTCTCATCAATATACGAAGGATGCCTTGTTTTTTTTTAATACTATCGCGTTGCAAATCAGTGAACTTTCAGCAGATGGGATTTATTTAGTTTTTTTCGACGGAAGTTGTGTTGAGGATTGCGAATTGCGCACTGCTTTTTCATTAGCTCGAGAATAATCAGCTTTTTGACTAAACGACTATGTAACTTCTCTATATTGTCCTTTTATTAATTTTACCAATTTCTCTGGTATAAAGTTTATATTTACTACCAAAATACCATTTTATTTCTTGATATCTCCATAAATTTGCTTAATTGCTCTGAATCGGAGGCCAAATACAGTGTTTGTATTGGAGGTGGTGTACTCTTTGTAATTTCACTGTTGTATGTCGTTATCAGTTAAGGTTTTACTGTTTTTACAGACTATATTTAGATTTTACTTTCACATGTAGTGAAATATTGTACTGTCATTTGTGGCCTTTCATTAATTGTTACAAAATTTCACTAAACAATTTTAACAATCTAATTAGTTTTCATTTTTTTTAGAAAGGCGTTTACAATTTTATCGAATATTTTCTCCAAATTAATATATTTCAACCTGGGTGGCAGGTAATATTATCGTCTTTATTATCAGATATCATATACATAAATCAACAGGTTGCCTAACTGGTACGTCACATATATACCTCAGTACACTCACTTACCAGTCCATTTGCTCAATTTCCTTGCTACCAATAAATTCAGTTTTTAGATCTGATCGGAGAGGAAAATCACAACAACAAAAACACGATTAACTCCTTTGTCGAATTGCTCTTCTCTTATCTGGTTTTAGAGTACTAAAGCAAAAATTATTCCAATGTTAAAATATATTTCAAGACATTTTCTGTAAATTGGAAGAAATAGCTTTATTTAATTTCAAAAAGTTCTTTTCAAATGTTTTCAATTACTCCATTTTATCTCAATTGAGGTCAATTCTCAGGGCCTTGACCTCTTCAAAGAGGTAAAAATTCTTATCGTCCTCTTTCCCCTTTGTATGTCTTCCAAGGACCCTCTCGAAATGGTTAAATTTATTTATTTCAACCTTTCACTTCTCTACAGGGTGCGGCGAGTAATTTGTGGCATTAATTTAGTATCAAAGAAAATAATAAAAGAGTTAGTTTATACAGATATATTTACTAAAGTTACGTGTTAAGGAATTAAAGGAGTGTACAAGGTGACCCACTAGTGTCGGGCCCTAAATTTTGATAGGCTTGTGGGGATGATTCTATTGGTTTACAAGTTTCTAAGCACCATTCTTCCGTTTTTAATTCATCTTAAGAAATAAAAGTTTTACCTTTCTCAATTTGTATGAATAATAGCAGACCCCTTCACGTACTGACTGCTTAATGGAGAATATGACACTCCCTTGTCCATGTATATGAACCCCCTTGACTTGTTGCGATTGTGGTTAGTGATGGTTTTGATCTCCGCGACAATTTTAGGGGTGTTTTCATATAGGAACTTTTAGAGTTAATTTTCCGAGTTGCTGTACCCGCGTAATCACAGCCTGACTCATCCATCTCTTTCCTGATCCTCTGCACCGTCGTCCGAAAGATACCAAACAATCGTAGATCTTCGAATTAGAAGTAACGGCGTAAATCACAAGCCGCACAGCTCTATTTTTTTTTCAAATTCTAGATGAATTAGTTCAGCCATGCTATCCCTTCCTTCACAGATGATGCGAACTGAGTCTACGATGAGAGGAAGAAGAGAGAATCGACGCCAGCCAACATGCATGCGTAGAATTCCGAGTTTCCAACAGCAACAAGTTACCCATAGCACACTGTAGAAGTCCTCTTTTCCTTAGCCAAGAATTGGCGCATCTTACCTTTGCATACCTTGATGGATGTGAAGCTTATTTTAATTCACAAACTACTTCTCAATATTCAAGCGCTAATTCGTTCCTAGAATTAGTTGTTTTCATACTAAGCTTTTTCCGTCCATTTTCCACATGAGATTTTACTTTGGTTTTTCAAAAAGTAACCATCAAAACCAAATAGATCAAAAGGAGGAAAAGGTAACTAGGGACCCCCAAAATACGCACATACATCACTCACAGCTCACCAAATAATATATATTTCGATTCATAATAATGCATAGAAATAGAGAAAGACTGATTCAGAAGTGCTTTATTCTTTTAAGGAGACGAAACTAGGCTCAATCTTAGATTCATGAAAGTGAAAAATAGGTGTCGTTCTATCTTATGCCATCGATTTCTGTTCGCTTCGCAAACCATTTATCTAACGAGCTTTTTCTTTCGGCAGTGGCTTGAAAAGCGAAGAGTTTGGGGGAAATTTAGTTAGTTTTATTGTTTAATTTCTAATACTGACCATCTTGCGTTCGCCTACAAAAATAAGGGACAGCAGGGATATGGTCAGTATGGAAGACATATATAAAAGAGTAGTGGTATATAAGGACATTTTGTGAGCAGAAGAAAAAGAGGATTGGCTGCATAGTTTTGAATCAGCTGAAGGGGATTAAGAATGAAATCCTGTGATTCTGCAAAAAGGGAGCTTCAGAAGTTAAGGCAGGTGGTAACAAAAGAATGATTGTCATTATCAATAATTTTGTGGTCAAAGTGAAAAAGCATGCGAGAGACATTAGGAAGAAAGGTGAGAGAGGAATTACAGATGTTTGCAAAATGAGTATAAGGGATAACCGGCTAACGAAGGTGACGCCTATATTTTCAAATATAATATTGCAGTGTGCCACATCAGTATTGCAAACAACTATTACCTCAGTTTTGTCATGGTATAAAAACAGAAAGTCGTCTTACAAATACACAATAATTAAGTCATAAACAGATAGTATACATAGATTTATAAGATTTTCAAGAAAAGAGACTTGAGTGAAGGTGAGATAGATTTGCGTGTCATCAGCATATAAATAAAATAATAGGCCAATACGACGCATAAATTTGGATGGAGATGAAATAAACATGAAACAGAAGTGGGCCCAAATGCGCACTTTGCAACTCTATAAACACCAAGACATTCATGTAGGTGGTGAAGAAAAACGTTAGCTTAATTTGTAGTGTAGAATGTAGCAGATAGATCTAGAAGTGCAAAAATGGAACTCTGAGCAGCGCCCGACGAACGGGGAAGACAGCCTGTTATATTTAGGATAAATGATGCTCTGTTGTGTCCTGCCCTGAGAGAAACATCTCAGCTGCCTTTGAGGCGGATGAATGATCTTTAAACGAGGCTGACACTAACAAGTGGGTGACTGTAGAGAAAAGAGAGAGAGGTAAGAGATTGAAACCTAGCTTTCATGATAAATACGTTTCAGTTTCTTTGAGATAGGGAGAACAAGATACTTGAACTCATTTGGTCCTATTTAGGGGCAAACGTTCATCTGATGATTGCCAGCAAGATTATATTCGCTGAATGCTATTACAGATGAGAGTAAAGTGTCAATAGTATCAATAAAGTAAGGGAAAAAAGGGCAGAACTTTGACAAAGACTTCGATTCACTAATAGGAAGGAAGACGGTTGTTTATTTTGATGAGATTTTGTATTTTAGGAGCCAATCTGGCCACTGCGTACTTGGGCATAAGTCACCGTACTCACGACAGCCTAGTACTAGACTACATTAAAATAAAAATATGCATAACAGAAAAAAACAGCCTCCTCCAAATGTCAAAAAGTCCACGAGTCAGTGTGCACAAACCAGTCCCGAGTAAAAGGAAAGAGCGCTAGGGACCCCGTTCATCCCGATACAGGAAGAGGTAGTGTGCGCAAAGATCACCCAGACTGAAACATTCGACAAGAATTTGCCGAACAGTCCGAGGGATAACACAGTCATCACAATATCGTGTAGGCAAGTGGTCCATTAAATGGGGGTGCGTCCCAAGAGTGTGTCGAATTCGGAGCCGCCAGAAAGCAACCTGAGGACGTCGCGGCAATGTGAGGTAGGTCCATGAGAACAGTCGCAGCGCAATTGGAAAGAACTTTAATTTTCCCGAAGAGCTGCCCGTATTTCTGTTATGTAATCGGTTTGAGGAAGAGTGAAACGCTGGTCTGGTCGCCCTGTCCTCACAGACACTTTGGCGCCCTTATCGGCGCGCCCATTCCCCAAAATTCCGACATGTCCAGTAAACCAGCAGAAGATAATCTCAAATCCGCACGGATCACCAAGACCGTGACGTTACGGATATCGCGAACCAGGGGATGCGGAGATTGAAATGCCCCGAGAGCACTCAGGGCACTTTGTGAGTCGCTATAAATCACAATGAGGTCTCCGAATGGGGCACGTTGCGTAATCTCCACTACCAAGCTGTGTATTGCCACCAGTTCAGCCACGAAGACAGACAAAGCACCTAAAAGAGCCCCGCTGACTTTATACAGTGGGGACATGGTGTAGAAATCCACCCCATTTTGGGACTTGGAGCCATCTATATACACTGACACTGTTCTAGCGTGACAAAAAGTGTGCTCCAAAAAGTCAGAACGCATTTGTCCCGCTACTGTATAAGGTTTAAAGGCAGAAGTGTGGCGACAAATGGTTAAAGTTGGTATCTCCCAGCTTGGCGTCATAGGCAGAACCAAGGGCGCTACCGACCCAACAGCTATAACTGCATATGTACCTATCCAGGGAGTTTCCTGCTTCTAAACCCCAACGGCTTAGGGGATGACTCTCATCTCTCGGCGGAATAGGCACCGTTGAGATCAGCTGCGAATGCAGTGAGAGCTGTTGGCAACTGGAGCAGGGAAATGGTTTGCGCGTACAGGCAGGTCATGAACTGTGTACGCACAAAGCAAATGGCATATTCCCAGCATTGACAGGAAGGCTCTCAATGGAGGACGAGCGGAAGGCACCGCTTGCCAAGCGAATCCGTTGTGGTGTATGGAGTCGACTTTTCGACTTTACGCAAGAGAAGTTCGTCTGTGGATGCATAAAATTCGAATCCGTAGTCGAGCTTTGAACGAAAAAAAGGCTGTGAATATGAAGCTCCCAGGTAAGGCGTCGGTCAAATACAAGGCCAAGTAAACAGTGCAAGTCCACCACTTCAAGGCGCACTCCATTTAGATACAAGTCTCGGTCAGAATGCAGCCGTGGATATCTGCTGAAGTGCAACACCTTTGTCTTGGCCAAGGAAATCTGAGGCATGTGCGCTTCAGCATAGTGAGATAGCGGTTCAATGCCTGATAGAGTCAACCCTCCGGAGGTGGCACCGGAGCCGCGCCAAAAGAGATAGAAAGGTCGTAACGTAGAGTGTAGTAAAGTTAAAGGCAAAAAGTGTGACACTGAGGACACTTCCGGCGGGGGCCCTCTTCCCGCTCCATTGGGCCGGAGGTAGGCTCTCCCCAACAATACACAGAATAAACGATTTAGCAAAAATTCAGATATAAAGATTGAGAGGCGTCACCTCGCCCCCATCGTGGGGAGAGTCTCCATGATACGGTATCGCCATGCGGTTTCATGGGCCTTCTACAGATCTAAAAACACCGTGGCATAGTGTTGACTACGAAGGAAGGACTCACAGAAGGCATTTTCCGGTCGGAGAATAGCATTCGACGAGGAGCGGAACTTGTGAAAGCCGCACTGTGCAGAAAACAGATGACCTCCGCTGTCCCGAACAAAGGCCAATCTAACATTTACAAATTTCTCCATTAACTTGCACATGCATGATGTTAGAGAGATTGGGCGAAAACTGGCCGTGGTAAAGTAATCTTTGCCCATTTTGTAAAAAGAGAACACAGAAGCGATTCACCATGAAACTGGGAGGATACCCTCTACCCGATCCTGTTGAACAAATCTAACAGAAAGGCCATGCCTCGCTCATCTAGGTGTCGAAGCATATCGTATCCGACATTGTCCATACAAGGGGCAGTACCCGCACCCGAAGCAAGAGCAAAAAATAAGTCGCTCAGAGTTAAACTGTCATTGAATGGTTCTCCACCTGTGGAAGTAAAGTCTATTGGGCGTTCTTCCGCCACATCACCACGCGCAGTAAATGCTGGCAGAGCAGCATCTCGGTTAGAGAGTGCGGAGATGGCGGGCCGAAGGATTCCGCCACGGACGCGGGTTTTTCCAAGATAGCGGGTCCATTCTCTTCGAGAACGGGAGGAAGGTCCTGCGAGAACTTGCTTCGAATCCTTTTGACTCGCTTACACATATGTGCTAGACGTGTCTACCCGTTAAGTGAAGACACGTATGTCCGCAAGAAGAGGGGTGAGCGTGCTTCCAATTATTCCGGAACCTACCACTTCCTCGACGCCACCGACTGTGAAATCGTTCGGGCCGTTCTTATAGCGCATGTAAGCATAACGATTCTGTTTGATAGCCGTCTCACACTCTCCTGACAACCACGGGCTTAGTCAGCATGCAAAACGGCCAGATGTTTAAGGAATAGTAGTTAAGCCCACGGCGATGAGGTTTTTGGATAAGAACTCAACAGCCTTATCTACCGATCTAAACTCCTTAACTGAGACAGAGAAATTATTAATTTCTAGAAATGCGGACCATCGCGCACGCGCCAAGCACCACCAGGGTGGGCTGTCGGGTGGCAGCGTCCCAGAAAATGATATTTGATTAGGAAAGTGATCACTACCATGGCAGTCATCTTCCACCCCCTACCCTAAATCAAGCTCTTCATACGGAAGACACAAAAACAGATCGAAGCTGAAAAATGAAGCGGTTCTCGGGCAGTGATGCGTAAACTCATCGACGTTTAGGACACCTATCTCCAGCTCGCCGATCAGTTCGGCAAAGACTTGGTTCATGGGATTAATCGAGAAGTCTCTTTAGAGGGTCTATATATATGTCGTAGAATGGACTCTCGACGATATACCATATATAACTATTCGTTGAGGGAACTTCTTTAATTATCTTTAGAGGGCGTGGATGTCTGGCGGACCGATATTATGTATCTTCGATATGCTTAAGAAGTGGAACTGAGCTCAAGGACAATAATATTGCTATCATTAATAAAATAGAGTTTTATTATTAATAACTATCAACAATACACAAAACGGAAAATATTGACATAAACAGAGAATGGAAAGGGTCGTGGGGGGGGGGCTCGGGCTAATCCGAGGATTAAAACATTTAAAAAGGTAAAACAAATATAAAGTTAAAGAGATGGGATGGTTCGCTAAACCATTTAAAGCACAGGATAGAATTGACAAAAGGGTTAAATACTCAAGGTAACGTTCGGCTTACGTTATTTTATACTAGTTGTGCAGTGGAAGGCTACGTGAAGGAATTTTCGGTCCGCGTGCGAGTTCCAGCCGAAGGGGGGGAATAAATGATCCTGACGTGGCGTCTTGGGAATGAGAACTGTTTCTCGACGAACTGCTTGAAAAACAATGGTTGTTCTACGTTGTTCTCTTCTGAACAACAGGGGGGGGAACCGTCTCTTGTCTACGGGCTCAAGAACATTGGCTGTTCTAATGTTGTTCTCTTCTGAACAACAAGGGGGAAGGGTGAGAACCGTTTCTTGGCGAACGGGCTCAAACAAACAATGGCTGTTCTACGTTGTTCTCTTCTGAACAACAGGGGAAGGGTGTGAACCGTTTCTTGGCGAACGGACTCAAACGAACAATGGCTGTTCTAACGTTGTTCTCTTTCTGTACAACGAGGGGGAAGCCTTGTGGACTTGGTGTCACGAAAGGGTTGAACCTTGGCACTCAAGGGATATTGTCCTCCTTCTGGACAAGTGATGGTGAATCTCGAGGTCGAGGTCCCTTGGCCCACAAAGTGAGAAAGGGTCGGGGTGATGTTTCGCGACGAAAATCTGGATCTCCAATCTGCTCTTAGTGGTAAAAGTTTCATCTAAATAGTCGAGATACTCCCTTGGCGTGGGGGACAATGGAGAGGGAGCTTCGAGGGAATGCACAGCCGAGCCTGGGAACAATGCATTATCTGCCCATAAGCCTAACTCAATCTGGCGAGGTCGGTGTATGGGGGTGAACGAGGGAAGATAAACCTCCTTGTTTAAACATTGACTCAGGTGACTGCGATAAGGCGCCAAGCTTTAAAGCGAAGATGCACGTGGGAGCATCGTGGTTTTAAATAACACGTGATAGGGGTTGAAATTTATGCGGCCTTAACCCGTTCTATCACAATCTAGTTCAGATCTCCATGCAAAAGAAAGGGCCCCAACAACCGTGCCACGACGCAACTGAAGTCCCCTTCGTCTAAATCGGCTGACGGTAGATTGTACGCGGAAATAACAGTATACCTTCGATCCCCGTGCAGCTGCACAGTTTCCGCCTAAAATGAGGTATCTAATGGAAAGAGAAGAAAGAAACATCATGCCGAGTGTAAATTGCGCATCCTCCCGGCGGCCCCTATCCAGAGGTTGTTAGGTAGCAAAACCCCTATACCCCGGGAGGGCGCTCTGGAGGCACGCTTCCAGCATGGTCTCCTGCAAAAAGATAGCTAACGGGGACCAGGATAAGATCAGCCTTCGCTACTCCTTTTAGCTGGCTGATTGTCAGCGGGGTAAACTCATCTACATTTAGGACACCTACCTCCAGCTTGTTGATCAGTCTGGCAAGGACTTGACCCCTGGGATTAATCGAGAAGCCGCCTTAGGGGTAGATGTTTGCGGCCTTTAGCCTTACGCGAAACGGTCATGCTGGGAAAAGGGAGACAAGCCATGGTTTTCACTGGTGCTGGGTGTAATTTCTTTGTGACGCTTGCTCTACCAGGGGAGATCCCGGGGTGGGTAGAACCTGCAGAGGGGCTCCGAATGGGCGCGGAAACAACCGTACTCGTAGGCCTGGTGGAGCCAGGATCAGAGGCTGTATTTCTCAATATTATTGCATAGGGGGTCGAGGCAGTGGCGAGGAGGGGGGGGGGAACCAGGACAAAGTCATAAACCTCGTGAAATAAGATAGGATCCTGGGCCTGAACGGACAATGGTGAGGCTATCCGCAATTGACACAGTTGGCCACACACGATTTGGACTTATCGTGTGCGGCCCTGGAGCAACTTACACAGACTTCAGGTGACCCAGACGTTGCAGGTCAAGAGGAGCGATTAGTATGGCTCAAGCGGTAGTGACAGTAGTAGCACCTCTGCGGCAATGCCACCACTGTCTTCACACGGTAGCGATACCAACTAGCACGCATCGACTTAGGGAGCTTATTACAGTCGAACGTGACGAAGATCGTAGGGGCGGGTCTCAAGCCCCATCCCTGTTTTATCATCACACGTTCTCCCTTGATAGCCATATGTTCGGCCGGCTCTAAGGTGATGCCATATATGGAGTAGTCCACAAAATTCCTCGCATCGGCTACTACTTTCATGAAGTTCATGGTAGAGTGCAACTTTACACTCACAGGCGTGCCATCAAGTGTCCGAACGGCACTAATCATAGGCCGCCTCAGAGGGATTCGACTTATTCGCCAAAAGGCTTTCATCCGAGAAACGAGTCACTTTCGGCTCTCTACTAATCATACTATCTACAACTCTCCTCTAATGGATCATGATGCCCTTAGCCAACAGGCTGCCATAATTGGACCGAATAACAACGAAGCGTTCAAAGCCAGCAGGCTCAAAAACGCCAAGTAGCATCTCAATGAGGGGCCCCGACCTAATCGAGGCTACGCTCTGTTAAGTTAAGTTCTTCGTCTGAAACTCCCCACCCCTAGAAGCAACGGGTCCGGACGTGCCAATTTTGGCTTAGTGGCTAGCCAAAGTGGTAGCAACCCTTTCCCACGTCTTCTTCAACTTTTTCTTGTTCTTTTTAATTTTAGAGAGGAGGGTAGGGAATGAACCCGCTTCTTCCCTCCACCTGCACGAGCACCCAGGCCAGATAGACCCGCATCAGCAAGATCCTTCTTCAAGATGGAGAAGGTTTTGGCTGTCCTAGGGGCACCAGCCATAGAAGTAGATCCATTCTCTCCTTGTTAAGCTTGGATAGCCAAGCCGTCTGAGGACGACATTGCACTGGGACGGACTCGAGTTCGGTGCTTGGCACCCACCCCTTTTTTGTACACAGGGAAGGTCCTACTGTCTGGGACTGGGTTGCTCAGATATCATTCTCCATCTAATGGGGGGCCTCTATGTGGCCATCCTCCAGGACATCACAGGTCCCATTGGTCACAAAGTTTTTTGTCGCGGAAGAGAGGGGGCCACGTACGGTGCCTTCCTTTAGGCTCAATAGGTATAGGAGAGGTATAGGAAAGGAGTAAGCTTCTTCGGTATAAGTAGTTTGTAGGGCCCCTGAGAAAGAACAAGAGGAGAGAGCTTCAGTTTTTTTTCCTTAGAGCTGCCCGAGGGCTACTCCGTCGCTGGAGAAGGGCAAAGGGAGAGGGTTATTATTTTATTCTCATCATTGGTCATGGTGACCCAATTAGTGATACTGGAAGCAAACGCTAATCAACTCACGCAGTAGCCCGCTCTGCGAGAGGTGAATACGGGACCAGCAGAATAAGCCGACGCCATTTGAGGCTACTCCTTCAGCCTAGTGGTCTGGCAGCCCATCAGCATGGCGGCTCCACCTTAAGCTCGGCGTAAAATGGATAGATAGTCAAAAGAGTAAAAAAGGGGATGTGAGGAAGGTGTGGGTGGGGATGAGACAAGTTTTTAAAAAATTACGACCCAAGACCTGAGCTCAGGGGTGAGATAACATTATTCTCTACCCCCTCAGCCCCGATCCGAGATAGTTGTTTGAAAGGAAGCTGGACGGAATCTACCCTGCGAAACTAGAGGCCAACCAGAGAAAGTTGTGGGAGAGGTTGTAGAGAAAATGTGGAAGTAGGGTAGATAACTCATGCTGTCAGGAAGAAGGCAAGTGCCTTAGCTGGGGCCGGACGGTGTGATGAGTCCCGTTAGTACGGAAAACAGGAAGGCAAATCGCTGCGCCCCTTACGGGGTTTCGGAGAACAGTGTATGAGTACGTCCACTTTTGATTCAAGAAGGCAGATGCATACTTCTCCACTGCTGTTGAATGGTAGGTCTTTTACAATATTTCTAATAAACCAGTATCTATTTATATAAATAGAATACAAAGTTTTAATTTATTGAAACGTTGAGAGTCAAATAAACCTAAACCATTCAAATATCACCCACATAAATGTCCACTCTACTTTCACTGCAAGAAAATAATTTTTTATTTAATGCCCATAGTGGTAGTCTATTCTACAAGACATTTCTATACATCATTTTCTTCCTCCTTGTGGCCTTTGCCTTACTAATTTGATGAGGCTAAGGTTTTCTCCATGATTTATCAAAGCAACCACGAAAAAAAAGTCCAAACTAGATTATCTAATTAATCTCGCAACCTTCCAGGAACAAATACATTTGAAAATATCAATAAACTCAGTTCTATCGGTAATTTTCACGTATCATTTATATATTTCTTTCACTTTGCTAGAGTTGTGGCGGGTTCCCAATGCCTACCGTAATTTGGTTGTTTTAATAGTCTCATGTGAGTTAGATAAGACGGGTTCGAATGCCATTATTGGAACCAAATCGTTAAAAATGTTTCAAAGCAATCATCAAACGCCTACTTTTACTAACATTAGCTATTTTAAACATTATAATTTTCTAAAACCTCACCACTACTTTGACTATGAATCCTTTCTCAAACAATTTAGATGGCTATCCCCTATTCTTCCCCTTCTTTCATTGAAAATGTCATCATTTGCCACACAAATATTAATTTTTAATTTAATCTATTAAAAAAACAACACATAATTGACTCTTGTGTTTTGAGAGAGTAGAGTTGCCTTCTCTTTTCAATGGACCACAGATCAAATCTTTAACACAGCTCATTTATCCAGAAACAAACAACCCATATGCTGAATTTTCATGATCATAATGTTTAGCGAGATCACTAGAGCTCAAAGTGAAGATTTGAGATATTACACATGATCTAGCCAAGCGATTTAGGGCATTCAATCAACTGTATAATAGGGCCTCGGATACCAATTTTCGATGGTGTATTTTCTCTATCGATATTTTAGTTCTCACAATTTCGTGTGACGTAGAAAAGGGGCAATCAAAAGTTCCCTAATGTGAAAGAAAATATCCATGTACTGAGCTAAGCTTATTATGTTCCTGTATACACATATACGGTTTAGGCATACATAATGAAAAGACCTTTAAAACCCTCTACATCACACCCTCCATTCGTCAGGAAATGAAAGAGAAATCGTTGAGAAAAATAAATTAACTCTCGTCATGGACTTCTGGCAAAGCCCGCGACTGAACATCACTGAATTCAAAATGATTTAAGTTGTATCCGCTTTAATATAAATCTCAGTCCACACAGCTCTCTTATTTAATAGACCAATATGGCGTCTCATTAATGCTTTATCAACCGTTCATAGCCAACAGTCTAGTATGAATTAATGAACTTTCTCAGCTGAGCATAATTCACGGGGTGAAAATGAAGACTTATCCAGCTTCATTTAATGTGAAAATAATAATCAGGCTAATATACGTCGGAAACTAGCGCTAATTTAGCAAATCCAGCGAGACATTACAGCATCACGCATCTATCAACCCAGTAGCTGCATACGTGACCAGGCCTTCAAAAAAAATGTCCCTGTAAAACTCTTCTTTTAACTCTTACTATATTTCTAGTCTTGGATGGGGGAGACGCCAATTTGTGTAACTATAATTTGTCTGACTGGGATAAGGAAGGGCCAAAAATCGATAATCTGGCTCGGGAGCTTATATCTCCTATAGAACGAACGGAGAGAAAGACTTGATTCGAGTATAAAGAACTTCGTTGCGGTTACAGGCTTCAACACATATTAAGGTACTTTAAGTTTCATCCTTGATAAATCATGCTTTATTTATAAGTGTATTCGCTTGCTAAACAATTATGTGAATGATCGTTCTCTTATTTTGAAAGTGTCAATGTTGTATTTTGTTAGTTTATTCAGTATGATTTTAGAATATACGATTGTATCATAGGAAATCTTCATAAAATATATTAAATGAGTGCCTTTATGTACCATTATATATATGTATGTATATAAAAAATATAAATATATATATATATATATATATATATATATATATATATATATATATATATATATATATATATATATATATGTATATATATATATATATGTATATATATATATATATATATATATATATATATATAATATATATATATATATATATATATATATACATATATATATATATATATACATATATATATATATATACATATATATATATATATACATGTATATATATATATATATATATATATATATATATATATATATATATATATATATATATATATATATATATATATATATATGTATATATTCGTGGTAGGTGTTTGTCCAACTTAGGGTTTCTTTCTTCGAACTTGTGTCTTTTATTCGAGCAATCTGGCCGCCTCTTTGCACCTTAGCACTTTTATCCTTTTAATTATAAATGTCATTCGTCTTTGTATTCTTATACAGTTGTTTGCTCTATGATTTATGTGGTTTATTTCTAAGTGGTATGGCTTTATGTTTCCCTGAGTTGGACGCAGTTTCGTTTTTTTGTGTTTAGCGACTGAGTTATACTTCAGTAAGTACTAAATGTAAAGAGAAATTAGTTTTAAACTTTGCGTTTTCATCAAGGATTCATCATGCTCTCCATCTGTGAATGGAAACAAATCCAACTGACAAATGCACTTATCCAATGTATTAGAAAACAAATGCACCGGGAAAATAATCACATCACATATTCATGACGAAAGAAATCTAGCCCTTAAATAAATAAAAATATGCACCTAAAGAATGAATTAGAACACAAGTGCCCGTCTCCATTTTATCGGGAAACAAATCCACCTAACAAATGTAACATGAAAAAAGCACCTGAAAATTACTTCACGAAAGAAATACACGTAACAAATGTATCAGAAAGCAAACGCACCTTCCTAGTGCATCTCGAAACAATTCCACCTCAGCATTGCATCATAGAAGAAATCCACGTCACCAATGCGTTATAAAAGAAATCTTCCTCACAAATGCACTATGGAAAAATTCCACCTCGCAAATGCATCACGGAATAATGCACCTAACCTAGATATTAAAAAGTTGAAAGTTCGCTAATTTTATTCCTCCTTTGCAGCTAAGTTGCTTCTCAGTCAGACGTCAGCCAGGGCAAGCACCAACTCCTCACAGTGATTTCCATTCACAGCGGTAACCTCTCCTAGTAAATAGTGTCAGCTTGAAAATAATCCGGATGGAGACTCCAACTGCC
The DNA here is from genome assembly GCA_963969495.1 of Ceratothoa steindachneri. Lineage (NCBI taxonomy): Eukaryota > Metazoa > Arthropoda > Malacostraca > Isopoda > Cymothoidae > Ceratothoa > Ceratothoa steindachneri. Next base: position 194,192,431 of record OZ018323.1, on the reverse strand, counting down.
GACTTAGCGATTGCCGGGCAAGCGCGCTAACCACTAGTAAACAAATTCACCTCACAAATGTTTTAGAAAAACAAGTGCTCTTCCTACCTAGATCGTGTAAAATGCACCTCACAACTGCATCACGGAAAAATATCCACCTAAAGATGCATAAAAAAATGCACTTCCCAATTGCATCGCAAACAAATTCACGTCATAAATGCTTGACAGAAAGAATCGACCTCACAAATTCATCACGAAAAAATAGACCTAATAAATGTATTAGAAAACAAATATACCTCAATTAGATCGGACACCAAAATACATCTCACAGACAGAAAAAAAAGCAAAGCTTTGAAAATGGAACGACTTAAAATACTAGGATTTACATGAAAATGAATACTGAGTATCATGTCAGAAGGATATACACCGGGTGTATATCCTTTTCCTATATTCCTATTATCGTTTCGTATAAGTGTACAAGGAAAACACATTGGTGGTTGATGACTGCTCATTAACACTAATAATATAGCTCCCTTCATGAGAATACAATTAGAAAGATTAATTGGGGTAGTAGTTAAAAAATAATAAGAAATATATGTCTTCTTGAAACAATTATGAGTGCAAACACATAAGTATACCATCAGTTTTAAATGGTTAAAAGAGGGCTTTTTATAATGATCTGAGGACTTTTTCAATTTAATCGAAAATCAGTCTATATATACATAGATGAATGAGGGAATAAAGGTAGAGATAAATAATTTAAGAGAAAGACATAAATAGGAGGAAATAAATGAAACTATAAAAATAATTAATTGCTTTTCAAATGGACAGCCTCATTAAGGTGTTTTATGCTATTTAAAAACTTATATTTACCCCAGATAATTTTAAGCCTCAAAATTTCAAAACAAATTTCATTTCACACAAATCGGTAAAAAAATTATAAATTTAATTATAATCTTTGTAAAGTGAAAGGTACAGATATCTAGTTTTGTTTGATTAAATTTGACCTTTCTTCCTCATTAACATAACGTAACGTTTTTATTTTAATAGTAATTAACATGGGGGGAGATTTCAATGGAAATATCTAGAGCTAAGCGTTGGTAAACTAATCATAGCAAAACTTCATCGGTAGAGAGGAACGTCAAACAAAACAAGAATTATAAAAAAAAAACGAAAAATTAGACAAGTAAAAGTAATATCCGAATTTACAGTGAGTGTTTGACCCAAAATAGTCGAACCTTGTAAATATGCCTAGGAAAATAGGAAGGATTTTCATAAAGTTTTGTTGAAAGCCTTTAATTTAAGAAATCATCGGAAACTTTGAGTCAAGACACGTTTGATCATATCTTTTTTTTTATGATAACTGAAAAACTGTCAGTTATTGATCTGACGCATTTCAGGTAACAAGTGACTGCTTTCAAAAAATTAGCTTTTTTTTATGTTATCAAATTTTTAAAAAACTGTATTGGAAATCCTCTACTATTGTCAATTCTTTAAAGCAATTTTATAGTTAGTCTACAGCATATAGAAAATTGTTTTGAGGTGGATGAAACGTTTGAAAGAGGAAGAAAAAGATCTTAATTTCGACGAGAGAGAAATGAGACCATCCACCTTAAATAATGCAGAAATGTGACCACCGTTCAAAAACTTCTGGACAAGATTAAATGAATAGTGTTGAATTTATTGCGAAGGAAATCAATATTTCCCAATGAGTAGCATATGAAATTTTAACGGAGCATCTTGGGCTCAGCATGCTTTTTGTTCTCTCATGACAATTGTCTAGTCCATTCTTAACGGCAAACAAGATGTTTATTTTAGGAACACATCTGGCGACTGCCTACTTAAAGCATAAGTTGACGTACTCACCAAAGCCTTCTAAAAAAAAACAGATAACAATGTATAAATAACAAATAACGATAAAAAACAATGAAAAAAAGAAACAAGGAAGCTGGCTCTGGCGTCGGGGGTAGGCCTGTCTTTCCCCGGTGCAGGCATATGTGACCCACAACAGACAGTCAAATAAATTGAAGGAACAGAACCTCATTCTAAAAGTCGTATAGTATACATGTCAGTGTGAACAAACCCATCTAGATTACAAGGGAGAAGCTGTAGCGACCCCGACCATCCCGGTACCAGGACAGGTAACGTGCTCGAAGATCAACCAGACTGGGATATTCGACAAAAATGTGCCGAACCGTCTGGAGGACGACGCAGTCGTCCCAATATGGCGCTGGCGAGCGCAACATCAAATGGCGATGCGTCACACGAGTTTGCCCGATTCGGAGACGACAGAAAGCGGCCTGAAGCCGTCTTAGCATTGGAGGATAGGTCCTTGGGAACAGTTGTGGCGCAATGGCACGCAATTTTAAGTTCCCCTGGACCTTCTCCTATCTCCTTTGCCAAACACTCCGAAGAGCTGCGCGTATTTCTGCCATGTAGTCTGTCTGAGGAAGAGCGAAACGCTGGTCCGGTTGCAGAGTCCTTGGTATCTCTTTGGCGCCCTCAACGGCGCGCTCATTCCCCGCAATTCTTACATGTCCAAGAGCCCAGCAGAAGAAAAATCTCGACATCCGCCCGGCTCGCCAAAACCCTCGCGTCACAGATATCGCGAACTACGGGATGCGGAGATTCCAACACCCCAAGAGGATTCAGGGCGCTGGGTGAGTTGCTATAAATCACAATCCGGTCTCAAAACTGGGCACGCCATGTTATGTTCCGTACCAAGCGATGTATTGCCTCGATCTCGACCGTAAAGATAGACGCAACACCTGACAGAGCCCCGTCACCTTCAAAAGAAATAGATACGGCGTGGAAACAGACTTACTTTTGGGAATTGGAGCCATCCGTATAAACAGGCATGATTCTAGCGTGACACGAAGTGTGCTCCAAAAAGGCTAAACGCAATACTCTCGGTGCTGTAGAAACTGTGGCAGCAGAGGCGTGGCGACAAATATTTGAAGATGTTACCCTCCCGGGTGGAGTCTTGGGCAGAAACAGGGGTGATACAGGCCCAAGAGATATACTTAGCTCTCGAAAGAGCTTCCTAACCTAGCTTTGTGTTTAGATATGACTGGCGTCTCTTGGCGGCATAGGTACCTTCGAGATTAGCTGCGGATGCAGTGAGAGTTTTTGGCGACTGAAGGAGTCACCTGGTTTGCGGGTACACGTGAATAATGCACTGTACACGGCGCAGGGCATCTCTACAACATCTCTAATTAGGCTTTCAATGAGAAAAGTGCGAAATGTATCAGTCGCCAGGCAAAGGCTTGTGTTGTAGATCACGTCCACCTTTCGCAATACACACTCGGGTGCGGCTGCATAAAACTTGCATTTGAAGTCGAGCTTCGAACAAGTGAAGGCACGTATGTCAGTCAAGAAAAGCGATATACGTTACTCAAAGTATACCGTAACCTAGCCCTAGTTTGACGGAATTCACCTACTGTAAAATCGCCCTGCGTTTGTTTGAAGGACGCTTCACACTCGGGTGATAACCACGGGAGTGGTCGTCGTGCAAAACAGTCAGCCAATCTAGGAATAGTAGTTAGACCCGCGCCGTTGAGATTGCCGGAAAATAACACTAAGTCCTCATCTACCGACCTATATTCATCGAGATAAACAGAGAAATCACTTATTTCCTGAAATATGGAACAGCCAGCCACTCCAAGCACCACTAGCGTGGGCTCTCAGGCTGCAGAGGCGCAGAAAATTATATTGGAATGGGAAAGTGATCACTATCATGCTGGTCATCAACCACCTCCTAGCCAAAATAAGGCTGTACATCTAGAGAGGACAAAAATAGATCGAGGCAGGAAAATGAAGCGGTTCTCGGGCAGTAATGCGTAAACTGATCCACATTTAGGACACCATCTCCAGCTCGTCGATCAGGTCGGAAAAGATTTGACCCCTTTGATTAATCAAGTAGTGTCCCCAGAGGGATTAAAAGACGGTATACGATGGAATGGTGGTATGTACGTAGAAAAACCGGTATAACTCCTATACAGGTGCAGTTGCACAGCTATTACCTAAAACAAGCTATCTAAAGTAAAGAGAAGAATGGAGACATCATGCCAGGTCTAAATCGCGCATCCTCCTGACCGCCCCATCCTTTCGTGGTTAAGCTGCAAAACCCTTATACCCCAGGAGTGTGGCCAGAGAAACCACGTCCAGCATTGTTTAATGCAAAAAGATAGTTTACGGGGAACCTGTGCTATGGGAAACGTGTGCAGATGAGCCTCCAAAACTTCTTTTAGTTGGCTGGGAGTCAACCGCAATTCCATTGAAGTAATATGCCTACCAGCCCTAGCTCGTAGGTGACGCCCCGTTGGCCGGACTGGACAATGTGCTGAAGGCCCTGTCTCCTCGAGTACTTATCTGTAGAGGTTCGGCTCGCCATGCAAGTCTTTTCCTTCCTCTGCTTCGTAGGCGGGGGTTCGTCTTCTGGAGAATCCACGGTCTCCGAGCCACCCAGCCTATCACTGGATGTGGGCCCACCAGCCGAAACTACTTTAGTGCTGTCCTTTTTTCAGTGGGCAGCTTTAGAAACCAAGAGAGGTGTTGCCTGCTGTGATTCTAACGACTCGCTTCAGGCGCCCGTCGCTTTCCCTTACGTGAAACGGACACACTGAGGGAAGGATCGGGAAGCCTGGTTTTAGCCGGGGCTAGGTGAACCCACAGAAGGTTCCGAACGTACGCGGAAACAACTGTGTCTTTCTTAACATAGAAGTATAGAACGCCTCAGCCAGCGCCGGGAGCCCGAGGGCCAAGTCACGAGGCTTCTAGAAATAAGAGATGACCCTGGGCCTGAATGCCGAGGATTTCCTTATTAAGGAGATACGCACCACGTTACTTCGAACAAGAAAGGTGCGGCTCTCCGCAATTGACACACTTGGACACAAATGAATTGGACTTATAATGTGCGGCCTGGAGTCACATATATAGACTTCGGATAACCCTGAATCTGCGCATTTACAGGAGCGATTAGTATGGCCGAAACGGTGCTAGTAGTAGCAAACTCGCTGTAGGGGCACGAATGCTTTTACGCGGTAGCGTTTTCAACCGGCACGGACCTTCTAAGGCAGTTTGTGACACGAATGTGACAAAGAGTGTTGCGGTGGGTCTCGAGGCCCCTCCCTGTTTTCTCATTACACGTTCGAATTTACCACTTCATGGTGGGCCAGCTGCAAGGTGAAGTCATCTATAGAGTAATCCACGAGTTCCCTCGCATAACCAAATCCTTTCAAGAAGTTCATGGTAGAGTGCGGCGTCACACTCACCGGCGTGCCATCAAGGGACCAAAGACACTAATCATGGCTGCCTTGGAGGGATTCGATGCATTTACCTTCGGATCTCTAAAGATTACGCTAGCTAAGCTCTCCTCTGATGGATCATATTGCCCTTAGCCAACATGCTGCTATTAATGGAGCGAATAACAAGGAAGCGTTTGTGGCCAGCGGGCTGAAAAAGGCCAGGTAACCTCTGAATGACGGGCTCCGACTTAATCGAGGCATCGTACGGCGCATTTTTTTGTCTTTCTCAGGAAATCCCTATACGGGAGAGCACCGAGGTTGGAGGTGACGCTCTTGGCTTGGTCGCATACCGAAACGGTAGCGGCTATATCCTTACCGACCTCTCCTGCGGAGTGAGTGGAGCCCCGGGGCTTTTTCGTCTTTTTTATCTTCTTTTTTTTTAAGAGAGGAGGGCGTGGAATGAAACAGCTTACCTTCTCCACCGGTAGTAGCCCATAGGCCAGTTAGGCCGGCCTCTTCAAGATCCTTCTCTGAAATGGGGAACGTCTTGCCTGTCACAGGAGCACCACCCGGGTTTGGAAGTCCCTCTTCTTCGGAGACCCGAGCCGTCTGAAGTAGAGCTTCCAAAAGTGTGGAGACGGGTTCTCTGCTTGGCACTGAGCTCAGGTTTGACCTCATGGAAGATATTGCCGTCTGGAGCTGGTTCACTTCAGAGTCCATGCCCATTTCAGAGTGGGGGCGTCAATCTGGCCATCTTCCCGAGGCCTCACTGATCCCCTTCGAGGTTCCTTTTTCACCTTTGGAAAATGAGGCGGTAAATAGAGTGACCCCCCCCCGAAAACTACTCACCCAGGCTAGCATGACATTTGAGGGCTCGGGAGGACGGGCTCTGCCATCCATTGTACTGCCTTCAGGCTGCTGACCTTATCTGAGCCGCTCCCACCGACAGCTGTTAATTATGGGCCACAAGCCTGCTTTCTTAGAAGTCAATTTAGAAAGTGAAGGGGTAACTGATGCTGGAATAGGGGACGGTGCAGTTGGAGATAGGGATCTCCCTGCACCCGTAGGCATAGGGGAAGAGTTAGCCTTTTCTCAGGAATAAGATGTTTGGAGCGTCCCCTGCGAAAGCACAAGTGCGGGTTCTCCTTTTCCCTTGTGTGCTGCCCGAAGGCGGCTCCGATGATGTAAGAGGGGTAGGTAACGGGGGTATTTAATTGTAAAAACTCATTGTCGTGGAATGGTCAGACACTATATGAATAGAAATATATATATATATATATATATATATATATATATATATATATATATATATATATATATACGTCAGTACTTTGGGGTTTTGGGCCGATGCTGGTTGAAGACCGTTAGTGAAAAGGAAAATTGTTGAGACCAGTGGGGATGGTTTATTATTAACTTTGCGTGGTCCTTTTAAAAGAAATATTTTAGAGTGCAAGTTGGCGGGGATTGCAAAAGAAAGACAATCACCAAAATATATCTTTACTAACATCAAAATGATATTTATATTTACATAAATATTGGGATTAAAGGGAATGGTCACGCAGACGGGGTTAAAGGTCCACACAAGATACAGGTAGATTAATTAAGGGATTAAAGAGGACAGATTTAGTTTGGTGATTTAAAGGGGGATTTTAATCCTTGGCGTTCACACAAATAATGAAGCCAGATTTGAGATCAATCTGCAGGCGGCAAACGGTTAAATTTCTTACGTGCTCGTTGCCGAAAAGGGGCCAGTTGGGGTACGATGAATGCGACGGAAGAAGTCGGGTTACCTCTTATTTCAATGAGAGAGCATTTGTAGAGCCTTCAGAGTTGGGAATCCTCGTCAGGAATTTTCCGATTGACTATGGCAGAGTTTACTGATGTCGAGACTTGCCGATTGACTATGGCAAAGTTAGAGGATGGAGGGGGGGGGGGACGAGCGTCTTTTATCTCGCCGGAATAGATGAGAAGTCTAACAGTGCTGCTTACTAAACTTAGTCAAAGTATTATATAGAGGCCTGGTGATGTGGCTGTGACGGCCCCCCCAGACGCGCATTTTATTTTTGGGAAAAGTCGGCAGTACCTTCGGGGGAAGGGGGAATAGTGGTAACGTTGCTTTGGAATGTCCAGCGGACTTCATTGAATCTTCGACGGAAGGCGAGAATGTTTGCGGAAAGGTGGCCTTGGAAGATGATAAAATCGGTCCCTAGACAAATGCAGCTGGGGCGTGTGATAACGGCGTAGGCTGCATCCTTACCCGGGATCAGCCATGCTTTCCCAGCTCCATGCGGTGATTTCAAGACCAAGTGGGTACAGAAGGGTACGTGTGCGCCCTTTGTCTTCAATCTGCTACACCAATCATTGGGCAGTGTGGCTCTCTAATTGTCGTGGGACATAAACGCTCATCACCCTAAGCAGGATTCCGCTCTGCGAGGGGTGAACACGGGGCCGGCAAAACCAGCTGCCGCCATTTGAGGCAACTTTTCTCACCTAGCTAGTGACATGGAAGCCCATCGGCATGGCGTTCTACCTTAGGCACAGCGTAATAATTGATAGAGAGTGGAATGAGAAAGAAACGGTATGTGAGGAAGGTGTGGGTTGAGATCAAGCAGGTTGTTCAAAACCCCTCTACCCCGGGCCGGAGCTCAGGTGTGAGGGCACGTTGTCCTTTTCCCTCCTCAGCCCCGATCCGGGCTAGTTGGATGAGAGGAAGCTGGTCAGCGTCTACCCTGTGTAATTAGATGCCGGCCAGAGAAAGTTATAGAAAAGGCAAAGTGAGGAAGTAGGGTAAAGACACAGGCTCTCAGAAAGAGGAGAAGAGGCCCAGTTGGTGATGTTTTTTATTTTTTTTTTAATATCCCATCTGGCGACTACCTTCTAGGTCATAAGTTGCCGTAGTCAATCTAGCCTAAATCTAGGCTATATTAAAAGCAAAATCAAAAAAGTTAAAAAATACAAACAGAGATACAAAAACACAAAACCAAAGGAAAAAAAACAAACAAATTGAAAAAATATAAAGTGAGCTCTGCGACGGGGGAAGGCCCGCCCTCCCCCGGCGAAGAAGAAGGCGATCCATGGTCAAATATTAAATAATGGGGAGAATGCCGGCCTACTGCAAAAAGTCTAAAAGTTCACATATCTGTGTGTACGAACTCGTCCCGAGTACAAGGGACAGGGAGATCTCGCAAAAATTCAGATAAAAGGATTGGGAGGCGTCCCCTCGCCCCCATCTTGTGGAGACTCTCCAGGATACCTTCACGCTATGCGGTATCAGAGGCCTTCTCCAAATCGGAAAAGATCGTGGTATAGTGCTGTCTACGAAGGAAGGCCTCGCAGTCGGCATTTTCCAGTCGGAGCTGAGCATCCGACGTGGAGTGGAACTTGCGAAAGCCGCACTGTGCAGAAGAAAGATGGCCTCCGCTCTCCAAAAAAAAAGCTAATCTAACACTTACCAATTTCTCCACTAACTTACACACGCAAGGTTTAGAGAGATTGGAGGGAAACTGGGCGGAGTAGTGTAACCTCTCCCCGAAAGCGAAAGGCGAGCACAGTAGAGAATTGCCGGGAATCCGGGCGGAGACTCTCCACCAAGATTCTGCTAAACAAATCTAAGATTTTTTTTAAAACGAGCTCTTGGGCGACTGCCTACTTGGTCATTAGTCGTCGTATTCAACATTGCCTAAAATTAGGCATCTTTAAAAGATGATGCTAAAACGTGCGCGGAGGTCTCTCAGACTGGGCCATTCAACAAGAATGTGCCGAAAAGACTGGGGGACAACGCAGTCCTCACAGTAGGGTGCAGGCAAGTGCTCTATCAATAAAAGTAGAACAAAGAAGAAAGATAATAGGCAGGAAGCAAGCTAATGAGTCTGAGGGGGGGAAGTCTGCCTTCCACCAGCGCAGGAACATGCGACCTACTAAAATAAGGAATCCCACCCCCCAAAGAATGTTCTCAGCCTCTGGAAGTAAAGTGGAGCCGGCGGCCGTCTACAACATCACGACGTGCATTGAATGCTGGCGGAGAAGCATCTCGGCTAGAGAATGTGGAGAAAGCGGTCACGAAGGATTGCGCCATGGACGCAGGGTCCGAGATTACGGTCCCATTCTCCTGTTGAACGGGAGGAGGTACTGCTATAACTTGCCCCGAATCAATTGCATCGGCCTCCACACCTCTGCTAGAGGCGACTTTCCGTTAAGTGAAGACACCTAGGCCCACCAAGAAAAGCGCCGGGCGTGCTTCGAAATATACCGGAACCTAGCCCTAGCAGGACGAAATTCAGTGGGAGTGAAATCGTTTGGGCAGCGCTACTAGCGCATGTAAGAATAACGCTTCTGTTTGAGGGCCGTCTCACAATGAGCCGGCCATCGTGGTCGTGGTGTGCAAAACGGCCAGAAGTTCTGGGAATAGTAGTCAGGTCCGCGGCGATGATGTTGCCAGGGAAGAACTCAACGGCCTCATCTACCGACCTAAACTCCTGAACTAAGATAGAGAATTCAGTCATTTCCTGAAATGCAGTCCACCGTGCCCGCGCCAAGCACCACCGAGGTAGGCTTTCAGGCGTCAGTTACCGTGAAAATGATATTTGAATGGAAAAGTGATCACTACCATGGAGGTCATCGACTACCCCCCAATCAAAATCAGGCTGTGCATCCGAAGAGCAGATAGATCAAGGCAAGAAAATGAAGCGGTTCTCGGACAGTGATGCGTTAACTCATCCACGTTTATGACACCAATCTTAAGCTCTCCGATCATATTGGCAAGGACCTGTTCGCTGGCATTCATCGAGTAATTCCCCCCAGAGAGGATGACTGCCGTTCAGATCTCCAAACAATAGAAAGGGCCTCGGCAACCGTGCTACGAGGGGTCGGAAATCCCACACTTTGAAGTCAGCTGACGGAGTACTTTACACAGATATGAGAGTATACCTCCTCTTCAGGTGAAGATGCACAGCCACTGCCTGAAAGGAGGTATCTAAATTGAAAGGAAGAACGGACACATCATGCCGGGTGTAAACCGCGCATCCCACGGCCCGGCCATCTTGTATGGTGGGGTCGCAAGCCCCTTTCCCCGGGAGAGTGGGCATGGGGCACGCGCCTAGCATGGACCGGTGTAGAAAAATAGCTAACGAGGAACGGGACGAGACGAGCCTCCGAAACTCCTCCCAGTTGGCCCGGAGTCCACGGCAATTCCTTTGAAGGAATATACCTTCCAGGCCTAGCTTGGAGGAGACGTGGGGACCCTCTTAGAAAAGAATACCTTCACTGAAACGGCCGTACACTTCCAGGAGACAGAACCTAGGGCACTGTTGGCCGGACAAAGCGCTGAAGACGCTGTCGCCTTCGATGACTTATTGGGGGATGCTGGGCTCGCCAGGCGAATCTTTTCCTTCCTCCGCCTCGAAACCTTAGGCGGGCGTTGCGGCTTCAGAGGCAAGGGGCCCTCTTTTCGAGAAACCACCGTCTCCGAGCCACTTAGACCACCACCAGGCGTGGCCGAAAAAGCCGTAGCTATTTTGTTTTTGTCCTCCTTTTGGGTGACAGCTTTTGGAACCCGGGAAGATGGCCTGGCGACCAAATTCAGTTAGTTCGCCTCCAGTGAGTCTACGACTCCGTGGAGGCGCGTGGCCGTTTTGCCTTACAAAAATCGGTCACGCTGGGGGAAGGGGAAGAAGCCCCGGTTTTAGCACGGGCTGGATTTGAACCCTTTTTGCCGCCAGGTTTACCATGGGAGGATGGGTTGAGGAGAACTCGCAGAATGGCTCGAATGGGCGCGGAAACAACCATGCTCGTTGGCCTGGATGGGCCAGGAGCAAAGTGTCTCCCTCTAACTAGTGAGGCATAAGACATCCCAGGCAGAGCGGTGCGCGCCAGGAACAAGTCCTTATCCTCTCGGAAGGAGAGTCGATCCTGGGCCTGAACGGCCAGGATTTCTTTCTCAAGGAGATATGCACCACATTGCTTCGAAGAAGCGTACTGCAGCTCTTCGCAATTGACACACTTGGCCACACACGATTTGGACTTATCGTGTGTGGTCTTGGAGCAATTTACACATAGTTCGGGTGACCCCGAATTTCCACGTCTACAAGAACGATTCGTATGGTCGAAGCGGTGACAGTAATAGCACCTCTGCAGCAGTGGCACGAATGCCTTCACGCGGTAGCGGTACCAACTGGCACGCACCGACTCAGGGAACTTGTCACAGTCCAACGTGACGAAGAGTGTAGGGGTGGGTCTCCAGGCCTCTTCCTGTTTTCTTATCACACGTTCGACCTTAAACGCCCAGTGGTTGGCCAGCTCTAGGGTGATGTCCTCAATGGAGTAGTCAATGAGTTCCCTCGCATAAATTACTCCTTTCACAAAGTTCATGGTAGAGTATGGCGTCACACTTACCGGGGTGCCATCATAATTTTTTTTTTTTTATTAAGGGGCTATCTGGCGACTGCCGACTTAGGCATAGGTTGCCGTAAACAAACAGCCTAGTTAAAGGCTACTTTAAAACAATTCAACAGGAAACAACAATAAAAAGAAATAACAATAACAAAGCAATAACAAAAACGATAACAAAAACAACAACAATAAAACCGGGTTAAATGAAGGAGAAGGCCGGCCTCCCACAAAAAGTCAATAAGTCCACCAGTCATGGTGCACGAATCTGAACCAAGTACAAGGGACAGGCGGTAGCGACCCCGCCCATCCCGGTACCGAGACAGGTATCGTGCGCGAAGATCACCAAGACTGGGAAATTCGACAAGAATATGCCGAACAGTCTGGGGGACGACGCAGTCGTTGCAATAGGGCGCATGCGAGCGCTCCATCAAGTAGCGATGCGTCACACGAGTGTGTCCGATTCGAAGACGACAGAAAGCAACCTAAAGCCGACGCGGCATTGGGAGATAGGTCCATGGGAACAGTCGCGGCGCAATGGCACGCAACTTTAAGTTCCCTTCGACCGTCTCCCATCTTCTTTGCCAAGCAGTCCGAAGAGCTGCCCGTATTCCTGCCATGTAGTCGGTGTGAGGAAGAGCGAAACGCTGTTCCGGTCGCAGAGTCCTCGCGGACTCTTTGGCGCCCTCATCGGTGCGCTCATTCCCCGCAATTCCTACATGTCCAGGAACCCAGCAGAAGATAATCTCGACATCTGCCCGGCTCGCCAAAACCGTGGCGTCACGGATATCGCGAAACAAAGGATGCGGAGATTCCAATGCCCCGAGAGCACTCAGGGCGCTTTGTGAGTCGCTATAGATCCCAATCCGGTCTCCGAACCGGGCACGTCGCGTAATCTCCCGTACCGAGTGGTGTATTGCCACCAGCTCAGCCGTGAAGACAGACGCAGCGCCTGGTAGAGCCCCGCTGACTTGAAACAGAGGGGATACGGCGTGGAATCCGACCCCCTCTTGGGACTTGGAGCCATCCGTATACACTGGCACGGTTCCAGCGTGACACGATGTGTGCTCCAAAAAGGTCGAACGCAATACTCCCGGTGCAGTACAAGCTTTGGGAGCAGAGGCGTGGCGACAAATAGCCAAATGTGGTACCCTCCAGGGTGGCGTCCTGGGCAAAACCAGGGGCGCCACCGGCCCGAGAGCGATATCTACTGGCTTTCTTGTTAGTCCCCTTTGAAAGAAAAGGGGGGACTGTGTCTGGAAAGATGGAGGTGCCTGAAAGCACCTCCAGAGAAAAGGGTTAGGGTGAATCCCCTCCACGTTAAATTTCTCTAATCCAGAGGAAGCTTACTCCTCTCTGGTTAGGGAAATTTTGAGGGTCCACTGCATAAGCACAGGTAGGGGAACCCCATTTTTGTCATGGAGCTGTCAGAGGCCGGTCTTTTGAGGCGCAAGGGAAAATTGATTGTAGAATTTTATTTTTTTACACCATTAGGCATGGTGACCCTAAATTTTCTACGGCAAGCAATTGTTCATAAAAAAAATTGTTCCTTATAGCTAGTATGAAATAAAGGTTGTTAATTAAGCTACTATCAAGAAAACATAAATTCCTTCTATGAATAACATAATATAATAATATATTTCTATAAATTTTAACGAGACTAATCGAATAGATTTCTATTTCAACTGATATATGCGACAGCAGAGCAGGTTGAGTTTTACGTTTAGAAAAAAATGACAATCCTTTGTGACTAAGTTTCCTATTCTAGTTAGAATAGAAAAAAAAACGAGTAAAATGTTCAACTTTTAAGACGGGAAGAAAGAACCTTTCTGTCGTTGTTTGTGATTTTCTAGGCTTTGAAAACACAAAGAACAAACTCTTAAGGTATGGATCTCTATGCAATTTCTTGTATACAATCAGGTCATTATTTTCTTTTAACAACACAGGATCAATTGTACTGCTAGGGCACTCATATAAGCCATAAGAGAGAAATTAGAGAAAGAAGTCAAGGATATTGGGAAAAAAATATGTTTTCTAAATTTAGGATCGGAGCAGGACCGCCATGATAAAATGCATCCACGTTGAGTTCTAGAGTAGCCGTGTCACTTCTATGAATGAAATACTAACCACTAGGCCAGGGTTTTTCCGCTCCGGTAGCATTCGCCTTATGAGAGATTCCGGCAGGGATGGAGAATCTTTCCGGTGATGAGGGCCACATTCATAAAATTTTTATTAGATTGTGATAGAACAGTCTGAGGCCGCTTAAATTCAGCCACTATCACATGTTTAGAAACACATTGCTGCCCACGTGCATCTGCGAGAGAAAGCAGAGCGCGTTATCGCCACCTTAGCCAATATTTAATCAAGGAGGTTCATTCCGCCGTTTCGCCCCTATACGTCGATCTCGCCAGATTGAGTTAGGCTTATGGGCAGATAAGGTATTTTCCTAGGCGCGACCGGGGCATTCCCCCGAAGCCTCCGACTCAATTGTCCCCTACGCCAAGGGGATGGCTTCGACTATATATATCATAGCTTTCCCGATTGAAGCAGATCAGATCCAGATTATCTTCGCGAGGCATCACGCCGATCCGGTCTCCCTTGTGCACCATAGGAGCTATCTACCTCTAGATCCACCTTTTTGTCCAGAAGAGGACGATATCCCTTGAGTGCCAAGGTTCGTGCCTTTGAGATGCCAAGTCCACAAGGCCCCTCTGTTGTTGAGAAAGAGAACAATGTTCGAACAGCCATTGTTCTTTAAGCCCGTTGACAAGAGATGGTTCTCACCCCCTCCTGTTGTTCAGAAGGAGAACAACGTTAGAACAGCCATTGTTCTTCAAGCCCGTTCGTCAAGAAACAGTTCTAATTCCCAAGACATTACGTCAGGATAATTTAATTCCCCCCTTTTAACGTTCTTCAAGAGAACGCTTGGTTTCAACAATAACCTCCATTGTTCATCTAGAACATCCCTGATTTGCTGTCACAAAGATCGCTCGTACCTCCAAGCCCCACTTTGCTCTCACTCTTCGAAGACAGTCCTTCCCCTTCGCTAAGGACAACCCCCCAAAGAACCCTTCTGCTGGAAATCGCCAGTGGACCGAAGATTCCTTCGCATCGTCTTCCTCTGCACAACAACTTTCTAATTACGTAAGCTGAGCATTACCTTTAATTATCTAACCTTTTGTCAACGCTACCCTGTGCTTTAAATGGTTTAGCGAACCATCCCCCGTCCTTTAATTTTTATTTGTTTACCTTTTTAAATCTCTCCAAATCTTAATCCTCGGATTAGTCAGATTTTCCTACGACCCTTTTAATTCTCCGTTTATGTAAACATTTTCTTTTTGTGTGGTTTTGATAGGTAATTAATGATAGCCATATTATTATCCTTGAGCTCGGGTCCGCTTCTTAAGCATATTGAAGATAAATAACCTGGGTCAATCAGATTACCACGCCTTTGAAAAATTAGAATAATTCCCTCAACGAATAGTTATATATAGTATATCGTCGAGAGCCTATTCTACGACATATATATACTGAAAGTTGTACATTATTTTGTATATAACTAACAATTAGGACTATGTAGCACTAAATAGGGAAATAATATAAATTCTGAAGTTAGTTAAACTTTTAATAATTTTGTTTTGATTGCTTTTGTAGGAAACCAATAAACCATTTGGTCTGCAAAGTTTGAATTCATTAAGAAGGCCGCACTTAATGGCTAAGAAGGCCACAGGTTCTCCATTCCTGGTTTAGGGTTTCAATCAGGGAATTTGGACTATATATTACCAGATCCAAACTGGTATATATTGATCTCATTTAAAATAATTTTAAACAGATTATACGTAATACACAGTAAATCACACTCTATTGAATAACGTAAATAGGATTAAAAGAGACAAATATTTATCTTTATTTTATCTGTAATCTATTTTAGAGGAACTTCTATTATTATTTGGAAAGTAAAATTTGAGTAAATTTTGTAACAAACGTTGAAAAGAAGAATGTTGCAAATAAGTTGGGAATCAATTTACTTTAACGATTGAGACAGGGAACGCGCTATAAACACCTGTCTATTGACTTCTCATATCTATCGAATCGAAACTTAACAAATACCGGGTATTCCTTTAAAGGCACCGTAGCAAAATATCAACGCCGAAGTATCCATAAGAATAGACTTCTAGAAGATGAGGAATCTTCCTGAAACTGGCTATGACCCGAAACTGTTCCAAATAGTGTTTTGTCGGCTTCCTGTCTTAGTTTTAAATATCAATTAAAGGAAAATCCTTAGAAATTGTTACAAGTTATTATGCAGTTAATAAGTTTTTATCAAGGAAATATAATATGTCAAGTAGAACGGAAACAATAAAGGTTGTTTATCTCGTGGATGGATCAGACTTTGGTCCTTACGTCCTCTGCAACAAAATTTGACAAGTTTAGAGGCAATAAAATAAGAATCGTTTCCACTTATCTAAAAATGAATAGGTTGCAACGATCAAAATTGTTCTACCAATAGATTTATAGAAACAAAATCTACGAAAATATAGTATATGTATGGGTTGTCAGAAAATTGAGTGCGTATTTTGATGAAATTGCTAACTTTTATGAAAGGTTCTTGTTGAATTAAGCAAGAGTCACTTGCAACCATAGTAAGGGCCTTTTGCATGCCACTTTGCTCTATATGTTCATCCTATGGAATTCCATGTGTAATGTTCTTTCTGAAATGGGTGGTGAAGGACCAGAATTGACATTTTGTAGTAATTCCTGCCTGGAAGCAAATCGATTTGCAACTACAAGCCTGGAGATTCAACGAAGGCCCCTGTCTGTCAACACCTTCTTCCTTCCGCAATTCTGGTGAGAGTTTTTCGCATTTTGGCGGTTCTGCTATTGATGGGAAATCTGGATGACCGTACTCGTTGAAACACTACCAACTTTCACCACTTCCTTCACATGTTGACCTTTGGTGCAGCCAAATGCAAACATACCTTTTTGACATTCTATGATGTCGCTTTTCTGGCCCATTTTAAGTAGAGCTAATTTGCTATCTACAGATCTTTACGCTATCCGCAACACAAATAAAACCTAACTAACATTTCGACGTAAACTAAGCTACGCCTATTGGCTGCCTAAGGTTCCTACACGCTTCAAATCTTAAATTATATTTTTCTCCCTAGGTAACTAATTCTTTGTCCGGTGAGCTTATGTTCATCGTGTTCAAATTGTAGTGTTCCATGTGCCGTGTGTCCCCAATTTTTTTTTTTATATCCTTTTCATAATCCCTTCTTAATGAATATTAAAAAGAGACAAAAGAATGTTTATTTTTTCGGCTCAATTATCCTCACAAAAAGGAAACAAAAATTCATCAGGAAACAAAAGGAAAGAAAAACTTTATTTAAATTATTCAACATGTGCTCCCTCCGTATAGTTGCAAATTTCAAATCGATCTTTAGCATTGCTAAAATCATTGTGAAGCATTTCGGGAGTTATGTCCAGCACTGCTGAAAGTATACGTTCTTTAAGTTCAGTTAAATTACTAACATTTTGCTAATACACTTTTACTTTGATAAAATCGCACGCAAAAAAATCCAGGGGAGTTAAATCTGAAGAACACGGAGGCTAAGTTCTAGCTGCTCCAGGTACAATCCATCGATTTGGAAAGTGCTGTTCAGGTAATCTCGGACAATTAGAGCATAATGACATGGTGCACCATCTTGTAGAAACAAGACACTATCAACAATGCTGGCATCAACAAGCTGTGGTTCTAAAAACTGTTGGAGCCTGTCAAAAATGCTTCACGAAGAATGAATGGGCGATGAATTATAAATTTCCTTATTCTAAGACACCCATTAACTTTTGGAGAGTCTCTTTTCCATTCCATAAAACCACTTGGTTTTTTATTTCTCCAGATACGACAATTGTGTCGATTAACTTTAACCACATGTGTAGAAAGTCGCTTCATCACTGAATAAAATGTTATTCAATAGGTTTTTATTTTCAATTAGATTCACAAATTCTGCGCACCTTGCTGCTCGAATTGGATAATCTTCATTGAGGGATTGCCGTAATATATGTGATAAGGCTTTGTCCTAAGTGTTAAACGCAAGACT